>CM046444.1:41246845-41921845 GCA_025506515.1 Flaveria trinervia
AATTAAGAAGAGGTTTTGTATGTCAACCTCCAGGCTTTGGGACAATAAACATCCTAATTGGGTGTATAAGCTTGATAAGGCTCTTTATGGGTTAAAACAAGCTCCCAGAGCCTGGTATGAGACATTATCAAACTTTCTTCTGGAAAACAATTTCACTAGAGGCTCCATAGATAAGATTTATTCATTAAGAAAGCTGGGCAGCATAATCTACTTGTTCAAATTTATGTAGATGATATCAGTTTTGCATCCTCTGATTCAAAGTTGTGTGATGCCTTTACAAAGTTGATGCAACAGAAGTTTGAAATGAGTGCCATGGGAGAATTACAGTTCTTTCTGGGTTGCAAATCAAACAAAAGGCTGATGGAATTTTCATTCATCAGTCAAATATAAAAAAGATCTTTTGCAAAAGTTTGATTTACAAAACTGTAAGTCCTGTTCTACCCCCATGTGCAGCACCACACAACTGGATACAGATCAGAAAGGTAAAGTGGTTGATGAAACACTTTACAGATGTATGATTGGGTCCTTGATGTATTAATAGCTTCTAGACCAGATATTATGTTTGCTACATGTGTTTGTGCTAGATTTCAGGCTGCACCTAAAGAGTCTCATCTGATTGCAGTCAAGAGGATCTTTAGATATCTGCAAGGCACTCCATCTCTAGGTTTATGGTATTCTACCGGACATTCTGGTAAATTAGTTGCTTTTTCTGACAGTGACTATGCAGGGTGTAAGTTGACCAGGAAATCAACGTCTGGTGGATGACAATTCCTAGGCAACTGCTTGATTTCTTGGCAGAGCAAGAAACAGACCTCAGTTGCTACATCACTGCTGAAGCAGAGTACATTGCGGCTGCAAGTTGTACATCTCAGGTACTCTGGCTTCAAAACAAGTTTTGGATTATGGCATTTCAGAGACTAAGACTCCATTGTTAATGGATAGTGCTTCAGCTCTTTGCATTGTCAAAAATCCAGTCCAGCACTCTAGGACCAAACATATAGAGATCAGACATCATTTTATAAGGGATTGTTTTGAAAAAGGTCTGATTGATCCTAAGTTTGTGCCTAGTGCTGATGAGCTTGCAGACATTTTTACTAAGCCTTGGATAGTTCAACTTTCCAAAACCTGGTGTTAAGGCTTGGTATGCTGCAGCTAGAATAAGTGACAACTACTGATGATCTTAGTAATAAGTACTGATGATCATTAGTACCTATGTCACATATAAGTACTGATGGCTCTTTTACCCTCAGTAGTTTTTATAACTACTGAAGGCTAAATGTCTCACAAGTACTGAAGTACTTCATCTGTTCTAAACTACTGATGTAGTTACAACTACTGATGCAGTTACAACTACTGTAATCAGTAAAAACAGATAAGTACTGATGTCCTGTGAAACAACTGAAATCAGCCAAAAAGACTGATGAATGTGTTGAGGACAGTATGAAACAGCTGAAAAGCTAAGAATTGACGAAAACAGCTGAAGAGAACTTTCTCTTAGTCGTTTGTACAACTGCTATTCATTCTAAACAACTGAAGCAAAACCACGTCTTCAGTAGTTTTTATAACTACTGATGACTAATACAAAGTCTTCAGTTGTTTACAACAGCTGATGACAAAACCACTGTCTTCAGTAGTTTCATAACTACTGATGACAAACAACACGTCCTCAGTTGTTCAATCATCTGAAGTCAAAACCACGGTCTTCAGTAGTTTTCTAAACTACTGATGCCTAACACCACGACTTCAGCTGTTTCAACGTCTGAAAGATAATACCATGTCAACGGTCGTTTAAAACTACTGATGACTAACACCACATCCTTTAGGTTTCTTACCGTACCCTATAAATATCCCTAACCTAATCTCTCAATGCTTCATCTTCTTCAAACCTAACGTTCCTCTCCAAAACTTCCCTCTTCTCCATGGCGTCCATGCAAATTAAACCGCGACACAACTGTGTTGCCTACCTCACTAAATCGCCCATCTGGACTAAGTTCGATACTGCTATCGATCTTATGGTTCAGTCCCAATACCATACGGCATTTCTTCTGAATCCCATACTACATGCCAAAT
This sequence comes from Flaveria trinervia, assembly GCA_025506515.1. Taxonomy (NCBI): domain Eukaryota; kingdom Viridiplantae; phylum Streptophyta; class Magnoliopsida; order Asterales; family Asteraceae; genus Flaveria; species Flaveria trinervia. The sequence goes on from CM046444.1 coordinate 41,248,916, forward strand.
CCCTTCAACAATTTTGGATGAACATTACATTACCACTGGGGAGAACAACACACCATCTCTCTAGTCGGTCGTCAACAACAAAGAAGTAGTCATCACTCCTGCAATAATCCGCCAAATTCTTCAACTGAATGATGCTAGTTCTCCTGCTGGATATCCGAAGGGCACCATAGATCTATCCTTTGCTCAACATGGATATCAAGGCGATCTCAGTGCCTCCACTATCATGAAGAAACACTTAATGACGCTGAGCGCGGATTTTTCACATGGTGAATGTATGTTTGGCCCCTAAGACGTCGTTGGGATCAAATGTTGACAAAATGGCAGCAGGTAATGTATTCTATTCTTGAGCAACAACCACTAAATTTTTCAGAAATAATATTTTTAGAGCTCAAGGATATGGCTCAAAAACTAACTGCCAACCGTTGGATACTATCCACGGTTCATAATGGCCATCATTACAAACCAGCTTAATGCTGAGGGACTTGTTGGCTTGGGAGTCCCTGCTACGGCTGTTCTGCCGGAAGTATACTCCCGGCACAACTCTGACCAGGACACTCAAAATGGCTGCCAAGCTGCGAAAACCCACGCAGCTGGAACCCACAGCCACCACCTCCAAATCCAAAGTCCCCACCAAACCCACCAAAAAGAAACCCAAAACGGCTACTCACGGAATTGAGTCCCCTGAGGATGCCCCTGCAACACAAACGCAGGATATATCCACTAGTCCAAACCCCCTAGTGATACAATGACTCTTCCAGCCATAGCCGCTCAGGCTTCCTCTCAACAGGAGCCTGCAGCAACCACACAAGGGGTACCTACATATCTGGGATCTTCCTCACTTGAGGAGATTGCCATTGAAGAGCACCCAACCTCCCCAGGTGCACACTGCTTCTATCCCTTCACCAAAACAACCGCCCCTCACAGCCCAACTTTAATAGTTGCACAAGTGCTGACTCAACGGCACTCCTCACCCCCTCACCAGAAACCACTTACTACTGGGAATACCTCTACAATTGAGGGGAGGAACACAGTGCACTTGAGAACCCACAGCACAGGGGTTTACCACTTCTATCTCCTGGTGTAGACAAGGAGCTTAGAATATCTAGTGAGGCTGCCACCTCCTCTGACTCAGCACATGATCAGAGTGTGGTTGGTAACATTGCTAAGACCTCACTAGAGGCAACAGCTGATGATGGACACTGTCCTGAGGCTGGAAGTCCCAGTACCAAGCACAAGGGGCACATGCACCAACTGGTCTACACCCAGTGCATGTAAATCCTGCTCTAAGCAGGAGGTCAGATGATTCAGTTTCGGCTGATGATGACCTGGGCTTTTTCTATGATGTTCTTGCCCAGAACACAATCCTTGAAGAGAAAGTTAGTAGGCTGCAAAACCTACTTGACCAACTCTCACAAGGAGAAAGACCATCTGCCTCTACCCACCCACAGATGGCACCTTCACTTGAAGGTTCCCCAAACACTGAGCCACTCCAAACTCAACCACCTGCCTCTGCTTCAGGCCCTACTTCTCAGGAACAGAACCCTCCTGAGCAAATAGGTGCTGTACTTCAAAATTCCCTCCCTCTCATTACACCCATAATCACTGATATTGTGACTAAAGCCATTGATGAGAGGCTTTCCTCTACTTTACCGCCCTTGGTTGATGCTGCTGTACAAAAGACTCTTTCTGCGGTACAAACCCCTTCCTCCAATGCAACCAAAAAGGGGGAGAGTACTGCAGTGAAAGAAAAGAAGAGGAAAAGAACAGAGGAGAAGAGGAAGATAAGCAAGCCCAAGAGGAGGAGAAAGAAAAGCAACCTCTGCTCACTTACAAGCGAAAGAGAAGTGTTGATGATCACACTGCTGAAGACAAATCCTTGGAGGAGCTGGTCAAAGAAGCTGACACTACACACAGCCGATCCATGGATAATAATTGAACAACTCTTCAGGCAGGGGTTTGACACAGCCACACTGGATAGTGAGATCAGAAGGTTGGAAGTGCAAGAGATACAAACCCGATGGGCAGGGTATGATGCTCTTGAGAAAGAGAGATTGGAAATAATGATCCGCTTCATTGCAAAATACTTAGGAAGATCGTTAATGGAGATTCGCGCATGGACCAGGGACAGCATTCTGGCTATAGCCACCAGAATCTGTCTGTCTGAGCACTTCAACAAAGGGATTATTGTGGAAGCCCTTGATGAGGCTGGGGCTGGTAAAAGGTTAGAGATGGCTAACTCACAAAGGCGAAACTAACTACAAATGCTGGATCAACCTTCCCTTCCACCCACTCAAACAGATCCTATCCCTCAAATCTCCCAACCAATCTCTAAGCCAAAATCCAAACATCCTCATTCTTCAAAACAATTCCTTCACCAACCCAACCATCATCCAGTGATGTACCCAGAAGGAGGAAGGGTGCTGAGGATGGAAGAAGAAGAAGAAGAGGAGGATGAAGATGATAGTCTGCCACTCTCTGCTGTTCTGAAGCTACCAAAACCCCGAAGTCAACCCATGATCACACCTGACTCTCAAAGGAAATGGTCAGAGTCAAGATAAGAAGAAGAACAGCAGAAACAGCACGATGAGCAACTGTTGAAGATGGTTGACAAGGAATTTCCTCAGTCATCATCTATTCAAGCCATGAAAGGGCATGCTCAAAGGCTGTACACTCTCAGGCACACCTTTCAGTATCAGAAGGAGAGAGTGAGAGTATGGCCAGACCCCAGGGTGAGTTCTAGAATCCATAAAAGAACTATTCCACACAGATACAACGGCCAGGTACGAAAAACAATAGAGTCTACCATCATGTTGGCCGTTGTAGTCTCACCTTGGGAAATCATTGATGAATTCAAGAAAGCTCACCAAGCAAAGAAGACCCCTCAAGCTTTACTAGAAAACAAGATGATAAAGAAGGGGTTGCTATATAAGAAGCTTGAAGACATCCAGAAGAATGAACTCCAGTTACTCCTTGAAGGCAACCATCCTGATGAATTTGTATATAGGGAGGTAACTACGGTGGAGCTGAAAAATGGCAGGACCATGAAGTACTTATCAGAGTACTATGGTCCAGAGTTCTTCTTCGAAGGAGGAGCAGAAGAACTCTCTCAGGAGGAACAAGTTGTTCTCCTTGAGGCCTATGTTCGTGAGTCATACAGACTCATTATGGGGAAGTAAATCTCAAGAATGGGATAACAACTCTGTGTCCAGTTCCCCAAAACAGAGTTCCCATTCATACTCTGCCAAACAATATCTGAGATTTCTTCCCAGGCCGGAGCTTACATGGGTCATCTTCTCTACTGATCAAGAAGGAAAAAGACCAACATTTTGCCAATAATAAGTGGGATAATAAATAAGCTAAGGTTTTGGCTGCATTGTTTAGGGGGAGTTTGTTGGACCAAAAGAACCAATGAGTCAAGATCAGAAAACCTCTAAGTCCCACATGGTATCACAACAACTGCTGAAAGCCTCATCAGTAGTTTGACAAGTGCTGAAGACTTCAACAGCTGAAGATCAAGTGCTGAAGACCTCAACAGCTGAAGAACTAAAGTGCTGAAGTACAACGCTGAAGAACACAAGTGCTAAAGCTGAAAGACCAAAGTACTAAAGTACAACAGCTGAAGAGTTTACAAGTACTAAAGATCAACAACTGATGTACAAAGTCTGAAGACAAAGACTGAAGACATCAGCTGATGATATCTACTGAAGTCATCAGCTGATGAAACACCTGAAGGTCAAAGTCTGAAGATCAAGTACTGAAGCCTCAGTAGTTTGTCACAACTGCTGAAGAGTACTTCTTCAGTAGTTGTGATATCAGTAGTTTTATATTTCTAGTTTCAGTAGTTTTATGTTTCAGTAGTTTTGTAAAACGACTGAAGAGCTTGTTCTTCAGTCGTTGTAGTTTCAGTAGTTTTATATTTTGTACTTAACAGTCTGATATGTTCTCAGTAGTTGTGAACATTTCAGTAGTTTGTTAAGAATTAGTTATTTTTGTATTAGATCTGCCAGTTGTCACTTTCCGTGATAACAGCAGTGATTGTTGCACTCTATATAAGGAGTGACAACCTATTGTAATAGAGTGAATGACGGGAATGATATGAATGATTTGATTAGAAATATTCTACATCTATAAACATTCCTTGAAACAGAAATATATATTCTCTCACTATAACCGTATGTGCTCTTAATGCATACAAGTATCGACTACTTGCTACAATTTGTCTAATTCCTGTTTGTATTCCGCTGCTTTGAATCCTAATACATCAAACTTGTGATCGCTGATCCTGTCATGACTGAATTGATTGGGTTTATAATTACTTGAATGATTACATATATATTATAGTAATTAACTAAAACATTCAAACTTAACTTAATGAAGTTCCCATGCAAATGGCTCATGCAAATGAACCATACACATGAAGAACTTCACACGATTGACTCAGTCGCACGACTGGACCAGGAGACTGGATCAGTCGTACGACTGTAACATAAGATTGGCTCAGTCGCACGACTGAAAACTCAGTCGCCCGAATGAACCAACCGCATGGTTCAATCGCACGACTGAACCAAACTAATGGTTCAGTCGCACGATTGAATAGTGCCAACCTATAAATACAACTCAATTCGTGAAAAACGAGGACATTCGATCAAGTACGATTCAAGTCGAACCCTAGCCGTCCAGAAACCTTCCAAATCGTTCTCCAAGTTCATAGAACACATTAGATCGATTCCTTATCGATTTCTAACGTTAGTTTCAATCCTTGATTGATTCTTCGTGTGTTCTCACTGATTGGATCGCCAATCAAATAGGATTCCGCACTATTTGATCCGGTATACACGTGATCTCTAGGTATTTCAGTCGAATACCAGGTCCTAACACATGCCCACCTTTACACCAACTTTTGTACTTTTGTCCTTTTTACACAGTTAACCCCTCAACTTGGGTTTATTGACATTTCCTTTCTTTATTCTTCAACTCTTATTCTTTCTTTTCTTTTTAAGAAATAACAGGATGTTACATCGTAGGTTCCATCTTAAAGAATGATCAGCCCAAATTCTTTTGAGTTGCTTATTCCTGCTGATGTATTAGTGGCTGGTGGGGATGAGTTGGCAAGTTGTGGTTGCCTGAAGGATCTTTGAGATGATGAAGCTTGTTTAGACTGATGTTGCTGATGTTATGTTGAGTCAATGTTTTGTTCATTGCATTCTCTAGAGAAGTGTCCATAGAGATTGCACTTGAAGCATATTACCTTTGACTTATCAACACCAATCCGTGATGATTTGCTTGCAGTAGCCAAATTCTTGTTTCTTCTTAGATATTGTTTGGCTCTATAGGCAATCATTGCTATTTGCCATTATAGATCCATCTCCTCCACTACATCTGGAGGTAGTTCATCCAAGTCTTATTGGCACATGTTAGCAGAGGTTAATGAGCTTCCCAGGTAAGCTTGAAAGCTTGAACTGAAAGCTGCAAAAGCTGCTTTTTTGTTCTTCAGAGTCCAGAATGAGAGTAATGGACTCTGCTTGATTGTTGATTGAAGGCTTTTCTGATGATGTATCTTTTTGATCATCAGTTCTTCCTTTCTCTTTTCTTGAATTACTTTGAGAAGATTTCTTAGGGGGTTTTGAAGCATGGAAACTTTCTTCCTCTTCATCTTCACTCAAAGTACAAGAATTATCACCATCATTGTTGGACATAAATGCACTTCCAGCACCTTTTGTTTCTTTAAAGTGATATGGTGATACATGAGTTCTCACACTCTTGTTTCTTGATTTCTCATCCATTTCAAGAGCCTCAACTTTAGCCACTAGAGTATCTAGTCTAACTGCTTTGAGGTCTATGGTGTTCTTGAACATGGATACAATTTGCTTCTAACTTTTTGGTGAAGTATGGAGCATTTTCTTATTCAATTCCTCATTTGTGTACTTCAACTCCAAAATATTCATTTCTGTAACAAGTTGCATAAGCCTATGAAGTTGTTGAGGAATTGATTCACCCTCAATATGATTAAATGTTTCATATTGTGAACGAAGGGTGTCCTTCCTAATGCTTCGAATTTCATCACTCCCTTCACAGAGTGTATGAAGAATCTTCCACAAGGAATTTGCTGTTTTGTAATTTTCACACCTGATTAATATTTCCTCTGGTAAAGCCATACTAAGCAAGTTGTATTCTTTAATATCAACTTTAACCTTCTTAATATCATCAGGTGACAGATCTTTTGTACTTATAGGTTGATTATTTTCATTATAATCTGGCCCAAGGGTTAGTGGAATATAGGGACCTTCTATTATTGAAACCCATAAGTTAGAATCTGTAAAGTTTACATGATTCCTGAACTTGATTTTCCAGGATTTGAAATCTGCTTTTGTTTCCAACTTTGGAGGTTGGTAAGATGATCCACCAATATTGCTTATGATTAGTTAAGTTCTAAGACTTTAACTAATGAATTTGTTCAATGGATATGAACAATCTATTGATGTTGATCAATAACTAAGATTTGCTATTCAATTGATTTGAATATAGATTCAAGTTAATCAAACTATGTAAATGTTGAATGACAAGTCACAAATCACACTCAAAAACTATTTGCTTAATAGAAAAACAATAGATTTAATCAGTAAAAACTGACAAATCTAGAGAATTCAGTAAAGAATTAAACACAATTAACACTGATAGATCAATCGATCTAATCAATGAGCACTTGGCTGTGATACCACCTGTGAATCCAAGGATCGTAATCAGGAATTATTAGTGTTGATTGATGTTAAGTCAACATTTGCGGAATCAACGTTAACTTGGTTTAATTGTTTATATTAATTTCAATATCAATAATGAATAAATAATAAGATGAACACAGTGAACAAAACACAATTAATGATCAGACAAATATTCAATTCAAACGTATTTCATTAAAAAATCATGTTGATGATTACAGTTGAATGAACAATGATTGAATGAATGATATTGATTTTGGTGTTTAATGATGTGACGACTGCTAGGGTTTTGATTTGTGTGATTGGATGTGATGTTTGGTGGTTGTAATGTTGCTGCTTGGATGTTTGCCGTCGAAGCCGTCTCCTTGATTTGAAACCTAGGATCCATATACATAGACAATAATGTTTCTATTAAAGAAACATCAGATCTCTTGGGATTTGGAATTATTTATTTTAAGGAATCACTGGATTTCTTGGGATTCACATAACTGCCTTGTAGACTTGTAACACTTGTATTATTTGAATACAATTGTTTGGACTCCACAAGAATATTGTCATCCGTAGATAATTGTTCTTCCACAGGAGTCTTGTTCTTCTGAGGGAATCCTGTTCTTCCGAAGTACTTGTTCTTCCGAGGGAATCCTGTTCTTCTGAAGCATTCGCTCCTCAGATCTAGTTATTCATCATGTAAGGCCCCATTCTCGGGACGCTTACAGCTGGTAAATCATTACACATAAAACATATATTTTCATCATATTACATAAAAACATTGCAACGGAAGCATTTAAACAAAACATTCCATTTCAATATAATAGGTTTTGCAAAATAATTCATCGTTAACCAATTACAAAACCCAAGTTGCATTACATCACAAAGGCATTATAAATGGATGCCATCCCAAAAGAGCTGTGTAGCCACCTCGTGCCATCCTTAGCAATCATTACCTGCCAACTGGAAACATATAAAAGTCAGCGTTGCTGAGTGAGTTCTAGTTTTATAATAAAACATACTTTTCTATTATTAAAACCGTTCTTTACTTTCCCGCGATCATGCATCATACGTATACATAGATAATGTCATTATTATCTTCATTAATCATTCATACTTCATTCTTTCGTTCGTACGTTCATTACTTCCGATGACATGTACATTACCCAGGACATTGTGCACGAACCGGGTAACTGGGCCTGAGGTCTTTCATAGACCTCAAACATTGGGCACGGAGCTGACTCCAGTACCTAGGGTAAGTACATTCACCACTTATCTTTTCTCTTACATTCTGGATCAATGACTTATGCTATACCCCGAACATTATGCACGAAGCTGGTTACTGGGCCTGAGGTCTTTCATGGGCCTCGAACATTGTGCACAAAGCTGACTCCAGCACCTAGGGCAAGCGGCAAGGATCCCATATATATGGTCAATCACAAAGATTGGACCCCAGTGTGCATCCTTCGGGGTAGCTAACCCGCACACCGTTGAGCTAACACCTTCATTGGTCGTGCACCTCCATACATTTGCTTGCAAGCCTTTCATACGTTCATTAGTTCATTAATGCATGCATTCATTCATTATGTTCCTCTTTTCATTATCTTTCACTTTACGTTACATAATACTTTCGTTTCATTCATTAACATTAATGTAAAGCCACAGGAAAGATAAGCATACATCATAACAAGGAACATACCATGCATTGTCATCATCATCATATAGGGCATCGTCATACATACATAACATACATCATGCATAATCACACAACATCATACATCATCATGCCCAACATAGCGTCTATGACCTCAAAAGTCAACTTACAAGAAACTTCCCCATTAAAGCTTACATTTGCACTTTCCCCCGAAAGTCCGTACATGAACTACGTTTTCCTCGGGTACACCAGCCCTACTTGGGCGTATGGGCACCCTTCAGTCACATGGCCTTCAGGAGACTGAACATCATGTGAATGGACCAATGCGGATGAACACCTATGCAAATGAACACGCATGCGAATGGACCTAACACGGATGGACTACGGATGAGTCCCATGCGAATGGAACTAATGCGAATGAACACCTTGCGTGGATGAAACTAATGCGGATGAGCACTTATGCGAATGGGACCTCAGTCGCATGACTCCCCATGCGAATGGCCCCCAATCGTACGAATGAATCCTCAATCGTGCGAATGAACCCTCAATCGCACCTCATTCGGCCGTATGGCCTCCATTCGGTCACCTAGCCTAGCTGATGCAGAATGCAGTTCATCCCGAACCCAATCTGCCATTTTCGACCTCCAAGCTCATCAACCCATTCTAAGCCAAAATCAACAATCCTAAACCTTAGGAATGCATACCACAAAACCATTCAAGCACGCACAAGCCCGGAAACAAACTCCAAACGCATCACACGCAAACACATACAAATGGGTCAAACACACACACATACAAAAACAGGTTTTCAGATGTGTTCCAGCCCTAAAATAGACCAAAAACGTTTAAAAGAGGGGTCCTAGAACTCACACAATCAACACCAAGAAGTAGAGCTTTGATTGGACCTGCTACACAATGATTTTTCACTCTTGAATCCACCCGAACCAACTTTTTCTCTCTTTTCTCCATTTTCTCTCTATGTTGCAGAATTGTGGGTGTGGGGAGAGGGTAAGGGCTGCCCTCTCCCTTCAAATACTTCAACTCACCCAACTTTCTCTCGTTGGCAAGTTTGGTCCCTCGACTTTGGACTTTATTTCTTTTCTTCTTTCGTCGGATTCAAAGAAAATAATTAACCGAGTGCTACAAGTCCACCCCCTTAAATAGGTTTCATCCCCGAAACCTGTTATTCCTCAAACAAACATGGGTAATGCTGCCTCATTTCTTCCTCAGTTTCCTATGTTGACTCAGATCATTTCCTTTGCTTCAATTATACACACACAAGAGGAACCACTTTATTTCTTATCCTCTTCTCTTTTCGATCAACGATCTCCAGTGGTTGCTCCACATAATTGAGTCTTTCGTCTACTTTGATATCCTCCAGTAGAACAATCATGTCTTCATTTGCCAAGCACTTTCTCAGATGAGATACATGGAATGTCGGATGAATTCCACTTAACTCATTTGGTAAGTCCAGTCTATAGGCCACCTCTCCTACTCGAGCAATGATTCGGAAAGGGCCTATGTACCTCGGGCTCAACTTGCCCTGCTTTCTGAATCAGATGATGCCCTTCCAAGGTGAGACCTTTAACATAACCCGGTCACCCACCTGGAACTCAATCGGTCTGTGTCATTTATCAGCATACGACTTCTGTCTGTCTTTGGTTGCCTTCATGAAGGCCTTGATCTTTTCAAGCTTCTTAGTCATAGCCTCGATTACCTCGACACTCCTTAGTTCTTTTTGACCAATATCACCCCAACAGACGGGTGTTCTGCATCTCCTACTGTATAGCATCTCATAAGGTGGCATACCAATGCTGGAATGATAACTGTTGTTGTATGAGAATTCAGCTAACGGTAAGTGGTCATCCCAACTTCCCCCAAAATCAATAACAAATGCCCGAAGCATGTCCTCCAATGTCTGAATGGTCCTCTCTGACTGACCATCAGTCTGGGGATGATAAGCCGTACTGATGTGTAACCTCGTCCCCATCGTGTTGTGAAATTTCTTCCAGAATTTAGATGTAAACGGGTGTCACGATCAGACACAATAGACACGGCACACCGTGATGAGTTACAATTTCTTTGAAGAAAAGATTAGCCAACCTCTCAAATGAATATGTCTCACGGATTGGTAGGAAGTAAGCACTCTTCGTCAAGCGGTTAACAATCACCCATATAGCATCATACCCTTTTGGACTATGCAGCAGCTTCATAATGAAATCCATGGTGATGTGCGGCTACTTCCATTCCGGTATATCCAAAGGTTGGATCTTCCCATACGGCTTCTGATGTTCGGCCTTCACCTGTAGACAAGTAAGGCATTTACTCACATACTCCACTACATCACGTTTCATACCCGACCACCAATAACCTTTCTTCATCTCTTGATACATTTTTGTGGCACCTGGATGAATGGAGTATCGAGTCTTGTGAGCTTCATCCATAATCTTCACTCGTAGATTCCCAAAACGAGGAATCCACACTCGTTGAAATCGGGTTTTAACCCCAAGTGTGTTTTCACCCAACTCCCCAACCAGACCTCTCATTCTTTCAGAGATAAGATGATCTTATTTCAATGCCTCATCTTGAAACTCTTTAACTTGCTTCATCACGTTAGAGGTCATGATTAGTTGATACACTTTTACCCGAATCGGCCCCGGCCTCTCTTTTCGGCTAAGGGCATTAGCCACCACGTTGGCTTTGCCCGGATGGTAGTGGATCTCACAATCATATTCTTTTATAAGTTCCAACCATCGTCTATACTTCATGTTCAGATCCTTCTGCTCAAAGAAGTACTTCAAGCTCTTATGGTTAGTGAATATGGTGCACTTCGTCCCGTAAAGATAGTGCCTCCAAATCTTTAGTGCAAAGACCACGACTACTAGCTCCAAGTCATGAGTAGGATAATTGACCTCATGAACCTTCAACTGTCGGGATGCATAGGCTATAACTTTTCCTCTTTGCATTAACACACACCCCAACCCCGAGTAGCAAGCATGAGAACAAACCACCAGATCTTCACTTCCACCGATAATGATAGAACAGGAGCTTGAGTCAATCTCGTCTTCAATTCTTCGAACGCCTTCTCTTGAGCTTGACCCCATACAAACTTTACATCTTTCCGGGTCAACTTAGTTAGTGGACAAGCGATCTTGGAGAAGTCTTGAATGAATCGTCTATAGTAACCCACCAAACCCAAGAAACTACGAATCTTGGATGACGTCTTTGGAGACTTCCATTGTATCACCGCCTCCACCTTTGTCGGGTCCACCATAATCCCGTTAGGATTCACCACATGACCCAAGAATTGAACCTCGCAAAACCAGAATGCGCACTTGGAGAACTTGGCGTACAGCTTCTCCTTTCTTAGTGTCTCTAGAACCTCCTGAATCGAAATAGCGAAATTCTTGGGTCATCTCAATGGTCTAGATGGCATGCTCTATCTCGCTCTTCAAATAAATCAGGATATCATCAATGAACAAAATCCCTGATTTATTCAACATCGACCGACACACTCGATTCATCATATCCATAAAAGCAGCTGGCGCGTTGGTCAAACCAAAAGACATGACGAGAAACTCGTAATGACCATAACGCGTGCGAAAAGCTGTTTTAGGGACATCCTGTTCTTTCACCTTCAGCTGATGGTAGCCCGATTGAAGATCTATCCTTGAAAATCAACAAGCACCTTGAAGCTGATCAAACAAATCATCGATTCTCAGTAAGGGGTATTGGTTCTTCACCGTCAGCTTGTTTAACTCACGGTAGTCAATACACATCCTCTACTATCGTCTTTTGTTAGGATCAGTGATCACATGTTTGATGTAATAGAGCGTAACGCAGCGGAATAAGAACAAGAATTGGACAAATTGTAGCAAGAATTGATACTCTTTGTCAGGATCAGTGATCACAAGTTTGATGTAATAGAGCGTAACACAACGGAATAAGAACAAGAATTGGACAAATTGTAGCAAGAATTGATACTCGTATGCATTAAGAACAAATACGGTTATAACGAGAGAATATATTTCTGTAACAAGGAATGTTTCTATAATATCGAATATTTCTGATCAAATCATTCTATTATTACAATAGGTTGACACTCCTTATATAGAATGCAATCGCTGCTGTTATCACGAGAAAGTGACAACTGACAGATCTATTACAAAAATAACTAACTCTTAACAAACTACTGAAATGTTCACAACTACTGAGAACATATCAGAGTGTAAATACAAAATATGAAACTACTGATAAGAAACTACTAAAACCAACGACTGAAGAACAAGCTCTTCAGTCGTTTTACAAAACTACTGAAAAACATAAAACTACTGATGAGCACAACAACTGAAGAAGTATTCTTCAGCTGTTGTGTCAAACTACTGAACAGATAAAACATAAAACTACTGAAAGGTAAATCGTCACAACTACTGAAGAAGACCTCTTCAGCTGTTGTGACAACGTCTGATACTTTGGTCTTCAGCACTTGTGTCTTCAGACTTTGTCTTCAGCACTTGTCTTCAGACTTTGTCTTCAGCACTTGTCTTCAGACTTTGTCTTCAGCATTTGTCTTCAGACTTTGTCTTCAGCACTTGTCTTTAGACTTTGTCTTCAGCACTTGTCTTCAGACTTTGTCTTCAGCACTTGTCTTCAGACTTTGTCTTCAGCACTTGTCTTCAGACTTTGTCTTCAGCACTTGTCTTCAGACTTTGTCTTCAGCACTTGTCTTTAGACTTTGTAATCAACTATTGTCTTCAGCTGTTGTGGTCTTCAGTAGTTGTTGTGACGTCTGTGGGACTTAAAGGTTTTTCTGATCCGGCTCATTGGTTCTTTTGGTCCAACAAACTCCCCTGAACCAATGCAGCCAAAACCTTTAACTTTATTGAGGTCCCACTTATTGTTGGCAGAATGGTTGGTCTTTTTCCTTCTTGATCAGTTGAGAAGATGACCCATATAAGCACTGGTCTGGGAATGAGTCTCTGATGATTTGGTTGGCAATGTATGGATGGGAGCTCTGTATTGGGGAATTGGACACTGAGCTGTTCCCCCATCCATGAGACTCACTTCCCATGTATAAGCCTGTAGAATTCTCTGGTGTATGCTCTGAGAAACATAATTTGTTCTTCCATGGTCAGGTTCTCAGCTTCACCATCAAACAATCCTTCACGCCCATACAGCTCTGAGATGTACTTGGCCTGTTTGCCATTTTTGGGCTCAACTGTTGTAATCTGTCTGTATGCAAACTCATCAGGATGAGTCCCTTCAAGTAACAGACTGAGCTCATTTTGTTTGAAGTTCTCAAGCCTCTTGTAGACTAACCCCTTTTTAATAAATCTGTTCTCTACATCTTTTGGGGTGGCTGTTTAGTCTCATAGGCCTTCTTGAAATCTTCGACAATCTCCCAGGGTGATACTACAAGGACCACTGTGATCTCTTCATCTACGATCCTTTTACTTGGCCCTTGTATCTCGAAGGAATGTCTTTCTTTACAATCCTGTGAGCCACCCTAGGATCAGGCTATACTCTCACCTTTTCCTTCTGATATTGAAATGTGTTGGCAAGGGTGTACAACCTCAGAGCTTTTCTTCATACTAATTATTGATGAAGAAGCAGCATAAGTTTTGTCGATGCTTTTCAACATCTCATCGTCATGAAGCCTTTGCTGCTGCTCTTCTTCAATCTTTACTCTCATAGTTTCCATCTGTGAGGTGGGAGTGATGGGCATGGGTTTGGCTTTAGGCAATGTTAGGACTGCAGACAGAGGCAGCCTATCTTCTTCCACATCATCCTCTTCTTCTTCTTCTTCTTCTAGCCTCAACACCCTTCTCTTCTTCTTCTTGGGTGCATCATCGGCTGTTGGTTTAGAGGGTAAGGGAGTTGGTTTTGTGGGTTGTGGTTGTGGTTGTTTTGGAGAGGGAATGTTGACAGGCTGAGTTAGCATTTTAGAGGTGAGTGTGGCTTTTGAGTGTTTGGCTAGCTCAGTCCTGCTCCCTGCTCCTGCTTCATTCAAAGCTTCGATTACTAAACCCTTAGTGTATGCTTCAGACGAACAGATCTTGGGTTATGGCCAAGATACTGTCCCTGGTCCATGATTTAATCTCGATCAATGATCTCCCAAGATATTTTGCAATGAATCTGATCATGATCTCTAGTCTCTCTTTTCTAAAGCATCATAACTTGCCCATCTTGAGTTAATTTCTTCAACTTCAAGTCTCCTGATCTCTGAGTCAAGCTGTGCAGTATCAAACCCTTGTCTATACAGTTGATCAATAATGGCATCCATTAGCATCTGCCATTTTGATCATCTCATTGAGTTGGAGTTCTTTCTCTTTTCCTTCACCCTTCCTCTTCTTATATGTGACATGAAAGTCTTTGTGACTTTCACCCACTTGATCATTTTCGGTTCCCTTCACAGACTCCTCTTCCTTCTCAGTTTCCTTTTCTTTCAGTTTGCTCTTCCTCTTTGCTTTCACTGACTGACTCTCCTCCTTTTTGGTTGCATTGGTTGCAAGGGTTTGAGTAGCAGAATGCCTTGTGCTCACAATCTCCTCCACCAGGGGTTGTATGATGAGGGGGAAGCCTCTCATCCATGGTTTTGATCATAATGTCTGTGATCATTGGGGTGATGAGAGGTAGGTTTTGTTGAAAGATAGCGACTGTTTGCTCAGAGGGGTTCTGTCCCTGAGAAGCAGTGCCAGAAACAGAAGCTGGTGGCTTGGGAGTTTTGAGTGGCTGAGTGTGTGGGAGACCTTCAGGTGAAGGTGCCATCTGTGGGTTTATGTTGGTTGCAGATGGACTTGCTTCTTGAGAGAATTGGTCAAGTAGTCTTTGTAGTCTACTGACTTCTTCCTCAAGAATTGTGTTCTGGGCCAGAACATCATAAAAGAAGCCTAGGTCATCATCAGCAGATGCTGAATCACCTGACCTCCTGCTTGTAGCAGGATATACATGCACTGGGTGTAGACCAGTTTTAGCATGTGCCCCTTTTTCTTGGAACTGGGGACTTCCAGCCTCAGGACTATGTCCTTCATCAGTTGTTGCCTCTAGTGAGGTCTTAGCTATGTTGCCAGCCTCATTCTGATCATGTGCTGATTCAGAAGAGGTGGCAGCCTCACTAGATGTTCTAATCTCCATATCCACACCAGGAGATAGAACGTGTAAACCCCGGTGCTGTGGTTTTCAGAAGCATGGTGATCCTCGTCCTCAATAGCTGTGGTTCTCCCCTTTGTTGGTGGTTGTTGGGGAGGAGAGGCATGCAGCTGAGTCAGCACGTTTGCAATGATAAGGTTGGACTTTGGGGGGCGGTTGCATGGGGAATGGTAAAGGCAGTGTGCACCTGGGGAGAATGGTGCTCTTCAATTGCAATCTCCTCAAATGAGGAAGATCCCAGATTTGTGGGTACCCCTTCTGTGGTTGCTGTAGGCTCCTTTTGAGAGGAATCCTGAGCGGCTGTGGCTGGGAGAGTCTTTGTATCAACTAGGGGGTTATAACCAGTAGATATAGCCTGCGTTTGTGTTGCAGGGGCATCCTCAGGGGACTCATTTCCCTGAGTAGCCTTTTTGTTTTCTTTTTAGTGGGTTTGGTGGGGACTTTGGATTTGGAGGTGGTGGCTGTGGGTTCCAGCTGCGTGGGTTTGCGCAGCTTGGCAGCCATTTGAGTGATTGGTCAGAGTTGTGCCGGGAGTATACTTCTGGCAGTACAGCCATAGCAGGGACACCCAGGCCAACAAGTCCCTGAGCTTGAAGCTGGTTTTCAATTATGGCCATTATGAACCGAGGATATAATATCCAACGGTTAGCAGTTTGTTTTTGGGCCATATCCTTGAGCTCAAAAATAGTATTTCAGAAAAATTTAAGGTTGTTGCTCAAGGATGGAGTACATTACCTGTTGCCACCTTGTGGACATTTGATCCCATGATGAAGTCTTGGAGGCAAGGCATACATTTACCATATGAATTATGAGACGTTCGGCATCCGGAAATGTTTCTTCAGTATGGTAGATGCACTCAGGTTACCCTGGTATCCATGGTGGGCAAATGATTGATCTGTTGTGCCCTTTGGATAACCAGTTGGGAAGTGGCATCATCCAGATTAAGGTTTGGCGAAGAGTGTCTGGAGTAATGACCACTTTTTGGCCATGGACAAACGATTGAAGAGACTCTGTGTCATACTCCTCAGAGACCAGAGTGACGTTTGTCCAGAATTGGTTAAGGGATTCGGCGTATATGGTGGGATTTACTAGAAACACCGTTTTGTTGGGTGACTGAACCATTAAATCAATGGCGTTGTGAAACTTGGTCCAGTATGGCGATTTTGTGAGATGTGCGACACAGTTGTGTCGAGGTTTTAGTTGCATGGTCGCCATTGATGAAGAGAGGGTAGAGAGTTTTTGAACGTTAGGTTTAAGAAGAGAAGATACAAACTCTGAAGGTGGGATAAGGTATTTAAAGGGTCGGGTTAGAAAACGACTGAAGGTTTTGGTGTGAGTCATCAGTTGTTGAAACTACTGATGACGTGGTAAACTTTCAGAGGTTTGAAAAGACTGACCGTATTGGTGTGATCAGCAGGTTATAAAACAACTGAAGACGTGGTTTTAACCGTCAGACGTTGAAACAGCTGAAGTCTCTGATTTTGTCATCAGTAGTTATAAAACTACTGAAGATAGTTTTGACTTCAGGTGATGAAACAACTGAAGACTTAGTATTAGTCATCAGTAGTTGTGAAACTACTGAAGACAGTGGTTTTGTCAGCAGTTGTTGTAAACAGCTGAAGACTTGGTGTTAGTCTTCAGTAGTTGTAAACTACTGAAGACATAGTTTTGGCTTCAGTTGTTTTAATGAAACAGCAGTTGTAGAAACAACTGAAGAGAAATTACTCATCAGCTGTTTTCGTCAATTCTTAGCTTTTCAGCTGTTTCATACTGTCCTCAACACTTACTCATCAGACTTTTCATCTGCTTTTCAGGTGTTTCATAGGACGTCAGTACTTAGCTGTTTTTACTGATTTCAGTAGTTGTAACTACATCAGTAGTTTAGAACAGATAAAGTACTTCAGTACTTGTGAGGCATTTAGCCTTTAGTAGTTATAAAACTACTGAGGGTAAAAAACTCATCAGTACTTATATGTGACATGGTTACCAATGATCATCAGTACTTATTACTGAGATCATCAGTAGTTGTCACTTATTCTAGCTGCAGCATACCAAGCCTTAACACCAGGTTGTGGAAAGCTGAACTATCCAAAGGCTTAGTAAAAATGTCTGCACACATCAGCACTAGCACAAACATAGGATTAATAAGACCCTTTTCAAAACAATGATGTCTAATTCTATATTTTCGTCCTACAGTGCTGGACTGGATTCTTGACAATGCAAAGAGCTGAAGCACTATCCATTAATAACGAGTCTTAGTCTCTGTAATGCCATAATCCAAAAGTTGATTCTGAAGCCAGAGTACTTGGGATGTACAACTTGCAGCAGCAATGTACTCGGCTTCAGCAGTGTATGTAGCAACAGATGTTTGTTTCTTACTCTGCCAAGAAATCAACAGTTGCCTAGGAATTGACATCCACCAAAGTTGATTTCCTGGTCAACTTACACCCTTCATAGTCACTATCAGAGAAGGCAACTAATTGCAAGAGTGCCTAGTGGAATACCATAAACCTAGAGATTGTGTACCTTGCAAATATCTAAAGATCCTCTTGACTGCAATCAGATGAGACTCCTTAGGTGCAGCCTGAAATCTAGCACAAACACATGTAGCAAACATAATATCTGGTCTAGAAGCTGTTAAATACATCAAGGACCCAATCATACATCTGTAAAGTGTTTCATCAACCACTTTACCTTTCTGATCTGTATTCAGTTGTGTGGTGCTGCACATGGGGGTAGAACAGGGGTTACAGTTTTGTAAATCAAACTTTTCCGAAAGATCTTTTGTGTATTTGGACTGATGAATGAAAATTCCATCAGCCTTTTGTTTGATTTGCAAACCCAGAAAGAACTGTAATTCTCCCATGGCATTCATTTCAAACTTCTGTTGCATCAACTTTGTAAAGGCATCACACAACTGTGGATCAGAGGATGCAAAAATAATATCATCTACATAAATTGGAACAAGTAGATTATGCTGCCCAACTTCTTAATGAATAAAGTCTTATCTATGGAGCCTCTAGTGAAATTATTTTCCAGAAGAAAGTTTGATAATGTCTCATACCAGGCTCTAGGAGCTTGTTTCAACCCATAAAGAGCTTATCAAGCTTATACACCCAATTAGGATGTTTATTGTCTTCAAAGCCTGGTGGTTGACATACATAAACCTCTTCTTTAATTTTCCCATACAAAAATGCACTTTTGACATCCATTTGAAAAACTTTAAGGTTTTGATAAGCAGCATAAGCTAAAAACAATCGAATTGCTTCCAGTCTGGCTACAGGGGCAAAGGTTTCATCATAATCAATACCTCTTCTTGTGCAAACCCCTGAACAACCAGTCTGGCCTTGTTCTTAACAATAAGCCCATTTTCATCAGTTTTGTTCCTAAACACCCAATTAGTGCCTATTGCACACTTACCTGGAGGTAGAGGAACCAGTTCCCACACTTGCTGTTTCTTGAACTGAAGAAGCTCAAGCTGCATGGCATCAACCCATCCATTGTCCTTTAAAGCAATGTGATAATTCTTTGGATCTTGCTGACTGATGAAGAGAGCATAGAAGCAGAAATTTGACAATTGACTTCTTGTTGATACGCCAGCAGTGATATCACCAATGATTTGAGACATAGGGTGATTCTTCAGATCTTGATACACAATGAGATCTGTGCAAGTGTTTGTAGCAGGCTCAGCAGCAACAGATGGTGATGGTGAATCAGTTCCTTGAAACCAATCAGTGGATGGTAATTCAAAGGAAGTTGAATTTGAAGAAATCTCATCAGCATTTGTTGGATGGTGCTACTGGAGCTACAGGACCATCAGGTCTAGCTGAATCAGGCAGTTGATCACTAAACCTGAAGAGGTGAGTACTGCTGTCATCATCATCATCAGCAGAACCACCAGTTGTGAACTGTTGACAGGAGCAACAGCAGGAGTTTGATAAGGAACATATTGCAGTATGTCCAAATCAAATATCTCCACAGGGCTTTGTGGAATCTTGTCCTTTGGAGATTCATTAAACTTAACATGTAGAGTCTCTTCAACCATCTTTTTTCTACAGTTGAAGACTTTGTATGCTTTGAAAGTTGATGAATAACCAATAAAGTACCCTGCATCCACCTTAGGATCAATTTTTGGAGTTGATCCTGTGTGTTGAGAATGAAACAAGGACACCCAAATGCTCTGAAGAATGAAATTAGAGGGGCCAAATAATGAAGAACTTCATATGGAGTCTTCATCAACCTCTAATTTACTAGAACTCTATTCTATACATAGCAAGCTGTATTGACAGCTTCAGCCCAAAAAGTCATTGGCAGTCTAGAATCAACCAACATGGACCTTGCAGCTTCAATAAGGGTCCTGTTCTTTCTCTCCACGACTTCATTTTGCTCAGGAGTTCTTGGGATGCTATACTGCCTCTTGATTCCCTTTGATAAGTATAACTCATCAAGTGTGTGGTTTCTGAATTCATTACCATTGTCACTTCTTACACACTTAACTAGTAGGGAATACTGCTTCTCAACGTGTAACACAAAGTTCATAATGGACTACGCAGCCTCATCCTTTCAATGCAAGAAGAAAGTCCATACAAATCTGGAGTAATCATCCACAATTACCAGACAGTATTTCTTCTTAGCCATACTCATCACTCTCACAGGACCAAAGAGATCCATGTGAAGAAGTTGTAAGCAGGCAGTGGACTTAGGTTCTTCTATGGAGGGAAATGAAGCTTTGTGCTGTTTTCCTTTTAAACAAGCAGTGCAGTTATCTTCACACTTGAACTCCTTCATAGGCAGTCCCCTTACTAAACCATGGTTTATCAGCTGATTTATGTTTTTGAGATTAACATGACCTAGCCTTCTATGCCATAGAATAGATTCTTGAGGGGAAGCCTTGGAAAATAGGCAAGGATGGCCTTTGAGATCTATTTTCTTGGAAAGATCTAAGGCATACACTCTTCCTATCCTGTTCGCCTTTAGGAGAGTGTGTTCATCCAACACCTTATCAATCAAACTTAGAACTTTGGATGACAGAATCCGACAGTTCTGACTGGTGAAAAGAGCAACATGGCCTTTGTCACACATTTGACTGACACTCAAGAGGTTGTACTTGAGATTTTCCACATGGTTAACATCATCAAACTTTATTTCCCCATTGGAAACAAAGCCTTTGCCGATGATGTAACCCTTTGCATCATTGCCAAATGACACAAACCCCTTCCTTCCTTGAGAGTAGTCATTAAGAAGTGATCTGTTTCCTGTCATATGCATGGATCCTCCACTGTCTACATACCAATGCCTCTGAGGTATGTTGAAGAACCCTGCAAAATACAACAAATTAGTTAGATTTTGAGACCCAAACCTTTTGGTCTTGGGCCTGTTCTCATCAACAGATGGTAGACTAACATGTTTGTTGGAAACAACAGCCTGAGAGGAAGAAACTGGTGAAGAAAAGGAATCCTTTGGCTTGGACCTCCTTTTCTGTGGTTTCAACATAAGAACATCTAATTGGTTAACTCTTCCCAATAGATGTTGAACCATCATACTATTAGCTGTGTCTGATTTTGTGATAAGGCTTTCAGCTCTTCAGACACATTGGCATTGGAGTTTGATAAGTTCCTATGTTGCACCTTCTTCTTTTGAGCAATCTCAGCTATTACCTGTTTAACCCCTTCCTTTTTGGATTTCTTTTTGGACTTAAGGGTTAAAGGATTTGATGTTGCTGGTACAAATGTGGCTTCAAACTCAGTTTTCATTTTAACCATTTTCTCTTTACTTTCCTCTTTATGTTTGAGTTTGGATCCCCTTTTTGTACCAACAATCATCTGTAAGATGATTGAACAAACCACATACTTCATATGGTTTCTTCTTCATCTTATGTTGATCATCAACTAAAGAGAATGAAACTACTGAAGACTTGCTCTTCAGTAATTTGGAAGCATTATTTGCTTTCTTGACTTCCTCTTTAGTAGTCTTCAAACTCTTTCTACTGACAATTTTCTTCTCTTCAGTGCTGACAGTAGTTGGAGTTTGAACTTCAGGTGCTAAATCTTGCTCTCCAGTCCTTTCAGGACTTCCAGAAATAGCTCCTGAGTTGATCATCTCTTTGATCATGTGAGTGTCAGCAGTGGAACCATCAACATCAGCTGATGGTTCTGAGAGGGCTTAGTGCTGACTTCAACTTTTGATGATGCTCTATCAAAAAGTGAATCACATGATGAGGTGGATTGGTTATTGCTTTCTCCATCAGATTTCACTTCTGCTCTTGAAGCAAAATCTGTAGGAGGAGCAGTGTGATTATAACCAATACCAAACTTCACATTGGAAGCAGATTGCTTACTAAGAAGCATTTCAAAACCTTTGCATGATTGTACCCATTGATCACACTCTACCTGGGTGACTGCAAGGGTTTCTTTGAGACTTCTCTGGTCTTCCAGAATAACCTCTAGCTTGGCCTTTTCATCATTTAATTGGCACTTAAGCTTATAAATCTCATCATTTTTACTATTAAGAGCAGACTCAAACTCAGCTTTTCTTTTGGAAATGGTTTTCTCAAACTCAAGTTTTTGATTTATTAATGCTACATTTGCCTCTCTAATGGAGAAAAGGCAACAATGCATGATTCAGAACATAACTTGGCTTTAGCCTCTGAAGATACCTGAGTTACCTGTGAAGATGATGCATTTGAGCAGGAACCCTCAGTAGACTCCAGGGCCATGAGAGCCAGATTCCCAAAAGGACTGTCACCACCATGTTGACCAGCACCTGTGAACAGTTCATGACGAGACATGTCATCCGTAAACTGCTCCAGTCAACAACTCCAGGGGTGAAGAAGCTGTGTTGTTGAGGTTGAGGAGGTTGATGAGATTGAGATGGTTGAGGTTCTGGTAGTGCATGAGGTTGTGCTACTATAGGAACTTGAACTTGATTTGACTGTGGCATGTAATAACAAGGGTAAGGATATGGCATTTGACCCTGAGGAACAAAACATGCAGGAGATTGTGGTTGAGAATGATGACTAGAATTGACAGGATGTTGCCCTCTGTGTTGTTGACTATTGCCAGGGAAAGTCACAAATGGTGTAGAGGAATTAGATCCAGATGATCTGCATTCTCTAGCAAAGTGTCCAAGCATGTGGCATTTGTGACACTTCAACTTACTCTTGTCAAAACTAACTTTGGTTTTGCCAGAGAGTCCTGGTAACTTTCTCCTAGTTCTTTTGTAGAACTTCTGAGATCTGATATTTATCAAGGCCATTTGGCTCAAAATATCCATCTCTTCTAAGTCATCATCAGCAATCCCCTTGAGATCATCCATGATGAAGCATAGATTGTCATTATTACACCCAGTAAACTGACTATCAACACTCACAAACGCAGAATCAGAAGTGTTTGAAGAGAAATCAATATGCTCATCATACTGGCATTCAGATGAAGCATATTCTAACTCATGACCAAACAAGGCAGTGTTGCCTGCTACAAAGTCTTCAGTGAGCTTTCCAGATGAAGACAGTTTTCGTTTCTGTTCTATCTCTCTCTCAAATGTGAGCAATTTCCCATGGAGTTGGGTGAGAGATAGTTTTCCAAATTTGCACTGGAGCGTAGGACAATAGTATATGTGTCCCATCTCTCAGGCAGTGATCTGAGAAATCTGTTATTCATCTGGATATTGGTGTATTCATGTTTGACCATTTTTAATTCAGAGATCAAACAAGAGAACCGCTCAAACTGTTGAGTCAGTGTCTCACCCTTTCTATGAGAGAATGTCTCATATTGTTGGGCAAGGATTTCTCTATTATTTGCCAAGACCTCATCTGTTCCTCCAAATTGTTCTTTCAAGGCATTCCAGAGGTCATGGGCAGTTTCATGATGCATTAGCCCAGAATAGATTTCATTGGGCAGTGCCATGGCTAGAATTCCATGGGCTTTTGCATCAATCTCAAACAATTTCTTATCCTCATCTGAGTATTGCTCCCTCCTCTTCGGAACCATTTGATTGGTTTCCGGATTATTCACCATAGGCTTGTGTGGACCATGTACCACTGATGTCCAACAACCTGAGCTATTAACAGACAGGTGATGGAGCATTCGTCATTGCCATCTGTTATACTCATTCCTAACCAGCATTGGAGGTTGGTTGAGGAACCAGTATTGTGAGGATCATTGGAAGGAGTAGTCATTTTCAGTCCAAATACAATTTAATTCAAGCTTTTAAACATTTTTACATAGACCACAACAGACTCAATGAAAACCAAGAGAAAATCTCAGGATGAATGACCAGAAACACAGAAAATTCAATCTCTATAACCGTTTCTTGCAAAACACAAAAATGCTAATTCAATCAAACTTGGATCTTGAATAGGAGTTTCAATGATCGATTATTAGATCGATCAATGATTAACCTGCTCTGATACCATTTGTCAGGATCAGTGATCACAAGTTTGATGTAATAGAGCGTAACGCAGCGGAATAAGAACAAGAATTGGACAAATTGTAGCAAGAATTGATACTCTTTGTCAGGATCAGTGATCACAAGTTTGATGTAATAGAGCGTAACGCAGCAGAATAAGAACAAGAATTGGACAAATTGTAGCAAGAATTGATACTCGTATGCATTAAGAACAAATACGGTTATAACGAGAGAATATATTTCTGTAACAAGGAATGTTTCTATAATATCGAATATTTCTGATCAAATCATTCTACTATTACAATAGGTTGACACTCCTTATATAGAGTGCAATCGCTGCTATTATCACGGGAAAGTGACAACTGGCAGATCTATTACAAAAATAAATAACTCTTAACAAACTACTGAAATGTTCACAACTACTGAGAACATATCAGATTGTTAAGTACAAAATATGAAACTACTGATAAGAAACTACTGAAACTACAACGACTGAAGAACAAGCTCTTCAGTCGTTTTACAAAACTACTGAAAAACATAGAACTACTGAGTAGCACAACAACTGAAGAAGTATTCTTCAGCTGTTGTGTCAAACTACTGAACAAATAAAACATAAAACTACTGAAAGGTAAACTGTCACAACTACTGAAGAAGACCTCTTCAGCTGTTGTGACAACGTCTGATACTTTGGTCTTCAGCACTTGTGTCTTTAGACTTTGTCTTCAGCACTTGTCTTCAGACTTTGTCTTCAGCACTTGTCTTCGGACTTTGTCTTCAGCACTTGTCTTCAGACTTTGTCTTCAGCACTTGTCTTCAGACTTTGTCTTCAGCACTTGTCTTCAGACTTTGTCTTCAGCACTTGTCTTCAGACTTTGTCTTCAGCACTTGTCTTCAGACCTTGTCTTCAGCACTTGTCTTCAGACTTTGTCTTCAGCACTTGTCTTCAGAATTTGTAATCAGTTGTTGTCTTCAGCTGTTGTGGTCTTCAGTAGTTGTTGTGACGTCTGTGGGACTTAAAGGTTTTTCTGATCCGGCTCATTGGTTCTTTTGGTCCAACATCTTTGTTCTTTACGAGTAAGACCGGAGCACCCCAAGGAGAGAGACTCGGTCGAATGAACCCCTTATCAAGCAACTCTTGCAACTGCTCCATCAATTATTTCATCTCCGTCGGAGCCAACCGATAGGTGCCTTGGCAATAGGTTGGGCACCCGGTATCAGATCAATTTGAAACTCAATCTCTCTATCAGGTGGCACTCCTGGTAAATATTCTTGGAACACGTCTTGAAAGTCACACACAACCGGTACATCTGATAGTTGTGGTGTTGTCGTGTCCACATCCTTTACATAAGCCAAGTAGGCGCTACATCCACGCCTCATACACTTTCCCGCCACCGCCATTGAGATTACCTTTGGGATCGTAGTAAGCCGATCCCCATAAATAGTTACCGAACTCCTATTAGGCTCTGTTAGACAAATCATCTTCTTGCAACACACAATGTTCGCCTTGAAGTCCACCAACCAATCCATCCTAAGAACCAAATCGAAACCACCTAAGGTCATCACGAACAGTCTAACAGGAAACTTATGACCTTCTAGCTCCACATCACAGTTCTCTATCATATCAGAAATCCTGGTAGACTTACATATGGCAGTTTCTATATCAAAGGGCGCATCAACACGTCTACTACTAACAGGCAACTTAGCACAAAAAGCAGCAGAAATAAAACTTTTACCGGCACCCGAATCAAATAACACAGAAGCTAAAGTATGGTTAACTAGAAACGTCCCGGACATGACATCAGGGTTCGTCCTCGCTTCCTACTGTGTTATAGTGAATGTCCTGGCACTCGCCCTCGGCCCCTCACTTCCCGTTTTCTTCACCTCGGAACCCTTAGCCCTTGGCTTCTTACAGTCTTTACTCATATGACCACTTTCCCCACAGTTGAAACACCTTGTACCCCTACAGTCTCTAGCCATATGATCAGGCTTCCTACACTTGAAACAGACGTTCAACCCCCACCTACACTAACCACTGTGCTCTTTCCCACATATGCCACACTTCTTCGATCTCGTACCTGGTGTGACTACACGACGATCATCCACCCGTGCCTTCTTATTGCCCGTCGAGGCATCACCCCAACCAAACCTCTTCCAATGCCAGTTCCGATCACCACCACCCCTCTTGCTACCTTCAGTCACCACCACCGTCCTCTCATCATATAGTTCCCCGCCAAATCCACCGCCGACCTAAACGTGCTCAGTCGGGCAACGATCATGTGCCTACGAATATCCGCCGGCAAGCCTTGAATATACCTCTTGATCTTCGAGACAGAGGTGTCACCTGATCCGGCACCAGACGTGCCATTTCGTTGAACTTCGTGGTGTATTGCTGATGTGTCATGGTTCCCGCCTCCAGTGGCAGGAACTCTCTCTCAACTTTATCCATTTCTCTATGAGGACATAACTCCTTGATCACCAACTTCTTCAGCTCAGACCATCTCATTCTCCCAATGGCCTTGCTACCCTCAGCTTGGACTATATTGTCCCACCAGCACAGAGCCGAGTCCACAAAAGAATGGGCAGCAAACTTTACTTTCTAGTCCTCCCGACAGTCGCTGATATTCAAGACAGCTTCTATTTCTCTCACCCATCGGTGAGCAGCAGCAG
The DNA here is from genome assembly GCA_025506515.1 of Flaveria trinervia. NCBI lineage: Eukaryota > Viridiplantae > Streptophyta > Magnoliopsida > Asterales > Asteraceae > Flaveria > Flaveria trinervia. The sequence continues at coordinate 41,275,496 of CM046444.1, forward strand.
TAGTGCTGTTTCCATCAAAAATAGGGGGCTTGCATCGTTGAAATGCCCCATAATTACAACCTCATGCTGCCTCCAGCGCAGGCTCTTCCTCTTCTTATTCATCATCAGATAGAACCGTTTCAGGCTCTAGTTGCTCTCGTCCTCCCGCGGACCTATTCCTCTCTTGTCTTTCTCCTTCCCGTACAGCCTTGATGACCTCAGTCACCACAGACTTTAAGATTGTCTGCATGACCTGATGGACTTCTTCAACAACAGCCTCCTTTACTGAGGCTCTCAGATTGGTGCTCTCGTCGCCACCCTCCGGATGAGGGGTCTCTAGTTCTTTATGAACCACCTTTTCCACTATGGGTCTCCCTCTCTTGGGTCGCGACTCAGCACCAAGCCCATCACGACCACCTCCATGAGAGGCTTTCGAAGATCTACCACTGGCCATTAACATGCACACTGAAAGATTCAAACACCAACATGGTCATTCAAGGAAACAGCTCAGTTTATGTCAAGTATAGTAAGTCCCTAATTACAGTGGCCAGTTGTGATTAGCCACTTACTTTACTCTTCATACCCCAAACATTACCTGTCCTGACTACATGAGTATTTAAATCTACAAACAACACATAACCACATACCATGCACACAAAATACAGGTTAACATTACAAAAATACCTGATGGCACACAGCTACTCAGATTGGCATCCCTTCCATTTCCGTCCCATTCTTAGTTTAAGTTAAGGTTTATTTTGAAATTTTACCCATTTCACTTAAACTTTGGTTCTGATACCAACTTGTAAGGCCCCGTTCCTGGGACGCTTACAGTTGGTAAATCATTGCACATAAAACATATATTTTAATCATATTACATAAAAACATTGCAGCGAAAGCATCTAAACAAAACATTCCATTTCAATATAATAGCTTTTGCAAAATAATACATTGTTAACCAATTACAAAACCCAAGTTGCATTACATCACAAAAGCATTATAAATGGATGCCATCCCAAAAGAGATGAGTAGCCACCTCGTGCCATCCTCAGCAATCATTACCTGCCAACTGGAAACACATAAAAGTCAGCGTTGCTGAGTGAGTTCTAGTTTTATAATAAAACATACTTTTCTTTTATTAAAACCATTCTTTACTTTCATGCGATCATGAATCATACTTACACACAGATAATATCATTATTATCTTCATTAGTCATTCATACTTCATTCTTTCGTTTGTACGTTTATTACTTCCGATGACATGTACATTACCCCCAACATTGTGCACGAAGCGGATAACTGGGCCTGAGGTCTTTCATAGACCTCGAACATTGGCACGGAGCTGACTCCAGTACCTAGGGTAAGTACATTCACCATTTATCTTTTCTCTTACATTCCGGATTAATGCCTTATGCTATACCCCGAACATTGTGCATGAAGCTGGTAACTGGGCCTGAGGTCTTTTATAGACCTCGAACATTGTGCATGAAGCTGACTCCAGCACCTAGGGCAAGCGGCAAGGATCCCATACATATGGTCGGTCACAAAGATTGGACCCCAGTGTGCATCCTTCGGGGTAGCTAACCCGCACACCATTGAGCTAACACCTTCAATGGGTGTGTACCTCCATATATTTGCTTTCAAGCCTTTCATACGTTCATTAGTTCATTAGTGCATGCATTCATTCATCGTGTTCCTCTTTTCATTATCTTTCACTTTACGTTACATAATACTTTCATTTCATTTATTAACATCAACGTAAAGCCACGGGAAAGATAAGCATACATCATAACAAGGAACATAACATGCACAGTCATCATCATCATACAGGGCATCATCATACATACATAACATACATCATGCATAATCATACAACAGGATTTCTAAGATGATAGAGAACTGTGATGTGGAGCTAGAAGGTCATAAGTTTCCTATTAGACCGTTCGTGATGACCTTAGGTGGTTTCGATTTGGTTCTTGGATGGATTGGTTAGTGGACTACGAGGTGAACATTGTGTCGCAAGAAGATGATTCGTTTGACTGTGCCTGACGGGAGTTTGGTAACTGTTTATGGAGATTGGGTCAGGATGATCCCAAAAGTAATCTCAATGGCGGTGGTAGGAAAATGTATCAGGCGTGGATGTAGCGTGGATGTAGCGCCTACTTGGCTTATGTAAAGGATGTGGATACGCCAGCACCACAACACTCTGATGTACCGGTTGTGTGTGACTTTCCGGACGTGTTCCCAGAAGACCTACTAGGAGTGCCACCTGACTGAGAGATTGAGTTTGAGATTGATCTGGTACCGGCTGCCCAACCTGTTGCCAAAGCACTGTATCGGTTGGCCCCGACTAAGATAAAGGAGTTGATGGAGCAGTTGCAAGAGCTGCTTGATAAGGGGTTCATTCGACCGAGTATCTCTCCTTGGGGTGCTCTGGTCTTATTTGTAAAGAAGAAAGATGGTAGTATAAGGATGTGTATTGACTACCGTGAGCTGAACAAGTTGACGGTGAAGAACCTATACCCCTTACCGAGAATAGATGATTTGTTTGATCAGCTTCAAGGTGCCAGTTGCGAGAGGAAGAGTGGAGGATGAAGTAGAGGGCCCAAAAGTCTTCATATGATCAGAATCCGGCACTGTACAACTCAACTCCACAAGCCAAAACGTCTGGAGCACCACTTCAAACGGTGTTTGTGTCGAGTTCAGCTTGTCCATCACAAGCGACTACATCAGGATCTGACACGTTAGGATTGTCTGGTACCCAATACATAACACCTGAAGCAAATGGTACAAAACTGAAGATCGAGAATCTTGGAAATGTGACAGTAGAGGTAGCAAAGGAGCACGTGGATCTCTTAGCAGCTGTTGTGGACTCCTATGACAGGCTAGTTGCTGGGAAAATTCGGAACTGCCATCTGGCAGACGAGGACTACGAGAAGGTAGACGAGACAGAGTTAGAAAGAATGGATATCATGTGGGCCTTAGCAAGTGCTGTTCGGAGAGCAAAGAAGTTTGTCAAGAAGACCGGATAGAATCTGATTGCCACTAAGGACACAACTTTTGGTTTTGACAAGACAAAAGTTACCTGCTTCAACTATGGGGAAAAAGGGCACTTCAAACGTGAATGTGTGAAGCCTAAGAAGACGGGAAATGGGAATCCATTCTCATCTTTCACTCGTCAGGATAAGCCCATAAGCAGTCCTACTTTGTCGAGCAAGGATCCTAAAGCCTTAACAGCTCATGATGACGAAGGACAAGATTGGAGCTTTCGAGTTGTGTCTCCTGGAGAATCCAACATTGCTAGTGTTGAGGATCTAGATGACGACTCAGCAAGCGAAGGTGATATTGCTGTGGAACTCGCGATGTCAAATATTGATGAAACTGCAACTGTAGTTGATCACCTGCCTGAAGAAGGGACAAGTCCAACAAGTCCAGAATCACCAGAACCAGAGAAGTCAGAAACTGCTTTAATGGTTGATTCCACCTCACCCTCTCAGGTATGTACCACTACTTAACTTTTCAATAATTATGGTTGTTCGGATTGTAATAAATTTAGGGGAAGCATTGATATGAAATTTGCTAGGTTATTAGACCATAATAATAACTTAGTAAAGGACTTACAACTGGCACTGAAGCCAATAGAGTCTTTAAACAAAATGAGCACAACTATAAAGAAAAGATAGAACTCTTGAATAAACAACTTAGGGAAACTGAAGTTGTAGCATTTAACCAAGCTAATGACATTAAGTTCTATCTAAACTCCCTAGAAGACACTAAGAAACAAAAGATAGTTTTGGAAGTAGAAGTAAGTAGAAGTAAATTCATTAAAACAAATACTACATAGTTGGACAAGTTCTTCTCACATTATCCAACACTTAGTGAGAGAGCGCAATAATGGGGAGGGTTTGGGATATAAAGTGGTACCACCACCACATGAGACCTTGATGAATGCCAAAAGTAAACCACTAAATGATAACCCAATCAAGGATCATGTGGTGTCCACTCCTCTTGTAAGTGATCCAGATTCCACATGTAAACCAAATGAATCTGTCACTAAACAAAAGGATACCACTTCAAAATCAAATGATAAAATGCCTTATGTTAATTTGGACGAACAATTTGAAACGGTTAAAATAAAGTCTGGTTCAACAAAATCTATTTCTGAACCAAGAAATACCAAAAAATTAACCTATGACGTGCTGCATGTCTAAGTCTAAATACACAAATGGGAAAAGATGTTAACAATGTTCAAACAATTAATTTTGTTAAACAAGATAAAACATCTGAACAAGAAGTGTCAAAAACCAATCAAAATAAAGTCACTCGTTAGTCACATACTTCTCCACAGATACAGGTAAATCGTCAAGTTGAAAGCAGATCATGCTACAACTGTGGAAAGTATGGGCACATTGCGTCTTATTATCCTTATTATCAGACACCAAAGAAAAGGATTGAACTCTATGAAACTAAAGTAAGCTCTTCCAAAAGAAGCTCCATGACTCCACCAAAAAGAGTCAGTGACCCTAAAGTTCAACCTATCAGCTAGTCGTTTGTCTATCACAAACAGGCCTTACATAAAGCTGGCTTATGGAAAGAAAAGTCTATGTCCGGTAATGAGAACAATAAGACAAATGATCTTCCCTAACCCTCTAATAGACAATGGGTAGAATTTATGATGTGTGATGCCTCTAGGACACCTAAGCCGGTTAAGGCTTGGGTCCCTCACCATAACTAATGTTTTCAATTGAATGTGCAGGGTGTTCGCTATAGTGCTGAAACAAATACTTGGATTGTAGATAGCGGAGCATCAAGGCACATGACTGGAAATCGGGCACTCCTATCAAACATCAAACAAATCTAAGGAGGTCATGTTTCTTTTGCTGGAAACAAAGGAGGGTACATCACAGCTGAAGGGGAAGTAGGAAACCAGAAATATAAGTTTGACAAGGTAAACTATATTCAACAACTTCAGAATATTTTGCTTTCTGTTTCCCAAATATGTGACAAGGGATTTAAGGTAGTTTTCGACAATAAGAAGTGCTATGTCCTGAAAAAAGGACTATGTGATTCTGGAGGAACAAGTATTAATGTCAGCCTCAAGATATAATGATCTTTACGTCTTGGATCTATCGAAGGCCTCCACAACGGATCATCAAGTTCAGTGCTTCTTGTCAAAAGCCACTGAGAAGGATTCTATCTCCTGGCATAGGAGAATGGGGCACAACAATCCACGAAAGATGAACCACTTGATCTAGAATGATCTAGTGCGAGGAGTCAATGTCAAGAACTTCCAACTCTTGGATTTTTGTGTCGCCTGCAAGAAAGGCAAACAGACAAAGAAGTCTCATAAGGCAAAGAAAGTTAATTCTATAGAACTGCCTCTTGAGCTTCTTCACATGGATCTGTTTGGTCCAGTCAGTAAAAGAAGCATCGCAGGTGACTTGTACTACTATGTAGTTACAGATGACTACTCAAGATTCTCTTGGGTGATGTTTCTCAAATCAAAATCAGAAACATTTGAGTCATTCAAAGAATTGGTAACTACACTGGAGTCTTTCTACAAGCTAAAGGTAAGACAAGTACGCTCAAACAACGGAACCGAGTTCAAGAACCAATGGATGGAAGCTTTCTGCAAAGAAAAGGGAATTGTGTACCAGTTCACTTCCGCCTACACTCCTCAGATGAACAGGATTGCTGAGAGAAAGAATCGCAGCTTAATAGAGATAGCATGCACAATGCTAGCAGACTCGAAACTGCCTATCCAATTTTGGAATGAGGCAGTGGCCAATGCGTGTTACACGTTAAATCTAGTTCTAGTGGTAAAGCATCATGGAAAGATGTGTTACGAGTTACTTCAATGACGTAAACCTAATCTGGAGTATCTTTAACCGTTTGGAGCACCATGTACGTTACTGAAGAAAACTCATGAAGGAAAGTTTAGCGAGAAGGCTGAAGAGGGTATCTTTCTAGGATACAACATACTGAATAAAAGAGTTTACAACAACTCAATAGGTCAAGTAGAGGTGTGGTGTAACTTCGATGTTCAGAGATACACCACCCCTCGTGCTAGAAAAGGACCCGCCTTCTTTTTAGACTATGATGGATTCTTCAAGTCCTTCAACATTCCTCTCTCCACGTCTGATGATGAGTTAGCAGCCAAAATGATGTATGATGTCTTAAACTCACCATCACAGGAATCTATATCATCTAGCTCACAAGGTGAATCACCTACCCACTCAGGGGGAGCACTCAAGGTAAGTGACTCTTCCTCTGACGATGAAGCCGTGGAGAATGATTAGGACACTTAGGAGCAACAGGTTCCTCCTACTGCAAGTCCACAAGCATCTGACATTGATGCCTCTGAGTCTTCGAAACCTGACACTCTTACTGCCTCAGATACTGAACCAAATGTTCACAATCTTGATTCTTGAGGTAGTTGTTCCCACCACTCCTGGATCCCGTCTAAACGTCTATCATCCTCTGGACAATGTCATTGGGGATGTCAGATCAGGAGTTCTGACTAGAAATTAGCTGTATTCAGCTGATTATGCCTCGGTAATGGAGAAAGGGTACCTTCACGATGGTGCTTATCATTGCTTTAATAAACCACGTTTCTTATATTTGTTAGAGGTCAACATCGTTAAAAAGAAATATGATGTAATTCCAGATGATGAACAGGTCTAGTCCGATGTGTCAAGTCCATTTTCTTTTATTTTTTGTTATTCTAGTTTATTTTATTTAATTTATTTTATTGATCTCAATTATTCGCCTATTAAAATCCTAAAAATGCAAATCGTTTACGGTTTTAGAATTTTAGAGGGAGAACAGGTCAAGTTAGTTTAAAAAAAAGAGGGAGGAGGACAGGCAAGCTTATAGAAATGAGATTGTATCTGAGGTATCGATTCAATGACTATGGAAAATGATAGTACACAGGAACAAAGTGTTAGATTCTTTATGCCCAAGACACATAGAACATTGATGTGGTTAGTATGTTATGATCCAAGTCGGGTCATACCCAATAACAAGCTTAGCAAACACCAATTAATATTTAATTGATGATATAATCATGCAATTAAATAAATACACCAATTTATGGGTTTTCTAAATAAGTTGCATATAAGATTGAACAACCTATATGGATATTTTGTTCATGGATATTATTTGTAATGTTGTTTAGTTTGATTAAATAACATCAAATAATAGGAGTGTATGTATAAGTTGTATAATTAAAGGGGTAATTACATAACTTATTCTAATTATATGTTTAACAATGTAAATGGTTTTGGGGGGAAAACCCCAAATGACAAAAGGTTTCGGCCGCCCCTTTAAGGGTTTCTTTTGGCCTCTTTGTTTAGCCCCCCTTCACTTCTTGAACATACACACACTTCATCCAAGATAGTCGATTCACTAAGTGTATATTTGTTGGATAAAACAAAGACTGTATAAGATACTACTTCTTTGGTCCAACAAAGCAAGAGTATTTATTGCTCAAAAGGCTGAATTCTTGGAAACTAAATTCCTTATGGAAGGAATAATGTATAGAATAGTGGAATTTGATGAGGATCAAGATCCACAAGCCGATACACGTTTTGTTGACACTAGCAATCAACAAAAGGTTGTTGATGATAATCAAGAGGTTGATCAATACACACAAAACGTTCGCAGATCTGGTAGAGTTAGCATTCCACCTGAAATATTTGGTTTTTTCATGAATGGATGCTATGTGGTTGACTTCGATCAGTCAACTACATACCATGAAGCAATGTCCAATTTGGATTGTGACAAATGGCTGGATGCCATGAACGTTGAGATGCAATCCATGTATGATAATCAAGTTTAGGAATTGGTTGACCCTCCACTTAACTCCAAACCGGTTGGATGCAAATGGGTTTCAAGAAGAAATAGATCTACATGGAAACTTGGATACTTACAAAGCAAGACTTGTTGCAAAAGGTTTCAATCAAACTCAAAGGTTGATTATGATGAAACCTTCTCGCCTGTGGCAATGCTAAAGTCAATTAGGATATTATTTGCCATAGCTGCATATTATAACTATGAGATTTGACAAATGGATGTCAAAACCGCTTGTCTTAATGGACATCTCAAAGAGATTGTCCATATGGTTCAGCCAGATGGCTTTGTGGATCCACAACATCCTAAAAGTATGCAAGTTAAAGAAGTCATCTATGGATTTAATCAAGCATCAAGAAGTTGGAATCAACGTTTTGTTGAAGAGATCAAAATTTGGTTTCATCAAGAATGGTGACGAGGCTTATGTATATACGAAGGCTAGTGGGAGCATAATAACTTTCTTAGTATTGTATGTTAATGACATATTACCTTTTGGAAATGATATTCCAACCATGGAAGGTGTCAAAATCTGGCTTGGAAGTTGTTCTTCCATAAAATCTCGGTGAAGCCACCTATATTTTGGGAATATAGATCTACAGGGATAGATCGAGGTGGTTGATAGGTTTAAATCAAAGTGCATATATTAATAAAATCTTGAAAAGGTTCAAGATGGAAAAACTCTGAGAAAGGTATGGTACCTATTCAAAGAGGGACAATATGAGTACCTTTCAATGTCCAAGCTCAAAGTATGAGCAAGATCAAATGAAGAACATCCCATATGCATCAGCTATAGGATCCATCATGCGATGATATGCACTAGATCAGATGTGTCATGTGCGTTAATCATGACGAGCAGATATCAGCAGAATCCAGGTAATGGCCATTGGATGGTTATTAGAAGTATACTGAAATACCTTAAGAGGACTAAGGAAATGTTTCTAATATATGGATCTGCTGAAGAGGAACTCGTTGTAAAGGGTTACACGGATGCGAGTTCCAAACCGTTCGAGATGGTTCTCGATCACAATCGGGGTATGTCTTCATTATGAATGGAGTAGCATTGTCCACTACAAAATATGAATACATTTCCACGTCATTAGCAGCTCAAGTAGTTGCATGGATAAAGAAAATTTTCTTCTACCTAGGGTGGTCTCTACCATTCAAGACCCCTAGAATCCTTTTGTGATCACGAGGGTACGATTGCATAAATCAAGGTACCCTGTCCTCTTCAAAAGGCTAGGCACATTGAGCGGAAATTCAACTACATATGGGATGAGGTTGAAAAAGGGAAAAATATGTATTCTTAAAGTTCACACCGATCAATACATTGCGGATCCACTCACGAAGCTCCTTGAAAGGGCAAAGCATGAAAGTCATACTTGTGCCTTAGGACTTCGATATTCTAGTGACTGGAATTGATCTGTTTAGTATTAAAAGTTTGAAACAATGTAATGTTTAACTCTTTATATACTTGTGATATTTTGAGTTATATTCATTTTAGCATGTATACATCCATGAATATGTTTATTATTCTAAATGTCCGTAGTCGGTCATGTTTGTGGGAACAAATATGAACGTAAGACTATTATGAACATGGATTGGTGGATATTCATAAGGACTAAATATATAGCAATTGGTTGCTGCCAAGGTTCATAGATATTTGTGGGATACAAATATTAGACTGACCCGCATCTCAAATTTTACTACATGGAATCTTCTAGATTGATCATAAGTAAATTTGAGTAAAGGCGAATATCATTTGGTATCCTCCGACCTGAGATACATATTGGGTTTTGATATTCACCAAATGTTATACCTTGAGCTAGTTCTTCGCTGCTCTGAAATAATGGGCAATGCATAAGGCTATGTTCAGGTGTGACATGAGGTGATTGTGAAAAACGTATGTAGTCAAGATGGAATTTGTTCCTCTTATTCGTAGAGAGCAAGATGTCTAAGGCCTGATTAAGTTAAATCAACAAGGAATGATCATTCTATGTCCTTGGACTTAACATGACATCTAAAACAAAAGGATAAATGATTGATTCACCTAAATCATTTCAAGTTGGATACTTGAAGGGGATGATATTATTGAATGGCTTTAAGTCATGCGTATTAAGGGTAGTAAACCGTTGTTAGGCGGTATTTACCGCTTGCATCAATCTTCTATGAATCTTGTGCAAGTGGGAGACTGTTGGATTCTTTATGCCCAAGACACATAGAACATTGATGTGGTTAGTACGTTATGATCCAAGTCGGGTCATACCCAATAACAAGCTTAGCAGACACCAATTAATATTTAATTGATGATATAATCATGCAATTAAATAAATACACCAATTTATGGGTTTTCTAAATAAATTGCATATGAGATTGAACAACCAATATGGATATTTTGTTCATGGATATTATTTGTAATGTTGTTTAGTTTGATTAAATAACATCAAATAATAGGAGTGTGTGTATAAGTTATATAATTAAAGGGGTAATTACATAACTTATTCTAATTATATGTTTAACAATGTAAACGGTTTTGGGGGGAAAACCCCAAATGACAAAAAGTTTAGATCGCCCCTTTAAGGGTTTCTTTTGCCCTCTTTGTTTAGCCCCCTTCACTTCTTGAACATACACACACTTCATCCAGCTCTCTCTCTCTTTCTCTCATATGCAAAAGGGTCACAAGAACATCAACTCTTCTTTTGGAAGAAAGAGTTCACGACTGGAACAAAGCTGCAGCAGCTTCCTTGAGTTCACGGCTGGAACAAGGCTCCAGCAGCTTTCTTGACTTGATTTTGGTGCTCAAATCCTAGCAAGAAGGTGTTTGCATGATGCTTGTGGGTAGGGATGCTTGAGGACACCTCTCCTTGGTGTCTTGGTCATTCAAGAACCTCACCCTCTTCATTAAAAATTCGTTTTTCTGCAGCTTTACTAAAGTTAGTATATATGGCTTGTTTTGGTTGTTATTTGTTGTTGGTAGCTAGTTCAAACACATATAAATGATCCTATGTCCTTGGGTTTGTTGATGATAAGTTATAAGCCTTAATTTTTCAGATTACTAATGAACATACTAAGGTTTTATTCCGCAGCGTTTTCATAGTTTAAATGGTTAAACTACTTTAATTAAGGTCCAACAAACCCACACAAAGCATTTGGGACTTTAACAGATTTAAATTGAATTAGATGTGAAATTCAAAGTATAAGTCTGAGAAGTCTAAACAAAAATAAAAGGAAAATGATAGTAAAACTAGCTACTATTAAGGTAACACGGAGAAAGTAGACCTAGAGGTTGCTAGACCATTAAATGATATGTCGGTAGATTCAACACGATAGATAAGTAGACCTCTTTGGTGATCTCAAGATCAAACTAAGCTATTCAACAAGCTGTGGGTCATCATCTTATCCCTGGTTAACACAATCAACAGAGTTCCAATAAGGGGTGACGAGCAAAATAAACGCCACAAATGTGTGCGGATGACCAAAATATGAGCAAAGGACTTGATTAAATATGCAAAAAGAAATCAAACTGATAACCTATGTTGTTGGTGCGATCTGTGTAACAAAAATAAATTGCTCAAACAAGAAGATAGGTTATGTGCCTCTCTGCTATGCGGTGGCACTGACCTAAAGATACATAACCTATATGTTGGACCAAAAGAACCAATGAGCCGAATCAGAAAAACCTTTAAGTCCCACAGACGTCACAACAACTGCTGAAGTCCACAACAGCTGAAGTCCACAACAGCTGAAGACAACAACTAAAGACAAAGTCTGAAGACACAAGTGCTGAAGACAAAGTCTGAAGACACAAGTGCTGAAGACAAAGTCTGAAGACACAAGTGCTGAAGACAAAGTCTGAAGACACAAGTGCTGAAGACAAAGTCTGAAGACACAAGTGCTGAAGACAAAGTCTGAAGACACAAGTGCTGAAGACAAAGTCTGAAGCCAAGTGCTGAAGATAGTCTGAAGACAAGTGCTGAAGACAAGTACTGAAGACTAAGTATCAGGCGTTGTCACAACTGCTGAAGAGGTCTTCTTCAGTAGTTGTGACGGTTTTCTTTCAGTAGTTTTATATTTTTCCCTTTCAGTAGTTTTGTAATCAGTAGTTTAGTTTCAATAGTTTAGCATCAGTAGTTTTATGTTTTGTACTTAGCACTCTGATATGTTCTCAGTAGTTATGAACATTTTAGAAGTTTTTAAGTTTAGTATTTTATGTAAAAATCTGCCAGATGTCACTATCCCGTGATATCAGCAGTGATTGCACTATATATAAAGAGTGTCAACCTAATTGTAATCGGTGAATGATTGAGCAAAACATTTGATATAATGGAAACATTCCTTTTCACAGAAATATATTCTCTCATTACAACGTATTTGCTCTTAATGCATACGAATATCAAATTCTTGCTATAATTTGTCTAATTCTTGATCTTATTCCGCTGCGTTACACTCTAATCCATCAAACTTGAGATCACTGATCCTGTCAAATGGTATCAGAGCAGGTTAATCATTGATCGATCTAATAATTGATCATTGAAACTGCTATCCAAGATCCAAGTTTGATTGAATTAGCATTTTTGCAAGAAACGGTTATAGAGATTGAATTTTCTGTTTTTGGCCATTCATCCTGAGATTTATTCTTGGTTTTCATTGAGTCTGTGTGGTTTGTGTAAAATCTTTTAAAAGCTTGAATTAAATTGTATTTGGACCTAAAATGACTACTCCTTCCAATGATCCTCACAATACTGGTTCCTCAACCAAGCCTCCAATGCTGGTTAGGAGTGAGTACAACATATGGCAACGACGAATGCTCCATCACCTGTCTGTTAACACTCAGGTTGTTGGACATCAGTGGTACATGGTCCACACAAGCCTATGGTGAATAACCTGGAAACCAATCAAATGGTTCCGAAGAGGAGGGAGCAATACTCAGATGAGGATAAGAAATTGTTTGAGATTGATGCAAAAGCCCATGGAATTCTGGCCATGGCACTGCCTAATGAAATCTATTCTGGGATAATGCATTATGAAACTGCCCATGACCTCTGGAATGCCTTGAAAGAAAAATTTGGAGGAACAGATGAGGTCTTGGCAAATAATAGAGAAATCCTTGCCCAACAATATGAGACATTCTCTCATAGGAAGGGTGAGACACTGACTCAACAATTTGAGCGGTTCTCTTGTTTGATCTCTGAATTAAAAATGGTCAAACATGAGTACACCAATAGCCAGATGAATAACAGATTTCTCAGATCACTGCCTGAGAGATGGGACACATATACTATGTCCTACGCTCCAGTGCAAATTTGGACAAACTATCTCTCACCCAACTCCATGGGAAATTGCTCACATTTGAGAGAGAGATAGAACAGAAACGAAAACTGTCATCATCTGGAAAGCTCACTGATGACTTTGTACCAGGAAACACTGCCTTGGTAAGTCATGAGTCAGAGTATGCAGGATCAGAATGCCACTATGATGAACATATTGATTTCACCTCAAACAATTCTAATCATGCCTTTGTGAGTATTGATTGTCATTCTGGTAATAATAGTGACAATCTAGCTTTATCATGGATGATTTGAAGGGCATTGCTGATGATGATTTAGAAGAGATGGATATTGAGCCAAATGGCCTTGATCAATATCAGATCTTAGAAATTCTACAAGAGAACTGGCAGGAAATTTCCTGGACTCTCTGACAAAACCAAAGTCGGTTTTGACAAGAGCAAGTTGAAGTGTCACAAATGCCACAGGCTTGGACACTTTGCAAGAGAGTGTAGATCAACTGGATCTAACACCTCTGCACCCTTTTTGACTTTTCCAAATAACAATTCACAATCCAAAGGGCAACATTCTGCTGGTTCTAGTCATTCATCACATCCTCAATCTCCTGCATATTTTGTTCCTCAGGGTCAAATGCCATATCCTTATCCCCTCTATTATATGCCACAGTCAAATCAAGTTCAAGCTCCTATAGTACCACAACCTCATGCACTACCAGAACCTCAACCATCTCCATCTCAATCACAACCTCATCACAGCTTTTTCACACCTGGAGTCGTTGACTGGAGTAGCTTACTTGATAACTTGTCTGGTCACACTGAGCAATAGTATGCTGGTGCTAGTCAACATGGTGGTGAACACCCTTTTGGAAATCTTGCTCTCATGGCCCTGGAGTCTACTGAGGGTTCCTGCTCAATGCATCATCTTCACAGGTAACTCAGGTATCTTCAGAGGCTAAGCCAAGTTATGTTCTGAATCACGCATAGCTGCCTTTGTCTCTATTAGAGAGGCAAATGTAGCATTAATAAATCAAAAACTTGAGTTTGAGAAAACCATTTCCAAAAGAAAAGCTGAGTATGAGTCTGCTCTTAACAGTAAAAGTGATGAGATTTATAAGCTTAAATGCCAATTAAATGATGAAAAGGCCAAGCTAGAGGTTTTCTGGAAGACCCAGGAGTCTCAAAGAAAAACTTGCAGTGACCCAAGTTGAGTGTGACCGCTGGGTCTCATCATGCAAGGGATTTGAAATGCTTCTTAGCAAGCAAACTGCTTCAAATGTGAAGTTTGGTATTGGTTACAACCATACTGCTCCACCAACAGACTTTACTCCTAACTCCATAGTTAAGTCTGGAAGTGAAAGCAATCTCCAAACCACATTATCATGTGAATCATTCTCCAATGATAATCTAAGATCAGAGAATGAAACCAGTGTAAGATCTCAGCAAATAAATTAACTGATGGTCTAACTACTGAGACTCATATGAAGCTGAGTACTTCAGATGTTGTTCCTCAATGTACCCAAGTACTGAAAGAGACCCAACATATGAAAAGCATATCAAATCAGTTGAAATACAAGGACTAACAACTGCTGAGGAATCCATCAAACGGTCCATTAGGACGGATGGAAAACAGTTGAATTACCAGTCTTCAGCTGTTACAAATCCTTTAGTACCTAGTACTGATAGGAGGAAAGTACTGAAGATCACACCTTCAGTAGTTTCCACTTCAGCAGTAGAGATGTCCAAGATGAAGAAGAAACCATGTGAAAATTGGTTGTTCAATCATCTTACAGATGATTGTTGGTACAAAAGAGGATCCAAACTCAACATAAAGAGGAAATTAAAGAGAAATGGTAAAATGAAAACTGAGTTTGAAGCCACATTGTACCACAACATCAAATTCTGTAAACCCTTAAGTCCAAAAAGAAATCCAAAAAGGAGGGGTTTAACAGGTAAACAGCTGAGATTGCTCAAAAGAAGAAGGTGCAACATAGGAACTTATCAAACTCCAATGCCAATGTGTCTGGAGAGCTGAAAGCTTTAGCACAAAATCAGACACAGCTGGTTATGATGGTTCAACATCTATTGGGAAGAGTTAACCAATTAGATGATCCTATGTTGAAACCACAGAAAAGGAGGTCCAAGCAAGGATTCCTCTTCTTCACCATGTTCTTACTCTCAGGCTGTTGTTTCCAACAAACCTGTTAGTTTACCATCTTTTGATGAAACAGGCCCAAAACCAAAAAGGTTTGGGTCTCCAAAGCTAACTAGTTTCTTATGATTTTGCAGGGTTCTTCAGCATGCCAAAGAAGCATCTGGTATGTGGACAGTGGAGGATCCATGCACATGACTGGGAGCAGCTCTCTCTTCATGATTACTCTCAAGGAAAGAAGGGATTTGTCTCATTTGGAAATGATGCTAAAGGTTACATCATTGGAAATGGATTTGTGTCTAATGGAGATATTAGATTTGATGATGTCAACCATATGGAGAATCTCAAATACAATCTGTTGAGTGTCAGTCAGATGTGTGACAAAGGACATGTTGCTCTTTTCACAAGCCAGAACTGTAGGATTCTGTCTTCCAAGGTTCTGAGCCTGATTGACAAAGTACTGGATGATAATACTCTCCTGAAGGCCACAGGATAGGAAGAGTATATGCCTTGGATTTGTCAAAGAAAATTGAGTTAAAAGGCCATCCATGCTTGTTCTCCATGGCCTCTCTCTAAGAATCTAAACTGTGGCATAGAAAGCTGGGTCATGTTAATCTCAAAAACATGAATCAGCTGATCCACAAGAGTTTAGTGAGAGGTCTTCCAATAAAGGAGTTCAATTGTGATGAAATCTGTACTGCATGCTTAAAAGGAAAACAACATAAAGTTTCATTCCCACCCATAGAAGAATCCAAGTCTAATGCCTGCTTACAACTACTGCACATGGATCTTTTGGTCCTGTGAAGGTAATGAGTATGGCAAAAAAGAAATACTGTCTGGTAATTGTGGATGATTACTCTAGATATGTATGGACTTTCTTCTTGCATTCAAAGGATGAGGCTGCTCAGTCCATTATGAACTTTGTGTTACACGTTAAGAAGCAGTATTCCCTACCAGTTAAGTGTGTGAGGAGTGACAATGGTACTGAATTCAGAAACCACATTCTTGATGAGTTTACTTGTCAAAGGGAATCAAGAGGCAGTATAGCATCCCAAGGACTCCAGAGCAAAATGGAGTAGTAGAGAGAAAGAACAGGACCCTATTGAAGCTGCAAGGTCCATGTTGGCTGATTCTGGTCTGCCACTGACCTTTTGGGCTGAAGCTGTCAATACAACCTGCTATGTACAGAATAGAGCCTTAGTAAATCAGAGGTTGATGAAAACTCCTTATGAAGTTTTACATCATTTAGCCCTTTGATTTCATTCTTTAGAGCATTTGGGTGTCCCTGTTACATTCTCAACACAAAGGATCAACTCCAAAAGTTTGATTCTAAGGAGGATGCAGGGTATTTTGTTGGGTATTCATCCACTTGCAAGGCTTACAGAGTATTCAACTGTCGAAAAAAGATAGTTGAAGAAACCTTGCATGTGAAGTTCAATGAATCCCTAAGGATACTATTCCACAAAACCCTGTGGAGTTGTTTGATCTGGACATTCTGCAATATGTTCCTTATCAACCGCCTGCTGTTGCAGATCATATGAATCCATCATCTTTTGTAGCTAGTCATCCATCTGGTGTTACTGATGATGATGATGATATCAGTAATCACCTTTTCAAGTTTAGTGATCACTGCCTGATTCAGCTAGACCTGATGTTCTTGTAGCTCCAGTAGCACAATCCACAACAAATGCTGATGAGATTTCTACAACTTCAACTCCTTTGAATTACCATCTACTGATTGGTTTCAAGGAAATGCTTCACCATCACCATCTGTTGCTGCTGAGCCTGCTACAAACACTTGCACAGATCTTATTGTGTACCAAGATCTGAAGAATCACCCTATGTCTCAAATCATTGGTGATATCAATGTTGGGGTGTCAACAAGAAGTCAATTGTCAAATTTCTGCTTCTATGCTCTCTTCATTAGTCAGCAAGAGCCAAAGAACTATCACATTGCTTTAAGGGACAATGGATGGGTTGAAGCCATGCAGCTTGAGCTTCTTCAGTTCAAGAAACAGCAAGGTGGGAACTGGTTCCTCTACCTCCAGGTAAGTGTGCAATAGGCACTAATGGGTGTTTAGGAACAAAACTGATGAAAATGGGCTTATTGTTAAGAACAAGGCCAGACTGGTTGTACAGGGGTTTTCACAAGAGGAAGGTATTGATTATAATGAAACCTTTGCCCCTATAGCCAGACTGGAAGCAATTCGATTGTTTTTAGCTTATGCTGCTTATCACAACCTTAAAGTTTTTCAAATGGATGTCAAAAGTGCATTTTTGTATGGGAAAATTAAAGAAGAGGTTTATGTATGTCAACCACCAGGTTTTGAGGACATTAAACATCCTAATTGGGTGTACAAGCTTGATAAGGCTCTTTATGGGTTGAAACAAGCTCCTAGAGCTGGTATGAGACATTATAACTTTCTTTTGCAAAATAATTCACTAGAGGCTCCATAGATAAAACTTTATTATTAAGAAGGTGGATCAGCATAAGCTACTTGTTCAAATTTATGTAGATGATATTATTTTTGCATCCTCTGATCCACAGTTGTGTGATGCCCTTACAAAGTTGATGCAACAGAAGTTTGAAATGAGTGCCATGGGAGAATTATAGTTCTTTCTGGGTTTGCAAATCAAACAAAAGGCTGATGGAATTTTCATTCATCAGTCCAAATACACAAAAGATCTTTTGGAAAAGTTTGATTTACAAAACTGTAAGCCTTGTTCTACTCCCATGTGCAACACCACACAACTAAATACAGATCAGAAAGGTAAAGTGGTTGATGAAACACTTTACAGATGTATGATTGGGTCCTTGATGTACTTAACAGCTTCTAGACCAGATATTATGTTTGCTACATGTGTTTGTGCTAGATTTCAGGCTGCACTAAGGAGTCTCATTTGATTGCAGTCAAGAGGATCTTTAGATATCTGCAAGGCACTCCATCTCTAGGATTATGGTATTGTACTAGACATTCTGGTAAATTAGTTGCTTTTTCTGACAGTGACTATGCAGGGTGTAAGTTGACAAGAAAGTCCACTTCTGGAGGATGCCAATTCTTAGGCAAGTGCTTGATTTCTTGGCAGAGTAAGAAGCAGACCTCAGTTGCTACATCAACTGCTGAAGCAGAGTACATTGCTGCTGCAAGCTATACATCTCAGGTACTCTGGCTTCAAAACCAATTATTGGATTATGGCATAACAGAGACTAAGACCCCATTGTTAATGGACAGCTCTTCAGCTCTTTGTATTGTCAAGAATCCTGTCCAGCACTCTAGGACTAAACATATTGAAATCAGACACCATTTTATTAGAGTGTTTTGAAAAAGGTCTGATTGATCCAAAATTGTTCCTAGTGCTAATGAGCTTGCAGACATTTTCACTAAGCCCTGGATAGCACAACTTTTCAAAACCTAGTGCTAAGGCTTGGTATGCTGCAGCTAGAATAAGTGACAACTACTGATGATCTCTGCTCACAAGTACTGATGATCATTAGTTTATTATTGTCATATATAAGTACTGAAGTTATCCCCTTCAGAAGTTTTTTTAAAACTACTGGAGCTTAGTAACTTCTCAGTACTCAAGTACTTTATTTTTTAAAACAGCTGATGTAGTTACAACAGCTGATGTAGTCACAACAGCTGATGTAGCTACAACTACTGATGTCAGAAATGCAGATAAGTACTGATGACCAATGAAACGTTGAATCTCAGATCTAAGTCTGATGAGTAAGTGTGGAGGTCAGACTGAAACAGCTGAAAAGCTATGAATTGACGAAAACAGCTGATGAGAAATTTCTCTTCAGTCGTTTATACAACTACTGTTTCATTAAACAACTAAAGCCAAACCTATGTCTTCAGTAGTTTACAACTACTGACGACTAACACCAAGTCTTCAGCTGTTTACAACACCTGACGTCAAAACCACTTTCTTCAGTAGTTTTATAACTACTGCAGAATAACACCAAGACGTCAGCTGTTACAATGTCTGAAAATTTAAACCACGTCATCAGTCGTTTCAAAACTACTGATGACAGCACTTATCTTCTCAGACGTTTTCACCCCCACATATAAATACCTGCTTCTCCTTCAAACGTTTCATTAGCCGTTATTTCTAACCTTCTCTCTCTCAAACATGGCGACCATGAGTCTAAAACCACGACATAACTGCGTTGCATACCTTACCAAGTCGCTTTCTGGAACAAATTTGATAATGCCATTGACCTAATGGTGGATTCCCCATATCGCATAGCCTTTCTTTTGAATCCGACCATCTACCATGAATCTCTCAGTCAATTCTGGTCAAATGTTTTTGTTCATACTGATGAGTCTACCGGCCAAATCTCGTTCGGTCCTCGTCAACCAGAAACCAGTGGTTGTTATAGCCGACATCATTCGTCAGGCATTACACTTACACGAATCCACCACTGTGACTGAATACCCAAAGGGCACAACGGATATGTCCTTTATCAATAATGGGTATGAAGGTGACCTTCGAGCTACAACTATTCTGAAGAAACATTTCCATGATGCTGAAAGACTTATCTTTCAAATGGTAAATGTATGCTTAGCTTCAAAGACATCCTCTTGGGATCAAATGTCATCCCAATGGCAACAGGTATTGTATTCTATTCTAGACACCAACCGCTAAATTTTTCTGAAATTGTGTTTCTAGAAATAAAGAACTTGGCTCAGAAACCTGCGGCAAACCGCTGGTGTTATATCCCAGGTTTCTGATGGCCATTATTTTAAATGAATTAAAATCTGATGGCCTTGGAGTCCCTGCACCAGCTGTTTTGGCTGAGGTATACTCCTGGCACAACTCAGAACCCACTCTCAAAGAAGCTGCCGAATGCTAAAACCCAAGCAGAGGAAACCCACAGCTTCCACCACCAGATCCAGAGTCCCCACCAAACCAAAAAACCAACGCCCCAAAACAGCTATTCAGGAAGATGAGTCCCCTAAAGATGCTCCTGTACGACCAAGGCAGGATTTACTTGCTAGCTTAAACCCCCCAGCAGTATCAGAGACTCTACCAGCTATCACCGCACAGGCATCCTCTCAAAAGGATCCTGATGCAACCTTAACAGGGGACACCACACTGCTGAGACCTGTCTCACTTGAGAAGGTCCTCATTGAAGAGCATTCCTCTCCCCGCATGCAACCTGCTTCTATCCCCTCTCCCCATGCAAATGCCCCCCAAAGTCCAACCATTATAATTGCAAACGTGCTGACTCAGCTGCATGCCTCTCCTCCCCCCAACAAACACAACAAAAGGGAGAACGACATCAATTGAGGAAGAGGATCAACATGCTTCTGACAACCCACAGCACCAGGGTTTAACTGTTCTATCTCCTAGTGTGGATATGCAGATACGAACATCTGGTGAGGCTGCCACCTCTTCTGAATCAGCACATGATCAGACTGAGGCTGGTAACATAGCTAAGACCTCACCAGAGGCAACAGCTGATGAAGGACAAAGTCCTGAGGCTGGAAGTCCCCAGTTCCAAGACAAAGGGGCACATGCTACATCTGGTCCACACCCAGTGCATGTACATCCTGCTACAAGCAGGAGGTCAGGTGATTCAGCATTTGCTGATGATGACCTGGGCTTCTTTTATGATGTCTTGCCCAGAACATAATCCTAGAGGGGAGGAAGTCAGTAGGCTGCAAAAACTACTTGACCAACTCTCTCAGGGAGAAAGACCATCTGCCACCACATCAACCCAACAGATGGCACCTTCCTCTGGAGGTCACTTAAACACACAGCCACTCAAAGAATCTCAGCCACCTGCCTCTGTGTCTGGAACCATTTCTCAGGACCAAAACCCCCCTGAGCAAATGAATGCTATCCATCAAAATCCCTATCTCTCATCACACCGCAGATAATGAACTTGTCATTAAAACTGTTGATGAGAGACTTTCTTCTGTCTTACAACCTATAGTGGAGGATGTACTGAGCCAAAAACTTTCTGCTGCTCAAACCTTAAAACCAATGCACCCAAAAAGGGGGAGAGTACAGCAGTGAAAGAAAAGAAAAGAAAAAGAACTGAGGATGAGAAGGCACAAGAGTAAACCAAGGAGTTGAAGAAGGAAAAGGAACAACAACTGATCACTTACAAAAGAAAGAAAAGTGCTAGTGATCAAAGGAATGCTGAAGAAAAATCATTGGAGGAGCTGAAAAAGATGCAGATGAAGCACACAGCCGATCCATGGACAAAATCATTGAGCAACTCTTCAAGCAAGACTTTGATACAGCCAAACTAGACAGTGAGATCAGGAGATTGGAAGTAAATGAAATCCAAAACAGATGGGCTGGGTACAGTGTGTGGAGAAAGAGAGATTGGAGATCATGATTCGATTCATAGCCAAATATTTAGGAAGATCACTGATGGAGATTCGTTCATGGACCAGAGACAACATTCTGGCTATAGCCACCAGAATCTGTTTGTCTGAGCAATTTCATAAGGGGATAATTATGAAGCACTTGATGAGGCTGGAGCTGGGAAAAGGCTTGAAATGGCAAAACTCACAAAAGCCAAACTTATAACCAAAATGCTTGAACAACCTTCCAATCACCCACTCAAAAACTGCCTACCCCTCAAATCTCCAAACCAATCTCAAAACTCAAATCCAACCATCAAGTGCTTTACCAAAACCAATTCCTTTACCACAAAAACCAACCCAACCATCATCCAGTGATGCACCTAGAAGGAGGAGAAGGGTGCTGAGGATAGAAGAAGATGAAGAAGAAGAAGATGAAGATGATAGTCTGCCACTCTCTGCTGTTCTAAGGCTACCAGAACCTAGGAGTCAACTCATGATCACACCTGACTCACAAGGGAAATGGTTAGAGTCAAAATAGAAGATGAAGAACAGCAGAAGCAGCACGATGAGCAACTACTGAAGATGGTTGACAAGGAATTTCCCCAGTCATCATCTATACAAGCCATGAAAGGGCATGCTCAGAGGCTGTACACTCTCAGACACACATTTCAGTATCAAAAGGAGAGATTGAGAGTATGGCCAGACCCCAAGGTGAGCTCTAGAATACACAAAAGATCCATTCCACATAGATACAATGGCCAGGTTAGAAAAACAATAGACTCTACAATCATGTTGGCCATTATAGTCTCACCTTGGGAAATACTCGATGAATTCAAGAAGGCTCATCAATTAAAAATGACCCCTCAAGCCTTACTGGAAAACAAGATGATTAAAAAGGGGTTATTATATATGAAGCTTGAAGACATTAAGAAGAATGAGCTCCAGTTACTCCTTGAGGGCACCCATCCTGATGAATTTGTCTATAGGGAGATAACTACTGTGGAGTTGAAGAATGACAGGACTGTAAAGTACCTATCTGAGTACTATGGTCCAGAGTTCTTCTTTGAAGGAGGAGTAGAAGAACTCTCCAAGGAGGAACATGTTGTTCTCCTTGAGGCCTATGTTCGTGAGTCTTACAGACTCGTAAATGGGAAGTAGGTTTCATGGTTGGGATCACAACTCTATGTCCAGATTCCCCAAAACAGAGTTCCCCTCCATACTCAGCCAAACACATGATTAGAACCTCTTCCTGGCCTGTGCTGATCCGATTCTCTGAAGCTGATCAAGAGAAGTCTTTGCCAACAATAAGTGGAACCTCAATAAAGTTAAAGGTTTTGGTTGCATTGGTTCAGGGAGAGTTTGTTGAACCAAAAGAACCAATGAGCCGGATCAAAAAAACCTTTAAGTCCCACAGACGTCACAACAACTGCTGAAGTCCACAACAGCTGAAGACAACAACTGAAGACAAAGTCTGAAGACACAAGTGCTGAAGACAAAGTCTGAAGACACAAGTGCTGAAGACAAAGTCTGAAGACACAATTGTGAAGACAAAGTCTGAAGACACAAGTGCTGAAGACAAAGTCTGAAGACACAAGTACTGAAGACAAAGTCTGAAGACACAAGTGCTGAAGACAAAATCTGCAGACACAAGTGCTGAAGACAAAGTCTGAAGACAAGTGCTGAAGACAGTCTGAAGACAAGTGCTGAAGACAAGTACTGAAGACTAAGTATCAGACGTTGTCACAACAGCTGAAGCGGTCTTCTTCAGTAGTTGGGACGGTTTTCTTTCAGTGGTTTTATATCTTTCCCTTTCAGTAGTTTTGTAATCAGTAGTTTAGTTTCAGTAGTTTAGCATCAGTAGTTTTATGTTTTGTACTTAGCACTCTGATATGTTCTCAGTAGTTGTGAACATTTCAGTAGTTTGTTAAGTTTTAGTTATTTTTGTAATAAATCTGCTAGATGTCACTATCCCGTGATATCAGCAGTGATTGCACTCTATATAAGGAGTGTCAACCTAATTGTAATCGGTGAATGATTGAGCAGAAACATTTGATATAATTGAAACATTCCTTTTCACATAAATATATTCTCTCGTTACAACCGTATTTGCTCTTAATGCATACGAATATCAAATTCTTGCTATAATTTGTCTAATTCTTGATCTTATTCCGCTCCGTTACACTCTAATCCATCAAACTTGAGATCACTGATCCTGTCACTATAAATTCTTGAATTCATTGTTGTTTGCCGCCTCTCTACTGTGCGGTGGCACTGACCTGAGGCTTGGCTTCTCTTTGAAAGCTTTAAGAATAGTTTCTTCTTGTCAAAAATACCCGTATACCGCTCAAAAATATCCTAAGGAATGTTGATTACCATATAAGCATGGGATCCACAAATGCTTGTTGGAATAACTAAACCTTAAACAATCACCAAACTGTGTCAAAAGTTTGTGTATGGATTTAAGCGGACAAGTATATTGACAATCATCATGGCTGCAATTCTTGAAAGTCCAAATCAATCTGTGTGCCTAATAGTAGTAGTATGATTTCCTTAATTTGCTAATGACTCTCGACGAAAACAAGAATCTACCATCAAATGATTTTGGTAACACGTCCTGAATGATTTGATTACCTGTATGATTCCATAATGAATCGTTTCCTCCTATGGTCAAAATAACTTCAAGCTACCTATTCATGAAGTAAATATGTTAGATTTCTATCTTAGGACTTCCACCTCATACAAAATCACAAAAACATCTTTAGTTTTGTCTTTTAATGTTACTTTTTTTTGTTTTGTTTTGTGTTAACATTTAGTCAATTTAGAGTTATAAGTCAGACTAGGTCGTGGAATTCAATATGGGATTATATTACTTAAAAAGGGTCATTTCTGAGGTGACCAAATGTGTGTTCAAATGTTAAATGGGTCACGTCTGAGGTGACAAAATGTTTTTATGAAAAGATCACGACTGAGGTGATCAAAAGTTTTCAAAGTTGAAATGATCATGCCTGAGATGATCGACTGCTCAAAATGTTCAATCAATAGTTAAATGGGGTTAAATGTCAAATGGTCATAAAGTCAAAACCATAAGTATGATCCATTCGCACTACCGGACCATGAGTATGGATAGTCGTACGATTGGACCATACTTATGCACTAGACAACTGAATGGAGCATGAGTATGAACCATTCACACGAATGGCTTACAAGATTGAGCAGTCGCCCGAATGGAATTGTCCGAATGAGTCAGTCGCCTGACTAAAACCTAGTTGGCCGACTGAAAATGATCGACTGAAGCAATCGCACGACTGAGATCCAATCTCCCGAATGAAAAGAGCAAATGGATCCAGTCGCCGATTGAAACCAGATTCAATATAAATAGGGCCATAGTCGATCGCCCATACTCACACCCCTCAATCGCCCTAAAATCGCATATTGAGCCGTTACTCTGCCAAAATTTCTTCTGACCTAACTTGACTTCAAATTTTGAGTTTCTGACGATTGCTGGTTGTTATAGAGGTACAATGCGGTGCAACCTACATAAATCTCAGTTGTTTCGTATCCTAAATCATTGAATTCAGCCCTAACCAAGAACTGAAACTTAGTTGGACAAATTAAATAATAAAACTAAGTAAAATGTTGAAATCAAGGTTATTAGGTGCTAAGTAGTGTTATTGCGAGTCTAATGAGCCAAACCACGATGTCTAATTTTAAGTTTTGCTCAGAATTTGAACCTGAATCGAACAGACAGTAGGTCATGCGACTGGACACCCGGATGAACTACAATCGCACGACTGAGCTGGACAAATGACTCAGTCGGCCAAATGAACAATGCGTATGAGCTCAGTCGGCCGACTGAACCAGTTGCTGGCTCAGTCACCTGATTGAACTCCGTCGCAAGATAAGTCACCCGATTGTATTCAGTCGCATGTTAGGTCAAACGACTGAACCCAGTCGTATGGTTCAATCGCACGATTGAACCAGACTGATCTAAAACAGGGTAATTTGAAATGGTTTCTGTTTTGTGATGATCTAACTTGTATGCTTCTTGTGTTACAGATTGATGGCTGAACGGCGGACCATCAACACAAAGCACAATATTTGTGCTCATCTGGACGCCACCACTCGGAACGCATGAGAGTTTGCTGGCATCATTACGTTCCTCAAGATATCACGTATACACCGAGCCATATCTACACCCTGCACTCCCTACAGGTCTATCCAGCAGGCCTTTTGGGAGGGTGCATCAGTTGATCGATCTCATGAGCCCTACTGCATCAGGAGTACTATATTTAGGCAAGACATAGAGGTGACTGCTGCATATATTAGACGGGTACTAGATTTGGGTGAGGATGCTGATCACCCAACCAGACTACACCCTCTGACAGTGAGAGAATGCTTCGTTAGGATTAAGTACTCTGGGGACATAAATGCAGCTGTGCTAAAAAAAGCAACCTGTATCCCCAGTACAAGTACTTAGCACACGTGATACTTAAGTGCATAGCTTCAAGCAGGGGTGACTTTGATGATCTATCAGACCAGATTCAGAATGCCTACGTGGCACTGGTGCTGAACCACTCCTTCAGCTTCTCTAGCATGATATTCTCATACCTGATTGAGAATCTTGAGGCAAAAGGCAAAGAGGGACTTTGCATGTACTCGAGGTTTCTTCAGATGATTATCGACTAGAAGCTGCCCTCTCTGCCTAAAGAGAGCAATGATGTGGTATCACTTGAGGTGATGGATGACACGACATTGGGCTGCATGAAGGTCTATAGGGGAAAGCAAGACAAACACCCTATAAAGAGACTGATCGGGCATTTGGCCCAGGAGGAGTACGTGGCGCCTGCAAAGGCATAAGTGGTGCCATGAGGAGAGTGATTCAGATGTTGAGCAGATTGCTCTTCCATCTGATGACTCCGATGATGATGACGGAGACACTGGTGGAGATTCTGGCCCCACTGTTTCTACGGCCAGCACTGCACATACTACACCTCCACCACCCACGCATATAGATGCCACCACCGCCAGTTTCCATAAGGATTTTTGTCCTCCCGATGAGGAGGACGAGAGTGATAAGGAGCACCTGACCAGGACAGTGGGCAGCAGGGTGGTTGCCACCGACCGAGGCATTTGGGAGGTTGGAGGATGCCCTAGCGCGTCTGGGGAGACTGCAGCTGACCCTAGCTACTCACCAGGTCAGCCCAACAGCATCCCAGGGGGAGTATCCTCCTCTAGGGGCAAAAGGAGGAAAAGGATGGCTTAGCCCCATAGGATGAAGATGAAGAAGAGGAGGATGACCTTTATCACCACCACCACCACCACAGCCACCACCTCTACCACACCACCCACTATATCTACCTCTCCCCCCATCACTACTGCCACCACACACACTACCACTACCTCAGCCACTCCACCAGTTCCCCACATCACATCCACCAATACTTCAGCTTACCCATCACCACCCACAGACATACCACCTCTCATATACACCACTGCCACCACCACCACCTCTAGCCACCAAGCAGGACCATCATATCACCCATCCTTTCCATCAGGATCATCTCTACGTCCCAGTGGGGTAGAGGAACAACTTTCAGCACTAAACCGTATGGTGTTAAAGCTGTTAGCAGCCGATGATGAGAAGACTGCTCAACTCCAACAGTTAGTGGAGCTTACTGCTGCACAATCACAGCAGATATCTCAGCAGGCACAGCAGATTGAGGAGCAGGCTCAGCAAATGGCTGCTCAGAGTCAAGAGATTCCCCAACTCAAAGAGCAAAATGTGTTATCTACCAAGAAGATTGAGGAGTTGGAGGATGCTGAGAGGACTATCCTGCTCAAACTTAAGGGCACAAAGGACGAGCCTTTGAAGATCAGAGAGGGAGACGGTGATGATGATGATGATAGTGATGATGATGATGATAGTGATGATGATGATGATGATGATGATGATGGTGATGATGAAGGTGATGATGAGGATGGAGGAGACACTAAAGGATGAGGAGAGTCATCTGCTTTGGGTGCATAGGAAGCTAATGAGAGGCGGACCAAAAAGACTCAAGATCCAGCTGCCTCGACATCAACCCTGATAGCAGAAGAACACATGATCCAAGACAAAAGTAATGCATAGAGTTTTGTGTAATTTAAATCATGTGTAATTTGAATATTGTATTAAACTTATGTGATTGAATGTTAATGTATATATATTTAATGTTTAATGTCTTGATTATTTACTGATGCATGATGTGTTTATATGTTTAAATCAAGCAGATCTAATATCTTAGCAAGATGAGTATGATGTTGCTCCCCTTCAGCAGATCAAGTCTCAACACCAATGATACTTGATCTGCAAGGGATCGTTAGGAGGTCTGTGAGTTACACTCTTGAAGAAGGAGAAATAATTCATGACCTTACTGATGAGAAACTGGCTGAGATGGTTGGACTAAATCCAAATGAGCTTGTGAAGTATGCTCCTACTGTGGACATGGATAGTGACGATGATCTTAACGATCTGGATGAGATGGAGATTAAAGATGTCACCGCACAACATTATCCAGAGTATGCTGACAATGAGGGAAATGTAGTCCCCAATCTGGGTGACACCCTTGTTAGTGATACTTTTAAAACACTGGATAAGATGGAGCAGGAGTCGGAGAAGAAGAAAGATCAAGCCCAAGCCTCAGACGCCGATGTCAACATCAAAAAGGTTGAATAGGCGACATGTTTTGCAGAGATCAGAGCCCAACGCAGTGCTCCAAAACCTAGTACCTACACCAAGCTTTACAAAGTAAAGAAGCATCTCAAGGTGTCAGGAAAAATCATAGCATGGGCATATTTTGATGATCTAAATGTTAATGCTATCAAGAGAGAGAAGGGAATCGAGTACTTCAGATTCCCACACGATCTGAAGACTGTATCCGGTTTTGAACTTAACCAGCTGGCCAAGTTGAAGCTTTTATATGCTGACCCTTGAAAGATGTTAGGCTGGTTTGAAGCTGCTTTGAAAAGAGAGTACCACACCAGGTGGGTCAACTTCAAACCTCAACAACTAACAAGGTATATCAGAAGATCTGAAGTTGATACCATTACTGGGAAGCCAAAGATTATGCTGCAGTGGAGTCCTCTGCACATAATTTCGAGAATCCCTCTAAGGGAATTCCTTAAGACTTCACTCAACACTTTAAGTGGTGGTACTATGACTGGCGAACGGGTGAGGCGGTCATAGTTCTAAACAGAAATGGAAATATGGAAATTATCAGGTATTTGACCCGATGTGGCTAACTAACTTGTCTTCTGACGATGTCTATACTTTATACAAGTGCCCACTATTCTATGACATGCAAGACATTGTACAAGCCCTCCAGTTCCAAAACGTGATAAGACTCTGCTTTGCATTCGACATACATACAGGAGTTACAAGGGAGGATAAGTACAAGAAATATGAAGAGCTGATGAAGAATGTTAGATAATAGATTAAACTAGGTCCAAGGGGGAGTTTGTAGATACATATGTACCTAGTTTATGAGTTTAATGTAAAAAGTATTTCATGTCTTACATATATGTAACTGGATGGTTTGAATGAAAAACAATGTGTGGTTTGTGCTTATAATGTTTAATTTTTTCATTGATTATTGTGTGTTAACGCTTATTGAACTAACTATATAGGTTTGTGGCTGTTTACATAGTTCTTAGTCAATAATGATTGAGGAACATGCTTAAACTTAATCGTGTGAAGTTCTCATGTGAATGGAACATGCTAATGGACCATACGCATGAACAACTTCATACTTATGAACCAGTCGCACGACTGAACTAGGAGACTGGATCAGTCACACTATTGTGACATGAGATTGACTCAGTAGTGCGAATGGATCAATCGTATGACTCAGTCGCACGACTGAACCATGATAATGGTTCAGTCGCACGAATGAGTAACCCTAACATATAAATACCACTTAATACGTGAAAAAATGGAACACTTTGAAGAATTCAACTCCAACACGTACCGTAGCCGTCCAGAACGTCCAAGAAAGCCAGTCCGGGTTCATAGATCGTTCTTGATCGATTCCTATTCATTCTTAACATTTAGATTAATCTTATATCGATTGGGTTAACGTTCTCACTGATTTGATTCGGTATACACGTGAATCAGTTAAACTCCATCTAGTACACTAGTCCTTCACGCATTATATCTAGAAATGCCTCCTTGATAAAGCATTGAAGAAATCTTAGATACATGTGGAACATATGCCTTCTTCCCTCTTGGACATTAGAAACTAGACAATTTAAAACATAAGCAGACATGTTAATGGTCTGTTTATGAATAGAGCACATATAGCAGATAATGTAGTGATGGGGATGTCATTCCATCCAATCTTCCTTTTGAATAAACAATGCTAAAAGATGTGGATAAGAAATATCCAATGTAGGTCCACCTATCCCTTCACTATTTGCTTTCCTTCATATCCTCTTTAATATCCAATTTTAGGAAAGAAGGTAGTAATAACATCATAATCAAACTCTAATGGTGTGTCAACATCATCACCAAACCATAGACATTGTCTCACAGTTTGTTCAGTGATGGATGAGGTATAACTATTGGACCCTAAAAGGATCATACATGCTAATTCAAGTGGTGGTTGATGGTTGCTCTGCTGGAATTCTCCCTAAGTCCAAAAAGATATGCGGATGAAGAATCTGCAACAAAGAAGAAGACGTGTCGGCTACCCGCATTTGTTTATGCGGATGACCGTTGAACAAATGCTGACACGTATTTGTTCTTCCGCATTAGCAAATGCGGACAACTGTACAAATGCTGATAACTGTTTGTACATCCGCATTTACTAATGCGGATGCTCAACAGCAAATGCGCATAAGTGTTTGTTCATCCGCATTTGTCAATTCTGATGACCAAACACCAATGCTGAAGAACATCAAGAAATGTTGATAAAGATCAAGACATCCGCATTAGTTAATGTGGATGAACAGAAGAAAATGCTAATTAGGGTTTAGACTTAGACTAGTTTCCTGATGTATAATACAAAGGTAGTTAGTCATTTTGTAAAGGCCTTTTTGTTAGCTTGTAAATTAGAATAGAAAACCCTACTTTTGGGCATGTTTTTAGCCAATCAGAATATTAAGAATCTTCAATAGTCGTATGTTTCAGTGGTCTCTTGTTACTATATTTTGCTAAACCCTAGCATTCATTGTAATTCTTCACCAGAATTAATACAAAGAACTTATGAGTATTCTAGAATTCAATGATTTGTGATTATATCATTTTGCGATATAATTACTGATTCAATCATCATATTCAATCCTAGTTGATTCACATCAACTAAGAATATCATTCACCACCTAGTCAATTGGTATCATAGCTTTGGCTCTTGGATTCACTTCAAATCTGCCCAGATCTGAATGAAACTCGATTAAACTAGTGATCCAATTACTACTAGCGAGTTCATTAACTTCTAACATGTATTCATGCTGAAATCTCCTTGAAACATCAACTGATTCACTGTTCATCTGTACCAAACCAAGAACACATCTTCTATCAACTTATTCTGCTAAAAAAATAGAAAACAACAACAACATCATTTTAAATTTCTAACTTAAAAGTTAATAGTGTAATTATAGTAGTAATTCTTGGATTCTTTTCTGAAACAAACAACTACTAATGTTCATAAGATTTATTATAACACTCAAAATCAATCGACTTAAAAATCAATCTAATCCTTATTCAAATTTATTATAATGGACTCAGTTAACTTTTCTAAACTTGGTCATGCACCTAAACCTTCGATGCTTAAAAACAAATCTGAGTTTAAGTAATGGAAAATCAGGTTTATGAATTATATTACAGGTGTAGATCCAGATTATTGGATTTCCATATGCAAAGGACCTTACATTCTTGTGTCACTCTCGGCTGACTAAGCTGCACTATACAAAACAACAAGAATGCCCATTAAAGATCCCAACTTAACCTTTAATGATGATAAGTATAATAATATAAAGATTGTCCTCAAAGCCTACTTCATTCTCACACAAGCACTAAAAATGGATGTACTCAAAAGGCTTGAGAAATATGGAACAACAAAATCTGTGTGGGATGCATTGCTCATTATGTGGGAAGGAAGTAGTGAAGTAGCTGAAACTAACGAAGACAAGCTAGTCAATCAATATGAAACCTTTCACCACTCCAAAAGGGAGTTAATCTCCAAACAATTGCATATAAGGAAAAGGAGATGAATAAGAAGATGTTACGTAGCCTTCCTAGAGTTGGAAGCAAAATGTAACCATGCTAAAAAACACACTTAGTTTAGAAATCACCACTCTGGATATAATGATTACAAAGATTGAAGCACTTGAACTTGATGAAAGGAGCACGAACCTCAGCAGACCACAAGTCATTGAGTCCTACAAGTTTCCATCAGAAACTCATTCTGTAGAAAATGCATTCATTACTGAAGAAAATGATTTTCTCTCTTTAAGAGATCAAATCAAATCAACTGGATTCATTGCTTCTTCATAAACTAACAAACCTTCAACTTCATCACAATCAACTGGATTTACAGCCACTCCCTCAAGCATGCCTGCAGACCAAAAATCTGAAAAGCAAAAGGTGTTAGGATCTGGTATTTGAATGAAACACCAACTGATTAACGTGTTAAACCAAACCAAATAGTGCGGAATCCTATTTGATTGGCGATCCAATCAGTGAGAACGCACGTAGAAACAATAACGTAATGAATATAACGTTAAGAAATTGATTAGAAAACAATCTACAGCGTTCTATGAACTTGGAGTACGAACTTAGAGGCTTCTGGATGGCTAGGGTACGTCTGGAGTCAAAGTGGATTGAATGCTTATGTTTTTCCACGAATTAGGTGGTATTTATAGGTTAAGGTTTCTTAATCGTGCTACTAGACCATTGGCATGGTTCATTAGTGCGATTGAGCCATGCGGTTGATCCATTCGCACGACTAAGTGTTCAGTCGTGCGACTGAGTCAGTTGAATGAAGTTGTTCAGGCGTATGGACTATTTAGGCGCATGGACACTCAGTCGCATGGCCATTTGGACCCATGACCACTGTTGGGGCGCATGGTCCAGTCGGACGCATGAGAACTTCAATTCACAAAGTTTGAATGTATTCATTATTATAACATTATTCATATCAATTCAAACAATCCCAAATCTATATAATTAAGTCAATGTGCGTTAAACAACTCATTAATGAAATATTAAACATTATAAACACAACCAAACATTTGTATTTCATTAAGTACCCAACTATTACATTTACATATGTGTAAGACAATACAAACATATTACATTAAGATCAGAAACTAGGGACACATGTATCAACAAAAGGCAACTTACAATGCCTTTGTTGCAAGCTTTGAAGCATACTTGGGAGGAAGACTTACCTTTGCAAATCTAATCCAAAAAGGCCTAGAAGAAATAGATCCTGATGATATAGAAGAAATGGATATATATTGGCAAATGGCTATGCTGTCCATGAGGGCTAAGAAGTTTTTTATAAAAGGAAGGAAGCTAAGTCTGAATGAGAACACCAAACTTGGATATGACAAGTTCAAGGTGAAGTGCTTCAACTGTAGTATGACTAGCCACTTCTCAAAAGAGTGTAATGCTCCTAGAAGAAATAACAACAACTTTTAAAGAAGTTCTCATAGTCAATCATCATCACAACCAAACTCAAGTTTTCAACCAAACAACCAACTTCAATATCATCATCAAAGTCAACAACAACAATCTCATCAAATTCAGCCTCAACTAACAAATCAAGCTCATGGAAGCAACCAAAATACTTCACATGCTCTTGTCATCAGACAATATGAAATATGTGATTAGAGCCTGTATGCTGAGGAAGTGAAGCCTCAATTTCAAAATCATGCTCTACTGGCTCACGTAAATGATGGTCGATCTCCTATGCCATCCGAGGCAAAATCTAATCTTTGCAGTGACAATTGCATTGCTGAACAGTTGGGATATCGTGAGCATATTCACAAATTGACAGCTAAAATTTAGGAAGAAAAAGTAAAATTAGAGATTCTTAAACGTGAAATGAAAAGTTTTGAGATTAAAATCAAATCACTAATTTCTAATATTGAAAAAAAGGCAGGGGAAAAGTATACTCTTGCAGCTGAAAATGAAAAATTAGCTGAAGTGTTAACTCAATCCAAAGCTGAGCAATCAGCCACTGAAGTGAAACTTGAAAAGTTTCAACTGTCTTCAGCTAAGCTGGAAGAGATGCTAGATTCAAAAAAGGATCCTAAGGACATGACTGGGATTGGATACTATTCATGTCCACCTCCATACAATGACAATTACACTGTATGCCTGAGTGGCTCACTCTTTCTAAACAAAATGAACCTAAAACTATTGAAACTAAATGAGTAGTTTAACATATAACAAATCCTCAAAATAAACCAAGTGCTTATATTGAAACAAATGAGGACAAAATCAAGTTAGGTCATCT
The DNA here is from genome assembly GCA_025506515.1 of Flaveria trinervia. NCBI lineage: Eukaryota > Viridiplantae > Streptophyta > Magnoliopsida > Asterales > Asteraceae > Flaveria > Flaveria trinervia. The sequence goes on from CM046444.1 coordinate 41,309,582, forward strand.
GAGTAAAATCAAAGAGTGGTCAGACAAGTCTATAAATATTAGTATACCAAGGAGCCAATTAAAGCAATAGTGTCTTTTGTGAAGTTCATCCCTAAATTTATTAAACAAAATAAAAAGGTTGAAGTCATTTTGAAACCATTTGCTAAAATCATATCTGATTTTGAGATCAAATCTCCAAACAATTCAATCAAATCAGACAAAGTTTCACATAAAAACAAAAGAGAAACCTCATTGATTTCAAAGAAAAGTATCAAAACAGATCCCCAATCATCAAAACAAAAGCAAGGTGTTGGTTTTGATATTTTCAATAGAGATCATGTATATCAGCAAGAACAGGAGGATAGAAAAAGCAAAATTAAACACACGAGACCATTTGGGTAAATTTGCTCCTAAGTCTGATCAGGGATTCTTGGTAGGTTATTCCTCTGTCTGAAAGGCTTTTAGAGTGTTTAATTCTCGATTAAACATTATTAATGAATCAATAACTATTCAATTCAACGAGCATTCTTTTCCCAAGTCAACAAATTGTCCCGACTGGTTGTTTGATATTGAATCCTTTACAAAGTCATTTAATCAGTTTCACTTGTCAACTATAGGAAACATACATTCTTATGGATCCTCTACTATTATAGAAAGAAGATAAGACTTTCCAATGATTCCTCCAAACTCTCCTGATCCTTATGATGTAGATGTTCCATTACAAGCTGATCCTGTTAGACAAGAACCTACATATGTGAGTGTTTCAACTAAATCTGGTCCAAACATAATTCCATATCCTTCTGAAGAACCATCAAATGAAGTGAGAAATCAAGAACTAGCTACCACTCCAGTTGAATCTGTGAGAAACCAACATGATGAAAGTCAACAAAGTGTTGCAAATACCAAAGCAAAACATAATAAAGACTTGGATTACATTCATCACTCTCCCATATTTTCAACATAAAGATGCCTCTAACCAAGATGATCTAAATGTATCCAATCTTGATGTGTCTATTGCTGGTGACTCAATTCAAACCACCAGAATACACAAGAATCATCCAGTAGAAATCATAATTGGTGATCCTAATGAATGGGTGACAAGAAGCAAGTCAAGCATTGTAAACATCTATTTGTTCTCTTGCTTTCCATGTCAAATAGTACCCAAGAATATCAAAGAGGCTCTTCAAGACAATAGCTGCATTAAGGCAATGCAAGAAGAGTTGCTATAATTCAAGAAGCAAAAAGTATGGTAACTTGTAGATTTCCCAAAGGGTAATACCCTATTGGCACCAGGTGGCTGTACAAGAACAAAACTGATGATCGAGGATTTTTCATCACAAATAAAGCATAATTGGTGGCTTAGGGGTATACACAAGAAGAAGGAATTGATTATGACGAAGTGTTCGCTCCTGTTACACCGATTAGAAGCCATAAGTCTCTTTCTTGCATAATCAACCTTCATGAAATAGACTGTTTATCAAATGGATGTGAAGTGTGCATTTCTATATGGAAAGATAGTAGAAGAAGTCTATGTGAGTCAGTGACGAGGCTTTGAAGACCCAGATTCCCACACAAGGTGTACAAGCTTGACGAAGCCTTGTATGGTCTTCATCAAGCCCCTTAGAAATGGTATGAGATTTTATCATCTTTTCTTCTTGAAATGCTATGAAAGAGGAAAGATTGATCAGACTCTCTTTAGAAAAAGAAAAAGAAACGACATGTTGCTAGTCTAGATCTATGTAGATGATATCATCTTTGGCTTTACAAACAATCAACTCTATAAAGATTTTGAAGACCTTATGCATTCAAAGTTTCAAATGAGTGCTTTGGGGAAACTCATATTCTTCTTAGGAGTACAAGTTCAATAAACATCAGATGGAAATTTTCATCAATCAATCAAAATACATGGATACAATGTTAAAGAAATTCCACATTGCTAATTATCAGTCCATGTGAACTCTTGTTGATACTAAACTAAAGATTTGTCCATATCCAGAAGGCAAATCAGTTGACCAGACTCACTATCGATCTATAATAGGTTCACTTATGTATCTAATAGCCAGTAGACTTGACATTGTGTATGTATCGGATATCAAGCAGATCCCAAGGAATCACACGTAAATGTTGTCAAGAGGATATTCAGATATCTTAAGGGCAAGCCTGCTGTTGGATATCCAAAGGAAGGAGATTTCAATCTCTATGCTTACACAGACAGTGACTACTGGGGATGCAAATTCAATAGGAAATCCACATCTAGCGGTTGTTAATTTCTTGCTCCTAGATTGGTCTCCTGGCAATGCAAGAAGTAGACAAATGTGTTTGTTTCAACAACAGAAGCTGAGTATATAGCAGCATTAGTTTGTTGCTCTTAAGTTCTCTGGATTCAAAACCATATGGTTGATTATAGTTTTAACTTCTTGCACACTCCAATTCATATTGACAACACAACAACAATGTTTATCATAAATAATCCTATTTAGCACTCAAAAACAAAACATATTGAAATCAGATATCATTTTTTGAGAGTCTATGCTGAAAAAGGGTTAATCAATTTGATTAAAGATCACACTGACAATCAATTAGCTAATTTATTCACCAAGGCATTTGAACCTAGTCGGTTTGAATACGTAGTTCAATCAATTTGCAAGATTAACCTGATTAAAAAAATTAACACCTTAAAAACATTTAAAAATAAATACAAAAAAATCATTTTGCTAAAATATGTGTTTTATACCTTTCGAAAATGAATAATTACAGTCGTTATATCATTTACTGTGCTTATTTGAAAATCTAAAAGACTGACTTGACTTATCTAATATGTGGGTAGGCTCAACTTGGAAAAGAAGATCAATGCAGTGACAAATTAAAAACTCATATTCAACCATGAAGCATTCACCTAAGAGTATCACTAAATACCAACTTAGCCTAATGTTTGTGTGTTGTAACCTAAACACACCAAGTAATGACATCTTATGAAACTCATTCAACACATTAGTTTTTTCTTTGTTTTGCTAAGTAAAGATCTAAGGAAACAATCACATAGTGCTGATGTCATGATCTAAAATGATTCCCAATGTGGAACGCATCCATCTTGGATGCATCAAAATAGAAATACAATTCTTGTGAATGAACAAAAAGAATCCAATCAAGGATCACCTTCCAAAGTAAAGTGGAAAAATAATTAAAATGAGGATCAAATCAACAAGCACATCTTCATAATAGCACAAACTAAAAGACTCATCACACAAGAACTCAGAAAAACAACTCAAAATCAGTCAAATCTGTCAACTGCAAAAACAATAAGTTTTGACAAATTCAAAATTTAATACGCGTAAGAGTACTGGTAAATGCGGGTGAATGTAACCCTACTATATAACCAATGTGGGTAACTGATTTAGTTCAAGACAATTACAAGTGAAATTAATGCAGACAACTTTGTTCTACTGCATTTCTTTCAACACAAATGCGTACAACATGTTTTAAGTAATAAAACTTATGCGGACTAATTTGTTCTTCCGCATTGTTTATGCGGAAAACATTTTGTTCTTTAGCATTTGTTTATGCGGAAAACATTTTGTTCTTTAGCATTTGTTTATGATAACAAGTGTAGGATCAGTTTTGTACTCAACACAAGTATTGCTCTCTCAAACTCACTCAGTAACACTCAGGTTTGTAATGAAGCAGAATCCTTCTAAGAGTTAATGATAATATACTAAGTAAATCAAGGCAAACACAAAAGAATAGTTATTCAAGATACTTGTATATATTATTTCTCAAATCAAAGTTTTACAAGACTCTTACAAGCATATTACATGAGTTACAATGAGAAACTATATATACTACTACTTACAACTGGATATATAGTTTGATACCAGCCAGAAACCTTAAACTAAAGCAAATATTACAACGCTAAAGTTAAGGTATCTTAGATAAAATATTATCTAAGTTATGGTAGTCATGACATATCCATGACTTACCTTTTGTCACCAACTAAAGTTGGCAACTGTACTAACTGATAAGGTGTGAACAGTGGAATAATGTAAGGTCAACTACATGGACGTGGGAAAGTGCCATGCAGTATCTCAGAGATTTGTAGCGGAGTGTCAGAGAGACCATACTTATGTCCCCTGGTTCATAGTAGCTACTTCCTAAGGTTAACTCCATCCGAAATGAACTTGTTCTTTCGAAGCTACTTATACTTCGTAGATGGCTACTTCTTCCGAGGCTTCATTAGGACTTCATACTTTGAAAGTTGTAGTCTTCATTTCTTCTAAGTGTTGATCTTCGGAAGAGCAGAGACTTTGTCTTCGGAAGCTTAAGCTTATCTTCGGAAGTTCCTTAGGCTTGTCCTTGGAAGTTCAACAGTTATTTTCGGAAGTGCTAAAGTAGTCTTTGGAAGTGCTGAAGTTGTCTTTGAAAGTTCCTTATTTGTTGTAATCAAAAAGTCTAAGTGTTTGGTTTTGGTTGCACCAGCCTTACTTGATCCAACATACTCCCCCTAGGCTTATGCTACCAAACCTCACTTCTTCCTGCTTCTCAAAACTTTTAGCACTAGGGAAAGCAGATACTTGTCTGTTTCTTTGTTTTTCCCAAAAGTAGCGCTGAGAAGTTTGTAAAAATCATTCGTAGACAGGAGATCCAGTCTGTCACTTTGAATGATGGATACCTTTTGTTGTCTTCCCCTAAAGAGAGTTAGTTGATGGGAGTTATAATCATACTCCCATCTAACTATGGATTCAAGGTTAGGACCTTCAACCATTTGAAGAAAGGCTTTGACTTTGGTTGCTGATCTTTTCCTTTCCTCCTCTTCTCTTGGCTTTATCTTCTCTTTAATCTTAGCTTTTGTAGTTAGCTCAGCAAGATGAGGGCTTATCAAATGATTTCTAATATGAGCGGCTATGTTGGAGTTGGAGGGATTGTAGAATGGCTTCTCTGCTAACTCAGCTATATCAAATCTGCTAGAGTGTAGTAGAGAAGGAGCATTCAGCCTATTGCTCTCTCCCTTTTCTCTCTCCACAACAAAGTTGTGAGAGGAGTCATCGAACCTCCACTGGATGATCTTCTTTCTTGGCATAAGAAGCTGGTTGGGAATCTTGTTGTCTTTCTCTTCATCATTCAATGAATCAGAGTTGAATCCAAGAAGTTTGATGGCCTGGTCCAGTGTTCCTCTTAGGAGATCAAAGAAATGCTCTCTTGTGAGGGAACTTGAGGAGTTGTTAGTGTAAGTTAGTATGATAGATTCCTCACAAGAGATATCGCTCAATGAAGTGCAGTTAATGAGCTTCCTCTTGATTTCCTTAATTTCTTTTAAGGAAAAAGACTTAGATGTATGAGAGGATGACTTCGGTGATTGTTTGGTGGATGAGGTTTGGATTTGGAAAAGGTTTTAGGTTTGAGGATGGGTAGGTTTGGTGGTTGTTTGGATTAAGTGGGTGAGGAAGTAGGTATGGTTGATGATGCGGGTTCAGGGGTGTAAGGCTCAGAATGGTTTAGTTTTAACAGGGAGAGGGAAAGGGAAAGGGATAGGTTCGGGTTAAGGCTGTGGTTGTGGAGTAAATGTGAAAGTCATCCCCTGTACTCCTCGATACATCTCCTTCCTTCTTCCTGAGCGTATGTTAGCCTTGATTTCACTGACAATACGCTGCAGGGTCTTCACAGACATAGGTCCAACCTGCTTGCCTAAGAAGCCATGGGCCCTGAGATAGTCTTTCATCTAGGTTTTGTCCCCAGACTTCTTCGTGGCTGCATGCTGAGCATCATCTTCTTTCTTCTTTTCTCCTTTATTTTTTCCCTAAAGGCCCTCTTTCTCTCCTTCTCCATTTGATTCTTTTCTTTGTTTACAAGCAACAGGATCATGTCATTGTCATGTTGAGCAAGTTCTTTAGGAAAGAATCCTCTAGAGTTTAGGAAAGCTATCCTTTCACTCCTAAGCTTGTGATCAGCTTCCTCCTTTTTCCTCATGTTTTCTTCTTCCAAGGCCAACCTTGCTGCTTTTTCTTGTTCTCTTATCAACAAGGTTGCCTTCTCCAGCTTAATCAACTCCTCAAGTGGTAAGAGGAGTACATCCTCAGTTGCAGCTCCCAGCTTGACAAGCCTGTTAATCACTTCCACTCTTTTCTAGTTGTTGACCGCCTCTTGGTTGGCTATACTGCTTTGCTACTTGCAACTAGTAGTTTCTCAGAGGAGAGGCTTCCTTTTCTTCTTAGTTTCTCTAACCTTTCCTCCTCTAGAAGTTCTTCCGCAGTCAACTTCCTCTTTCCTTTGACATCTTCAGAAGCTTTAGACTTTGGAGATTCTTGAGCATAGAGTTGAGGTTGCTGAGTGGTGGCTAGAGCAATTGGTGATAATGGTGTTTGAGTAATGGGTAACTTGAGGAAGTCCTCACCATTCACCTCAGATGCTAGTTCCAAAATTGCATCTGTGATGACAAGATCATCGGACAAGGAGTAAAGCCGTTCCGCATCTTCCATCTTAGCTTCGGAAGATTGAAATTGTTCTTTCACATCTTTGACTTCAGCTTTGGAAGTATGTGGCAATACACTATCTATCCCAACTGTTTTGGTTGTTAGGCCATCAGTTTCCATTTCCCCTTTGAAATCAATCTCAGGTTCCATGTGAACTTTAGGTTGACCAACTTCCTCAACAGTAGCAGAAGGTGTATTTAGCCCCTAAAGCTCTTCAGCTCCAAAGTAGGCCACAGTAACATCTGGACCTGGCTACCCATAGAAGATCCCATAAGAAACAAGGTTAGAAACCTATTTAGATCTTTAAGCATCCTTGGGTCCACGTGGAGGGTATTTGGAGGAGGCTTTGGGAAACATCTTAATACTGAGTAGGATATCTTGAGGAGAACATAGAGATGGCTAAGCTGGTGGATGTCATGTGTGATTGTATCAGAACTTTCTCCCCATTTTTGGTAGCATTATCTTGAGAGCTAGATGAGCTAGAGGAAGAAGTCATTAAGACATGAATCGGTACATGCCTAACAGATCTCTCAGTCTTTTTGGCAGCTAGTTTAGCCCTAAGATTTTCAATCTCAAGTTGTTGAGTGGCGAACCTATCCTCTAAAGTCTTAAACCTGAATTCAAGGTTTACGACTTTAGTGTGTAGGTCGTTTAAGGTGAGTTGCATACTTCCCTCGTCTTCTGAGAAGAAACATGGGGAGATGAGGTAACATACCTTGTATGTTCATCCTCACCACCAAAATTGGTTTCTTGCCCCCTAGTTTCCCATGCATAATGATGTCTCTTTTAGAGTCATCAGAATGCTTGGTTGCCATAGATTTAGTCTTAGAAATGTTACCACTATCTTGAGGGCCTAATGAGGCACCTGTAGTAGTGGCAGCTGAATCTACATGAATCCCTTCCACTCCAGTGGAACTCAACTTAGTTGGGGTCTGCTGATGTGGGTTAGAGGTTAGAGGTCTATTGGAGCTCAGTTGATCCTTGAGAGGGTGTTGTGGATCAACTTCATTGCCCTGAAGAGACATAATCTCCTCATCAGTTCCTATCAATAGGTCAGTGAAGGATACAGAGGTTAAGCCTAATGACTTGGGACCTTGACCAATGTCTATTGGTATTGAGCCTATGGTGGGCTGTCCTTTTTTGGCTGCTTAGGGGAGAATAGAGTCTCACCCTGAGGATCTGTAGCTTAGGTTTTGGGCTCAAAGGAATGATAATGAGGAGACTCAACACTTTTATTGAGTCAAATGTGAAGGATGATGAGACCTCAAACTAAGTGGGGGCCATGTTCCCGCTCTAGTCTTTTTGGATTGAACAGGAGGAGCTTGTTTAATCAGAGTAGATTAAACAAGGGTTCGTTTGGGTCGTCTCTAGTAGGTAATTATGATGGGATGAGAAGGTAGATTTGGCAAAGTGAGGGTAGTTACTGGTGTGGGTTCATCACCAATGGGTTAATAGGGATGTCACGAGGAGCCATTGGCTCAATCATAACTGGATGAAGATTAGTGTGTCTTCTAGTGTAGTTAGTGGACACTCTCTTCAAGACTTTGAAGATGGTCATCCTCATTTGAGGAACTGGTAGGATAGTTGCGTAGACAAGCTAACTCTAGTCCAGCTCACAGTTGATGATGTGCTGAAGGAACCTAGGATACATGAAGAATGTGTCCCTCTAGAGGTTCCCCATTAGTTAGTCATCACAAACCTTGAGTAATTGAAGCGGAGGATTTTCACTAGCCCATGAACTAGGCACCTTAGTTAATATGGGATTTGATCCCATCCCTAGACTTCTTGGACAAACTATAGAGAACAACATGAGCAAGAACTTCCAGTTGTATGAGAAATTGAACTTGTAAATAGCAGACCTGTCCACATCTCCACCATATCCTATTCGGGTATATGTGTCGTCTAGATCTGACTTGGGGAATTCAGTAGGAGCGCCTTCATCATGAAGCTCCAAACGCTCCCTAATGATATGTTTAGAAATGATCAACTCCTGGACATAAATGCTTGACCTTTATACCATAACCCCATTTAGGGTTTCAATCTGACCGTTGCACTAGAATTCAGCCAAATGATTTAAGTAAATGATGGGGTTACAGTCAGAGTGGTGAAATAGGTAGAATGGGTGAGAAAAGAGATGGTATCTCAGAAGTCAACATCCTTGGATGAATCAAGGAGTGAGACTTGGTTGTGTTGAGGGTTAAGCGCCATTGTGAGAAAAAAAAGTTGTAGAGAGACGAGTTTGAATTTAGGTGATGTGGAGGTGAAGGAAGCTTGTGGGAAGTAAATTTGGTAAAAAGATTAAAATGAAGAGTCGGGTTTATTTAAATGGGGAGATGGTAGTTTTGGGGTTTGGATAAGGTGAAAAGTTGGTCTGTGATAGGATTAAAAACCATTTAAAAGATTCTGATATCATCAATAAAATCTTTGCTTTTCGCTATGTGGGGCCCAAAGATTTCTGTTACACAGTAAGATCTCTTTCCGAGTATAAAGCATTTCCGAAGGTAATCTTCTTCCGAAGGCAATTTTATTCCGAAGGTAAACATATTACTTCCGAGAGTAAAAAGTCCCTTCCGAATGGGGGGTTTTATAAGCTTCGGAAGTAAATTTAATATGCAATAAATTGCTTCTTCTAAGACTAAAAACTCTTCCAAGAATAAAATTTTCCTCGGAGGAATTTTACTTTGGAAGATATATATGACATCTTTTGAGGGTTAATTCCTCTTTGGGATAATTTATACTTAGAAGAATTTCAAAGTGACCTTTTGTAATAGGGCTTAGGTTATTTTGAAAAAGACATTACCCATTTTTAAAAAGGTTTTCAAATGAGATAGACTAATCAATGTTTATCATCCCAATAGCTGTAATGAGATATTTAAATATTTGTTCATCAAAGGCCTTGATGAACACATCATCATATTGTTCATTTGAGTCAACTTTGATTAGTTTAATCGGATTTTTCTCATGAATATCTCTAATGAAATGTTACCTGATATCAATGTATTTTGTCTTGGAGTGCTTTAATGGATTTTCAATGATTGAGATAGCTTTGTTATTGTCAATGTGGATAAGAGTACTCATGAAGCTGAATCCATAGATATTGAAACGCATGATTGCTTGTTGCATTGCCATGAGATGATCTTTCCACCAAGAAATTGACATGCTCCTGATGTGGATTTCTTTTTGATATTGCAGCCACCATAGTCACTATCAGAATAGCCGTAGAGATTAAAATTACTATTCCTTGGATACAAGAGACACAGTTTGGGTGCTCCTTTGAGGTATCTAAGGATTCTCTTGGCCGCAACTAGGTGAGACAACTTTGGAGCAGCCTAATATCTTGCATAGATGCAAGTTGTAAACAGAATATCAGGTCTACTTGCTATGAGATACATGAGAGAACTAATAATTGCCTTATACTAATGTTGACGAGTATCCTCCCCCTTAGAGTTAAGACAAAGATTATGGTTTCCGGGTATAGGTGTTTCGGCTGGCTTACAATCCGTCATATCAAATCTTTCTAAAATGTCATTGACATGCTTAGATCGATTGATAAAGAACACTCCCTTGATCGGCTTAACCTGAATTCTAAGGAAAAAGTCTATTTTTCCCATGGAGCTCATCTCAAAATTTTTCTTCATAATGCTCATAAAGTCCTTGCACATTTGATCATTTGAGGTACCAATATGATGTCATCAATATAGACTTGAACGAGAAAAATGTCTTTCCCAGACATCCTTATGAAAAGAGTCTTATTAATTGTACCTCTAGTGTATCCGGTCCTTAGAAGAAATTGAGAAAAGGTCTCATACCATAGCCTAAGTGCTTGGTGCAGCCCATATAGAGCTTTATCCAACTTGCACACATAGTTGGGGTGCTATGGGTCTTTAAATCCCGGAGGCTGACACACGTAGACTTCCCTAACTATATCCCCATATAGAAATGAACACTTGACATCAAGCTGGTAGACAATAAAGTTCTTGGATCCAACATAAGAATAGAAGACCTAACTACCTCAAGTCTTGCAACAGGTGTAAAGACATCAATATAATCGATTACTTCCTCTTGAGTATATTCTTGAACTACCAGTCTTGCCTTGTTCTTGATAATCAAGCCTCTATCATCTCTCTTAATTCTGAATACCCATTTGGTGCCTATAGGTACTTGAACAAACGGTAGTGGTGTAACGCCCGGAATAAAGTCGAAACGAGCTAATAATAATAACGGGCTTAGCGGAGTTTATTTAAAGAAAATAAGCACGTAATGGAGTATGAACCGAGTAGACCTCGCGGGTTATGTGTTTGGCGGGTTTAAGGTCCCGAGAATGCCTGGTATATATAAACGGATCTGCTTGAGCAAACTCTCATTTGCAACTCAACACCCTAATTTCTATAGACAGAGAGTAGAGAGAGAGAGTAGAGAGAGAAAATGGAGAGAATTGAAGATTTAAGGCTCGGTTGATCACGAGATTGAAGATTAGTGTTTGTGGGCATACAAACAATAAGAAAACACCAAGAATCCAGGTAAGAAACATCATGTAATCTTTCCTCTTGCAGAGATTCTCTCCGATGATGAAGAAGAGGAGGAAGAGCCTACGCGGAGGTGACCGAGGCTGTAACTACGAGGCATTTTCACTGCATGATTTTAGTAGAGTAAATGTAATTATAATTTTTATATGCAATGATTGAATAGTTGTGAACGTCACAGAAATAGTTCTCGGGATAAAACATATAATTACATTAATTACCATTGGTCAAACATCGCACATAAAACTTATAATTACATTAACTTTACTAAAATCATGCAGCGGAAATGCCCCGTAGTTACAGCCTTGTGCCACCTCTGGCGCAGGCTCTTCCTCCTTTCTTCATCATCGGAGAGAACCGTCTTAGTATCTTGTCGCTCCTGTCCTCATGAGGACCTTAAATCCATGTAAGAAACATCATTTAATCTTTCCTCTTCGAGGTAAGAATCCAGGTACTTGACAGAGGTTCCACACCTTTTGTCTTATGATTTAAAGCAATTCCTCTTGCATTTATTCAACCTAACTACTATCTTTCAAGGCATCTTCTGCCTTCTTGGGTTCCATCTATGACAAAAAGCATGAGTACATGCAGACATTCTGTTAGGATCATGTATTGAACAAAACACTAACTAATATACGTGTATACCGAATCAAATAGTGCGGAATCCTATTTGTTTGGCGATCCAATCAGTGAGAACGCACGTAGAAACAATTGCGGATTGAATCTAAACATTAAGAATGATTGATAATCGATTTAGTGTGATCTATGAACTTGGAACATGTTCTTAGATGTCCCAGGACAGCTAGTGTACGATTTAGTACGTAGGTTTTCGAAGTGTTTTGTTTTTCCACGATTTAAGTGGTATTTATAGGTTAGGGTTTCTCATTCGGGTGACTGAACCATTAGTATGGTTTAGGCGTGTGATTGAGTCATGCGGTTGATCCATTCGCACAACTGAGTGTTCAGTCATGCGACTGAGCCAATCTCATTTACAATCGTGCGACTGATCCAGTCTCCTGGTTCAATCGTGCGACTGGTTCATTAGCATGAAGTTGTTCATGCGTATGGTCCATTAGCATGGCCATTCGCATGAGAACTTCATACGACTAAGTTTGAATATGTTTCACAATCATTAATTGACTTAGATCTATTCAAACAACCACAAACCTATATAGTAGTTCAATAAGCGTTAATACACAATAACCAATGAAATATTAAACATTATAAGCACAAACCACACATTATATTTCATTCAACCATTCATTTACATATATTTAAGACATGAAAGACTTTTACATTAAGCTCATATACTAGGTACACATGTATCTACAAACTCCCCCTTGGACCTAGTTTAATCTATCGTCTAACATTCTTCATTAGCTCTTCGTATTTCTTGTACTTCTCCTCTCTTGTTACTCCTGCATGTATTTCAAAAGCAAAGCAAGCCGTATCACATTATGGAATTGGAGAGCTTGTACAATATCCTGCGAGTCATAGAACAGTGGGCACTTGTATAAGGTGTAAAAATCATCAGCCGACAAGTTAGTGAGCCACATGGGGTCAAACACTCTGATACTTTCCATACTACCATTTCTGTTCAACACTATTACCGCCTCGCATGTTCTCCAATCGTAGTACCACCACTTGAAATGTGGAGTGAAGTCCTGTGGCATTTCCCGTAGAGGGATTCTAGACATCGTGCGCGGAGGACTCCACTTCAGCACTACTTTAGGCTTCCCATTTATGGAATCAACTTTAGATCTTTTAATACACCTTGTTGGTTGTTGAGGCTTGAAGTTGACCCACCGGGTGTGGTACTCTCTCTTTAAAGCTGCTTCAAACCAGCCTGACATCTTACGAGGGTCAGCATATAGCAACATCAATTTTGCTAGCTGGTTAAGCTTAAAACCTGGAAGAGTCTTCAGATCATGTGGGAATCTGAAGTACTCAATCCCCTTCTCTCTTTTAACAGCATAAACGTGAAGATCTTCAAAATAAGCCCACACTATAATTTTTCCTCACACCTTGTGATGCTTCTTCACTTTATAGAGTTCGGTGTAGACATTCAACTTTGGAGCACTGCGCTGGGCTCTAATTTCTACAAAACATGCTGCCCATTCAGCCTTTCTGATATTGACATCGACGTCTGAGGCTTGGGCCTTGTCTTCCTTCTTTTCCGACTCTTGCTCTATCTTATCTTGAGTTTCAAAAGTATCACTAACAAGGGAGTCACCCAGATTGGGGACTACATTTCCCTCCTTGTCAGCGTACTCTGGATAATGTTGGGCCATGACATCTTCAATCTCTATCTCGTCTATGTCATTTAGCTCATCTTCACTGTCTATGTCCACTGTAGGAACATCCTTCACGATCTCGTCGGGATTCAGTCTGAACATCTCAGCAAGTTGCTCATCAGTAAGGTTGTGGATTATTTCTCCTTCTTCAGGAGTGTAACTCACAGACCTCCTGACTATCCCTTTCAGATCAAGTATCATGTGAGTTGAGACTTGATCTGCTCAAGGGGAGCAACGTCATATTCATCTTGCTAAGATGTGTGATCTGCTTGATTTAAACATATAAACACATCATGCATCAGTAAGTAATCAAGACAAAAAACATCAAATATTTACATAAACATTAATTACATCAATTACACAGTTTTCAATTACATAACTATCTAAACATTACTTTTCCCTTGAATAGCCAGCGCGTTAGTAGGAGGGGCAAAAGATGAGTCTCCTTGGACTTGATATCTCTTTGTACGTCTCTCTTGACCTTGAGCTGATGTAGATGCAGCTAAATCTCCTTCTTCATGATCATCACTGTTCTGCCCTTCCCTTGTCTCTTCCTTCTCACTAGCCTCATCATCATCAGTTTCATCATCTTCACCATCATCATCATCATCATCATCATCATCATCATCATCTCCTTCTCTATCTTGAGTGGCTCATCCTTTGAGCCCTTGAGCTTGAGCATGATGGTCTTGTTAGAAGCCTCCAACTCCTCTATCCACTTTGCTGAGTGGACATTTTGCTCCTGGAGTTGGGACATCTCTAGACTCTAAGCAGCCATCTGTTGTGCCTGCTGCTCAATCTACTTCGCCTGCTGAGATATCTGCTGAGATTGTGTAGCTGATTGTAAGGTCTACTAACTAACGAATCTGAGCAGTCTTCTCATCATCGGCTGCCAACAGCTTTAGCACCATACGGTTTAGTGTTGAGAGCTGTTCCTCTACCCCACTGGGACGTAGAGATGATCCAGATGGAAATGAGGGGTAAGATGATGGTCATGCTAGGTGGCTAGTGGTGGTGGTGGTGGCAGTGGTGAATATTGGAGGTGGTATAGATGTGAGTGGTGGTGGATGAGCTATAGTGGTGGTGGATGAGTTGTGGGTAAGTGGTGGAGTGAGTGTGGTAGTTGTGTGTGAGGTGGTAGATGTGGTGGCAGGTGGGGTGGTAGCAATGATGGTGGTAGTGGTGGAAGGTATGGCTGACGTAGTGGCTGTTGTGGTAGATGAGGTCAAGGTAAACTTCAGTCTCTTCCTCTTCTTGCCATAGGGGTGTGCCATCCTCTTCTTTCTTCAGCCTCTAGGCACAGAGGTTCCCCTTTGGCTGCTGGGCGGGTCTGGGGCATATGAGGGATCTGAATCAGCAGCAGCATCCCCAGACTCCCCTGGGCGTCCACCAACCGCCCATAAAGCTCTCTTTGTGGCAACCACCTTGCTGCCCACAGTCCTCGTAAGAGGCTCCTCATCACTTTCTCCCACCTTATCGGGAGGACAGAAGTCTTGGTGAAAGCTGGCAGTGGTGGTATCTGTATGAGTGGGGGATGGAGATGTAGTATTAGCAAGGCTGGCCTTTGAAACAGCGGGGCCTGAATCTCCACCCGAGTCTCCGTCGTCATCATCGGAGTCAATGGAAGAGCAATCTGCTCAACATCTGAATCACTCTCCTCATGGTGCCACTTTCGCCTAGCCGGCGCCATGTAATCAGCCTTGGCCAGATGCCCGAAGAGTCTCTACACGGGGGGCTTGACTTGTTTCCCCCTGTAGACCTTCATACGGCCCAAGGTCGTGTCATCCATAATCTCCAGCGACACAGCATCGTGGCTCTCTTTGGGTAAGACAGGCAGCTTCTCATTGATAATCATCTGCAAGAATCTGGGGTACATGCAGAATCCCTCCTTGCCCTTTGCCTCTAGGTTCTCTATCAGGTAGGCAAAAATCATACTGGAGAAATTGAAGGGGTGGTTGACTACCAGTGCCACCTTAGGCACTCTGGATCTGGTCTGAGTGGTCATCAAACCCACCCCTTCTCGACGCCGTGCACTTCAGTATCACATGCGCCAAGTACTTAAATTGGGGACCGAGGTTGCTTTTGTTCAGCACACCTGCGTTTATCTCCCCAGCGTACTTCATCCCGAGGAAGCACCCTATAACTGTTAGAGGGTGTAGCCTGGTCGGGTGATCTGCATCGTCACCCAGATCTAGGACTCGATGAATATCAGCAGCAGTCACCTCGATATCATGCCCAAAAATAGTACTCTGGATGCAGTAGGGCTCCTGTGAACAATCAACCGAAGCCCCCTCCCAGAAGGCCTGCTGTATAGACCTATAGGGAGTGCACGATGTGGATATAGCTCTGTGGATCCAAGATCTCTTTAGGATTGCAATGATCCCAGCAAACTTGGCACTGTTCCGAGTTGTGACATCCAAATGGGCACAAATGTTGTGCTTAGGTTGATGGACCACCTATCAACCATCAATCTGTAACACAAGGGGCATACAAGTTACATCATCACACAACAAAAACCATTTGTAATTAACCTATTGAAAATCAGTCTGGTTCAATCATGCGATTGAACCATACGACTGAGTTCAGTCGGTTGACCTAACAGGCGACTGAATACAGTCAGGTGACTGAACATGCAACTGAATTCAGTCGGGTGACTGAACATGCGACTGAGTTCAGTCGGGTGACTGAGCCTGCGATTTGTTCAGTCGGCTGACTGAGCTCATTCGGATTATCCATTCGGCCAATTGAGTTGTTCTCCTAGCTCAGTCGAGTGATTGGAGTTCATCCGGGTGTCTAGTCGTCTTACCTACTGTCTGTTCGAATGAAATTTGAATTTTGACCAATTCTTCAAATTAGACGTCGTGTTTTGTTTCATTAGACTCGCAATCAACCTACTAATCACCTAATAACCTAGATTTCAACATTTTACTTTGTTTAGTTAGGTTATTTGTCCAATTTCAGTCTCGGGTCTTGTTTAGGGCCGAATGTCATGATTTAGGGCTCCAATCAACCGAAATTTTGTTGAATAGCACCGCAGTATACCTGTATAATCACCAGAGAATGTCAGAATGTTGAAATAAGGTGGCAAATTTGGTCTGAAGAAATTTCGGCAGAGTAACGGCACATTATGCGATTTTAGGGCGAATGGGGGTGATGAGTTTATGCGATCGACTATGGCCCTATTTATACTGAATCTGATTCAATCGGGTGACCGACCCATTGGCTTTGTTCATTCGGGCGATTGGACCTCAGTCGTGCGATTGGTTCAGTCAATCAGATTCAGCCGGCTGACTGGGTTTCAGTGGGGTGACTGACTCATTCGGTCAACTCCATTCGGGCGACTGGCTCAATCTTGTAAGCCATTCGTCTGAATGGTTCATACTCATGCTCCATTCGGTTGTATAGGGCATAAGTATGGTCCAATCGTATGATTGGTCCACACTCAAGGTCCAGTCGTGCGAATAGATCATACTCATGATTTTGACTTTATGACCATTTGACATTTACACCCTTTAACTTATTAATTAAACATTTTGAGCATACGATCATCTTAGACATGATCCTTTTAACTTGGAAAACTTTTGATCACCTCAGATGTGATCCTTTTAAAACAATTTGTCACGTCAGACATGATTCATTTTACATTTAAAAGCATATGTGGTCACCTCAGACGTGACCCTTTTAAATGATTAAATTCCAGATTGAATTCCACGCCATAGTCTGACAGATACAACTAAACTAACTTAAACAAATTTAAACAAAATAACCTTTAACTAACAGAACTAAAATGTTTTTGTGCTTTTTGTGGAGTGGAAATCCTAAGATAGAAATCTACCAGATTTATTCCATTGAACAAGCAGCTTCAAGTTATTTTTACCATAACTGAAACGATTCATTATGGAATCATACAAGTAATCAAATCATTCTGGACGTGTTTCCAAATTCAGTTGATGCTAGATTCTTGGTTTCATCGAGGGTCATTTAGCAATTTAGGAAATCATACTGGTACTACGAGGTGCATACGTTGATTTGGATTTTCAAGAATTGCAGCCACACTGATTGTCGGTATAATTGTCCACTTAAATCCATACACAGACTTCTGACATAGATTGGTGATAAAATAGGTTATATTATTTTAACCAACATTTGTGGATCCCACGCTTATATGGTAATCAATATTCCCCAGGAGATTTTTGAGCGGTCTACGGGTATTTTGACAAGAAGAGACTATTCTTAGAGCTTTTAAAGAGAAGCCAAGCCTCAGGTCAATGCCACCACACAGCAGAGAGGCGGCAAACAACAATGACCTCTAGAATATCTAGGTTATGTTTATCCTCAGGTCAGTGCCATCGCACAGCAGAGAGGCACACAACCTATCTTCTTGTTAGAGCATAATTTTTTCTTTTGCACATAACACACCAACAACATAGGTTATCAGCTAGATTGCATTTATTTTTCTTTTTTTTCATGCTTTGCTCTTTTAGTGGTCATTCGCATACGTTTGTGGCATTTATTTGCTCATCACCCCTTATTGGAAATAACTGATTGTGTTAACTAGTGATAAGATGGGAACCCACAGTCAATTGAACAGTTTAGTTTAATTGAGTTCACCAATGAGGTCTAATCATCTATTGTGTTGAATCTACTGACACACTATGTAGTGGTCTAACAACCTCTAGATCTACTTTCTTTGCATTACCTTAGTAGTAGCCAGTGTACTATCATTTTTTCTTTTATATTGCCCAGACATCTCAGACTTATACTTTGAATGTTGCATCTAATTCAATTTAATATTTTAAAGTCCCAAATGTTTTGTTCGTGTGTACTATCATTTTCCATAGTCATTGAATCAGTTTCACAGAGCCGATCTCATTTCTATGAGCTAGCCCATCCTCCTCCCTCGTTTTTTTTATTACTGACTTAACCTATTCTCCCCCTAAAATTCTAAAACCGTAAAGGAATTGCAGTTTTAGGATTTTAATAGGCGAAGAAATAACAACAATAAAATTAATTAAAGAAAATAAACTGAAATTAAAGAAAATAAAACAAAATTTTACTTTATGCATCGGACTAAGCATGGTCGTCTTCTTGAATTACGTCACTTTTCTTTTTAACACCGTTCACCTCTAACAAGTATAGAAAACGTGGTTTATCAAAAGCTTTTGTATAGAGGTCAGCGCGTTGAAAATTCGGTTTATTTTAACAACATCGATTACATTCTTTTCAAAGCAATCACGTATAAAGTGATATTTTATGCCGATGTGTTTGGTCTTAGGATGTTGGACATGATTTTTAGTAATGGCTATTGCAGCAGAATTATCAACAAAAATAGGGGTGTTAGAAAATTGCAAACCATAGTCCCGCATCTGTTGTTGAGATGATTTGAGAACAGTAGCTTGCTGCAGCAACATATTCAGCTTCACAAGTTGACAACGCAACTGATGTATGCTTCTTACACTGCAACGTCACTAATATTCTCCCAAGAATTAACAACCTGCTGATGTAGATTTGTAATTCATCTTGCAGCCACCATAATCCGAATCGCTGTACGTGGTAAGCTCAAAGTCATCGTCATGAGGATACCACAATCCAAGTGTTACTGTACCCTTCATATAACGTAATATCCTTTTAACCCCGATCAGATAGTTAACTTTTGGTTTTGCCTGATATCTTGAACAAAGACATGTTGCATACATAATATCAGGTCTTGAGGCAGTGAGGTACATGAGGGATCCAATCATTCCTCGGTACATGGTGGCATCAACCAGATCACCATTCTCGTCGGGTGCTATGTCATGATTTGTAGCAAGAGGAGTCCCAGGTGCGGAAGCATTCTCCATGTCAAACTGACTGAGAATATCCCCTACATACTTGGTCTAATGTAGGAATATCCCTTTTGGCCTTTGATTCACCTGTAACCTGAGAAAGAACTTCATCTCTCCCATGGCACTCATTTCAAATTTTGCCTTCATTACTGCTTCAAATTCTTTACATAATTCTTCATTCTTGGAACCGAAGATTATGTCATCAACATAAATCTGAACAAGCAGCAGATCACCATCCTTTTCTTTTATGAACAATATGCAGTCAATTACACCTCTGCAAAATCCATGTTTCACAAGGTGAGTTGAGAGTTTTTCATACCATGCTCTCGGGGCTTGATGAAGCCCGTAGAGAGCCTTATCTAGTTTCTAAACTCTATCCCGATGATATGGATCCTCAAATCCTTCGGGTTGACTGGCATACACTGTTTCTCGGATTTCACCATGAAGAAATGCACTCTTTACACCCAATTGATAGACTTTAATCTTCATGTAAGAGGCATAGGCTTGGAAGATACGGATGGCTTCCATTCTCGCCATAGGTGCAAATACTTCATTGTAATCTATTCCCTAGACCTGTCAAAATCCTTAAACTGCAAGTCGAGCCTTGTTCCTGATGATGACACCTTGGTCATCTTTATTACACTTCAAGACCCATTTGGTACCAATGACTTTAGCACCTTTAGGTCTATCAACCAGTGTCCATACACCTAACTTCTTGAACTGAAGAAGTTCTTCTTGCATGGCACTCACCCATGCCTCATCATTTAGGGCTTCACTCATGTATTTTGGCTTGAACTGAGACACAAAGCAATGATAAGCACCATCATGAAGGTACCCTTTCTCCATTACCGAGGCATAATCAGCTGAATACAACTAATTTCTAGTCTGAACTCCTGAGCTGACATCCCCAATGACATTGTCCAGAGGATGATAGACATTTAGGCGGGATCCAGGAGTGGTGGGAACAACTACCTCAAGAATCAAGATTGTGAACATTTCGTTCAGTATCTGAGGCAGTAGGAGTGTGAGGTTCCGAAGACTCAAAGGTATCAATGTCAGATGCTTGTGGACTTGTAGTAGGAGGAACCTATTGCTCCTGAGTGTCCTGATCATTGTCCATGGCTTCATCGTCAGAGGAAGAGTCACTTACCTCGAGTGCTCACCCTGAGATGGTTGGTGATTCACGTTGTGAGCCAGAAGATGTAGATTCGTGTGATGGTGTGTTTAGACATCATACATCATTTTGGCTGCTAACTCATCACCAGACGCGGAGAGAGGGATGTTGAAGGACTTGAAGAATCCATCATAGCCGAAAAAGAAGGTGGGTCCTTTTCTAGCAGGAGGGGTGGTGTATCTCTTACATCAACGTTACACCACACCTCTACTTGACCTGTTGAGTTGCTATAAACTCTCTTATTCGGTATGTTGTAGCCTAGAAAGATGCCCTCTTCAGCCTTCTC
Organism: Flaveria trinervia; assembly: GCA_025506515.1. NCBI lineage: Eukaryota > Viridiplantae > Streptophyta > Magnoliopsida > Asterales > Asteraceae > Flaveria > Flaveria trinervia. The sequence goes on from CM046444.1 coordinate 41,330,127, forward strand.
GCTAAACTTCCCATCCTGAGTTTTCTTCAACAATGTGCATGGTGCTCCAAACGGTTCAGATATTCCAGATTTGGTTTACGTCGTTGAAGTAACTCGTTATACGTATTGCCATGAGACTTTACTACCAGAACTCGATTTAACGTGTAGCACGCATTGGCTACTGCCTCATTCCAAATTGGATAGGCAGTTTCGAGTCTGCTAGCATTATGCATGTTGTCTCTATTAAGCTACGGTTCTTTCTCTCAGCAACCCCGTTCATTTGAGGAGTGTAGGCGGAAGTGAACTCGTGCACAATTCCTTTTTCTTTGCAAAAAGCCTCCATCCATTGGTTCATGAACTCGGTTCCATTGTCTGAGCGTACGTGTCTCACCTTCAGCTTGTAGAGAGACTCTAGTGTAGTTACCAATTCTTTGAATGACTCAAACGTTTCTGATTTTGATTTCAGAAACATCACCCACGAGAATCTTGAGTAGTCATCTGTAACTACATAGCAGTACAAGTCGCTTGCGATGCTTCTTGTACTGACTGGACCAAAAAGATCCATGTGGAGAACCTCAAGAGCTAGTTCTATAGAATAAACTTTCTTTTCCTTATGATACTTCTTTGTCTGTTTGCCTTTCTTGTAGGCGACACAAAAATCCAGGAGTTGGAAGTTTTTGACGTTTACTCCCCTTACTAGATCATTCTGGATCAAGTGATTCATCTTCCGTGGATTGATGTGTCCCATTCTCCTATGCCAGGAGATTGAATTCTTCTTGGTAGCATTTGATAAGAAGCATTAAACTTGATGATTAGTTGTGGAGGCCTTCGATAGATCCAAGACATAAAGGTCATTATATCTTGAGGCTGACATTAATACTTGGTCCTCCGGGATCACATAGTCCTTTTTCAGGACATAGCACTTTTTGTTATCAAAAACTACCTTAAAACCCTTGTCACAAATTTGGGACAAAGAAAGTACATTGTTTTGAAGTTGTTGAACGTAGTTTACCTTATCAAACTTTACTTTGCGGTTCTCTACCTCCCCTTGAGCTGTGATGTACCCTCCTTCGTTTCCAGCAAATGAAACATGACCTCATTTGATTTGCTTAACGTTTGATAGGAGTGCCTAGTTTCCAGTCATGTGCCTAGATGCTCCGCTATCTACGATCCAAGTATTTGTTTCAGCACTATAGCGAACACCCCGCACATTCAATGGAAATGATTAGTTGAGGTTAGGGACCCAAGCCTTAACTGGCTTGGGTGACCCAGAGGCATCACACAACATCAATTCCACCCATTGACCTTTTGAGGGTGAGGGAGGATCTATGGTCTTCTTGTTCTCATTATCAGATTCATGGATAGATTTCTCTTTCCATAAGCCAGTCTTATATAAGGTCTATTTGTGATAGACAAACGACTGGTTGATAGGTTGAACTTTAGGTTCACTGGCTCTTTTTAGCGGAGTCCTGGATCTTCTTTTGGAAGAGCTTACTTTATGTCATAAAGTTCAACCTTCTTTTTTGTCGTCTTATAATAAGGACAATAAGACGCAATGTGTCCATACTTTCCACAGTTGTAGCATGATCTGCTTTCAACTTGATGATTTAAATGTTTCTGTGGAGAAGTGTGGGTCACATGTGTGACATTGTTTTGTTTGGGTTTTGACATTTCTTGCTTAGATGTTTTATCTGATTTAACAAAATTAATTGTTTGACCAATTTTAACATTCTTTCCTTTTTGTTTTTCTGGACTTAGACAAGAAGCACGTGGGTGGTTAACATGTTTGGTCTTTTTGGGTTTAGAATTAGACTTGGTTGACCCATACTTAACTTTAACCTTTTCAAATTGTTTGTCCAGATTGACACAAGGCATTTTACCTTGTGATCTTGAAGTGGCCTCCTTTAGTTTAGTGCCAGATTCATTAGATGTACATGTCGTATTTGGGACTCTTATTAGAGGAGTGGACACCACATGATCCTTGATTGGGTTATTATTGATGGGTTTACTTTTTGCATTCATCAAGGTCTCATGTGGTGGGGGAACCACTTTATATCCCAAGCCCTCCCCATTGTTGCGTTCTCTCACTAAGTGTTGGACAATATGAGAAGAACTTGTCCAACTATGCAATTTTTGTTTTAAGGAATTTACTTCTACTTCTAAAACTGCCTTTTGTTTCTTAGTGTCTTCTAGGGAGTTAAGATAGAACTTAATGTTAATATCTTGGTTAAAGGCTACAACTTTAGTTTCCCTAAGCTGTTTATCTAAGAGTTCTATCTTTTCTTAATTAGCTGTGCTCATTTTGTTTTAGAAGTCTATTGGCTTCTGTGCACAGTTGTAAGTCCTTTACTAATCTGTCATTATGATCTAATAACTTAGCAAATTTTAAATCAATGCTTTCCCTAAATTTATTACCATCAGAACAAGCATGATTATTGAACAGTTGAGTAGTGGAACTTACCTGAGAGGGAGTGGTTGAATAAGCCATCAAGGCAGAGTCTGACGTTTCTAGTTCTAGTGATTCTGGACTTGTCGAGCTTGTCCCTTCTTCAGGCCGGTGATCAACTGTTGTTGCAGATTCTTCAACATTTGACATCACGAGCTCTACTGCAATATGACCCTCACTTGCTGAGTCGTCATCTAAGTCCTCGACACTAGCAATGTTGGATTCTCCCGGAGACACGAACCGAAAGCTCCAATCTTGTCCTTCGTCATCATGAGCAGTCAAGGCTTTAGGATCCTTGCTTGACGAAGTAGGACTACTCGTGGGTTTATCCCGATTATTAAAGGATAAGAAGGATTCCCATTTCCTGTCTTTTTGGGCTTCACACACTCATGTTTGAAATGCCCCTTTTCCCCACAGTTGAAGCAGATAACCTTGGATTTCTCAAAACCAAAAGTTGTGTCCTTAGTAGCAACCAGGTTCTGTCCGGTTTTCTTGACAAACTTCTTAGCTCTCCGGATAGCACTAGCTAAGGCCCACATTATGTCCATCGTCTCTAGCTCTGTCTTGTCTACCTGCTCGTAGTCCTCATCTGCCAGATGGCAGTTCCTAATTTTCCAAGAAACTAGCCCTCATAAGAGTGGACTACCACTGCTAAAAGGTCCATGTGCTCCTTCGCTACCTCAACAGTCACATTCCCAAGATTCTCGGTCTTTAGTTTTATAGCATTTGCTTTAGGTGCAATGTATTGGGTACCAGACGACCCTGACATGTCATATCCTAAAGAAGAAGCTTAAGATGGACCAGTTGAACTCGACACAAATGCTGTTTGTAGTGGAGCTCCAGATATTTTGGCTTGAGGAGTTGAGTTGTACAAGCTTGGGTTCTGATCATAAGTAGAATTTTGTGCCCTATACTTCATCCTCAATTCCTCCTATCCCAGTTTGAGAATGAAGTCTTTGATGTCTAAATTCACTAGCATATCATTCCGTCTGAGATTGGAAACAAACAAGCTCCACTTCTCGGGTAAACCATCTATAAAGTTTGAAACTTTGTCTTCCATAGACGTAGTAACTCCATGAGTGTGCAGCTCACTCATCAGATGGTAGAAACGATCAATGACATCGTCCAAGCTCTCCTTTCCCATTGACGAGAAGTTGTCAAACTCCTTCTTCAACACTTTAGCCTTTAGAGCTTTCAACGATGCATTTCCCTCATACCTCTTTTCCAATGCATCCCATAGCTTTTTAGCTTGCTTGTTCTCAGAAAATTGATGGAAAATGTAATTCCGAATTGACTGAGTGAGCAATGCATAGACTTTCTTCTCAGCATTGTACTTAACCTTTTGTCCATCAGTCATGCCCCCTAATGTAAGTTTGACTCCATCTGCTCCTATAGGCATGCTATACCCCATCTCTATCAACTCCCATAGATTTGGATCTACTCCATTTAAGTAGATCTCGAACCTTTGCTTCCATTGTGGGTAATCATCTAATGTGATTAGTTTCAATGGTTTGTTTTGATTCCCCACTTCGTTTTTCAGAAGCAATAGATTCTGGATCCTTGAATCCCTACCTATGGTGAACGCTGAATATTGATCCTCCATTACTCTTAACTTTTAAACTTTGAAAACAATCTATTGTACTTGTGCGAATGAAGGTGTACGATTGGGCTAATCGTGCGATTGAACAATGCGGATGGCTCAAATGTGCGAATGAACCAATGCAGATGAATCAATCGGGCGATTGGGCAGGTGCGAATGAATAATACGACTTGACAGTTCAGTCGTACGTATAGGAGTACGACTGAGGTCCAATCGTGCATATGAGGGATGCGTATGAATTCAGTCGTGCGATTGAGTCAATCGTGTGACTAAAGCTGCTGAAACTTGAAAATTCATAGGTTTAAGGTATTTTGACGCAAAAACATGAATTTTTCAAGGACCCTAATTGCCGTATGCTGGAAAAACGTTAACTTTACGAACTGGAGACGTCTAAGACACCATTTGACACAAAAAGATTGCATTTTAGTGGAAAAACACAATTTTTTATATGAGAAACGATCGAATCAAACGTAAATCAAGAGCCAATGCTCTGATACCACTTGTTCGGATCGTGTATTGAACGAAATACTAACTGATATACATGTATACCGAATCAAATAGTGCGGAATCTTGTTTGATTAGCTATCCAATCAGTGAGAACGCACGTAGAAACATTTGTGGATTGAGTCTAAACGTTAAGAACGATTGATAATCGATCTAATGCGATCTATGAACTTGGAACAGGTTCTTAGATGTCTTTGGACGGCTAGGGTACGATTTAGTACATAGGCTTTTGAAGTGTTTTGTTTTTCCACGATTTAAGTGGTATTTATAGGTTTAGGTTTCTCATTGGGGCGATTGAAACATTAATATGGTTTAGTCGTGCGATTGAGTCATGCGGTTGATCTATTTGCACGATTGAGTGTTCAGTCGTGCGATTGAGCCAATCTCATGTTACAATCGTGCGACTGATCCAGTCTCCTAGTTCAGTCGTGCGACTGGTTCATTATCATGAAGTTGTTCATGCGTATGGTCCATTCGCATGAGAACTTCAGTTTGAATATGTTTCACAATCATTAATTGACTTAGATCTATTCAAACAACCACAAACATATATAGTTAGTTCAATAAGCGTTAATACACAATAACCAATGAAATAGTAAACATTATAAGCACAAACCACATATTGTATTTCATTCAACCATCCATTTACATATATGTAAGACATGAAAGACTTTTACATTATGCTTATAACTAGGTACACATGTATCTACATGTTCCTGTTAGATTGTGCCCTGGTGTTCACACCTTCAGAGACATTTCCAATGATGTTTTCAGTTGGATAAGTGCTGTGAATTCTAAGCTTGGGAATCACATCCAGTTGCATGGATAGATCTATATTTAAGAGGTCTGGCTCAAGATTTTGAACACTTGGTCCAGCTGATGTTTCACACCCATTCAATGAGGACCGATTGAATGAAGGAGAAACAACATCAATGTTAGTTGGCTGAGAAGCTACATTAATAGTTGCATGTTCCTTCAAAAATGTTAATTCCATTATCTTGGTGTTGTTCATTATTAGCTGATGAGTTGTGAGACTCACTTTGCTCATAACTAGTTGAAGATCCACTGGTTCCTGGAATAGTCATGCTGTTAGATCTACCAGTTGTGGGAGCTTGATGTTAAGAGACACTTGGAGAACTTGGAAAAGGTCTAGGAAACTCGAATAGTTGATCATCATCATAGTCACTTTGAGTACCTATTCTAGCTGAAACATTCTCACAAGATGGTTCAGAATTGTTTGGAAACAATTCTATGTCAAAAATATGACCACAACCATTTCCCCTAAGAGAAGGATTGTGCTCATTAACTACAATGTTGGATGATTCCTTAAATTGTTGATTTTTAATGTTGTAAACTCTATAGCAATAAAGTTGGAGGAATATCCAACAAAGATAGCATCATGCGACTTTTCAGCGAATTTTGCCAAATTGTCCTTTGTGTTAAGTATGCTACACCTGCTGCCAAAGGACCTTAGAAAGCCAATGAATGGGGGCCTCTTGTTCCATAGCTCATAATGTGCTTTTCCATGTGGCTTAACTACAAGAACCCTATTCTACACATAGCATGCAATTCTGACTGCCTTTACCCACAATGTTAGAGGCAACTTTGAATCAGCTAACATGGTTCGAGCCGCCTCAATAAGTGTCATGTTCCTCCTCTCAGCAACACCATTTTTTGAGGTGTTCTAGAAGCACTATATTGTCTGGAAATCCCTTTTGAGTTACAGAATGAGTCAAGAACTTTATTCTTAAACTCATTCCTTTGATCACTTCTAATTATCTTAACCTTGTGATCATATTGATTTTCTATTTTAAGAATAAATATTTAAAGTTTTAGCATTTTCATCTTTAGTTCTTAAAAAGAATACCTATGTAGTTCTTGTAAAATCATCAACAATCACAAGGAAATATGATTTCCTTCCAATGCTTGTTATACTTGTAGGACCAAAAAGATCCATGTGCAATAAGTGTATGAAGTGGTGATAGAGTTAACAACTTTGGATTTATGAGATGCCCTGTGTTGCTTCCCTTTCAGGCATGCATGCCCCCTTATGATGCTATATGGTAGAAGATGCAGAACGCCCATCTATTGGGGTGATATTGGCCATAAAGAGTTAAGGAGCATTGAGGTGGTCGAGGCTACGACTGAGAAGCTGGAAAGGATCAAGCCCCTTAGGAAGGTAGCTAAATATAGGCAAAACTTGTATGCTGATAAACGATGTAGACCGATTGAGTTCCAGGTGGGTGATAGAGTTATGTTGAAAGTCTCACCTTGGAATGGTATCATTTGGTTCAGAAAGCGGGGCAAGTTGAGCCCAAGATACATAGGGTCTTTTTGTATTGTTACTCGAGTAAGAGAGGTGGCCTATAGGTTGGATTTGCCCAGTGAGTTAAGTGGAATTCATCCTACATTCCACGTATCTCACTTAAGAAAGTGCTTAGCCGAGGAGGATATGGTGGTGCCATTGGAGGATATTGAAGTGGATGAACAGCTCAATTAGGTGGAGCAACCAGTGGCGATCATCGATCGCAAAGTGAAAAGGCTAAGGAATAAGGTGATCCCCTTGGTGCGTGTACAGTGGAAGCATAGGAAGGGATCAGAGTCCACTTTGGAAGTTGAAGAAGAGATGACGCAACATTACCCTCAACTATTCAGTGGCTAACAGGTTTCGAGGGCGAAACCTAAATTAGGAGGGTGGACTTGTAACGCCCGGAAAAAAGTCAAAACGAGCCAATTAATAATAATGGGCTTAGCCGAGTTTATATAAAGAAAATAAGCGGGTAATAGAGTATGGACTAAGTAGACCTCGCGGGTTATGTGTTTGGCAGGTTTAAGGTCCTGAGAATTCTTGGTATATATAAACGGATCAGGTTGAGCAAACTCTCATTTGCAACTCAACACCCCAATTTCTGGAGACAAAGAGAGAGTAGAGAGAGAAAGTGGAGAGAATTTAAGATTTAAGGCTTGGTTGATCACGAGATTGAAGATCGGTGTTTGTGGGCATCCAAACAACAAGAAAACACCAAGAATCTAGGTAAGAAACATCATTGAATCTTTCATTTTGATGTAAACCCGGATTCTAGGGCTTGGGTTTTTTAAAGTGGTAAAAATTTGTCCAAAACACACATTTTTATGTAAGAAAACATGTAAGAAGCTTAAATATAGCTTATTGGCTGATAAACCAAGGTTTGGATGTAAAAGATTGAAGTTTTGGGTCAAAATGGATTCGTTCGTAATTTGCAGCCCATTATATGAAATTACAGGTTCATCCAGAGAAATTATGTATTCGTCTAGTGAAACTATGGGTCTTCTTACGAAACTATAGTTTCGCAGGTAGTTTCACAGACATGGTTATCCAACGAAAGTTGGGTGAAACTGACAACGAAACTGGTAGCGAAGATGCCAGTGAAACTGCCAGTGATGATGCCAGCAAAACTATTGGCGAAACTGCTGCCGAAACTGCTAGTCTGGCAGCGAAATTAGGCAGAAATTAACTCCTTTGAGCATTAACTTATCTGCAAGCTATGTAGTGCGACTCTTGCTTTGAAAGCTTGATTAAGAAGCTACTCATCGAGTCCAGTTGAGTTCTAGATCCCCTATTTTAAAGGTTTTAAACTTGTTTGGGGCTAGAAATTGAAAGGACCGAGATCTAGTTTGCTCAATTAGATTAGGATTTGCAGCGGAATAGCACACGAATTAGACGAAATTCTAGCAAGAAGAATATGAATATTCAATCAAACAGTAACAGTTATAGAGAGAGAGTTTTCTGCAAAAAGAATGTTTTCATTCATGCACAAGCTTCCCGTTAAGGGAAATTAGGTCAACATTCCTTTTATAAGGAATGTGACATCAGCTGACGTCACACGATAGTGACATCTAACTGATTTATACAAACAACTGAAATTAAACAAAACTACTGAAGATGTCCATAACAACTGTGGACACCTTCATTAGAAGCTAAGTATAAACTAACATTATAACTACTGAAGTTATAACATCTGAAGTATAATAACTTCAGATGTTTTACATAATATAAAACTACTGATTACAAACTACTGAAATATAAACCATTCACAACTACTGAAGAGAATTACTTTAGCTGTTGTGACAACTTCTGAGAACTTGATCTTCAGACTTTGTCTTCAGCAGTTGTCTTCAGACTTTGTCTTCAACAGTTGTCTTCAGACTTTGTCTTCAGCAGTTGTCTTCAGACTTTGTCTTCAGCAGTTGTCTTCAGACTTTGACTTCAGCAGATGTAGATCACTTCAGTTGTTTTGATGTCTGTGGGACTTAAAGGTTTTTCTGATCTGGCTCGTTGGTTCTTTTGGTCCAACAAACTCCCCCTAAACCAATGCAGCCAAAACCTTTAAAATTATTGAGGTCCCACTTATTGGCAGAAACAAAATCTGGACCAGCTTAGAATTCTTTAATTATAAGCTCAGGCCAGGGAAGAGATTTCAGAAGGTTTGATTGGCAAAGGATGAATGGGAACTCTGTCTTGGGGAATTGGACACAGTGCTATTACCCTATCCATGAAACCTACTTCCTAATAATGAGTCTGTAAGACTCTCTAACATAGGCCTCAAGGAAAACAACTTGTTCTTCCATTGTGAGTTCTTCAGCTCCACTTTCAAAGAAGAACTCAGGCCCATAGTACTCAGATAAGTACTTAATATGCTTTCCATTTTTCAGCTCCACAATTGTTATCTCTCTATATGCAAACTCATCAGGATGAGTGCCTTCAAGCAATAACTGGAGCTCATTTCTTCTTATTTCTTCAAGCTTCTTGTAGATTAACCCTTTCTTTACCATTTTGTTTTCTAGTAAAGTTTATGGAGTCATTTTAGACTTGTAAGCTCTCTTGAAGTCATCAAGAATTTCCCAGGGTGACACTACAATGGCCAGCATTATCACAGCATCTACAATCTTCTTTACTTGGCCATTGTATCTGCTTGGAACCTTCATTTTGTGAATTCCGTCACTTACTCTGGGGTCAGGCCAAATTCTCACTCTCTCTTTCTCATATTGGAATGTAAATCTGAGAGCATACAACCTCTGAGCATGTTTCTTCATAGCTTGTATGGATGAAGACTTGGGAAACTCTTTATCAATCATCCTTAACAATTGCTCATCATGTTGTTTGTGCTGTTCTTCTTCTTCAAGTTTGACTTTTATCATTTGCCTTTGAAAGTCAGGTGTGATTGTTGTTGGTTGACTCCTAGGCTCAGGCATTTTTATTTTGAGAACAACAGAGAGTGGCAGACTATCATCCTCATCATCTTCTTCTTCTTCTTCCATCCTCAACACCCTTCTCTTCCTCTTAGGTGCATCATTGGTAATGGGTTCAGTAGGTTTCTTAGGTAAAGGAATTGGTTTTGAGGGTTGTGAAGGTGGTTGTTTTGGTTTGGGTGATAGTGCAGGCTGCTCTAGCATCTTGGATTTGAGTGAAGCTTTGGATAGTTTTGCTTTGTTAAATACTTCAGAAGAACAGATTCTGGTGGTTATCTCCAAAATACTGTCTCTGAACCATGACTTTACTTCAATGATCAACCTTCCCAGATGTTTTGATATAAATCTTGCCATAATTTTCAGCCTTTCTCTTTCTTTCTCACTCCAACTTGCCCATCTTTGTTTGATTTCTTGAATCTCTAACCTTCTGATCTTAGAGTCATGTTTGGCAGTATCAAATCCTTGTCTGAAGAGTTGATCATTAATCTTATCCATAGATCTGCTATGTTGCTCATCAGCTTCTTTGATCAATTCTTCCAACTTTTTCTCACCTTTAGTATTTTCAGAGGATTTCTTCCTTTTGTAGGTGATCATTTCCTTTTCATTCTGCTCTTTTTCTGCTTCCTGTTCAGCTCTTTTTCTTTTGTCTACTTTCACTGACTTAGACTCCCCCTTTTTGGTTGCATTGGGTTCAGGGGTGTGAATGTCAGAAAGTTTCTTAGAAACCGCAGCATCAACTAAAGATTGAAGAGTTGAGGAAAGCCTCTCATCAATGGCTTGGTGTACAGTGTTTGTGATTATGGAAGTGATGAGAGGTAAGGATGTTTGAAAGGCAACAACCATTTGCTCAGAGGGGTTCTGTCCCTGAGAAATGGCACCTGAAGCAGAGGCTGGTGGCATGTTTGTTGAGAGTGACTCAGTATTTGGGATAGTTTCAGGAGAAACTGCCATCTGTGGGTGAATGTGGGCAAATGGACTTTATTCTTTTGACATTTTGGCAAGCAGTTCTTGTAGTCTGCATACCTCAGTCTCAAGAATAGTATTGTGGGCTAGAACATCAAAGAAAAAACCTAGGTCATCATCAGTCTGTGCTGAATCAGCTGACCTCCTGATGAAATCAGGATGAACATGTGCTGAGTGTAGATAAGTATTCACATGTGCCCCTATTTCTCGGAACTGGGGACTTCTTGCCTCAGGATAATGTCCTTCATTGGTTGTTACCTCTGGTGAGGACTTAGAAATGAGAAGAGGCAACCTCACCAGATGTTCTAATCTCCTCCTCTACACTGGGAGATTGAACTCTGTAATCCCTGTGCTGTGGGTTATCAGCTACATTATAATCCTCTCCCTCAATGGTTGAGGTTTTCCTAGTAGTAATAGGTTTCTGGGGAGGGGTAGAGGAATGTAGTTGAGTCAACACTTGTACAATAACCATAGTTGGGCTTGTAGGGGTGGCTTCAGTGGGAGATAGGTGTGAAAAGGATTGCACCTGGGGAGAATGGTGCTCTTCAATGGCAATCCTCTCAAGTGAGAGAGATTCCAGTAATGTGGTTTCCCCATTTTTGGTTGCATCAGGATCCTGTTGAGAGGATACTTGAGAGGTTTCAGCTGGTAGAGTCCTGGAAACTACAGGGGGATTACTACCCTAGTTTCATCCTGCCTTTGTGTTGCAGGGGCATCAGCTGGGGACTCAACTCCTTGAGTAGCCTTTTTGGGTTGTTTGGAGAGAGGTTTGGAGGGGACTTTGGATTTGGAGGATGAGGGTGTGGGTACCTTCTGCTTGGGTTTTAACATTTTGGTAGCCTCTTTGAGATGTGGGTCAGAGTTGTGCCTGGAGTATACCTCTGGCAAAACTACCACAGCAGGGACTCCAAGGCCAACAGGGCCATCAGATTGTAACTGATTCATGATTATGGCCATAAGAAACCTTGGATATAATAGCCATCTGTTAGCTACAGGTTTCATTGCCAGATCTTTTAATTCTAAAAATATAATTTCAGAAAAATTTAAGCTTTGGCGTTCAAGAATAGAATACAATACCTGCTGCCACCTAGATGACATTTGATCCCATGAAGAGGTTTTGGGGGCAAGACAAACATGATCATGTGAAAGATTAGGCGTTCAGCATCATGAAAGTGCTTCTTCGGAATGGTAGTAGCACTTAGGTTACCCTCATAGCCATGATTAATGAATGAGAGATCAATGGTGCCCTTCGGGTATTTGGTGAAAAAGGTAGCATCATTCAGATCAAGCGTTTGGCGAATGATAGCAGGAGTGACAATCACCTTCTTCTTGTTTACAAATGACTGGAGAGTGATCGTAACATCATTCTCACCAGTATGGATGGTGACATTTGTCCAGAATTGATGAAGAGAGTCGGGATAGAAGATAGGATTCAGAAGAAAAGCAGTTCGATACTGGGAATCAACCATCAGATCAATAGCATCCTCAAACTTAGTTACTTCAACACAGTTGTGTCGAGGTTTGATATGCATGGTCGCCATTAATGGGAGATGAACGTTCGGAAATCGATTTATGAAAAGTTTGAAGTTAGGGTTAGGTATTTATAGGTTATGAAACGGCTGAAAGAAAACAACTGAAAGTTTTGGTTTTAGTCATCAAATGTTAGAAAACGACTGAAGACATGGTTTTAACTTTCAGGTGTTGTAAACAACTGAATACTTGGTGTTTGTCATCAGTAGTTGAAAAAACTACTGAAGATTTGGTTTGGCTTCAGTTGTTTTGAAATGAAACAGCAGTTGTTAGAACCAATTGAAGAATAAACTTACTCATCATTTGTTGTCATCAATTCACATATCTCAGTTGTTTCATTTGACCTTAACACTTACTCAGCAGATTATCTGATTTTCAGATGTTTCATTGGTCAACAGTACTTATCTGTTAGAACAGACGTCAGTAGTTGTAACAAACTTGAGTACTTTGCAACTGATAAACTACTTCAGTACTTTAAGGAATTTAGTCTTCAGTAGTTATGAAAAACTATTGAAGGTAAAATAGCTTCAGTACCTATTTGTGACAGTTGTATACTAATGCTCATCAGTACTTGGGAGCTGAGATCATCAGTAGTTGTCAATTTATTCAAGCTGCAACATACCAAGCCTTAGCACAAGATTTTGAAAAGTTGCACTGTCCAAAGGCTTAGTAAATATATCTGCAAGCTCATCAGCACTAGGAACAAACTTTGGATCAATCAGACCTTTTTCATAACAATCCCTGATAAAGTGATGTCTGATCTCAATATGTTTGGTCCTAGAATGTTGGACAGGATTCTTAACAAAACAAAGAGCTGAAGCACTATCCATTAGTAAAGGAGTCTTAGTCTCTGTAATGTCATAATCCAGTAATTGATTCTGAAGCCAGAGTACCTGAGATGTACAACTTGCAGCAGCAATGTACTTTGCTTCAGCATTGGATGTAGCAACAGAGGTTTGTTTCTTACTCTGCCAAGAAACCAAACATTTGCCTTGAAATTGGCATCCACTAGAGGTGGATTTTCAGGTTAATTTACACCCGGCATAGTCCCTATCAGAGAAAGCAACTAATTTGCAAGAGTGCCCTTTATCACACATTTGACTGACACTCAACAAATTATACTTGAGATTCTCCACATGGTTGACATCATCAAACCTTATTTCACCATTTGAAACAAAGCCTTTTTTGATGATGTAACCCTTAGCATCATTACGAAAAGATACAAATCCCTTCTTTCCTTGAGAGTAGTCATGAAGAAGAGATCTGCTTCCAGTTATATGCATAGATCCTCCACTGTTTACATACCAGATGCTTCTATGGCATGTTGAAGAACCCTGCATATATCACAACAACTAGTTAGCTTTTGAGACCCAAACCTTTTTGGTTTTGGGTTTGTTCTCATCAACAGCTTTTATACTAACTGATTTGTCATGATTAACAACCTTTGAAGAAGGAGATGGTGCTGAAAAGGATTCCTTTGATTTTGGCTTAGGTTTCCTTTTCAGTGGTTTAATCACTGGTACATCTATTTGGTTAACTCTCCCCAATAGATGTTGAACCATCATAACAAGTTGTGTCTAATTAGTTGTTAAAGCTTTCAGTTCAGCAGACACATTAGAACTTATTTGTGAATGATTCCTGTGAGACACCATGTCCTCCTTTTTGAAAGACACAGACTTGGTCTGTAGTTTTGATACTCTTTAAGGAGTATTTTCAGCTGTTTTATGATAAACTTCTTTCTTCTGTTTAGATTTTTGTGAAGACTTTGGTTTATCAGGTTGAGATGTTTGTGGCACAAACCTGGTTTCAAATTCATCTTTCATTTCATTAATTTTCTTTTTGATGATTTTATCCTTGTTAAATTTGAAACCCTTTATGTACTAACATTCATCAGTGATACCATTTGAATCATTAGTGAGATGATTGAATAGACCACAAATTTCACATGGCTTTTTCTTCATCTTCTATTGATCAGCTGCTGAAGAAGATAAAACTACTGAAGGTGTGTTCTTTAGTACTTTCTTCCTTTCAGTACTTATGTGTAGTACTGAAGGATTTGTAACAACTGAAAACTTGTTCTTCAGAGATTTTCTATCAGTACATTTGGATTTCCTGATAGATTCTTCAGCAGTTGTCAATCCATGTTTGGTTCCATTTGGATTTAAATGTTCTTCAGGTGTTGTTACTTGCTCTTCAGTACTTTGAATACCTTTTGAGACAACACCTGAAGGACTCAGCTTTTCTTTGATCATGTGTTCATCAGCAGTAGGACCATGAGCAGACTGATTAGCTGAGGTACTATTACTGACTTCATCCTCTCATTGTACATTATCACTTGAGGATGAGACACATGATGATGTGGTTTGGGAATTGATTTCACCTTTAGATTTTACTTGTGTCGTGGGAGTAAAATCTGTAGGAGGTTCAGTGTGATTATATCCAATACCAAACTTCACATTTGAAGCAGTTTGCTTACTGAGAAACATTTCAAACCCCTTGCAAGATGTTACCCAGCGTTCACACTCCACTTGAGTAGCTGCAAGTGTTTCTTTGAGACTCTTGTGATTTTCTAAGATGACCTCTACCTTAGCTTTTTCATCAGTGATTTGGCATTTTAATTTGTAAATCTCATCATCTTTTTCTTTCAAAACAGACTCAAACTCAACTTTTCTTTTGGAAATCACTTTTTCTAGGTCAAGATTTTGATTAATTAAAGCTACATTTGCTTCTCTAGTTAAGGCAAAAGCAACTATGCATGACTCAAACACAACTTGGCCTTAGCCTCAGAAGATATTTATGGTACCTGTGATGATGAAGCATTTGAGCTTGAACCACCAGTATACTCCAGGGCCATAAGAACAAGATTTCCAAAAGGATTTTCACCACCATTTTGACCAGCACCAGAAAACATTTGTTCAGAATAACCAGAAAGATCATCTGGTAAACTACTCCAGTCAACAACACCAGGAGTGAAAAAGATTTGATGTGATTGAGATTGAGATTGAGATTGTTGACTTGATTAAGGTGGTTGAGGCTCAGGTAGGGCATGTGATTGTTGAGCTATGGCTACAGGAACCTGATTGGACTGTGGCATGTAAAAACAGGGATAAGGATATGGCATTTGACCTTGAGGAACAAAATATGCAGGAGATG
The DNA here is from genome assembly GCA_025506515.1 of Flaveria trinervia. Lineage (NCBI taxonomy): Eukaryota > Viridiplantae > Streptophyta > Magnoliopsida > Asterales > Asteraceae > Flaveria > Flaveria trinervia. The sequence continues at coordinate 41,345,531 of CM046444.1, forward strand.
ATTGATTTTGTGAATGATGACCAGAATTGGTAGAATGTTGCTCTTTGTGTTGTGAATTATTGCTTGGAAAAGTCACAAAGGGTGCGGAAGAGTTAGATCCAGATGATCTACACTCTCTTGCAAAATGTCCAAGTCTATGGCACTTGTGATACCTCAACTTGCTCTTGTCAAAACCTACTTTGGTTTTTCCAGAGAGACCAGGGAATTTTCTACCTGTCCTTTTGTAAAATTTTTGAAATATGATATTAACTAATGCCATTTGGCTCAAAATATCCTTCTCTTCCAAATCATCATCAGCAATTCCTTTCAAATCATCCATCAAAAAGCATAGATTGTCACTATTACATCCTGAATTACCATCAATACCAGCAAAAGCATGATCTCCACTGTTTGAAGAGAAATCAATATGCTCATCATAGGAACTTTCTGATGTAGCATATTCTGACTCATGACCAACCAAAGCAGCATTCCCTGGTACAAAGTCATCAGTGAGCTTCCCAGATGAAGTCAGTTTTCTTTTCTGTTCTATCTCTCTTTCAAATGTAAGCAGTTTCCCATGAAGTTGGATGAGAGATAGATTATCTAGATTTGCACTGGAGCGTAGGACAATGGTATATGTGTCTCATCTCTCAGGCAGGGATCTGAGAAATCTGTTGTTCATCTGACTGTTTGTATATTCATGTTTAACCATTTTCAACTCAGATATCAAACAGGAGAATCACTCAAACTGTTGAGTTAGTGAATCACCCTTTCTATGAGAGAATGTTTCATATTGCTGGGCAAGGATTTCTCTATTGTTTGCTAAGACCTCATCAGTTCCTCCAAATTGTTCATTCAGAGCAACCCAGAGGTCATGAGCAGATTCATGATGCATAAGTCCAGAATAGATTTCATTAGGCAGTGCCATGGCCAGAATTCCATGGGCTTTAGCATCAATTTCAAACAGTTTCAGATCTTCATCTGAATATTGCTCTTTCTTTTTCAAAACATTTCATTGGTTTCCGGATTACTCACCATAGGCTTATATGGTCCATGAACCACAGACTTCCAACAACCTGAACTTAACAGACAGGTGATGGAGCATTCCTCATTGCCATATGTTGTACTCACTCCTAACAAGCATCGAAGGCTTTGTTGAGGAGCCAGTATTGCGAGGATCATTGATTGATGTAGCCATTTTCACCAATTCAAACAGGTTCAATAAGAGTTTAATGAACCTAACTCAAAAACTCAACAACATAATTTGAAATAAGAAGAATCTCAAATTGATTCACAGGAAGCAACAGAAAAACAAACTCTATAACCAATTCTTGCAAATTTGCCAATTCGATCAAACTAAGATATCAAAAGAACAGTTTCAATGATCAATTGTTAAATCGATCAATGATTAACCTGCTCTGATACCATTTGAAGGGATCGAGATCTAGTTTGATCAATTAGATTAGGATTTGCAGCGAAATAGCACACAAATTAGACAAAATTCTAGCAAGAATAATATGAATATTCAATCAAACAGTAACAGTTATAGAGAGAGAGTTTTCTGCAAAAAGAATGTTTTCATGCATGCACAAGCTTCCCGTTAAGGGAAATTAGGTCAACATTCCTTTTATACGGAATGTGACATCAGCTAACGTCACACGATAGTGACATCTAACTGATTTATACAAACAATTGAAATTAAACAAAACTACTGAAGATGTCCACAACAACTGAGGACACCTTCATTAGAAGCTAAGTATAAACTAACATTATAACAACTGAAGTTATAACATCTGACGTATAATAACTTCAGATGTTTTACATAATATAAAACTACTGAAATATAAACCATCACAACTACTGAAGAGAATTACTTCAGCTGTTGTGACAACTTCTGAGAACTTGATCTTCAGACTTTGTCTTCAGCAGTTGTCTTCAGACTTTGTCTTTAGACTTTGTCTTCAGCAGTTGTCTTCAGACTTTGTCTTCAGCAGGTGTCTTCAGACTTTGTCTTCAGTAGGTGTCTTCAGACTTTGTCTTCAGACTTTGTCTTCAGACTTTGTCTTCAGACTTTGTCTTCAGACTTTGTCTTCAAACTTTGTCTTCAGACTTTGTCTTCAGCAGATGTAGATCACTTCAGTTGTTTTGATGTCTATAGGACTTAAAGGTTTTTCTGATCTGGCTCATTGGTTCTTTTGGTCCAAGAATTGCATACCAAATATACGTTTTAGATGGCCAAGATTTTAAGAGGTTTAAATGGGAAGAACGATTTTGCGATAAGGAAATGTGCTATATAAAAATATTAAAATAACAATTTTTCACACTGACTTGACAGCACGACCCTTGCCAGGGGCTACTTCCCCTAGGACCCTGCTGTCAGGGGCTGCCGCCCCTCAACCCCCGCTCTCCCGCGGAGGGTCGGTTATGTTCTATGATGACTTATGCTTGTTGTTCATATGTTTATGTATGTGAATGCATGATGCATGACGTTATGATGATGTGTGATAGTATATGTTATGTATGATGATGCGTGATGATGTTATGCTTATGTATGTTATGTCTTCTTATGTCCCTTACTATGTGTTATGATGTGACTTTACGTGGTGTGATTATGACAATGAACGTAAAGTATTATCTTAACGAAATGAAAGATTTAAGATAATGAAAGTGGAAAATAATGAATGAACGAATGAAAGTCTTTCAAGCAAACAAAAGGAGGTTTACAAGTTGTTAGCTCAACTCTGAGTTTACAGCGTGCGATCTTGGCTAACCCTTAAGGGTTCACACATAGGGGGAGTTCGTCTATGTGACTACCCCATACGTGTGATATGTGCGATATGGGGTCCTTATTGCTTAACCCTAAATGATATAGCTTTGTGCTCAAGAGGGGGGTTAAGCATATGACAGGACCTAGATAGAAGTGAAAAGATAATAAATGTACGAAAAGTGCGATAACTACGAAATGTGCGAAATGTATGAAACGAACAATGAAAGAAGATAATAACTATTACCTTCATGTACGTACGATGTGTGATCTTGTGCGATAGTAAAGAAAATGGTTTAATGAATGAAAGGTAATATAACTTTTATAAAACTGGAACTCACTCAGCAACGTTGACCTTTATGCATTTTCCAGTTAACAGGTAAATATTGCTGAGGATGGCATGGGGCGGCTACTTGGCTCTTTTTGGATGACATTCTTTTGTATAACGTATTTGCATTGTAATACGAACAAACGATATTTTTTAATGAATAATGTATTATTTTGGAAAAATGTTTATTTAAAGTAAATGAAATGTTTGTTTAAAGTGTTTCCATTGCATGATTTGAGTAAAGTTAATGTAATTATATGTTTTATTTGCGATGATTGCCAGCTGTGAGCGTCCAGAAACGAGGCCTTACAAGTTGGTATCAGAGCCAAAGTTTACGTGAAACGGGTAAATTTTCAAAAGAAACCTTAACTTAAACTGAAAATGGGACAGAAAGGGAAGGGATGCCAGTCCGAGTAGCTGCATACCATCAGGTTTTTTCTTAACGTTTTAACCGTTATTTTGTGCGCATGTTATGTGGTTTATGTGTTGTTAGTAGATTTAGATACTGATTTAGTCAGGATAGGAATGCTTAAGGTCTGAAGAGTAAAGTAAGTGGCTAATCACAACTGGCCACTGTAATTAGGGACTTACTAAACTTGATATAAACTAAGCTATTACCTTGAATGACCGTGTTGGTGTTTGAATCTTATAGCGTGCTTCGAAGATGGCTGGCAATAGATCTTCTAAGGCTTCACGTGGCGGAGGTCGTGGTGGATGTGGTTCTAAACCACGGGCCACAAGAGGAAGGCCTAGAGCTGAAGAGATGGTTCATGAAGAACCCAAAACCCCTCGTCCGGAGGCTGGGGACGAGAGTGCTAACTTGAGAACCTTAGTGAAGGAGGTTGTTGTTGAGGAAGTGCATTAGGTCATGCAGACGATCCTACCATCCGTGGTGACCGAAGTGATAAAAGCTGTACGGGAAGGAGAACAAGGAGAGAGGAACAAGTCCTCGGGAGGACGGGAGCGACCAGAGACTAAGGTAGTTCTTTCCGATGATGAAGAAGAGGAGGAAGAGCCTGCACCGGAGACGGCACGAGGCTGTAACTACGGGGCATTTCAAAGATGCAAGGCCCTACCTGTAAGGGTAATGGTACCGCTGCTGCTACTCACCAATAGGTGAGAGAGATAGAGGCTGTACTTGACATTAGCAAGTGCCGAGAAGATTAGAAAGTAAAGTTTGCCACCCACTCATTTATGACTCGACCATAAGATCAGAAAAGGTTTCAAACTGACCGTTTCTCTAGAATTCAGCCATATGATTTTAGTAAATGGTGGGGTTAATAGTCAAAGCGATGTAATAGGTAGATTGGGTGAGAAAATAGATGATATCTGAGAAGTCAACATCCTTGGATGAATCATGGAGTGCGACTTGGTTGTGCTAAGGGTTAAGCACCATTGTGAGAAAATAAAGGTTACAAGAGACGAGTGTGAATTTAGGGGAATTGGATGTGAAGGAAGCTTGTGGGCAGTAAATTTGATAGAAAGATTAAACTGAAGAGTCAGGTTTATTTAAATGGGTGAGATGGCAGTTTTGGGGTTTTGATAAGGTGAAAAGGTGGTTTGCGGTAAGATTAAAAACCATTTAAAAGATTCTGATATCACTAATCAAAATCTTTGCTTTTTACTATGTGGGGCCCAAAGATTTCCCTTACACAGTAAGATCTCTTTCTGAGTATAAAGCATTTCCGAAGGTACTTCTTCCAAAGGCAATTTTATTTCTGAAGGTAATATCTTACTTCTAAGAGTAAAAAGTCCCATCTGAATGGGGTGTTTTATAAGTTTCGGAAGTAAATCTGATATGCAATCAATTGCTTCTTCTAAGACTAAAAAATCTTCTGAGAATAAAATTTTCCTTGTAGGAATTTTACTTTGGAAGATATATATGACATCTTCCGAGGGTTAATTCTCTTTGGAAGAATTTATACTTAGAAGAATTTCAAATAGACCTTTTGTAACATGGCTTAGGTTGTTTTGAAAAAAGACATTACACATTTTTAAAATGGTTTTCAAATGAGATAGACTAATCAATGTTTATCATCCCAATAGCTGTAATAAGATACTTAAATCTTTGTTCATCAAAGGCTTGTTGAACACATCATCATATTGTTCATTTCAGTCAACTTTGATTTGTTTAATCAGATTTTTCTTATGAATATCTCTAATGAAATGATACCTGATATCAATGTGTTTTGTCTTGGAGTGCTTTAATGGATTTTCAGTGATTGAGATATCACTATTGTTGTCAATATGGATAAGAGTACTCATGAAGTTGAATCTATACTCTATCATCTGGTTCTGAATCCACAGCAGCTAAGCACAAAAACTAGCAGTAACAATGTATTCAGCTTCAGTAGTTGATGTTGAAATGCAGGATTGCTTCTTGCATTGTCATGAGATGATCCTTCCACCAAGAGATTGACATCCTCCTGATGTGGATTTATTTTTGGTATTGCAGCCACCATAGTCACTATTTGAATAGCCATAGAGATTAAAATTTCTATTCCTTGGATACAAGAGACGTAGTTTGAGTGCTCCTTTGAGGTATCCAAGGATTTTCTTGCCAGCAACTAGGTGAGACACCTTTGGAGCAGCCTAATATCTTGCATAGATGCAAGTTGCAAACATAATATCAGGTGTACATGTTGTGAGATACATTAGAGAACCAATAAGTGCCTTGTTTTTTATAATCAAGCCTTTATCATCTCTCTTATTTCTAAATACTCATTTGGTGTCTATAGGTACTTGACCAAATGGTAGTGGTGTAACGCCTAGAATAAAGTCAAAATGAGCAGTTTAATAATAATGGTCTTAGCGAGTTTATTTAAAGAAAATAAGCAGGTAATGGAGTGTGGACCGAGTAGACCTCACAGGTTATGTGTTTGGTGGTTTAAGGTCCTGAGAATGCCCGGTATATATAAACGAATCAGCTTGAACAAACTCTCATTTGCAAAATAACACCCCAATTTCTAGATAGAGAGAGTAGAGAGAGAAAGTGGAGAGAATTGAAGCTTTAAGGCTTGATTGATCACGAGATTGAAGATCGGTGTTTGTGGGCATCCAAACAACAAGAAAACACCAAGAATCTAGAAAAGAAACATCATTTAATCTTTCCTCTTGCAGAGGTTCTCTCCAATGTTGAAGATGAGGAGGAAGTGCTTGCGCCGGAGGCTGCACGAGGCTGTAACTACAGGGCATTTCTGCTGCATGATTTTATTAAAGTTAATGTAATTATATGTTTTAGGTGTGATGATTGACCACTGTGAGCTTCCATGTGCAATAAGTGTAATGGAGTGGTGATAGAGTTAATAACTTTGGATTTATGAGATGCCTTGTGTTGCTTCCCTTTCAGGCATGCAACATAGTTCTCTTTGCAGAAAAATTCCGTTTTAAGCAAACCATATACCAAATTATTTTAACCAACTTATTCATTGTTTTAAAATTCATCTGACACATTCGTTTATGCCATAAAGTTGACTCATCACCATCAGCTTTGGAAAGAAAGCATAACACATCACCTAGTGGGGAAGCAATGTTCATATCCAGCTTGTACATATCCCTTCTCCTAGGAGATCTAAGAAGAACCAATTCCTGAGGAATTATCATCCCGGGTTTTAGGATAATGCACTCATGTTTTGTGAAGAGCATTTGATGCTTTTGATCACAAAACTAAGAAACACTTAAAAGGTTGTGGTCAAGCTATTTGATAAAGTTTACATTGTGTACATCTAAATTACCATTGGATATATTCCCTCTGCTAGAAATATATCCTCCGGCCTCACCTCCAAACTGGACAGGACCTCCATCAAAATGTTGAAATTGTGGAAGGAGAGATCTGTTCCCTGTCATGTGCCTGGAACATCCACTATCCACAATCCATATATTGTTTTTCTTGTCATGTGGATGTCCCTGCACATAAGATGAGATGATTAGTTTTGATTGGAAACCCAAGCCTTATTGGTCTTGGGTTCGGCAGTGCATAATTGAACCAAAGTTTATGCATGTGGGTTCAATGGATGTCTTTGAAGAAGAGGTTTGGGCTGCAACATCTTCCTTGATCTTCCCATCAATCCCTTGGTTGATCATTAAATATGAGCTTGAGGAAGTTTGTGCAGCTTGGCATTCTTCCGAAGCTTCATTCTTTTTGGAAGAGACATTCACCATATTTTCTTCCAAAGAAATCCTTTTCTCGGAAGGTCTCAAAGGAACTCTTTTGTTCTTTTGAGTTTTCTTGAATTTGTCTTCCGAAGCAATTTTCCTTTCAGAAGAATGAGTTTCTTCCGAATGCAAATTGCTTCGGAGACAAGTTTTCCTTTCTTCAACACCTGAACCATGTGATAGGGTCCAAATATTAAACCTTCCTTGACTCCTCTTTAAAGATTATTTGCATAATGTGTGCTAGCAGGATTGTAGTAACTATCCTTGGCCATGTGGTTATGCCGACCACACATTATGCAGGCAATGTTAATTTTCTGGGAACTTGAGGAATGCATTTTATTGTTCTTATTTTCTTCATGTGCAACCTTTCCCTTTAACACTTGATCCTTTGGTAGGATAGGAGTGTTCGTACTACACACCTTTCCTAAATCGGAGTTTCCTACCACCTGGAATCTAGCTAAAATGAACACACCCTTTTGCTTTGGGTCTATTTTCAGCTTAGATTTAGCCATTTTCTTGGCAGTTTTTCTAGATGCCTTAGCTCGGCTTCTTCTGGCTTTGGTGGTTAGGGGTTGATCATCACTAGTAGGAATGGGTAAAAGTACCTGGTTCTTCCCTGTGATGGTCTCCATTGTTGCATCGCTCTTTGACTCGTGGGATGGTGGGTCAGTAGATGGAACCTCCTGTTCTTTTGTACCACACCTTGGTTGTCTAATAGACTTATAAGAATGAGGTGGAGCAATTTTATTGGTTCCCAACCCACCATTGTTTTTATAACAAAGCTTTAAGTTAGAGGATGATGCAAGAATGGCTTGGAAGTTTTGCATAGAAATAACATACTTGCTAGCTTAAGCCTCGGTCAATTTGGATATTAAATCCTTGATTTGAGTCCTGTAATTAGCGTGCTCATGTTTTAGAGAGGTAACTATGTTTTCTAACTCCTTAATTGTATTTTTATAGTGAGATTTAGCCCTTTTAAAATCATCTTATAACATATTCAAGGACTCATTGTCCGATTTAATTTCCATATTAGTGTCATGATACATTTTAGCCATAGCAATATAGGCTGGAGTACAGAGATGTTCATATACCTTTGAATTGTCTGTTCCCGCCATGAGTGCTTGAGCAGGGATGATGTCTTGCACCATAATGCTCCATTTAACTTCTTGAGCTACAACATCTATCTCAGTTGACTTTCCAGCAGCCTTAGGTGTTGTAGGATTTATGGAGGCATGAGTAGATACCGGATTTGATTTGGGAGCTTTGCATTCCCTAGCAAAATGACCAACTAGTTAGAGTTATAACACTTGGCCTTTGCTTTGTCAAACCCAAACTTGCTGGCTAGTTGGGTTCTGAGGGAACTACCTTCCAGTTCTTTTGAAGAAATTATTTGACCTGTAGGTTAACAGAGCCATTTGTTGGACTATGTCCATGTATTCCACATCATTTGGGCTGAAACATTACAGGTCTTCAAAGAAAAACTAACAGTCACCAGAGTGCCCGCTTCCTGAGATAAAAGCACAACTATATAGAAAAGGAGTCGGATGAGCCTGTTGAGAACTTGGAGTCTCAGGAAATGTAATATAAGGCCTAGAAGAACATAAGTGTGTGGTGATCTTGAGCCTTCAGCAACCATAAGTGTGTGGCTAGCAGGAAGGCTTGAAGGTCTGCTCACTTGGTGGCAACCCTTGTTCTCCATTTCTACACAATATCCATTTTGAATGCCGTATAGTTCAGTCATGGTGAGGGAGTTCAAATTTTCTGTCCTCTTGATAGAGACATAGTAGAACATCCACTCATTGGGGTGTGCTGTCATGAATTTCCTTGAGAGGTCTCTTAATTAAGTTGTTATTCCCACAAATTGAAGGGAAGAGATAAGATCCATATACCTGAAGTATTGCTGGCTCAGGGTCTCTCCAACAATATGAGCAAAATTCTCAGAAGTGTTGCTTAAGTTAATCTTTCTTTGAGTCATTGGAGTTTATGTATATGTTGGTTAAGGCATCAAATAGTTTTAGCTTACTGACAATGCTCAAACCCCACCATGATGGAGTTGGGTATAACAATCATGAGAACAGTCATGGCCTTGCCGTCAATATCAAGTCGTTGTGGTCTTCTTCAAAGTAATCTCCCACCACCTTCTCTATCATGGCGCCACCTCCAGCAGGTGCAACAATCTTTGGATTGTAAGGGCCATTGGCGACAAATTTCCACAATCGGTTGTCTTGATATCTGATGAACCCTTCAATACATCTGCTCCATTGTCTAAAGTTTTCTGGGGTGATGACAGGTGCTTTAGTCATCATCCCCATTTCACATTCAGATTTCTGGTTAAGGGCCATTCTTGAGTGTACTAAGTAGGTGAGTGAAGAAGAGGTTGATTAGGATGATAAGATAACACAATCAAGAGCCTAAAAAGCTTTGATTTCAAGTGCAAGGGTTGATGATGAAGTAGAATCCTTCTAAGAGTTGATGATAATATACTAAGTAAATCAAGGAAAACACAAGAGAATAGTCTTTCAAAATACTTGTATATATTATTCTTAACTAAAAATTTTATAGGACTCTTACAACATATTACATGAGTTACAATGAGAAACTATAAATACTACTACCTACAGCCAGATATACTTTGATACTAGCTGGAAACCTTAGACTAAAGCAAATATTATGATGCTAAAGTTAAGGCATATTAGATAAAATATTATCTAAGATATGGTAGTCATGACATGTCCATGACTTACCTTTTGTCACCGACTAAAGATGGCAATTGTACTAACTGATAATGTGTGAATAGTGGAATAAAGTAAGGTCAACTATATGGACGTGAGAAAGTGCTATGCAGTATCTCAGAGATTTGTAGCGGAGTGTCAGAGAGACCATACTTACGTCCACTGGTTCATAGTAGCTACTTTCGAAGGTTAACTGGCTCTGGTAGAACTTGTTCTTCTGAAGGCACTTATACTTCAGAAGGGGCTACTTCTTCTGAGGCTTCCTGGGGAGTTCTTACATCGGAAGTTGTAGTCTTCATTTGTTCTAAGTGTTGATCTTCGGAAGTGTAGAGACTTTGTCTTTGGAAGTTGAAGCTTATCTTCGGAAGTTCCTTAGACTTGTCTTCAGAAGTTCAACAATTGTCTTTAGAAGTGTTGATGTTGGCTTCGGAAGTGTTGAAGTTGTCTTCGGAAATTCCTTATTTGTTTTACTCAAAAAGTGTAAGTGTTTGGTTTGGTTGCACCAGCCTTAGTTGATCCAACAACAAGTTCGATCAACCACATTTATTTTAATGTTAATGATCAGTGCTGAAACTTTGTTCTGTATTTGTATAAAAAATTAAATAAAATATGCTTACACTCTTCTGTCATGATGGTTGAAGATCAAGAAATGCGAAGTACTTAAGTGTTCGTTCACATTTGTTGAAGTTAATGCTGTAAAAGTAAACTTGTTCTATTGCATTTGCTACAATACACAAATGTTAATGCTGTAAAAGTAAACTTGTTCTATTGCATTGCTACAATACACAAATGCTGACCTGTTTTCACTTTTGCATTTGTCATAGTAATGTTTTGGAAAGTTAAAACATAAGCATATGCTACAATGTACAAATGTTGACAAACTTTTATTCTTACACATTTACTATTGTGCATAAAATGTTGTTAAGGTTTTGTCAACCGTATTTGCTACAGTAACAAATGCTATCAAAGTTTTTACACTTCCGTATTTGTTACAGTAAAAAATTACCTAAGAATTTTACTCCTACACATTTTCTATAGTGTTCCACCATATTTGTTTTAAGACTTGTAAGTTTGTTAAAGCTATTAAGTTGACTATTTATACAAATTACAAAAGGACATTTAATACTTTTCAAGTTCGAGAGACTTAAAAGTGCGAAAATCATTTCCTACTGTTCTTCATCCATCACACCATCTTCATCATCATCATATACTTGTGATTCTTATGTTCATACATCACAATTCTCCTCGATTTTGATTCTTAACTACAGTAGTATCGAAATAAGGTGATCATCCGAAAAACTCATATCGAACATTTGATGAACTTAGAACCCTAGGTTAACAAAGAATCATCAAAATTAAACTCAAACTAAGAGTTGATCAACATTTTCGAGTGCAATGAACCTCATGGTTATGAATATAACAAGAAACAAGTGACTTGCGAAAACCTAGTTTCATCGCATGAATAGAGTATAAAAGAACCGACAATGTTGAGATCAAAACTTGAGTTTAAGTGTTGAAAGATAATAAGATCTGAAAAGATCTCAACCAACATGATAAACACAATACAAGTGATCATTCATTACAAAATCAAGTTAGGTCAAATTCCTATAGAACAATACCTATGAACACTCAATTTTGACCAACCAAAGTCAAACTGAGAAAATTCAACTTGATTTCAACTTTGTTATTTGATTATCAATGTTGAGTGTTCTAATTCAAGAACAAGGAGAATCTGAAAAGAAAGTTGTTGAAAAGGAACTTAAAGAAGCTGAAAAATTAGAATCCTCTACTGGTCCTAGCATGCAAACATACACCAGAAAAATGAAATATGTGTCAAAAAAGGAAAAAGACCTATTGAGGAAGATGAACCTGTTAAAAAGAAGCAAAAAGATGATCCTCAAGCCTAGCATCCATTGCTGAATTTCTTGAAGAACATGAGAAGGCTAAGGAATAATCAAAGAAAAGGGCTGAGTTTGTAGACCCGGAGGAATGAGAGATTGAAGGAGGCTATGTGGTTGATGAACCAATAGCAAAAGAAAGTCTTGTTAAGGCTAAAACTTCAATACATGAGATGGTTGAGAAATCTCAAACTGATGGTCTGATGGTTAAGGCTATGTTTCTTATCAATCATGGTTATGATGCGGATGAAGTGGTTGGAATGATCTATGTGGGGATAGTTGAAGAGGAAGAAACGCTGAACAAGTTATTGGATCCTACTTTTGTGACCGAGTATGAAAAGGCATAAGCAACCAAGTCAGCTATGTTTTTCCCTCCACCACCAAATCCAAAAAGGCTGAAGCTCCTTTATTACTGTATCCGAATCCTTATAACATGACTGACAGGGAGATAAAGGATTACCTCTTTGAGCAAGGCCACACAGAAAGAAGCTTGGCAATATGAAAACTAACTCCCTAAGAGTTGCAATGCTAGGATTGATCAATGAAAAGAAAGAAAGATTAAAGAAACTTGAAGAAGAGATAGTGAGCTAGAAACCAAGATCAAGGGTCTTAGCCCAAGACATCCAACTAACCCATAAAGATCATGATTCTTTGGCACCCTGTAACGCCCGGAATGAAGTTGAAACGAGCCAATTAATAATAATGGGCTAAGTCGGGATTATTTAAAGAAAATATGCGGGAAATAGAGTACGGACCGAGTAGACCTCATGGGTTATGTGTTCGACTATTTAAGGTCCTGGGAACGCCAGGTATACATAAATAGATCAGCTTGAGCCACTCTTATTTTTACTCAACACCCAACTTCTAGAGAGAGAGTGTGTACAGAGAGAAAGTGGAGAGAAATTGTTGATTCAAGGCTCGGTTGATCTAGAGATTGAAGACCGGTGTTTGTGGGCATCCAAACTACAAGAAAAGACCAAGAATCCAGGTAAGAAACATTCTGTAATCATTTCTTTAAGGGTAAACCCGGATTCTAGGGTTTGGGGTTTTTCAAAGTGGCAAAGAATCACTCAAAACTATGTTTTTATGTAAGAAAACATGTAAGAAGTTTAAATATATCTTCTTGGTGATAAACCAAGTATTTAGGTGTAAAAGATTAAGTTTTGGGTAAAAATGGGTTAGTTCATAATTTCAGTCTGTTCTGCGAAACTGGGTGTTCATGCAGCGAAATTGTGTAGTCATCCGGCAAAACCACAAAGACTTCGTGTGAAACTATAGTTTTGTAGGTAGTTTTGTACACATGGTTATCCAACGAAAGTTGGGCGAAACTGGTAACGAAGATGCTAGCGAAATTGTTAGCGAAACTAGCAGCAAAACTGCTCGCGAAAATAGTAGCGAATCTGCAGGCGAAACTAGCAACGAAAGTTCTGATCTTGCAGCGAAATTAGCAGCAAAATTAGGAAAAAATTAACTTCTTTTAGTGTTAATTTATATGCAGGTTGCGTGGTGTGACCCTTCCTTAGAAAGCTTGATTGAGAAGCTACTCCCTGAGTCCAAGTGAGTTCTAAATTCCCTATTTTAAAGATTGTAAACTTGTTTGGGGTTGGAAATGCATACTAAAAATAGGATTTAAATGACCAAGATTTTAAGAGGTTTTGACAGAAAGATCGATTTTTCTAGGGGCGTTGCCTCTTGGACCCTACTAAGGGCTACTACCTTAGGACCCCATTGTCAGGGGCTCCCGCCCCGAACCTCGTTGTCCTGTTGGGTTTATTTGAAGATAAAACCCGTTTTATCCTCTTGGTATTTCAGAAAAACGCAGCAGATAAATATGTATTTAAAACATGATTTTAGATCTGAAAATCCATGTTTTATGATGATTAATATACAAATAAACAAACCCATAACAATAAGGATCATTTATGGGATTAAACAAGCTATGAACACATAAAACATCCATAATAGACAACCATTATGAAGCTGCCAAAACTACCTTCAGCAGGGATAATAACACTCCAAAAGGGGGCTGCCAAAAACCGGGGTTTGATGGAGATGGAGATGTCAAAATCGGCCAAGACTCCAAGAAGAGGAGATCCTCAAGCTAGTATACCCAAGCTTGTATGCAACCCACCTTCTAGTTAGGAAGAATAACACCACCAAAGGCCAAAGAAACCTCCTTTCTGCTGAAAATCCGTAAGGTTTAGAGAGAGAGGGAGAGAGATTGTGTTTTGGTAAAATTGCATGAATGAATGAATATTGAGAGCATTGAGTGTGGTATGTATTAAAGTGTTGTCAATTTTCAAGAGGAAAATTGGTCCAATCCCAAGCAAGGGGCGGCCAAGACAAAAGGAATTCAAAACCATTTCCCTCTTAAATTTATAACACATTACACATTGTTACTTGTCATATGTCACACAATAAAAGGTTACTTTCTAGACCAAAATTAAAATGTGACATATGTGCTCTTTAATTAAACAATTTAATTAAAGTACACTCATGTGTTATAAGTTGTTATTTAAACCCCTTTAAATGACAAGAATAACAGCAAACTCATCAACAAATTATCCTAACAATTTGTTCCATCTCATATGCAATTTATTTAGAAAACCCATTTTCTAAATTGGTGTAAATATTTAATTGCATGATCATATCATCAATTAAATATAAATTGGTGTTTGCCAAGCTTGTTATGGGTATAACCCGACTTGGATCATAACGTACTAACCACATCAATATTCTAAGTGTCTTGGGCACACAGAATCCAACAATCTCCCACTTGCCCAAGATTCATAGAAGATTGATGCAAGCAGTAAATACCGCCTAACAACGGTTCACTACCCTTAATACGCATGACTTGTAGCCATTCAATAACATCATCCCTTTCAAGTACCCTACTTGAAATGATTTAGGTGAATCAATCATCTATCCTTTTGTTTCAGATGTCATGTTAAATCCAAGAACACAGAATGATCATTTTTGTTGATTTAACTTATCAGGCCTTAGACATCTAACTCTCAACGAATAAGAGGAACAAATTCCATCTTGACTACATATGTTTCTCACAGACACCTCGTGTCATACCTGAATATACCCTTATGTACTGTCCACTATTTCAGGACAGTGAAGAAGAAGCTCAAGGTGTAACACTTGGTGAATATCAAAACAATATGTATCTCAGGTCGGAGGATACCAAATGATATTCGCCTTTACTCAAAATTACTTATGATCAATCAATAAGATTCCATGTAGTAAAATTGAGATGCGGGTTAGTCCAATATTTGTATCCCACAAATATCTATGAACTTTGGTAGCAACCCATTGCTCTATATTCATCCTTATGAATATCAACCAATCCAAGTTCATAATAGTCTTACCTTCAAACTTGTTCCCACAAGTATGAACGACTACGGACATTTAGAGTAAACATTTACTCATGGATTAAACATGCTAAATTGGATATTATTTGAAACATTATAACAAATAATTTTATTCAAATAATAGAAAAATTCCATATATCCAAATGCTAAATTTACAGATCATATCCAATCACTAGAATATCGAAGTCCCATGGCACAAGTATGACCTTCATGCTTTGCCTTTTCAAGGAGCTTCGTGAGAGGATCAGCAACGTTTTGATCCGTGTGAACTTTGCGAATACATATCTTTCCCTTTTCAACTTCATCTCGTATGTAGTTGAATCTCCGCTCAATGTGCCTAGTCTTTTGATGAGCACGGGGTTCCTTGATTTGAGCAATCGCACCCTCGTTGTCACAAAAAATTTCTAGGGGGTCCTGAATGGAAGGGACAACCCCTAGATCGGCAATGAATTTCTTCAACCATGCAGCTTCTTGAGCTGCCAATGAGGCGGCGACATATCTGATTCTGTAGTTGATAGAGCCACCACATCCTGCTTGGAGCTCTTCCAAGAGACAGCTCCTCCATTCAGAATGAAAATGTATCCCGATTGTGATCGTGAATCGTCACGATCGGTTTGGAAACTTGCATCCGTGTAACCTTTTACAACGAGTTCCTCGTCACCAGATCCATAGATCAGGAACATATCTCTTGTCCTCCTTAGGTACTTAAGTATGTTCTTAACAGCCATCCAATGACTGTTTCCAGGATTCTGCTGGTAACGGCTTGTCATGCTTAAGGCGCATGACACGTCCGGTCGAGTGCATATCATTGCATACATGATGGATCCTATAGCAGATGCGTATGGGATTGCCTTCATTTTATCTTGCTCTTCCTTTGAGCTTGGACATTGAGTCGTACTCAATATGGTCCTCTTTGAATAGGTACGGTACCTTTCTTAGAATTCTCCATCTTGAACCTTTTCAAGATTTTATCAATATATGCACTTTGATTCAAACCAATCAACCGCCTTGATCTATCCCTATAGATCTTATTCCCAGAATATAGGCGGCTTCACCAAGATCCTAATGGAAAAACAACTTCCAAGCCAGGTTTTTACACCTTCCAAGGTTGGAATGTCATTTCCAAATAGTAGTATGTCATCAACATACAATACTAGGAAAGTTATTGTGCTCCCACTAGCCTTCTTATACACACAAGCCTCATCAGCGTTTTTGATGAACCAAATTTCTTTACTTCCTCATCAAAACGGTGATTCCAGCTTCTCGATGCTTGTTTCAATCCATAGATTGATTTCTTTAACTTGCATACTTTATTAGGATGTATTGGATCGACAAAACCTTCAGGCTGAACCATATAGACATCTTCCTCAAGATATCCATTTAGGAAAGCGGTTTTGACATCCATTTGCCAAATCTCATAATCATAATGAGCAGCTATGGAAACAATATCCTTATAGACTTCAGCATCGCAACAGGTGAGAAGGTTTCATCATAATCAACCCCTTGAGTTTGAGTGAAACCCTTTGCTACAAGTCTAGCTTTATAAGTATCCAAGTTTCCATGCATATCGGTTTTCTTCTTGAAAACCCCTTACTTCCAACTATCTTGGAGTTAAGAGGTGGTACAACCAAGTCCCATACTTGATTGTCATACATGGATTGCATCTCAACGTTCATGGCTTCAAGCCATTTGTCACAATCCGTGTTGGACATTGCATCATGGTATGTGTTGGTTCATCAGAATCTATCACATAGCATCCATCCATGAAAAATCCATATCTTTCAGGTGGATACTAGTTCTACCACTTCTGCGAACGTGTTGTGTGTATTGATCAACCACTTGATCATCCTCAACATCCTCATGTTGAGTGCTAGTTTCAACCAAACGTGCATTGGGCTGTGGTTCTTGATCTTCCTCAAGATCCACTGTTCTACTGCTAGCTCCTTCCATAAGGAACTTTGCTTCTAAGAACTCACCCTTTCTGGCAACAAACACCTTTTGTTCCATTGGATCATAGAAATAATATCCCATAGAATCTCTAGGATATCCAATAAAGATACACTTGGTGGATCGGACATCCAATTTGTTTAGGGTGGGAGTCTTAACATAAGCCTCACATCCCCAAACCCTTAAGTACGATAGGGATGGAACTCTTCCATGCCATATCTCAAAAGGTGTCCTTTCTACCTTTTGGTTGGGCCATATTTAGAATACGGGCCGCGGAGAGCAGAGCGAAACCCCAAAATGATAGAGGTAAGTGCTTCTAGCCATCATAGATCGGACCATATCTAATAAGGTTCGATTCCTCCTCTCAGACACACCATTATGTTGTGGTGTTCCAGGTGGAGTGAGTTGTGAGACAATCCCACAACTCCTAAGATGATTTTGAAAGGCATCACTTAGGTATTCACCTCCCCTATCCGTACGAAGAATTTTAATTGACTTGTTGAGTTGATTTTCTACTTCATTTTTGAAGATTTTGAACATTTCAAAAGCTTCGTCTTTGTGCCTTAACAAGTACACATACCCATAGCGACTATAATCGTCGGTAAAGGTATGAAGTATCTTTCACCATTCCTAGTCATTGGCTTAAAAGGACCACATACATCCGAATGTATGATTCCTAATAAATCTTTTGCCCTTTCGGTAGTTCCACTAAGGGTGCCTTAGTCATCTTACCTTGTAAACAAGACTCACAAACATCAAATGAATCACATCATTTGTTTTTAAAAGACCATTCTTTTGAAGTGTTTGTAAACGTTTCTTGTTTATATGACCAAGACGACAATGCCAAAGATAGGTGTCACTTAAGTCCAACTTGAGTTTCTTGG
Source organism: Flaveria trinervia (assembly GCA_025506515.1). NCBI lineage: Eukaryota > Viridiplantae > Streptophyta > Magnoliopsida > Asterales > Asteraceae > Flaveria > Flaveria trinervia. The sequence goes on from CM046444.1 coordinate 41,363,595, forward strand.
TGTTAGTTTGGTACAATGAACTATTTAAAGTATTTTCATGAACCAATTCATAAATACCATTAATTGGAATAGCTTTAAAATAGAACATACCATTTAAAGAAACATGAATATCATTTTCAATAAAAGATAATACATAATCATAATGTCTTAATTGAGATACAGAAATAATGTTCCTAGTCAAACTAGGAGCATACAAAACATTCTTCAAAATAACTTCCAAACCACTTGGAAGTCTTAGGATGTAGTCCCACGAGCTTCAACTAAGACTTTAGTTCCATTGCCCATGAAGAGGCTAACATCCCCTTCTTGAAGTCCCTACTTCTTGTGAACCCCTGCAACAAATTGCAAATATGAGTTCCACATCCGGTATCTAATACCCATGTGTTGAAGATGTAACATTAAGATCAATATGTATCATGTATATTGTACCTGAGGTCTGCCCGGCATCCCTCTTTGCTTTCAACTCTTGGAGATGGACAGGACAATTCCTTGCCCAATGTCCTATCTCCCCACACTTGAAGCATGGGTCATTTGTAGCAACCTTTTGCTTCTTCTCTTGTGGTTTGGGTGGTACCCTTACCACCCTTTTCCCCTTTCCCCACGTATGTCCCTTACCCTTGGCAACCTTTGCCTTGGGTGCGGGATGAGGCCTTTTGTTGTTCCCACCTTCATTGATGGTGAGAACGGGTAAAACCCTTTTACCCATGGCCGCCTCGGCCGTTTTGAGCATTGAGTGAAGTTCACCAATGCTTTTGTCCCATGCATTCATGTTGTAGTTCAACACGAATGTCTCGAACTTCTTGGTTAGGCCATTTAGGATCAAATCCGTGGCCAACTCCTTCGAGACGGGGCAGTTTAGCCTCTCGAGGCGGTCAATATGACTTTTCATCTTAAGTACATAAGATGAAACAGATTGGTTGTTGTCCATACGACATGCATGGAGCGCTCGAACCGTTTCGAACCGCTCAACCCTTGCTTGCTGTTGGAACGTTTCCTTCAGCTGGGTTATCATGTCGTAAGCTCCGTGATGTTCATACTCCTTTTGGAGATCCGGAGTCATGCTTGCTAGCATGAGACAAGACACTTGGACGGAGTCCTCAGTGTACTTTAGCCAATCATTCAAGGCCTCCTCATCATCCTCGCTAGGTTGATCAGGGATAGGGTCGTCTAAAACGTACGATCTTCTCTCTTGCTTGAGAACGATTCTCAAGTTTCGATACCAATCGATGAAGTTGTTGTGATTTAGACGTTCCTTTTGGAGGATCGCTCGTAGTGATTGGTTTGATGCGGACGAGTATCGTGATTTCATTATTGGGGCCATCTACAAAATTTTAACAAAGATCATTTTAGTATTTTCGATATTGCTAATTTTAATATTAATGCCTTTAAGGTCAATTTATATTAAAATCTAGAACCCAACATTACATTTAAATTGTGGTTAGGTGACCTTTATCCACGATTTAAATATAAGGTGGTCAACGATTGACGATTGCAACCATTTGCAACTTCTAGAGGTATGGGATCGACTTATTGAACATCATATGTAAAGTCGGCATGTTAATCCCATCAACACCATTTGGAAACCATATTGTAGGTGATCCATTTAACATGGTTTGCAAATCAAGACATCCTACTTACACCCATGTGTGAGTTTGCCAAAACAAATGGTTAGGTGACCTTTATCCCATAAGTAAGGCATTCTCACCTCAAATCACAAGTTCCCTCAAAATGGTTGGGTGACCTTTATCCCACTAAGAGTTCCCAAGTGACAAGTGTTGTGTAAAAGGACGGTGTTGATCTCGTTTTTAAAATTTTAGAGATTTCTTAATTCTAGTTTAGAAAACTCTATGTACTTGTATTTGTATGCTTTCAAATACAAGGTACCCTATGGTTCTTAGATTAAAACCAATTTTAATCTTTAAAATCATTAAACCATTTTAATAACTTTTATTAACTTTAAAGAACCATCAATTTTCAGATTGTTATGATATTAATGAGTTTTTTATGCATGTCAAAACATCAACCAAACAATCAAACAATAAACAATCAACCAAGCATAAAACATAAACAATCATATGTGCATAACCATAGCCCTTATGTTGACAACACTTGTTTGCCATCACAAGTGTTGTCTTTGGTCTTTCTAAGGGTCAAACATATCATAAAGGTTCCAAGAACCTCCCACTAGAAACCGCATCCAAATGCTCCATGTTTCTTGTGTCTTTGTGTCCATCTTAGGGTCTTGATCTTGTACATCTTCTTTTACAAAATTGTATCCTAATACATTTTTCTAGTAAAGGAAATGAACCTAATCTATTATTACATAACCAAATGAATGAATAATTACAACCCAAATGAATAAACACAAATATTACAACCAAATTGAATGAATAAAACAACCACTAGAATCATCCAAAACAACACAAGGCCACAAGCTAGGTTATGCACTAAACAACCAATGATCATATCATCTATTCATATAATGAAAACCCCATTTAAAACCCCAAATTTCAGCCAACATAAACTGAAATTTTGGGTTTAATCATTGTCCAAACAACCAACATTCATATATGTTTCTTTCAAGGTCTAATCACTAGCATGTGTGATATGACCTTGAAAGTTTGGGGAATCATTCATATAAACTATAACAGCCCAAAATCAGCCTATAACATGTCTAATATCATCTTTTAAAACCAATTTCAAAAGATAAAACAAGCAAGTCATCCACATAACCGGCTCTTGATGCCATTTGGGGTTTATTTGAAGATAAAACCCGTTTTATCCTCTTGGTATTTCAGAAAAACGCAGCGGATAAATATGTATTTAAAACATGATTTTAGATCTGAAAATCCATGTTTTATGATGATTAATATACAAATAAACAAACCCATAACAATAGGATCATTTATGTGGATTAAACAAGCTATGAACACATAAAACATCCATAATAGAAACCATTATGAAGCTGCCAAAACTACCTTTCAGCAGTGGATAATAACACTCCAAAAGGGGGCTGCCAAAAACCGTGGGTTGATGGAGATGGAGATGTCAAAATCGGCCAAGACTCCAAGAAGAGGAGATCCTCAAGCTAGTATACCCAAGCTTGTATGCAACCCACCTTCTAGTTAGGAAGAATAACACCACCAAAGGCCAAAAGAAACCTCCCTTTCTGCTGAAAATCCGTAAGGTTTAGAGAGAAGAGGGAGAGAGATGGTGTTTTGGTAAAATTGCATGAATGAAATGAGAGCATTGAGTGTGTGTATGTATTAAAGTGTTGTCAATTTTCAAGAGGAAAATTGGTCCAATCCCAAGCAAGGGGCGGGCCAAGACAAAAGGAATTCAAAACCCATTTCCCTCTTAAAATTTATAACATTACACATTGTTACTTGTCATATGTCACACAATAAAAGGTTACTTCTTAGACCAAAATTAAAATGTGACATATGTGCTCTTTAATTAAACAATTTTAATTAAAGTACACTCATGTGTTATAAGTTGTTATTAAACCCCTTTAAATGACAAGAATAACAGCAAACTCATCAACAAATTATCCTAACAATTTGTTCCATCTCATATGCAATTTTTTAGAAAACCCATTTTCTAAATTGGTGTAAATATTTAATTGCATGATCATATCATCAATAAATATAAATTGGTGTTTGCCAAGCTTGTTATTGGGTATAACCCGACTTGGATCATAACGTCCTAACCACATCAATATTCTAAGTGTCTTGGGCACACAGAATCCAACAGTCCCGCATAGTGTTTGTTATATTCTATGATGATTTTTAGTTGTTGTGCATATGTATGTGTATGGTAATGGATGATGCATGATGCTTAGGATGATGTGTGATGGGGTATTTGATGTTTATATGATGTTATGTATGAATGTGTTATGTTGACCTTATGTTCCTATTATGTATTGTTCCATAACTTACGTGTTATGATTATGAAATGAACAAAAAGCATTGTCTAACGAAGCGTAAGTTAATGATAATGATAAGAGGAATGTAATGAAAGAATGCATGCATTAATGAATGATGAAATGAACAGTCTTGCAGGCAAATGTAAGAAGGTGCACAACTCTACAATGTTGTTAGCTCAACGGTATGAGGTTTAGCTAACCCGTAAGGATACACACAAGGGTCTGTCTTTGTGACTGGCTAAATTTATAGCTTATAGGTGTCACATTGGATGCTTACCCCGGTGCTGGTGCTAGGCTATGTGCGTTATGGAAGACTATTCAAGAACTTTGGCCCAGTACCCACTTTGTGATACGTTTGGGCATCCCATACAGTGGGATCTTTGTCGTTTACCCGGTGTTGGTGTCGGGCTATATGTGTAATGGAAGTCTATTCAGGAACTACGGCCCAGTACCCACTTTGTGCTTATGTTTGGGGTATAGGTGATGACACTAATCCATAGAGGATGAATGAAAGATGGATAATGAATGATAATGGAAGATAATAATGATATTATCTAGTATAATGCATGAAAGTAAAGAATGTTTTAAATGAAGAAAATTATTTTATTTATAAAACTAGAACTCACTCAGCAATGTGACTTTTATGTATTTTCCAGTTAGCAGGTAATGTTGCTAAGGATGGCATGGACAGCTACTTGGTGCTTTTGGGATGACATCCATTTGTTTAAATTATGACGCTTTTGCATTGTAATGCGAACAAACAATATTTGTAATGATTATGGATGTGTATTATTTTGCAAAAGCAATGAATGAAATGATTTTAAATTATTCCACTGCGTTGTTTTAGTACACTTACATATATTTGTTATGTTTTATGTGCAATGACTGACCAACTATAAGCGTTCAGGGAATGGGGCCTTACACACCCATACTTCAAAATAATCCTGAGTGGTTTGCTGAGCATTTTGTTTTGAAGCTGCAAGAAGGGCTCACCACTTCAGAGATGATTAAAGGTGTATCTACTCCCCATGGCAAATTAGATGTGAAAATTATTTCATGGAAGTATGATAGTGATTGGAACATGTTTATCATCAAGAGAATCTCAGGGTTTATTTAGTTCATCACAGAGTACTCTTCTGTAGTGAACTCCCTTAAGCTACATGATTTGAACGAACTAGCTAATTTGGAATTGATCAACCATAAGGCTATGTTTAGAGGGTATGAGTTTGAAGACATTCTAAAAATGTTAAATGGACCAACAACTTCAAATCATTGAAAGCCATCTGTATTAGGAAAAACAAATCGTTTTAAAACCCATTAGAATAGAAGAATAAAACTAAAGAGGCTAAGGGAGAAGTGTTCTCTGCATTAAAGGTGAAACCTACAGAGTCTTTTAAATGGACGATGATAGCTAACTCACACTTCCAACCAATCTCTAATGTATTCTATGATAAGAAGACTTAAGAGTTGGTAAATGAAAGGAAGTGGGGAGGAAAACAGGCTTGTAAGGCCCTATTCCCATGATGGTCACAGCTGGTCAATCGTCGCACAAAAAACATATATTTAATCTTAACATTATTAAAACCTTGTAACGGAATTAACTTAAACCATTTCATATATTAATAATTGCTTTTGCAAAATAATACAACATTGTTGACAGTTACAAAACATCATTTGTTTACAATGCAAAACATTACCGTTATACAAAAGGATGCCATCCAAAATGAGCCAAGTAGCCGCCCGTGCCATCCTTAGCAACCATCACCTACCAACTGGAAACACATAAAAGTCAGCGTTGTTGAGTGACTTCTAGTTTTACAAAACATTATATTACCTTCATTCGTTAAAACATTTTCTTTACTATCGCGCATGATCATACATCATACGTACATCAAAGTAATAATTATTATCTTCCATCATCATTCGTTTCATGCATATCGCACATATAGAGTAGTCACATAAACTAACTCCCCCTATGTGTGTGAACTCTCATGGGTTTAGCAAAATATCACACGCTGCCTCATGGGTTAGCCAAAATCGCACGCTACATAACACACAGTAAATACATATCACATGTATTGGATCAGTCACCAAGAATAACTCCTACTATGCGTATTAACCCTTATGAGTTAGCCAAGATCACACGCTTTTAAAACACATGGTTGTTACAACAACTCTCATAGAGTTGTGAACCTTTTTCTATTTGCTTGCAAGACTTTCACTCGTTCATTCATTACATTCGACTTTCATTATCTTAAACCTTTCATTATCTTAAACGGGTGTCCTACATCTCCTACCGTATAGCATCTCATAAGGGGGCATACCATACTCGCATTATAACTATTGTTATATGAGAATTCAGGTAATAGTAAAGTGGTCATCCTAACTTCCTCCGAAATCAATGACGCATGCCCGAAGCATATCTTCGAGCATCTGAATTGTCCTTTCTGACTGACCATCCGTCTGAGATGATAAGCCATGCTAATATGTAACCTCATCCCCATCACATCATGAAACTTTTTCCAAAATTCCGATGTAAACCGGGTGTCATGGTCGAACACAATGGACCTCGGCACACCATGACGAGTTACAATCCCCTTGATGAGAAATCCGCCAACCTCTCGGATGAATATATCTCGTAGATCGGTAGGAAGTGAGCACTCTTCATCCAACGATCCCCATATAGCATCATACCCTCGCACGGTATGCAGTAGGTTCGTAATAAAGACCATGGTGATATGCTCCCACTTCCACTCCAGTATGTCCAACGGTTGGATCTTCCCATATGACTTCTGATGCTTAGCCGTCACTTGTAAACAAGTAAGGCACTTACTCACATACTCCGCTACATCGCATTTCATACCCGACCACTAATAATCTTTCTTCATATCTTGATACATTTTCGTGGCACTAGGATGAATAGACTATCAATTCTATGAGCTTCCCCATAATCTTCCCACGTAGATCCCCAAAACGAGGAAAGCAAATCTGTCTAAATCGGGTTCTAACACCGAGTGTGTTTTCACCAAACTCTACGACCCGACCTCTTATTCTTTCATAGTTAAGATGTTCTTCTTTCAATGCCTCATCTTGAAACTCCCTTACCTGCATCATCACATTAGAGGTCATAATCAACTGACGGGCTTTCACCCGAATCGACTCGGGTTTCTCCTTTTGGCTAAGGGCATCTGCCACCACACGTTGGCCTTGCCCGGATGGTAATGGATCTCACAATCATAATCCTTTATGAGCTCCAACCATCGCCTTTGCCTCATATTTAAGTCCTTCTACTCAAAGAAGTAATTCAAACTCTTGTAGTCAATGAATATGGTGCACTTTGTCCCATATAGGTAGTGCCTCCAAATCTTTAATGCAAAGACCATGGATGCTAGCTCCAAGTCATGAGTAGGATACTTAACCTCATGAACTTTCCGCTGTTGAGATGCATAAGCTATAACCTTCCCTCGCTGTATCAAGACGCAACCCAACCCCGAGTAAGAAGCATCTGAATAGACAACCAAATCCTCGCTTCTATTGGGTAACAACAAAACAGGAGCTTGTGTCAACCTTGCCTTCAACTCCTCAAAATCCTTCTCTTGATCTGGACCCCAAACAAACTTCACATCTTTATGGGTCAATTTACTCAACGGAGAAGCTATCTTAGAGAAGTCTTGGATGAATCTTCTATAATAGCCCGCCAACCCTATAACACTATGGATCTCGGATGGCGTCTTTGGAGACTTCTATTGCATCACCGCTTCCACCTTCACCGGGTGCACCATAATCCCCTCGGGATTCACTACATGACCCATGAACTGAACCTCGCATAACCAGAATGCACATTTAGAGAACTTAGCATACAACTTCTCCTTCCTTAATGTCTCCAACACTTCCCGAATGTGGTCGATAAGCTCCTCCTTGTTCCTCTAATAAATCAGGATATCATCCATAAACACAATCACTAGTTTATCCAACATCGACCGACACACTCTATTCATCAGTCCATAAAAGCAGCTAGCGCGTTGGTTAAAACAAAGGAAATAACGAGAAAGCCGTAGTGTCCGTAACACGTGCAAAAAGCTGTTTTAGGAATATCTTGCTTCTTCACCTTTAACTGATGGTAACCAGATCGAAGGTCTATCCTCGAGAACCAATTTGCACCTTGGAGCTGATCAAATAGATCATCAAATCTCGGTAGTGGATATCAATTCTTCACTGTCACTCATTTAACTCACGGTAGTCAACACACATTCTCATGCTACCGTCCTTTTTCTTCACAAATAGGACCAGGGCACCCCATGGAGAGATACTCGGTCTAATAAACCCTTTATCAAGCAACTCCTGCAATTGCTCCATCAGTTCCATCATCTCAATTGGAGCCAACCGATACGGTGCCTTAGAAACAAGTTGGGCACTTAGTATCAAGTCAATCTGGAACTCGATCACGCAGTTCGGTGGCACACCTGGTAAGTCTTCTAGGAACACGTCCGGAAAGTCACACACAACCGGTACATCAGGGAGTTGTGGTGTTGGCATATCCACATCCTTCACGTAGACCAAGTAGGCACTACATCCATGCCTGATGCAACTTTCTAGTCACCGCCATCGAACTGACTTTCGGAATCACAGTGACCCGATCACCATAGACCGTCACTGAACTCCCGTAAGGCGCTATCAATCGAATTATCTTCTTGCGACACACAAATGTTCACCTCGTAGTCCGCCAACCAATCTATTCCTAGGACTACATTGAACCAACCTAAGGTCATCACAAATGGTCTAACAGGAAACATATGGCCTTCTAATTCCACATCGCAACCTTCTATCATCTCAAAAATCATGGTAGACTTACCTATGGTAGTTTCTACATCGAAGGGCTTATCTATACTCTTACTACTAACATGCAATTTAGCATAGAAAGCAGCAAAAATAAAATTTTTACTAGCACCAGAATCAAATAACACAAAAGCGAGAGTTTGATTTACTAGAAACATACTTGACACAACATCGGGGTCTATCCTAACATCCTCTTGTGTCATTCTGAATGCCCTGGTGCTTGCCCTCTGCCCCTCAGTCCCAATCATCTTCTTCCCTGCGCCGGAACTCTCTACCCTTGGTTTTTGCAATCTCTGCTCAGATGGCCTTTTTCCCCACAGTTGTAACACCTTATAACCCCACACAATCTAGCCATGTGACCGAGCTTCCCACATTTGAAGCAATGTTGGATCCCTATTTGCATTCCCCCGAATACCTTTCTACCCATCCCTGCCTCGGCTGTTTTGAGCATTGCGTGAAGCTCACCAATGCTCTTTTCCCACTCGTTCATATTGTAATTCATTATGAACATCTCAAACCTTTTATTTAGGCCATTAAGGATTACATCTGTGGCCAACTCCTTTGAGACGGGGCAATTAAGCCTCTCAAGGCGATAAACATGACTTTTCATCTTAAGTACATAAGATGATACCGATTGGGTTTCTTCCATGTGACATGCGTGAAGCGCTCGAACCGTTTCGAAGCGCTCTACCCTAGCTTGTTCAAGGATCATTTCCTTCAACTGGGTAATCATGTCATATGCCCCAAGATGCTCCAAGTCCTTTTGGAGTTCGGGAATCATAGTTCTCAACATGAGGTAGGAAACGTGCATGGAATCCTCAGTGTATTCAAGCCAATCGTTAAAGGCCTCAACATCCTCGGGGTCGGGTTAGTCAGGAATGGGATCGTCAAGGACATAGGCCTTTTCTCTTGCTTGACAACAATTCTCAAGTTTTGAAACCAATCCATAAAGTTATTATGGTTAAGACGATCCCTCTCTAAGATGGTTCTTAGTGATAGGGTATGGACGGTCGGGGTTGTAGGATTATGTTTTGTGGCCATTTCTATAGAATTTATAAAGTTCATATTAGTATTTCTGAAAAATTACATTTTAATTATTAATACCCCTTTCATGTCTCATAGACAATTAATAATTAAAATCTTGAATCCAACGTTACATTAAAATGATGGTTAGGTGACCTTCATCCGATTATTTAAATTAACAAGGTAGTCCACATTTGACAATTGCAACCTATTGCAACTTCTAGCTTTATGGGATCGGTTAAACATCTTATGTTTAGTCGGCATGTAAAATCCCATCAACACCATTGTACGCCATGCTTCGGTGACCCTATGCACATGGTTTCCAATTCAAGTCGTCCTACTTACACACACGTGTGAGTTTACACATAGAAGTGGTTAAGTGACCTTTATCCCACAAATATGTTAAGCCCACCTCAAACACCCAAGTTCCCTAGACGTGGTTAGGTGACCTTTATCCCAAAATTAGTTCTCAAGTGATTCGAGTGTCGTGTAAAAGTATGGTGCTTAACTTGTTTCCAAAGGGATTTTAGTTTTCATTAATTCTAGTTATGAAAACTCTATGTACCTTGTATTTGCATGCTTTCAAATACATGGCACCCTATGGTTCTCAGCAAAACCTCTTTTCATTAAAATCATTAATCCTTTTAATAACCTTTTATTACTCATTAATGATTAGGAACCATAAATTTTCAGCATGTTTTGTTTGATAATTAGTTGGTTATACACATCCAAATATCAAACAACCATCATATAACAAACAACCAAACAAGCATAATCAAACAATCACAAGTGCATAACCATAGCCACTAAGTTGACAACACTTGTTTTCCATCACAAGTGTTGTCATTGGTCTTTCCTAAGGGTTGAACACAACACAAAAGATGAGATCTCCAAAGCCCCCCACTTGAAATTTCATCCAAATGCTTCAAGTCCCTCTCTTTGTGTCTTCCCTTTGTGCTTCCAACTTGTGCATCTTCCTTTACAAAATTATATCCTAATACAAATTTTCTAATAAAATAAAATGCACTTAATCTATCTATTACATCACCATTGAATGAATAAATAAATTACATCCAAATACAAGCACAAAACAATAATATTACAACCTATTATGAATGAAATCAACCAAAACAAACATCCATTCAAAACCAAACCAACACAAGGTCAAGGCTAGGCTATGCACCAATATGAAACAACATACAAGAACCAAAATAAATCCCCATTTGACCCTAAATTTTCAGCCAACATTAACCAAGAATTTAGGGTTTTTGTCCAAACAAAATACAATCAACTATTTGATATCTTTCTTTCAAGGTTTAATCATAAGCATGTGTGATATAACCTTGAAAGGTAGGGGATTCATCATAACATCACAAAACAGCCCCTTTAAGGTTGTTAAAGTCCTATAAAACCAATTTTACCCACATATCTGGCTCTAGAGGGCAATGTTGGGTTTGTTGGACCATTATCAAAGTTGTTTAACCATTTAAACATGAGAAATGCAGTGGAATAAAACCTTAATATTATGATTTGTAATGTGAATATTAAGGCTAATAACATAAAAACAACAAACCCAAGAACATAGGATCAAATATATGTGAATGGACTAGCTATCAAGAAGAAATAACAACCAACATTACCCATAATTCTACCTTTGTAGAGCTGCTGAAAAACGTGTGATAGGAGGAAGAAAATGAGGTTCTAGAACGACCAAAAAACCAAGAAGAGGTGTCCTCACGCATCCATACCCACAAGCATCAAGCGAAGACCCTTTTGCTAGGATTTGAATACCAAAATCGAACCAAGAAGAGCTGAAAATCCGATTTTCAGCCTTGAACTTCTTCAATAAGATAGAGAAAATATGTTGTTCTTGGTCCTTTGCATGTAAGAGAGAGAGAGAAGAAGATGGAGTGTGTGTCTAGTTCTTGGAGTATGGTACTTTGAAAAACCAAAAGAACACTCCCCATAAAGGGGGCGGCCAAAATAGGTCATAAGGAGGGGTTTTCCCCCCAAAACTATTCTCCAATTTTATGAACTAGTTGTTTTATTAGTTATATAATTAACCTTTTAATTATATAACTCACACATAGTTTTATTATTTGATGTTATTTAACCAACTTAAATAACATTACAAATATACTCATGAACAAAATATCCCTATAAGTTGTTCAATCTCATATGCAACTTATTTAAAAAAACCATTTTCTAAATTTGTGTATTTACTTAATTGCATGATCATATCATCAATTAAATATTAATTTGTGTTTGCTAAGCTTGTTATTTGGTATGATCCGACTTGGATCATAACGTACTAACCACATCAATGTTCTATGTGTCTTGGGCATAAAAAATCCAACAAAAACAAGAACATAGAATCATCATAACATCATAAATACCCAAAATCATACCCCACCCGCAAACATACACACATAACATACGGGTTCAATACCTAGTAAAATAAAAATGTTTAAACATGCATTTCTAGCCCTAAAATCAGTTAAAACATGTAAAAAGGGGGTTCTAGAACTCAACTTATGAAACTTTCAAATGAACTTTCTCAAACCCGAATGCACTTTTGAGTTCAAGCACCTAAACCCACCAAAAAACACAACCGAAAACAAATAAACGCACAACCAAGGCATAAGCCGCTTAAGAACATCACAAAACCAAGAATTCTCACCTGAATTGAAACTTCTTCTTCTCTTTTCTTCAAAACCCAAAATATGCACTTTCTCTCTCTTCAATCCGAAGGTAGAGTGTGTGTGTAACATCATGGGCGTCCATAACACCTTTTTACACCAATTTTTTAAACTTGTGTCCTTTTTGACACTTTTAACCCCTCTACATGGGTTTTATTGTGTTTCTTTCTTATTGCTTGCTTTTTATTCTTTCTTTCTGTCTATAAAAATATCCGAGTGTTACAAGGCTGCAGAGATTCAGTTATTCAATGGCTATGACGTTAGATTGCTTGATAAATCATACATCCATTACATTTAGACAAAAAACTTAAGGGAGATCAACAACACGCTTGGAGAGGTTGATATTCACTTCTTCCTTAAGTGTATCAAGATTCTAAAGATGGCATATGATCAAATCACTAAAAAAAGAGAGCAATGAAAGAAGAAAAAGACTCCTTTACAATTAGGGTACATTGTGAAGTTGGAGGTTGATGTTGAAGGAGCTTTTTTGATTCACAGGGATGGGTTATCCATTGTGTTCATTTGGGAACCCATTTCTTTGTAAAAACTGCCTATTAAAGCTATACACACAATGAGTCAGATGAAGATCCACGTGCTTAACCATGACAAGATGAATGATGCAAAAGATTTTGTTAACATGATCAAAGCTATTATGGTTCCTTCTATGGCAGAACCAATTACTACCTCTCCTGCTGCTCAAGACCTAGTAGAATCCTCATAACCTCATCCACCATCAAACCTTGAAGAACCTAGGTTGTCTAATCCTTAGGGGGAGTATTATTGGACCCTAAAAGGAACATACATGCCAATTCAAGTGGTTGTTGATGGTTGCTCTGCTGGAATTCTCCTTAAGTCCATGAAGATATGCGAATGAATAATTTGCAATAAAGAAGATGTGTCGGCTACCCGCATTTGTTTATTGGGATGACCATTGAACAAATGCTCGCAAGTATTTGTTCTTCTGCATTAACAGATGCAGACAACCGAACAAATGCTGATAACTGTTTTTACATCTGCATTTACTAATGAGGATGCTCAACAACAAATGCGCATAAGTGTTCATTCATCCGTATTTATTATTGCTAAACACCAATGTTGAAGAACATCAAGAAATGCTGATGAGGATCAAGACATCCGCATTAGGTAAAGGTCTTTATAGTACATAGGTAGTTTAGTCATTTTATAAAGGTCTTTTTGTCAGCTGATAAAAAGAATAGAAAATTCTACTTTTAAGCATGTTGTTAGACGATTAGAATAGTAAGAATCTTTGATAGTCGCATGTTTTAATGGTGTCTTGTTACTGTATTTTACTAAACCCTAGCATTCATTGTAACTCTTCACCATAATTAATACAAAGCATTTATAAGTATTTCTAGCATTCAATGATCTTTGATTATATCATTCGACAATATAATTACTAACTCAATCATCATATTCGATCCTAGTTGATTCACATCAACTGAGAATATCATTCTCACCACCCACTCAATGACCTTTAGAGATTCTTCCATATAGAGTCATAAGACCATCAACTTCAGCCACTTCTACAAAGCTCCAGAAATACCTTATGAAGTTCTTATAGATGGTAGGTTTGATTGTGATGGCATGAGCAACTCTAGCAGTAGAGATAAATCTGATCATATCTCTAAGATCTTCTGCCTTTGGTACATTAGGGTCAAGATAACCATTGATACTGTGGAACTTTGTCCACGTGAGATTAGCCATTGTACCCTGCATTAGATGAATATTCATTAGAATTTGAATGAAAATCATCAGAATACAAAGTTGAAATCAAGTAGACTTTTCTCAGTTTGACTTTGAGTGGTAAAAATTGAGAGTTCATAGGTACTATTTTATAGGAATTTGACCTAACTTTATTTTGTAAAGTATAATTGATTTTATTATGTTTTTCATGCTTACATGAGATGATCTTTCCTGATTTTATCATCCTTTAACATTGAAACTTAAGTTTTGATATCATCATTTCATTTCTGTTAGTCTCCTATTCATGCAAAGAAACTAGGGTTTAAAAAATCAGTTGTTTGTTGTTGTTTTCATAAACATTAGGTTCATTGCAATCAAAAATGACTATCAATCCTTGGTTTGAGTTTAATTGATGATTCCTTCTAGACCTAGGGTTCTAAGTTCATTAAGAGTCCAACGGTTTAGGTCGTGAGTTTTTCAGATAATCACCTTGTTTCGATACTAGTGATGTTTAGAATCAAAATCGAGGATAAATGATGGTGAATGAACTATACATATGGATTAAAATTTTAATTACTCCCCCTAAAGTTTATATCGTCAGATGGCGAAAAACGATAGGGAGATTTTTTCATGAGTGAAGCACCAAGCACAAGAACAATATGAGACTCCACTTGAGGAACATGAGAACGATGTTTAAGACACTTTTGGATGGAAGAGAAATCCAGATAAGCTTCTTAAAGAAAACAACTTCGGCATGGTTCTTTGATAATAGTTTACGCTTACTATGACATCGAGATTTCCACGTGCGTTAGTGTAAGATCAATAGGAGATCATACTTGTTAAGATTTTTGATATACTTCAGATTAAGAGAATAAATTGTAATGGATTTTTAGAACAAAAGCAGTTTTATGTGAAAAGCATTCAGAGTGATTATTAAGACAGTTGATGAGAATTGGATAATCAATTTTAAAATTTCAGAAAAGAAAATCAATGATAAGTTGATTTTAAAATAATAATGAAATGTTTCTAGTGTAAACGTGTGGTTCATAAACCAAAGCGAATACGTTGATTCATTAATCAACATTTGTTTGAGCATTCTTTGATTTTGATGGGATAACCTAACTTGATTTTGTCCTTATTTGTTTCAATATAGACACTTGATTTATTTTGAGGATTTTTTATATGTGAAACTACTCATTTAGTTTTGATAATCATAGGTTCAGTTTACTCAAAAAGAGTGAGTGAATCAGGCATAATAGTATAATAGTCATTATATGGAGGGGACATGAACTGTATCCTATCCCAGTCATGTCCTTCAGATCCTTTTGTGAATCAAGCATCTCTTGCAACTTTGCTAAAGACTGTGAAACTTTTCAAGTTGCACTTCAGTGGCTGATTGCTCACCTTCGGATTGAGTTAACAATTTAGTTAACTTTTCATTTTCAGGTGCAAGAGTATACTTTTTGCAGGATCGTTGAAGGGTGTAGAGTTACAACACAACAACACAAAGAGGAAATTAACTAAACTTAATAAAATAGTAAACTGGATTAACCAAGGTAAGACACTAAGAACACAAGTAATGTAAGAGATAGAACACAAAGAACACAAGTATATGGTTTTCAAGAATGCAGTATATTGCTTTCTCTATGCTCTATTACAAGTGTTATAAAGCATGATTCAAAGATACAAGAACATGAGATACTTATACTACATCCTACAGCCGGCTATACTTTGAAAGCCATCTGGATACAATTGACTAGACATAAAACAAAATCAATTGTAGAGTCAACAAGCAGGTTGCCTTTTGACTAGTGACTATGACATGCCATAGCTCACATCTTTATCTATTACAAAAAGGATAAAGTACATGAAGTAGAAAGTTACAGACTCAAGACCTCAATGTATAGTTACCAAAAGCATGGACCTTTTCACCAACTCTTGTAAGTTGGTGAGCTTACAGAGGTGTAGCGGAAAGGTGTCCAGCTTTATGGAAAAGTACATCAGATAAAGCATGTGTCAAAAGTCTTCGGAAAAAATCTGTCTTCATAAGTTGACGCTTCGGAAGAGTTTCTCTCTGAGGCTTCGGAAGACTTCATATTTGGCTTCGGAAGATATTGGTCTTGGCTTTGGAAGATTTCACACTTAGAATATTTTTGTTGCATGTGTGAAACTTCCTAAGCATTCTTCTTCATAGTACTTGTGCAGCATGCAGGATAGACATTTGATGTTTAGGTTGCGTCAGCCTCTTCATTAATCTCTACAAACTCCCCCTAGGTTGATGCTACCAAAACACTTAGTAGAGTTCAGATGTCAATAGTCCTTATAAGGATGATCACCAATCCTTTATTCATAAGATGATCAGGATCCTTCAAACTATCAAAGTGTCTTCTCATATTAAAGAGGTCATGCAGAGGCAATTGAAACATATCTTTCCATGTGTAAACATATCTGGATTTGTGGTGTATGTCCAAGACAAGATGGGTCTTCCTGATGCTAGAGGAGCTGTTTGAATTGGAGTTGATGTAGCATCCTCTGGCTGCACAACCTCAAGATGTTCTGACTCATCCTAGGGTTTAGATGAGCATGCAGTCTTCTTCTTCTATGGCTTTGGTTTAGAAGCCATCCTCTTCTTTCTCTTTATAGGTTTTAACTGAGAAGACTAACCTACAATACCAAATTGATCTTCACTATCTTTCTCAGTTGGGATTTCCTCTCTCTTAGGCTTAGAAGGAGAGGGAGGTTGACCCTGCTGTGGATCAAAAGATGAAGCTTGCTGAGTTTCAGCATGAGGTCTAGGTTGTGTTGTCTCTGGTTGTTCAACCTTAACCTCCACTTCAGGTGGGGCTTGACTTGGAGTGGGGTGTAAGTCAATGAGCTCTCCACTTTTGATCTGCTGCTTGATCACCCTGATATGCTCATCCATAGTGGATAAAGACATGGGGCCAAGTCTCCTTCCAGAGAATCCATATAGCTTCAAGAAACTCATCATCCTCTGCCTATCAGCAGACTTCTTCATGCTCTTTTGGATGATAGCTCTTGATTTTGTAGCTTCTTCCCTTAGCTTCTTCTTAGTTGTATTTCTGTCATTGATTATCTCAAGTTCAAGCGGTTTTAAGTACTCAAACTCAACATAGTCATAGGACAAGGGAAGGAGTGTATCTGCCTGATAGAAGCCTGTGGCATCCAGGTAGTTAATCATCTTGATCCTCTCTTCTTCTTTGTCTACCTAAGGTTCTTGTTGAACCACATCTTCTTATGCAGGATTTTCCTGAACAGGGGAGAGGGTAGGCATATCCTTGTACAACCTTTTTCTTCTTCTATCTTCTTTGACTTGTACTAGAAGCTCTTCATCTTCTGCCTCCTCTTCTCCTTTGACCTTTCCAGATCAACCAGTTCATTCAACACTTCTAAGGGGAGAAAGATGACACTGTCTATGTCATAGTTCCTTGTCTGCAGGTAACTTATGCTGACTGCCTTAACTCATCATTCTAAGTATTTGGTTTGGGGGCAGCCCTAATAGCAAACTCTATGAGTCTTGAAGACTTAGCAGAGGAATTTTCTCCCCTCAGCCTCCTTTTCCCCTCTCTCTCTATCCTCCTCCTCAATCTCCTCAAATGTCATCTTTCTTTTCCCTTTGTCACTCACAGACCTTTGTGACTCAAGGTGGAGAGAGCTTTGGCCTTCATTGCTTGTTGTAGCATCTAAGCTCTGGCCAGAGAGAGGTTGAGAAGCACCTTCCCCGGTAGGTGTCTCAATAGGAGTGTCGATCTCTGCAGCAGTTGATGATGATGAGACACGGGTCTTATGTTCTGCCACTGGGCCTTCAGTCAAGGTTTCCTCTATGAAACTAATCTTAGGGCCTGCCTCAACATCCAGTTGACCGATGGCATTGCCTGATTGCCTAAGTCTCCTTCTTAAGCTGAACTTTGCAGTGATCCTGTCTTGGATTCTTTGAGCTAGTCTGTTAGCTTGTCTTTATTTGCTTGGGTTGACAAGTGGCATGTTGACTAAATCCAGACATTCATATTAGTTCAAAGTGTGAAAATTGAAGACATCTTGCTGTCCTTGAACTCTTATGATGATTAGGACTTTGCTGATGTTGTCATACCTCCACCCAATAATGTGATTGGAAGATGGTGAAGATGACATAGCCCTTGGTATCCCATCCTCAAACAGACTCTATATGAAGGAGTCTATGTAGTCCACATCAATGTGAACTTGAGGAGGTTGCTGAGAATGCACAATTACAAGTGAGCATGGTGAGTCCTTAATGTCCACTCTCTCTGAAGAACTCCCAGGTTTTGTGGCTGCAATAACTTTCTCCCCCTTTTTGGTAGCATCACCCACTTGCATAGGTGAGCTGGAAGATAGGTCAATCACATCCACAGCTTCTTGTGTTCCTGGTTGAGCTCTCCTTAAGGGTCTCCCAGCTAGTTTTTCGTGAAGATATGAAATCTCAAGTTGCTGATCATTGATCCTGTTGTGTAAGGTAGTCACCTGAGATTCAAGGTGACTAACCTTTGAGACTATATAGGTGCATGTTTTAGTCATTTTGTGCACCTTTAGTCTCAGATTCCCCTCATCTTCATCAGAAGACTCATTAGGGGATGAGATGATTGGATCCTCTCTCTCACCACCAGCTTTAGGTTCTTGGCTGCTAGTTTTCCTCTGCTCACTAGCAATCTCAATTGAGATTTCAGTGGGCTGAGTTGCCATGGTCGAGATCTTAATGATGTAATCACTTTCAGAAGTGAGAGCCTCTTCTATATGGACATCCTGAATAGGTTCAAAAGAGTCCACCTCAGTTGTAGGTGACTCATGTGGGATAGATGTAGGAGACTCAGGAGCATTCATCTCTCTTTGAGTAGGGGTAAAGAAGAGAGACTCATTATACTCACTGAAACCTAGATCTTCATCAGTATAGAAGTCAAGGTGGGGAATTGGTTGGTTGAGATCTATAGGCAGGGGATGGTAACTGTCCCCTGAAGGTTGATCACTTGAGTGTTGAGACTCAGAGTGATGGCTTAAGGAAGGTAGGCTAATGAGCTCATCAGGCTAAGCATGAGGAACCTCAGACTGATTCTTGGAGTGATGGGAGTGGTCTGCTCCTCAGGAGAAGTGGGAGCTCTAGTGTCCACTTCTTCCTGTATGGGTGAGTATATGGGCGCCTCCAAAGACTGAATAGCCTGAGCAGGGGTTCGTTTGGATTTTCTTTGGTAAGTGATGGTGATATGAGGCTGAGAGGGTGGTTGGGAGGTAGCAGGTGTGGGCTCAACACTAGCTTATGCTGCTAGGTTGTCACCTTCAGCAATGAGCTCTAACATTTTTGGGACAAGGGTTGTTTCTACCCCAGAGAAGCCAACAGTGGGCTTTCTTAGTATTTTAAAGATGCCGGGCTTCATCTATCCCAATTTAAGAATGTTACCTGTTTCCCTTAACTGTTAGCCCAGTTCACAGTTAAGAATGTACTGGACATATCTAGGAAACATGTAATATTCTAAGGAGTCTAAATTAGCAAGTAAATTTGTATAAACAAACTGAGAATACCTGAATTTGACCCCCTGAACCATTCCATGGATTATGAAGGACAAATCCTTAGGAATTTGGTCCCATCCACCATGCTTTTTTGATAAGCTGTGGATGACCACATGGAGGAAGAATCCCCACTGGGATGAGACCTTCCCATTCCTAAAGGTCTTTACAGAGAAATCCCTCTCATATCCCATCTGCTCAAAGGAATGATTGACAGCTTCCTTTGGGAAGAACACATCACCTTCTTCATCATCCAGCTGAAGATGCCTGTTGATGATGGCCGGAGTGATGAAGATTGTTCACCCCTACACTGTGGCAGACACTGCCTTCTCCCCGTCCATAATAACCTCTTGGCAGGTCTTCCAGAATTCAAGCAGCTGGTCCTCATAGAGAGGAGGATCAATGGTTAGGGAGGTGAAGAAGTTTGATAAAGCTAAGAAATGACAAACCTATGAGAAATGAGGATCTTTCTCAAAGCTTAACAGAGCAACCTGATTGTGTTGCCTGTGTAGCTGCATGGTAAAGTTGGGATCATTTTTGTGAGCAAGGTTGGCCATTGTGAGGTAGCTTAAAGATGAAGAAAGAAGGAAGAAAGAAATTTCAGAGAGAAATTCGGGTTTTTTGGTTTGGAGGAAGAACGGATGATAGAAAGAGAGGGAAACCGTTGGGTTTATATGTGAGAGGGCTTTCAGATAAAGTTTAATGAAAGAGGATAAAATTTGAAATCCGGAATTCGGTCCCACCTCTGAAAAAGTAGTTTACTTTTGCCCAAAAAGTAGTTTTCTTTGAATACAAAAAGCTTTCGAAGGTAAATTATCTTCGGAAGTTTTAATTAAAAAGCTTCCGAAGCTAAAATAACTTTGGAAAAATTTCCAGAGAGTTTTGAGAATATTGCTTTAGAAGAGAAATTAAAACTTGAGTGCTTTGTATGTAAAACAACAAAGCTTCCGAGAGTTAATTTTGCTTCGGAAGTAAATGGTCCTTGAAAATAAGTAATTGTCTCATACAAGTATTTAAGCTTTGGAAGATAGATCTGAGAACTCTTCCGAAGGTAAAATTTTCAAATAGTTATTTATTTTGAAGGCATGATTTGCTTCTGATGTTAAAAGCATAACTTCCGAAGAATCAGAAATTTTAAAAAATCTAAGGAATTTCTTCAAAAAGAAATTGTCATCGAAAGAAAACATGAGCTTATGAGAGTGATGAACTAGACAACTTAGGACACACATATTTTAAGAAATAATAAGAATTAGTTTTAAGAAAAACCTACTCAAAGTTAATCATCCCAATAGTTGATAAGATATTGAAATCTCTGTTCATCAAAAGCCTTTGTAAATAGATCAGCAAATCGTTCATCTGTGTGAACTTTTACTAGTTTAATTAATCCCTTTTCATAGTTATCTCTTATTAATGATACCTAATATTGATGTGCTTTGTCCTTGAGTGCTGCATAGGGTTCTCTGTGATTGAGATATCACTATTGTTGTCTATGTGAATGGGAGTCTCCTTGAAGTTTAACCCATAGTCCAGCATCTGATTTTGAATCCAAAATACTTAAGCACAGCAGCTTGTAGCAGCAATGTATTCAACTTTAGCAGTTGATGCGGAGACACAGGATTGTTTCTTGCATTCCCATAAGACAACCCTTCCACCAAGGAACTGACATCCCCCAGAAGTAGACTTTGTAGTCATGTTGCAACCACCATAATCACTATTTGTATAAGCATACAGATTGAAGTCAGGATTTTTAGGGTACCATAAACCAAGTGTTGATGCACCTTTAAGGTATCTTAGAATCCTCTTGACAGTGATGAGGTGAGACATCTTAGGGTTAGCTTGATATCTTGCACTGATGCATGTAGCAAACATGATATCAGGCCTGCTAGAAGTAAGATACATAAGAGACTCAATCATAGCCCTATAAAACTGGTCATCTACACACTCCCCCTGAAGATCAGGTCCAAGGGAGTGGTTTCTAGCTATGGGTGTCCTAGAAATCTTACAATCTGTCATGTTGAATCTCTTGAGTATGTTTTGAACGTACTTTGACTGACTTATGAAGATGCCATCTTCAACTTGCTTCACTTGATATCCTAGAAAGAAGTTAAGTTCCCCCATGGCACTCATTTCAAATCTGTCTTTCATCGGCTTCTTAAAGTCTTTTCAGAGCTTTGGATTAGTTGAACCAAAGATGTTGTCATCCACATACACTTGAACTAGCAGCATGTCATTTCCCTATCCTTTGATGAAGAGAGTTCCATCTATAGTACCTCTCATGTATCCATGTTTACAAAGATACTCAGATAGTGTCTCATAACATTTCCTGGGTGCCTGATGTAGCCCATAGAGAGCTTTGTCAAGTTTGCAGAGATGATCAGGATGATCAGGGTCTACAAAATTAGGTGGCTGTTTGACATATACCTTTTCATCAATCACTCCATACAAAAAGGCACACTTCACATCAAGCTGAAAGACCTTGAAGTTCTTGGATGCAGCAAATGCTAGGAATATCCTAACAGCTTCCAATCTTGCTATTGGAGCAAGGACATCAGTGTAGTCAATCCCTTTTTCTTATGTGTATCCTTGAACAACCAGTCTAGCTTCGTTCTTGATGATGATTCCTTTATCATCTTTCTTGTTCCTAAACACCCATTTGGTTCCAATTGTAGTCTTCCCACAAGGAAGAGGACAAAGGTTCCAAACTTTCTGCCTTTTGAATTGAAGCAGCTCTTGTTGCATAGCTTCAACCCAACTTCCATCCTTTAGAGCTTTATCAACTTTCTTTGGCTCTATCTGGGATAAGAAACAAGAGTGAAGACAAACATTTGCTTCATGGGTTTGTCCTCTTGTTCTTACCCCTGAGAAAACATCTCGAATGATGTTTGTGGTGGGGTGAGACTTATGGATCCTAAGCTGAGGGATCATAGCAAGTTGTTGAGAAAGATCTAACTTAGAGAAATTTAGATCTACCATAGATGTTTCTCCCACCACATCAGCACACTTTTCAAGAGAGACTTGATCCAAGCAGTGTGTGACATAATTGATGTTCTCATCTATGGTGTGGTTAGTGGCATCAAAATATTATTGGTCACTGTCACCACCACTAGTGTTGTCTTCTACAATTGAGGTATTCTTATCTGGTTGTGGAGCCCGTGAGCTGGAATTTGAAGGCACCCCAAATGTATCAGCTAAGTTTGTCATTGTAGTGCTGATAGAAACCTCATTTGCAGAAGTAGTTTCAACTGGAGCTGAAGATGTATGACTTAAAGGTCTTCTTAGCTCAAATCTTGGATCAGAATCACCTGTATTTAAACTTTCTACAAATCCTGAAACATTCTCACAAGATTTGTTAAAACAATTGGTAATTAAATCGAGATCACATAGCCAATCCGGACCAGAACCAACAACACAGGGTGTGTGTTCATTGAAAGTCACATTGGCTGACTCCTCAACAACTCTAGTTGTGAGATTGTATACTCTGTAACCCTTAGCTTGAGAAGAGTATCCAATAAAGTGTCCATCATCTGATTTCTCAGCAAACTTGGCAATTTGATCTTTGGTATTCCAGATGGTGCAAGGACAACCAAATGACCTGAGAAAACCAATGAAAGGTTTCCACTTGTGCCAAAGCTCATAAGGAGTCTTGCCATGAGTCTTAACTTCTAAAACTCTGTTCTGCATATAGCAGGCAGTGTTGACTGCCTCTGCCTAGAAGGTGATAGGCAACTTAGAGTCAGACAACATGCTTCTTGCAGCTTCAATCAGTGTCCTGTTTCTCCTCTCAGCAATACCATTTTGCCGAGGAGTCCTAGGAGCACTGTATTGCCTTGTAATACCCTTTTGATCACAGAATGTATTAAGGATTTGGTTCTTAAATTCGGTTCCTTGATCACATCTTATGATCTTGACATTGTGATCAGATTGATTCTCAATCTTTAAGATGAAATTCTTCAGAATCTCAGGAATGTCATCCTTAGTTCGAAGGAAGAAAACCCAGGTGAATCTTGTAAAGTCATCTGTGATCACTAAACAGTAAGAGGTCCTTCCTAAACTCATTACACTGGTGGGGCCAAAGAGATCCATATGTAACAAGTGTAGGGGTGTAGTGATGGAGTTCCTTTCCTTAGGCTTGTGAGATACCTTATGTTGTTTCCCTTTCGGGCATGCAACACAATAGTCATCACTTGTAAACTCTTTCTTTGGTATTCCAGTTACCAAATCATTTTTAATTAATTTGTTCATGTTATTAAAGTTTATGTGGCATATTCTGTTATGCCATAGGAAAGACTCATCACTATTAGCTTTAGACAGAAAGCATAAAACTTCTCCAGAGGGAGTTGTTTCTTGCAAATCCATCTTGTAAATGTTCTCTTTCCTGGGGGTTCTAAGCAGGATATGCTCATGAAGAATGACCACACCAGGCTTGAGAACAATGTACTCATGCTCAGTAAAGAGCATGTTATGACTCTGGTCACAATATTGAGATACACTCAGAAGATTGTACCCAAGCTCTTTGACAAAGTTTACCTTATCAATACTGAGCTTACCATTTGTGACCTTGCCCCTTCCAGAAACACCTTCATCTCCTACAAAAGCAACTGGTCCTCCATCAATTCTTTCAAAGTTCTGGAGTAGTGACCTATTGCCTGTCATGTGCCTGGAACAACCACTATCAATGATCCAGACATTTTTGTTTGTCTTCGGTTGTCCCAGCATAAAGAAAATGATTAGTTACATTTGGAAACCCGAGCCTTGCTTGTCTTGGGCTCATTAACAGAATGTAATTCAACAGTAATAGATCCTATAGTTGTACTAAGAGGATCTTGAGCTATTGTTGATGGAGAATTCTTAGTCACTTGGTCTTTCTTAGACTTCCACACCACCTTTGGAGTCTTGGACTTGACCTTGACCTTCAAAACTTCAGAAGCTTTTGGAACTTCGGATGTTTTGATGACTGAACCTTTCGAAGATTCAACAGATACTGCAGCAAACTTTAGTGCTTTGGAAGAACTCCTTTCTTCTGAGACCAACTTTTCTTCCAATGGTAATTTTCCACTTCCCTTCTTCTTAGACTTGGAGCTTCCGAAGGAAACAAGTATTCCTTCCGAAGTTTGAATCTTCTTAGAACTCTTTGAAGTCTTTGTACTGGTCATATGGATAGTACCTTTAGGATTGTATGAACAATCCTTAGCAATGTGAGAGGTACTTTCACACATGACACGCATCATTTTCTTCCTCACAAGAGTCTTCTGCTGGGAACAAGACTTCCTTTGGTCACATCCCTTCTCCACCTTCATCTTTACAGATGCTGAGACAGTACCTTTAGGCTGGGAACTGTTCTTGGAGTTTGATGGTCCAGGCTATGCAACAGTGGTACACAGCAGATCAGTCTTCTTCTTGTTACTAAAATGAGTTAAACAAGAACCAGAACTCTTAGCAGAAGAGTTTTGGTTGATATCTTCAGTCCCTACCACTTTAAACCCTACAGAGATGAAAACTTGTTTCTTCTTAGAGTCAAAAGTAGTCTTGATCTCTTGAGCCTTCCTTGCCTTTCTTTTGCTCTTTCTGATCAAGATGTTTGTCATGACTTGGTCATCACAGTCTGCTTCTTCTCCTCAGAAGGACAGTGGCCCTTCTTAGAATCTTCCTCTTCACTCTTTTCAGAGGAATTCTTTACTATCTCTTCTTCATCCTCCTCACTTATAGGATCTATGAGAGGAAGCTCATCTTCACAAGTTCCACACCTAGGAGATCTTATAGACAAGATTATGTGTGGACGAGCTATCTCATTTGATCCCAGTCCCTGCCTATTTTCATAGCACACTTTTTTGTGCGGGGATGAGGATATCATGTTCTTAAAGGTCCCTTTTTCAAGAACACTCTTTTCTGCCCTGGCTTTGCTGATCACAAGCTCTGCCTGGCACTCAGTTAACTTGGTTATGAGATCTTTGATTTGAGTCCTAAAATCTGTGTGTTCATGTTTTAGAACTGAAATGGTTTTCTCAAGGTAATCTATCTTCAGCTTATAATCATTTTCAGACTTTCTAAAATCAGATTTTAAAATGATTAAGGACTAAAGTCAAATCATCTCGAGGTTATAAGACCTGTATCTATTAACTTTAGCAATGCATTCAGGAGTACAAAGATGTTCCAATACGTGGCTTCATCATGATGTGCCATCAATGCTTGGTTAGGAGAAGCATATTTCACCAAAGTTCCGGTCAAAGCCTCTTTCTTCAAAAGCAACAGCAGCCTGCTTATTTGACTTCTCAGTCTGGAGAGCTTTGTCAGTGTAGTTTGGTCTAGAGTGTGTATGGCCACTATTTGTTTTAGGTGCCTTACACTCTCTGGCAAAGTGGCCCATCAAGTTACCGTAGTACCACTTGACTTTGCCTTTGTCCAGGCAAAACTTTCCACTGGTTGCAGTGCTTGGAAACTTCCTTCCGGTCCTCTTGTATAACTTCTTGGCTCTGTGAGTGAGAAGAGCCATCTGCTGGAATATTTCCATGTATTCCAGATCATCTGGGTGAATGCAGTCCAGGTCTTCAAGAGTGAAAAGAGAGTTGCCACAGGTTTAATCAGAAGACACAAAAGCTTGAGAAGAGCTTGTCTCTTGGAATGGGCTTCCTTGAGTGTAGTTCTCTCTTGGTGTCTCTGGGAAGGTGATGACAGAACCCTTTGGTGAGTTGTCAGGAGAGCATATGAGATGATGTTTGGGTTCTATGCTATCCCTTTCAACCAGATGTAGGGCTGAACCTATTTGATTGTTGGAGTAGCCAGATGAACCTTGCATGTTCATCTTCATCTGGTAGCCACTGAGAATCCCATATAACTCTGTCAGAGTAAGAGTTTTGGGATTTTTAGTTCTCTTGATCACCACACAATAGTGTGTCCATTGCCTAGGAAGTGAGGACATGAACTTCCTTACAATTTCTTTGTTCTCAAGAGAGACTCCTCCATCCACTAGGGTATCCACAATCTTAACATACCTGAAGTACTGCTGAGTCATGGTTTCACCTATTTTGAAGGTGAAGTTTTCAAACTGCTGCTTCAAGAGATCCTTCTTGTTCTCTTTGGCTTTAGAGGAACCCTCATACATTAGTTTCAGTGCATCCCACAGCTGCTTGGCTGTGTTGCACTTCTTGAAACCTGTATACACACAGTTTGGAAGGGCAGTTTGAAGGGCTGTCATGGCTTTTCTGTCAATCTCTACTCTCTTCCTATCTTCATCAGACTAGTTAGCCACATTTTTAGGGATCGTACCAGCACTAGTAGCAAAAGGGGTGCTAGGTATGAAAGGTCCATTCTCAATAGACTGCCACATTCTTGAATCAATAGACCTGATGAGACCTTCCATTCTTAAACACCAGGTGTCAAAGTCATCAAGAGTGATCAGTGGGGACTTGTTCATGGTTCCAGTTTCCATATCAATCTTGGAAATGGCTGCCATTTGAAAAGGTTAGTATTTGTGTCTGTGGGGGATTTTACGATGGTCAGATCTTATATTAAAAGCTTGAATAGCTCTCATACCAAATGCAGGATCATGAAAGGTGTAGAGTTACAACACAACAACACAAAAAGGAGATTAACTAAGCTTAATCAAATAGTAAACTAGATTAACCAAGGTAAGGCACTAAGAACACAAGTAATTAAGAGACAGAACACAAAGAACACAAGTATATAGTTTTCAAGAATTTAGTATATTGCTTTCTCTATGCTCTATTACAAGTGCTACAAAGCATGATTCAAAGATACAAGAACATGAGATACTTATACTACATCCTACAGCCGGCTATACTTTGAAAGCCAGCTAGATACAATTGACTAGACACAAAACAAAATCAATTGTAGAGTCAAAAGGCAGATTGCCTTTTGACTAGTGACTATGACATGCATAGCTCACATCCTTATCTATTACAAAAAGGATAAAGTACATGAAGTTGAAAGTTACAGAATCAAGACCTCAATGTACAGTTACCAAAAGCATGGACCTTTTCACCAACTCATGTAAGTTGGTGACCTTACAGAGGTGCAGCGGAAAGGTGTATTTCTTTATGGAAAAGTACATCAGATAAAACATGTGTCAAAAGTCTTCGGAAGAAATCTGTCTTCATAAGTTGACGCTTCAGAAGAGTTTGTCACTGAGGCTTCGGCAAGACTTCATATTTGGCTTCGGAAGATATTGGTTTTGGCTTTGGAAGATTTCACACTTAGAATATTTCTGTTGCATGTGTGAAACTTCCTAAGCATTCTTCTTCATAGTACTTGTGCAACATGCAGGATAAACATTTGATGTTTAGGTTGCATCAGCCTCTTCATTAATCTCTACACTTTTCCCCATGTAGTTTTTCAGTGTCAGCTAGCAAAGATTTGATTTTAATTTCAAGCTTTTTATTTCATGTTTAAGCATCTTAGATTTTACTTTCTCTTCTTTGATTTTGCCAACTAGTTTGTGATTATGCTCACGATATTCCTACAATTAAGTAGTGCATTTATCACTGTAAAGATTTGAATTTACCTTAGATGGCATAGGAGTTGGGCCATCATTTATGTGAGCCATAAAAGCATGGTTTTAAAATTGAGGCTTCACTTCCTTAGCATACAAGCTCTATTCACATACTCCATCTTGTCTGATGAAAAAAACATTTGTAGTAGTTTGGCTGCTTTTATGGGCTTGGTTGGTCCGTTGAGGCTGATTTTGTTGAGATTGTTGACGCTAACTTTTATGAAATGGATGATGTTGACATTGATGATGAAAATTGTTTTTGATTGTTTTGCTGAAAACTTGAACTGGGTTGTGATGATGATTGACCTTGAGAATGTTTTTGAAAGTGTTTGTTATTTCTTCTCGGTGCATAACATTCCCTTGAGAAGTGGCTACTCATACTAGAATTGAAACACTTAAACATTGACTTGTCATATCCAAGTTTAGTATTTTCATTCAGACTCACTTCCTTCCTTTTCTGAAGAAATTTTTAGCTCTCATAGCTATCATGGCCATTTACCACTGTAAATCCATTTCTTCTTCTTCATTTGGATCCATTCTTCTAACTCCTCTTGGATCAGATGAGCTGAAGTGAGTCTTCCTCCCAAGTAAGCTTCGAAACTAGCAACAAAGGCATTATAAGTACCCTTTTGCTCTTTAGATCTCTAGTGAGCATGCATGCTTGAGGGAGTTGTAGTTGATTGAGTTGATGTAGATGTTGAATTTGATGGCTTGATTTGTGATGGAGTAGCTATGAATCCAGTTGATCTTACTTAATCTCTGGAGGAGAGGAAAGCATCTTCTTTAGTAATGAATGCATTTTCCACAAAATGAGTTTCTGATGGAATTTTATATGCCTTAATGACTTGTGGTCTACTGAGGTTTCTACTCCTTTCATCAACTTCAAGAGCTTCAATCATTGCAATCATTATATCCAGACCGGTGCTCTCTAGATCAAGTGTGTTCTTCAGCATGGCTACATTTTGCTCCCAACTTTCAGGAAAACTATGTAATATCTTTTTGTTCATCTCCTTCTCCTTAAAGGTAACACCTATAATCTCTAGATCATTTACCAACTACATAAACTGATGAAATTGTTTTGAGATTGTCTCCCTTTTGGAATGGTGGAAGGTTTCATATTGATTTACAAGCTTCTCTTTGTTGATCTCAACTACTTCAATACCTCCTTCACACATAATCAGTAGTGCATCCTACACAAATTTTGATGTTTCATATTTTCTAGCCTTTTAAGTACATTCATTTTTAAGGCTTGTATGAGAATGGAGTATTCTTTGAGACAAATCTTGATTTTCTTGTACTCATTTTATCAAGATTTATGTTTTGATCTTCAATGGGAATTCTTGTTTTCTTGTATTGTGCAACTTGATCAGTAGTGAGTGACACAGGAATGTAATGTCCTTCGCATATTAAAATCTAATAATTCGGCTATACACATGTAATATAATTCATCAACCTTATTTTCCATTACTTAAACTCTATTTATGTTAAAGCATGAAGGTTCAAAAGCATGACCAAGTTCAGATAGACTAAATATATCCTTTTTAATAAGTTAGTTTTAGAGTGTTTGAATATGGATTAGATTGATTTTTAAGTCCTGATAGTCCAAACAGTCCAAAGTGCAAATATTAGAATGTATCTATGAACAGTAGCAAACTGTTGTTTCTGTGAACAGTTTGAGAATACTGCCAAAATGATACTGTTGATTTTAGGTCAAAATTTTTTGATGATAATGATGTGATCAACAAGGATCAAATATGACGATTGAGTCGGTGATTGTTAGGACCGTTTTAGTATGGAGTACTAATGGATTTTGCGTGAGACTAGATCAAATATTGCGGAATCCTATTTGATTGGCGATCCAATCAATGGGAACGACAACTTGATCGATCTAACAATGTAACAAACGTTGAGAACTGATTAGAAATCGAACAGGAACGAACTATGAAGTTAGATTGGTTGTTTAGGAAGCTCTGGATGGCTAGGGTTCATGAATATTTGAAGTCTTTTCAAAAGTCTAGTTTTCCACTAATTATGTGGTCTTTATAGATTTTTAGTTGTACGACTAAGCCATTAGAATGGTTCAGTCGTGTGACTGACTCATGCGATTGATTCATACGCACGACTGAAGGTTCAGTCGTACGACTGAATCAATCTTATGTCTCAGTCATACGACTAATCCAGTCTCCTAGTTCAGTCGTGTGACAGGTCCGTAAGCATGATTCATTCATGTGTATGGTCTATAAGTATGGTCCGTTAGCATGAATGACCACCCGACTAAGTTGAATACATTCCTTAGTCATTATTGACTTAGAACCATGTACAATAACCTCAAACCTGTATATGATGTTCATAGATATGAATTATATCAAATACAATAATAATATGAAATATTCAAAGACAAATAAACATCAAAAGCATATCATATTTCATTGAATAATTACATTACATATGTGTAAGAAATGAAGTCTTTTATATTAAGAACATAAACTAGGAACATGATGTGTCAACAAACTCCCCCTTGGACCTAGTTTAGCCTATTTTCTAACATTCTTCACATGCTATTGAAATTTCTTGTATTTCTCTTCTTTGGTGACTCCTGCGTGTATCTCGAATGCAAATCAGAGTCTTGTAAAATGTTGGAATTGTAGAGCTTGTACAATATATTGTGTCATAGATAATGGCCACTTGTATAAAGTGTGACATCTTCAGCAGACAAGTTGGTAAGCCACATTGGGTCAAATACTTGATAGTCTTAATCTTTCTTTCTCTGTTCAGAACTATGACCGCTTCTCCCATCCTCCAATCATAATACCACCATTTGAAGTGTTGAGTGAAGTCCTGAGGCATCTCCCGTAAGGGAATCTTAGACATTGTATGTGGGGGACTCCACTTCAACACTACTTTAGGCCTTCCAGATATAGGGTCAACTTTAGACTTATGAATGAACCTCTTAGGTTGTTGAGGTCTGAAGTTTACCCATTTGGTGTGGTACTCTTTCTTCAGCGTTGTCTCAAACCATCCTGACATCTTCCTCGGGTTGACATACAAAAGGTCTAAACTGGCCAACATGTTTAGCTCAAAACTAGGAAGAGTCATTAGATCATGCGGATATCTAAAGTACTCAATCCCCTTCTCTCTTTTCACAGCATAGACATCCAAGTCATCAAAATAGGCCCACGAGATGATCCTTTTCTTTAAATCAACATTACTCAATCCCCTTCTTTCTGATGTCTCTTGACTCTGTAAAACAAGCAGCCCATTTAGCTTTCTTTAAATCAACATTAGCAGCTTGGGCTTTACTTTCATCCTTTTCTTTTTCTTTCTCCATCTCTTCCAACTTCTCAAAACTATCATTGCCAAAAGTTTCAACCATGTTGGGATAACATTGCCCTCAGGGTCAGTGTACTGAGGATAGTGGTCAGCTATGATGTTAGGACCTGGTATTTGAACGAAATACCTAATGATTAGCGTGTAAACCAGATCAAATAGTGCAGAATCCTATTTCATTGGCGATCCATCAGTAAGAACACACGAAGAATCAATAAAGAATTGAAACTAACGTTAAAAATCGATTGGGAATCGATCTAATGTGTTCTATGAACTTGGAGAACAAATGGGAGGCTTCTGGACGGGTAGGGTACGTCTGGAGTCGTAATAGAATCAATTTTCACGTTTTTCCACGAATTGGGTTGTATGTATAGGTTGGTATGGTTCATTCGTGTGATTGAACTATTAGTATGATTCCGTCATGCGATTGAACCATGCGGTTGATCCATCCGCACGATTGAGTGTTCAGTCGTGCAACTGAGCCAATCTTATGTGTCAATCATACGACTGATCTAGTCTCCTGGTTCAGTCATCCGACTGAGGCAATCGTATGAAGTTATTCATGCGTGTGGTTCATTCGCATGGGCCATTCGCATGAGAACTTCATTATGTTACGTTTGAATGTATTAATTAATAAACATTATGTGTAACCATTCAAACAATCACTAACCTAATTAACCAATTCAATATCGACTCATTATGAAATATTAGACATTACAAATCACAAACAATCAATATCATTTCATTAATCATATCAAATACATCCGAATCAGATAAACAAGATCTATTACATTTCATATCATGATCTAGGGACATACATGTATCAACAAACTCCCCCTTGGACCTAGATCTCTCTAATGTCTTGTTTTCTGCATCACCTCCTCATATTTCTTGTATGTCCTCATTTGTGACTCTCGCATGAATCTCAAACGCAAAGCAGAGTCTTATGACATTTTGGAACTGGAGGGCTTGTATAATATCTTGCGTATCATAGAACAGTGGCCACTTGTTAGCGTGTAGACATCATTTCCTGACAAGTTGGTAAGCCACATTGGGTCGAATACCCTGATTGTATCCATTTGGCCTCTTTGTTTAGGACTATGACTCCTTCAGCTGTTCTCCAATCGTAGTACCACCACTTAAAGTGTGGAGTGAAGTCCTATGGCATTTCCCTGAGTGGGATTCTTGACATTGTGAGTGGAGGACTCCACTTCAACACTATCTTCGGCTTTCCGGAATGGCATCAACCTCAGACCTTCTGATATACCTTGTAGGCTGTTGGGGTCTGAAGTTAAACCACCTGTGTGGTACTCCTTCTTTAGGGTAGCCTCGAACCAGCTGACATCTTCCTCGGGTCAGCATACAAAAGCTTTAGTTGGCCAGCTGGTTGAGCTCAAAACCTGATAGAGTCTTCAGATCATGTGGGAATCTGAAGTACTCTATGCCCTTTTCCCTCTTAACTGCATATACGTTAAGATCCTCAAAATACGCCCACGCTATGATCCTGCCGGTCACCTTATGATGTTTCTTGACTCTGTAGAGTTTGGTGTAGGCATCCTGTTTCGGTGCAGCGTGTGGGCTCTAACTTCTTCAAAACACGCAGCCCACTCCGCCTTCCGGATATCGACATCATCATTTGAGGCTTGGGCCGTTTCCTCTACTTTCTCCGACTCTTGCTCCATCTTGTCTAACACCTCAAAAGTATCGCTAACGAGTGATTCACCCAGATTGGGGACCACATTTCCCACATTGTCAGCGTACTGAGGGTAGTGCTCAACAGTGACATCTTCAATCTCTATTTCATCAACATTGTTGAGCTCTTCGTCACTGGTCGAGTCGCATGTCAGAGCATCCTTCAATATCTCATCTGGATTGAGCTTGAAGATCTCTGCGAGTTGCTCGTTTGATAGGTCGAGAATTATTTCCCCTTCTTCCGGGGTATAACTCACCGATCTCCTTACGATCCCTTGCAGATCAAGAATCATTGTTAGCTGAGTCTTGACCTGTGAGGGGAGCAACATCAAACTCATCCCTTTGGTAATTTGGACCTATTTGATTTACACATTCAACATATCAACCATTAGTAATTAATCAAAACAGAAATGCATGAAACTTAATTTAAACATTGAATATATAGGTTTCAATACATGATTTAAATACAAAAGTAATTAAATACATAAACATCTAATCTTTACTTTTGTGTTGTATCATCGTCTCGTCACTTGGTGGAGCAGAGGAAGAAGCTGGTTGGTCTTGTCTGTTCTTGGACATCCTCTCTTGACCTGAAGCAGAGGCCGATGCAGCTGCATCTCCTCCTGATGTATCATCATCATCATCCTTCTCCTCTCTCCTTTCTTCTTCTATCCCCTCATCCTCCTCTGTCTCATTCTCATCATCCTCATCATCATCTTCATCATCTCCGTCTCCCTCTTTGATCTTCATAGGCTCCTCCTTAGATCCCTTTGGCTTTAACATGATCGTCTTCTTCGCCTCCTCCAACTCCTCTATCTTCTTTTTGATGTGACACTATGTGCTTGGAGTTGGGCTATCTCATGGCTCTGAGTAGCCATCTGTTGGGCCTGCTCCTCTATCACTTGAGCCTGCTCTTCTATCTGGTGAGACTGAGCAGTAGTAAGAGCAGTAACCTGGCGGATCCGAGCCGCCTTCTCCTCATCTACAGCTAATAGGCGCATCACCATCCTGTTGAGCGTAGACAGTTGTTCCTCTACCCCAATTGGAGGTAGAGGTGATCCATAAGTATGAGATGGATGGGCTGAGGATCCAGTTTGGTGGGTAGTGGTGGTGGTGGTGGCTGTAGTGAAGATGGGTCTGTGAAATAGTGGAGTGATGTGGGAGTGAAAGATATTGTGGTAGATGGAATCTGTACAGTGGTGGGAGGTGTGGTGGTGGTAGTAGTAGCTGTGGTGGCTGTGGTGGCTATGGTGGCTATGGTGTGGATGGTGTGGCTGTGGGAGTGGTAGTGGTGGTGGCAGATGTGGTGGCTGTGATGGTAACGAAGGTAAGTCGTCTTTTCTTCTTCTTCTGACCATGGGGTTGAGCCATCCTTTTCCTCCTCGTTCCCGTTGAGGTGGATGCTCCCCCAACAACCCTGCTAGCTGACTCCGGTGCATAACTCGGATCAGTGGCTGTCTCTCCTAAGTCTCTTGGGCGTTCACCAACCGCCCTTAGCCCATGTTTTATGGGAACAACCTTGCTTCCCACAGTACGTGTCAAGGGCTCCTCTTCCTCCTCACCAGGAAAAAAATCCTGATGGAAACCAGCAGACTCGGCTATGTCTCCAGCTGGGGAGGACACTGGAGGTATAACATCAGAAACTGAGCCTCTCGGTGGAGTAGGCATATCATCCCCAGCGTCCCCACTGTCGTCATCATCAGAGTCATGCTCTGGGAGCAGTAGCCTCTCGTCATCAGAATCACTGTCATCATGACGCCATTTGCGTCTCCCCGGCGCCACATAACTCTCGTTGGCCAAATGGCCAATCAACCTCTTCACCTGGGGCTTCACTTGCTTGCCCCTATACACCCTCATCCGACCCAAGGTCGTGTCATCCATAATCTCTAAAGCAATTGCATCAGGCCTCTGCTTGGGAAGAAGTGGCAGCTTCTCGTTGAAGATCAGCTGTAGAAACCTGGGGTACATACAAAATACTTCCTTCCCCTTTGCCTCCAGGTTCTCCACCAAATAAGAGAAGATCATACTCGAAAAGCTGAAAGGGTGGTTCAGCACCACTGCCACGTAGGCATTCTAAATCTGGTCTGATAGATCATCGAACCCATCCCTCCTTGAAGCAATGCACTTTAGGATCACATGCGCCAAGTACTTGTACTGGGGGCACAGGTTACTCTTGTTGAGCACACCCGAGTTATGTCCCCAGCGTACTTGATCCTGAGGAAGCAGCCTCTCACAGTCAGTGGATGTAATCTGGTGGGGTGATTCGTATCATCCCCAAACTCAAGAACTCTTTGGATATCAGCAGCAGTAACCTCGATATCATGACCCAGAATGGAGCTCCGTATACTGTACGGCTCACGAGAGCGATCAACTGAGGCATTCATCCCAGAATGCCTGGTGTAATGACCTGTAGGGCGTGCAAGGTGTAGATATAGCCTTACGTATCCGGGAACGTCTAAGGAAAGCTATAATCTCTGTGAACTCGGCCCGTTCCGAGTAGTATGATCCAAGTGAGCACATATGTTGTGCTTTGGATTAATGGACCATCTATCAGCCATTTTCCTGAAACACAAGACACAGAACCATTAGTACATATACATCAAAATTCAGTTCTAAGTGTAATGTTTAAATTCATTCTGATTCATTCGTGCGAATGAATCATGCGACTGAACTCAGCCGATTGTTCTTTCATGCGACTGAGCTCGTTCGGGTGAATGAGACATGCGACTAAGTTCAATATACTGACTGAGTCTGCGATTGGTTCAGTCGGCCAATGAGCTCATTCACATGGTTCATTTGGCAGATTGATCCAATCGCAAGTTTCAATCGTGCGATTAGATTTCATCCGGACGACCAGTCGCCTATCCCACTGTTCAGTCGCGTGCTGTTCGAATCTTGACCAAAACAAGTGATTTAACATGGGTTACCAGTTGAATAGACTCGCCATTTAGACACTAATAACCTATTAAACTTAATTTTAACATTTTGCATAGTTTAGGTTGGTTATTAGGTCATTTATAGTCCATTTCTTGTTTTCATTCGAATATCACCAAATTGGGGTTCCATTCCTTCTGTTTTCGGTGCGATATCAATTCCATCTACCTGTTTATAAGTCAACGGTCGTCAGAAGATCAACAGCAATGTGAAAACAAGGTCTAGAGAAATTTTGGCAGAGTAACGGGAAGAAATGCGATTTGGGAGCGATTGGGAGTGATGAGTAAAATGCGATTGACTGTGGCCCTTTAAATACTGAAACTAAGCTCAATCGGCCGACTGGCCTCATTAGCTCAGTTCATTCGGGCGGCTGAGTCTCAATCGTGCGATTGGCCCCGTCAGTCGCATGGAGTTGACCGACTGAGGTTCAGTCGGTTGACTGACTCAATCGTGCCCTTTCATTCGCACCTTCAGTTAACGACTGAGTCTCAATCGGTCGACTGATTCATTCGCCCCCTTCCATTCGGTCGAATGGAACATTCTGATAAGCCATTCGGATGAATGGCTCAATCTCATGTCCAGTCGTGCGAATGGGAGCCATTCGCATGGTTGGTCCATACTCATGGTCCAATCGTGCGAATGGGTCACACTTAGTAAATTTTCTGCCATTTTGAACATTTTACTTTTCAGACCTTTTAACTTTTAAATTAACATTATGAGCTTTTGATTATCTCAGACATGATCATTTTAACTTCAATTTTTTAATCACCTCAGACGTGATCCTTTTAAACAATTTAGTCACCTCAGACGTGACTCTTTTAAACACTTTGTAACCTCAGACGTGATCCTTTTAAACTTTGAAAAACATGTGGTCATCTTAGACATGACCCTTTTAGTGAGTTGATCCCTTACCGATTTTCATGATGTATTCCGGAAAACAAACAAAACTAAAAGACTAAGTGAATTAGAAAAAAAACTAAACTAACGTACAAAAAATAAAACTTGTTTTTGGGTTTTTGTGAGAGATAAATCCTAAGATGGAAATCTACGTGATTTGGATCCGGAATAGGCAGCTTCAACTTAGATTGACCACACCTGGACCAATCAATTTGGAATCATACAGGCATGTCAAATCATTTGGGACTTGTTATCAAAATCTTTTGATGCTCTATTCTTGGTTTTCATCCAGAGTCGTTAGCAACTTTTAGGAAATCATACTGGAACTATTAGATTACCACATTGATTTGAACTTTCAAGAATTGCAGCCACAATGATTGTCAATATGTTTGTCCTCTTAAATCCATACACAGACTTTTAACACAGACTGGTGATAGATCTAGGTTTAATTATTTCAACTAATATTTGTGGATCCCACACTTATATGGTAATCAACATTCCATAGGAGCTTTTGAGCGGTCTACGGGTATTTTTACAAGAAGAGACTATTCTTAGAGCTTTCAAAGAGAAGCCAATCCTCAGGTCAGTGCCATCGCACAGCAGAGAGGCGGCAAACAACAATGAATTCTAGAATATCTAGGTTATGCTTATCCTCAGCTCAGTGCCATCGCACAGCAGAGAGGCACACAACCTATCTCCTTGTTAGAGCAGCTTAATTTATTTTGCACAAAATGCACCAACAACATAAGTCATTAGGTTGATAGCATTTTTTTATTTTTTTTCATGCTTTGCTCTATCTATGGTGATCCGCACACATTTATGGCGTTTACATGCTCATTACCCCTTATTGGAATATTGTTGATTGTGTTAACCAGTGATAAGATGGAAGCCCACAGTCAGTTGAACAACTTAGTTTGATCTTGAGATCACCAGTCAGGTCTAATCATCTATTGTGTTGAATCTACCGACATATCAATTGTGGTCTAGCACCTCTAGGTCTACTCTCGTTGTGTTACCTTAGGAGTTACTAGTTTTTCTATCATCTTCCCTTTTATATTGCTTAGACTACACAGACTTATACTTTGAATTTTTGCATCTTTTCTAAATTAAATTTTAAAGTCCCTCTTGATTTGTTCCTGTGTACTATCATATTCCAAAGGTTTGAATCGTTATCACAGATACGATCTACCTTATATCAGCTTTCCACTCCTTCTCCCTCGTTTTTTTTAATGTTACTTGCTGACTTATTCTACCCCTAAAATACTAAAATCATAACTGGTTTAATTATTTTAGGATTTATAAACACAGCAAAATAACATGAGTTTAATTAAATAGACTAAAATAAATAAATAAATAAAATAAAAAGAAAAATTAACTAAACTACATCGGACTACATATGATCATCATCAGGAATAACATCACTTTTTTTTTAACGTCGTTGACCTCTAGCATATTGAAAACATGCTTTATCAAAGGCTTTTGTATAGAGGTCAGCGCGTTGAAAATCAGTATTAATTTTTACCACATCAATTAAGTTCTTTTCAAGACAATCTCTTATGAAGTGGTATTTAATACCGATATGTTTGGTCTTTGGATGTTGGACCGGATTTTTAGTTACTACAATTGCAGCAGAGTTATCAACAAAAATAGGAGTAGAAGAAAACTTTAAACCGTAATCCCGCATTTGCTGTTGAATCCAGATGATTTGTGAACAGCAACTTGTAGCAGCAACGTATTCGGCTTCACAGGTTACAATGCAACCGATGTCTACTTCTTACACTGCCAGGTAACTAATCTTCTCCCAAAGAATTGACACCCTGCTGATGTAGACTTGTAATTCATCTTGCAGCCCCCGTAATCCGAGTCACTATACACCGTGAGCTCAAAGTCATCATCATGAGGATACCACAACCCAAGTGTGGGTGTACCCTTCAGATAACGAAATATCCTCTTGACCCCGATCAGATGGTTGACCTTAGGCTTAGCCTGATATCTAGAACATAAACATGTAGCATACATGATATCAGGTCTTGAGGCAGTGAGATACATGAGGGATCCAATCATTCCTCGATACATTGTGGCATCTACAAGATCTCCATTTTCATCGGGTGCTATATCGTGATTCGTAGCAAGTGGAGTCCCAGCAGCAGAAGCATTCTCCATGTCAAAACGACTGAGAATGTCTCCTACATACTTGGTCTGATGTAGAAATATCCCATTTGGAGTCTGATCCACCTGTAACTCGAGAAAGAACTTCATCTCCCCCATAGCACTCATCTCAAATTCTTTCTTCATAACTGCTTCAAACTCTTTGCATAACTCTTCATTCTTTGAACCGAAGATTATGTCATCAACATAGATCTGTACCAGCAGTAGTTCGCCATCTTTTTCTTTGATGAATAGCGTGCAATCAATGACTCCCCTGCGAAAGCCGTGTTTCACAAGATGAGTCGAGAGTTTCTCATACCAGGCTCTTGGAGCTTGATGAAGCCCGTATAAAGCCTTGTCCAGTTTGTAAACTCTATCCCGATGATAAGGATCTTCAAATCCCTCGGGTTGACTGACATAGACTGTTTCTCTGATTTCCCCATGAAGGAATGCACTCTTCACATCTAATTGGTAGACTTTAATCTTCATGTACGATGCATAGGCAAGGAAGATGCGAATGGCTTCCATCCTTGCCACGGGTGCAAACACTTCATTGTAGTCAATTCCCTCGACTTGGCGAAATCCTTGAACCACCATTCGAGCCTTGTTCCTGATAATGACCCCTTGGTCATCCTTCTTGCATTTCAAGACCCATTTGGTGCCAATGACCTTAGCACCTTTAGGTCTATCAACCAGAGTCCACACACCTAACTTCTTGAACTGAAGAAGTTCTTCTTGCATGGAACTCACCCACGCCTCATCATTTAGTGCATCACTGACGTATTTTGGCTCAAACTACGAGACAAAACACCGATAAGCACCATCATGAATTTATCCCTTCTCCATAAATGAGGCGTAATCAGCTGAGTATAGCTGATTTCGGGTTTGTACACCTGATCTGACATCCCCAATGACATTGTCTAAGGTATGATAGACGTTTAGTCGTGATCCTCGAGTAGTAGGAACAGCTACCACAGAGCCATGATTATGAACATTTGGTTCTGCATGTGAGGTAGTTGGAGTTTGAGGCTCCGAAGTCGAAGGTGCATCACTGGTAGATGCTTGTGGACTTTCAAGAACTGGAACCTGTTCCCCCTGACCGTTCTGGTCATCTTCTTCAGCATCATCTTCAGAGGAGGAGTCACTGTCGTTGACTACTCCCCCTGACTCAGTAGATGATTCTCCCTGTGAGCTAGATGTTGGTGTATTCAAGATATCATAATCATCCGTGTAGCTAACTCGTCATCCGAGGGAGAGAGAGAGGGATGTTGAAGGACTTGAAAAATCCATCATAGTCGAAAAAGTAGGCGGGTCCTTTGCTAGTAGGTGGTGTGGTATATCTCTAAACGTCAACATTACACCACACTTCTACTAGACCCGTTGAGTTGTTGTAAACCCTCTTGTTCGGTATGTTGTATCCTAGAAAGATTCCTTCAACCGCCTTCTCGATGAATTTACCTTCTTGTGTTTTCTTCAGAAGTGTGCACGGCGCGCCAAATGGTTCGAGATACTCCAAATTCGGTTTACGTCTTTGTAGTAGCTCGTAACATGTCTTTCTGTGGCGCTTGACAATCGGAACTCGATTCAGTGTATAACATGCATTAGCAACTGCCTCATTCCCAAATTGGATAGGCAGTTTCGAGTCTGCCAGCATAGTCCGTGCAGTCTTTATCAAGCTTCTGTTCTTTCTCTCAGCAACGCTATTCATCTGAGGCGTGTAGGCAGAAGTGAATTGAAGTACAATTCCCTTTTCCTTGCAGTAAGCCTCCATCCACTGGTTCTTGAATTCCGTCCCGTTGTATGAGGGTACTTGTCTAACCTTCAGCTTGTAGAGAGATTCCAATGTGGTTACTAACTCCTTGAATGACTCAAATGTTTCTGATTTGGACTTCAGAAACATTACCCAAGAGAACCTTGAGTAGTCATCAGTAGCCACAAAACAGTACAAGTCGCCTGCTCTGCTCTTTGTACTGACTGGACCAAACAGATCCATGTGAAAAAGTTCAAGAGGAAGTTCTATTGAATGAACTTTCTTTTCCTTATAAGAATTCTTCGTCTGTTTGCCTTTCTTGCAAGCTACACAAGAATCAGGAAGCTGGAAGTTCTTGACATTAACTCCTCTCACCAGATCCTTCTGAATCAAGTGATTCATCCTCCTTTGACTAATATGTCCCATTCTCCTATGCCAGGAGATGGAATCCTTCTCGGTAGCTTTAGATAGAAAACACTGAACCTCATGATCCGTTGTAGCAGCTGTTGACACATCCAAAACATAAAGGTCTTTATATCTTGAAGCAGTCATCAAAACTTGGTCTTCTGGGATCACGTAATCTTTCTTGAGCACGTAACACTTCTTGTTGTCGAAGATGACTTTAAATCCCTTATCGCAGATTTGGGAAACAGAAAGTAAGTTCTTTTGAAGTTGTTGAACGTAGTTCACCTTATCAAACTTAACTTTCTGATTTCCCACTTCTCCCTGAGCTGTGATATATCCTCCCTTGTTTCCAGCAAACGAAACATGCCCTCCTTTTATTTGCTTGACGTTAGATAAAAGAGCCTTGTTTCCTGTCATGTGCCTGGATGCTCCGCTGTCTACAATCCACGTGTTAGTTTCAGCACTGTAGTGAACACCCTGCACATACAATGTAAAGGATTAGTTTAGGTTAGGAACCCAAGCCTTTATTGGCTTGGGTTTCCCAGAGGCATCACACATCAGAAATTCAACCCATTGACCCTTAGAAGGTGAGGGTAGCTCAGGTTCCTTCTTGTCATCATTATCAGACACAGAGGTTGACTTCTCTTTCCATAAACCAGATTTGTGCAATGCCTGTTTGTGATAAACAGTCAACTGGCTAACGGGTTGAACTTTATGTTCACTAGTTCTTCTAGGTGGAGTTAAAGAACTCCTCTTAAAAGACCTAGGTTTTGAGTCCTGAAGTTCAATCTTCTTCCTAGGTGTCTGATGATAAGGATAATAGGAAGCAATGTGTCCACATTCTCCACATTTGTAGCATGACCTGCTATCAACTTTATGATTAAACTTTCTTTGTGGAGACGTGTGTGACACTCTAGTAACATCACTCACTTTAGGTTTTGACTCTGGTTCTTTTGATGTTTTCTCTTGTTTAACAAAGTTAACTGTTTTAACATGTTTAACATCTTTTTCCTTTTGGTTAACTGGTTTTTGACTTAAAACATGTGAAAGATTAACATTAAAAGTCTTTTTAGGTTCTGATTTGACTTTAAGTTAACCTTTTCAAATTCGTTTTCCAGATTAACACAAGGCAATTTACCCTTTGCCTTTGAAGTGGCCTCCTTTTTTTGTTTCCAGATTCAATAGATGAACATGAGGAATCTGGATCACTAACAAGAGGAGTAGACACCACATGATCCTTGATGGGGTTATTATTTACTGGTCTACTCTTAGTGTTCATCAAGGTCTCAGGTGGTGGTGGAACCACTTTGTAACCCAAACCTTCCCCGTTGTTTCTTTCTCTCACTAAGTGTTGGACTATGTGTGATGAACTTGTCCAACTGTGCAGTTTCTGTTTTAATGAGTTTACTTCTACTTCTAGAACTGCCTTTTGCATCTTAGTGTCTTCTAGGGAGTTTAGATACTACCTAATGTCATTAACTTGGTTAAATGCAACTACTTCGGTTTCCCTAAGCTGTTTAGTCAAGAGGTCTATCTTTTCTTTGTAACTATGCTCATTTTATTTTAATACTCTATTAGCCTCAGTGCATAGTTGCAAATCTTTTACTAAGTTATCATTATGATCTAATAACCTAGCAAATTTCTCATCTATGCTATTTCTGAACGTATTAGAATCAGAACAAGCATGATTATCAAACATTTGGTCAGTGGTACTTACCTGAGTTGGTTCAGAAGAGTTAGCCATCAACACAGCATCATATGTCTCTGGTTCTGGTGATTCTGTCTTTGTTGTGGTAGTCTCCTCTTTAGGCTTGTAGCTGACCTCAGTTGCAGTTGTCTCTTCAATATTTGACATCGCTATCTCAACTACTAGATCTCCTTCACTCGCGGAATCATCGTCAATGTCTTCTACACTTGCAATGTTTGATTCCCCCGAAGAGACAAACCTAAAGCTCCAGTCCTGTCCTTCATCATCATGAGCAGTCAAGGCTTTTGGATCCTTGCTTGATGAAGTAGAACTAGTAGCTTGCTTGTCTTGACGAGTGAAGGATGAGAATGGGTTCCCGTTACCCGTCTTCTTTGGCTTAACACATTCTCTCTTGAAGTGCCCCTTCTCTCCATAGTTAAAGCAGGTCACTTTGCTCTTGTCAAAGCCAAATGTGGTATCCTTAGTAGCTACCAAGTTCTGTCCGGTCTTTTTCACAAACTTCTTCGCCCTCCGGACAACACTAGGTAAGGCCCATATTATGTCCATTCTCTCAAGCTCCATTTCGTCCACCTGCTCGTAGTCCTCGTCTGCCAGATGGCAGTTTCCAATCTTCCCAGAAACAAGTCCATCATAAGAATGAACCACTGCAACCAAAAGATCCATGTTTTCTCGAGCTACTTCTACAGTCACATAACGAGGTTCTCGGTCATCACTCTAGTAGCATTTGTTTCAGATCCAATATGATGGGTACAAGAAGACCCTGACGTGTCTGATCCTGAAGGAGAAGCATGTGAAGGACCCGATGAGCTAGACACAAATGCAGCCTGGAGAGGTGCTCCAGATGTCTTAGCTTGAGGCGTGGCATTGTACAAAGCTGGATTCTGAGTATACGAAGACTTCTGAGCTCTGTACTTCATCCTAAGTGCTTCTTCTCACAGCTTTAGAATGAAGTCATTTATATCCAGCTTTGCCAGCATTCCATTCTGTCTCAGGTTAGACACGAATGAAGTCCACTTTTCCGGCAATCCGTCTGCAAAGTTAGTAACTTTCTTTTCCATGGTAGTAGCCACCCCATGTGTATGAGCTCTATACATCATCCAAACTCTCGTATCCCATCGATGAGAAGTTATCGAATTCCTTCTTTAACTCCTTAGCCTTGATTACCTTCAACGAAGCATTCCCGTCGTACCTCTTTTCCAGCTCATCCCATAGTTTCTTGGACTGCTTATTCTCTGAGTACCAGTGGAAATGTCTTTAGGGATAGACTGTGTAATCAATGCATAAACCCTCTTCTCTGCATTATATTTAACTTTCTGCGCGTCTGTCATCCTTCCTAAGGTTAGCTTTACACCATCGGCTCCCACCGGCGTACTATACCCAATCTCGATAGCTTCCCACAGATTCGGATTCACTCCATTGAGGTAGATCTCAAAACGTTGTTTCCAGTGGGGAAACTCATCTAACGTTAAGAGCTTTGGTGGTTTATTATGATTACCCACTTCACTCTCAAGAAACAGCAGGTTCTGGATCCT
This sequence comes from Flaveria trinervia, assembly GCA_025506515.1. NCBI lineage: Eukaryota > Viridiplantae > Streptophyta > Magnoliopsida > Asterales > Asteraceae > Flaveria > Flaveria trinervia. Next base: position 41,408,213 of record CM046444.1, read on the forward strand.
AGAGTCCTTCCCAGCAGTAAATGCTGACATTTGATCTTCCATGGCGAATAACTTTTAAGTCTACTAAAACAAACTGTCAACTGGTGTGACTGAAGGATGCGATTGGGCTATCCGTGCGAATGAACTATGCGAATGGTTCAATCGTGCGGCTGAACTAAGCAATTGGTTCAGTCGTGCGAATGAAGCTGATGCGTATGAACATTGCGAACAAATGGTTCAATCGTACGAATGGAGATGCGACTAGGTCCAATCGTGCGTCTGAGCAATGCGAATGAGGTCTAGTCGTGCGAATGGCTCAATCATGTGATTAAAGCTGCTGTTTTGCGAAAATTTCTAGGTTAAACGTGTTTTAGCCTTCAAAATGGAAATCTCGCAAGGTCTAATCGCCTAAGTCCGTAGAAACCAAACTTTGATGAGCAGGGAACGTCCAAGATCACTTTTGACACAAAAGATTGTGTTTTTAGTGTAAAAACACAAACTTTTTATCAATCTTGATTGAATCACACGTAATCAAGAGCCAAGGCTCTGATACCAATTGTTAGGACCTGGTATTTGAACGAAATACCTAATGATTAGTGTGTAAACCAGATCAAATAGTGCAGAATCCTATTTGATTGGCGATCCAATCAGCGAGAACACACAAAGAATCAATAAATAATGGAAACTAACGTTAGAAATCGATTGGGAATCGATCTAATGTGTTCTATGAACTTGGAGAACGAATTGGGAGGCTTCTGGACGGCTAGGGTACGTCTGGAGTCGTAATAGAATCAACTCTCATGTTTTTCCATGAACTGGGTTGTATTTATAGGTTAGTATTGTTCATTCGTGCGACTGAACTATTAGTATGATTCAGTCGTGTGATTGAACCATGCGGTTGATCCATCCGCACGACTGAGTGTTCAGTCGTGCGACTGAGCCAATCTTATGTGTCAATCATACGACTGATCCAGTCTCCTAGTTTAGTCGTGCGACTGTGTCAATCGTATGATGTTATTCATGCGTGTGGTTCATTCGCATGGCCCATTCGCATGAGAACTTCCTTATGTTAAGTTTGAATGTATTAATTAATAAACATTATGTGTAACCATTCAAACAATCACTAACCTAATTAACCAATTCAATATCGACTCATTAATGAAATATTAGACATTACAAATCACAAAAAATCAATATCATTTCATTAATCATATCAAATTACATCCGAATCAGATAAACAAGATCTATTACATTTCATATCATGATCTAGGGACATACATGTATCAACATATGACATCCTCTATCTCTATCTCATCCACATCTTTTAGCTCCTCATCACTCAAAACATCGACTTCTGGAGCTTCTTTGACAAGCTAATCTGGATTCAATCTAAACATCTCGGCAAGCTACTCGTCAGTGTGGTCATGAATAAAATCTCCTTCTTCTGGAGTGTAGCTCACTTACCTTCTAACAATTCCTTGCAAGTCAAGAATCATAGTTAGTTGAGTCATGACTTTGCTGAAGGGGAAGAACATCATAATCATCAGCATGTTGAGCTTTGCCTTGCCCTAATCATGTGTCTCCTCAGCTGGAGCTGTGGAGGATGCGGTTCTTTTGGAGTGCCTCTACGTTGCTGCTTGAGTTGAGCAGATGGAGATGCATCACCTTCTTGATCATCATCATCATCCTAATCATCTCCTTTTCCCTTTCCACCTGGTCCCGCTGCCTCATCATCATCATCATCATCATCATCTTCTGATTCATCATCTGTAAGCTTATCATGATCATCATCTCCACCATCATCACCATCATCTTTAATCTTTAGGGGCTCACCCTTAGTCCCTTCAATCTCAACATCAACTTTTTGTTCTTCTTCTCTAGCCCCTCATTCCTCTTGACAAATGCCATCACCAGCTCATTTGAGCCTTCGATGCATGGTGAGCTCGAACTAACGCTCTCTGGTGAGCAGTGCTCTTCTCTGTCAGCTGAGCGATCTGCTTGCCTTGGGCGGTATTGACCGCTACTAGCTGGTTCATCTGGTTTGCTCTCAGCTCATCTGTGGCTAGCAGTTTTAGCACCAGTCTATTGAGCCTAGCTAGCTATTCCTCTAGCCGGATAGGGGTAGGGTAGAGCCAGGTGTACGTGGGAATTTGGTGGATGTTCTGGCTTGGTGAGTAGTGGGTGTAGTAGTGGATGTGGTGAAGATGGGTGTATGAATGGAAGTGGATTGTGGTGGAGCTATGTTGGGTATTGTGGGTGAGGTGGATGTGAATGTATGAGTGGTGGTGGGAGTGTTAGTGGTTACGGTGGTAGTAGTGTGGTGAACAGTGGTGGTGATAGTGGTGGTGGTAGTGGTTGTGGTGGTGGAAGAAGTGATCAGGGTAATCTTCTATCTCTTACCCTTATTGCCATAGGGATGGGCCACGCTCTTCTTCCTGGACCCCTTGGCTATAGAGGTTCCCCCTAAGCTGATCGACTGGTCGGGTGTGTATGTTGGATCAGTGACATCAGTATGACCACCCTTAGAACCAGCTTGGCATCCACCAACCGCTTCTTTTCCCTTCTTGGTAGCCAGAACCCGACTACCGAATCTCCTGGTGAGAGGCTCATCCTCAGACCCATCTTCTTCATCTAAAAAGAAATCTTGATGGAAAGCAGCTTGCTTAGATCCACCAGGTACAACTGAAGTACTATGTGGAGGTGGTGGAGATATAGTAGATGTGTATACGGCCCGTGATTGACTAGGGCCAGCATCTCCACCACCTTGACCGTCATCATGGTCATGATCATTGTCATCTTCTTCATCAGCAGGAACCACTATGGGCTCAACAAAAAAATCACTGTCGTCATGACGCCACTTCTTATGATAGGACGCCACATAATCCTCATAGGCCAGATGCCCAAACAGTCTCCTGACCGGGAGCTTCACCTGCTTCCCCCGATACACCTTCATCCTACCCAAAGTGGTGTCATCCATCACCTCTAGAATAACTAGATCGTCCTTCTCTTTAGGTAGCATATGAAGCTTCACATCTATAATCATATGCAAGAAACGTGGATACATGTAGAAGCCTTCTTTGCCTTCGGCCTCAATGTTCTTTGTTGCACCCTGAAAGGATCATACATGCCAACTCAATGGGTGATTTGATGATTGCTCTACTAGAATCCCCTAAGTCCAAGAAGAAATACGGATGAAAATCCTACTAAGGAAAAGAACAAGTGTTGTCTTCCGCTTTTGTCAATGCGGAAGACATAATGCTAATGCGGACAAGTATTTACTCTTCCGCATTGACTAATGCGGAAGACTAAAAGTTAACGCGGACAAGACTTTGCTTATCCGCATTAGACAAATGCGGATGACCGAACAAATGCACATAAGTATTTGTTCATCCGCATTAGACAAATGTGGATGACCAACATACTAATGTGGATGATCAAGTGAAGAAATGCTGATCAAGTTAACTCATCTGCATTTGTCAATGTGGATGAACAAGCAAAGATGCGGATGAAGACTTAGACTAGTTCTGATGTAATAGTTTAGGGGTAGTTTAGTTATTTTGTAAAAGACATCTTGCCTGCCTATAAATAGAATAGATACCTCGTACATGAGGTGACGGCTGATAGATATAGAGAATTTTTGTTGTAATATTCTCTGTAATTCATCAACTTTCATATATACAATACAAAAGCATTTATGAGTGATTTTCTTGCATTGAATGTTCTGTGATTGTTTGTTTCCACCATTCAATCACTGACTTGATTACCATATTCGATTCACAGTAAAAATCTCAATCTTACTCAACCCCAGTCAATTGGTATCAGAGCTTTGGCTCTCGATTCTTTTTTAGATCTGCGCAAGAACTAAATAGAATTCGATTGATCTGGTAATCGAGTTGCTAGTAGAGTATATCATCTTCTCTACTTAGTACACAGCAGAAAACTACTCTTGTCAACACATACTTACAAAAATACTCACAATAGCAAGAAACTCAATACCATCACATATCTGGTTCTGAAATCCGTTTGAACTGTTTGGACTAATTGGACAAATCAATCCTGAAAATCATCTAAATCTATATTATACCAGTCAAACACATAGTTAAAATGGGTTTTAACAGCTACTCAGAACTTGTTCATACACCTAAACCTCCTATGCTTAAACATAAATCTGAGTTTAAATAATGGAAAATCAGGTTTAGGAATTACATCACAGGTGTAGATCCTGATTTTTGGATCTCAATATGCAAGGGGCCCCACATCCCTGTTACTCTGTCTGCAGATCAAGCTGCAATATATAGAACTGCTAGAATACCCATTGAAGATCTGACCTTAGATGAAGAAGACTACAAGAAAATCAAGGTAGACCTCAAAGCCTACTCAATTCTGACTCAAGCACTCAAGATGGATGTGCTAAAAAGATTGGATAAGTATGGAACTGCAAAAGCTATGTGGGATGCTCTTAAAACCATGTGTGAAGGAAGCAGTGAGGTGGCTGAAATCAACAAGGACAAGCTTGTTAACCAGTATGAAACATTCCACCACACCAAGGGAGAATCACTATCTAAACAACTGCACAGATTTGTACAATTAGTAAATGACTTGGAAATCATGGGAGTCACTTACAAGATTAAAGAATTAAACAAAAAGATGCTTCACAGTCTCCCTGAAAGCCGGAAAGAGAATGTAACCATGCTGAAAAATACTCTTGATCTTAATAGTACTACTTTAGACATCATGATTGCCAAAATTGAAGTTTTCGAACTTGATGAAAGAAGCAGAAATCTTGGTGGACCAAGAGTGATGGAGGTTACAAATTTCCATGAGAAACTCATTGTATGGAAAATGCCTTCATCACTGAGGAAGATGATTTTATCTCATCAAGAGATCAAGTGAACAACACGGGCTTCATTGCAACTCCACCAATCAATCATCCTTCAACCTCATCTCAAACCACTCCTGAAGACTCAAGATCAGAAGAACAAAAGGCAACTTACAATGCATTTGTTGCAAACTTTGAAGCCTACTTGGGAGGAAGACTCACTTCTGCTCATCTAATTCAAGAAGATCTGGAGGAAATAGATCCAGATGATGTGGAAAAAATGGATCTACAATGGCAAATGGCCATGATGGCAATGACAGCTAAGAAATTCTTCAGAAAAGGAAGAAAACTAAGCCTGAATGAAAATACAAAACTTGGATATGATAAATCCAAGGTCAAATGCTTCAACTATGGCATGGTTGGCCACTTCTCAAGAGAGTTCAATGCCCCCAAGAGAAACAACTATCAAAGGAACTCTCCAGGCCAATCATCCTCACAGCCTAACTCAAACTTTCACTCAAATAACCACAACATCAATATCATCAACACCAATCATATCAGAATCCACCCCAACAGACAAATCAAGCTCATGGAAGCAGTCAGTCTTCAGCCAATGCTCTAGTGATAAAGCAAGATGGAATATGTGACTGGAGTGTGTATGCAGAGGAAGTCAAGCCTCAATTTCAAAATCATGCTCTTATGGCTTACATCAATGATGGACCATCTCTAATGCCTACTGAGGTAAAATCTAACCTTTGTACTGAAAATTGCATTAATGAATTACAAGGGTATAGGGAGCATAACCACAAACTAACTGATAAAATCAAAGAAGAAAAGGTAAAGTCAGAGACGATGAAGAGAGAAATAAAAAACTTTGAAATCAAAATTAAATCTCTCATCTTTGACATAGAAAAACTGCATGGTGAGAAGTACACTCTTGCAACTGGGAATGAGCTACTTACTGAAAAGTTAGCTCAATCTAAGGCTCAACAATCTATGACTGAAGTGAAACTTGAAAAGTTTCAAATGACTTCAGTCAAGCTGCAAGAGATTCTTGATTCTCAAAAGGATCCAACGGACATGTCAGGGATTGGGTATAATTCATGTCCTCCACCATACAATGACAACTACACTGTCATACTTGAATCTGTCTCACTCACTTAAGCAATTGAAAAACTATGGAACGTAAATGTGTAGTAAAACAGGTGACCAATCCTCAAAACAAACCTGATGTTTATATTGAAACCAATAAGGATAAAATCAAGTTAGGTCACCGTATGAAAATCATAGAGTGTTCAGATAAGACAGTGAGTATCATGAAACCATCAAGCCCTATAAAAGCAGTTGTCCCTTTTATAAAATTCATACCATCTATTTTACAAGGTAAAAAGAAATATGTGAAGATAGTGAAACCCACTACTGAGAGTAGTTTTGATAATGAGATTATATCTCCACAAAATTCAATCAAATCAGAAAAGGTTTCACTACAAACGAAACAAACATTAACTCTGAGTTCAACACATAAAACATCATCAGACCCTCAGTCTTCAAGATTAAGATAGGGAATTGGGTTTGATATCTGCAACAAGGAACATGTTGACCAGCTTGAGAAAGAAGTAAGAAATAGGTTGAAGAAACAGAAATAGCCTAGACAATTAAACAAAGGTAGTGTTGTGAAGCAAACTACTAAAAGGGTTCATTCTGTATCATCACCTAAAGAAAAGAAAGTGACTCATCAAAGAAAATATCAGTTGAGTCATACAAGGAAAACTCTAATTCAAGAAACAAACAAATGTATTGTGATATTTGTGAAATGTTCAATCACAAGACAGATAAATGCTTCTTTAATCAATATTGCTCCGTCTGTGATATGAACAATCACTCCACCAAAAACTGCTATTTCATCACCAAAAATCTCCCAGGACGCCTCCATCTAAACCACAATTTAAAGGGAAATACCAGGAGGTCACCATCATGAATAGGAACAGGAAAACCAAGATCATCATGGCTTGGGTTCCTTATTCTAATTAGTTTTTTTTGCTTGCAGGTTCATCCACACAGGTCTAATAGCCTATGTTACGTTGACAGTGGATGCTCCCGACACATGACTGGAGATTGTTCTCTCCTTCATGACTTCAAGCACATACTAGGAACTACTATGGCATTTGGTGGAGATTCAAAAGGTGTTAGAATTACAGGAGAAGGATCTGTGACAAACGGGATGTTGAGCTTTGACCATCTGAACTACTGTGAACAACTGAATTTCAATCTACGAAGCGTGTCTTAGATCTGTCACAAGAAATATTCCACTCACTTTACAGACGCTCATTGCTACATTCTGAAACCTGGATTTCAGATCTCTGAAGAATGGGTTGTCTTAAAGACACCGAGGAAGAATAATACATATGTCTTAAACCTGTGTTCTGCATCACCTAAGGAAGAAACATGTCTTTTGTCTAAAGCATCATTCGATGAGTCACAACTTTGGCATAGACGTTTGGGGCACAACCGCCTTTAAAAATATGAACAAGTTAGTAAAAGGAAACCATGTCATGGTCTTCCTCAAAAAGGATTCAATTTTATTGATCAATGTTCTGTGTGCCACAAAGGAAAACAACATAAATTGTCTCATAAAACCAAGCTTGTGAACATAACAATACTCCATTGAAGTTACTTCACATGGATCTATTTGGACCAACTCATGTAATGAGTATGGGAAAGAAACAATATTGTTTAGTGATCATTGATGACTTTTCACGATTCACATGGGTGTTCTTTCTACTTCATAAAAATGAGGCATCCCAAATCATACAAGAATTTATCACTAAAATTGAAAATCAACTTGACCTTAAGGTCAAAATAATAAGAAGTGATAATGGTACTGAGTTCAAAAATGAAAGTATGAGTTCCTTCTGTACAACCAAAGGCATTGCTCATCAATTCAGCACAACTAGAACTCCTCAACAAAATGGGGTAGCTGAAAGGGGAAATAGAACATTGATTGAAGCAGCAAGAACAATGCTAGCCGATGCTAAACTGCCAATCACCATCTGGGTAGAAGCAGTTAACACATCGTGCTTTGTACAAAATCGAACTCTCATTGTTAAAGAAAGTAACATGACACCTTATGAACTGCTCTTTCATAGGAAACCATTTATTGGATTCCTCAAATCATTTGGTAGTCTTGTCTCAATATTAAACACTCGAGACCTATTGGGAAAATTTTCATCCAGGTCTGATGAATGATTCTTTGTAGGTTATTCTTCTGTTTCAAAGGCTTATAGAGTGTTCAATCCAAGATTAAACATTATTGATGAATCAACAAATGTTCAATTCAAGGAACATTCGTTTCCTAAATCTACAAATGGTCCTAATTGGTTGTTTGATATTGACATGTTTACATAATCATTTGACCAATTTCACTTGTCTGATGCAGGAAATATACATCCAAGTGATACTTCATCAGCTGTAGAAAGAAGAGATAATTATCCATTGATTCCACCTACATCAGCTGTAGAAAGAAGATCCCAGCCTGGTACCATCTCACTCAGATGACTTGTCAAATGAGATCAGAAATCAAAAACAGGCTTCTCCTCCAACTGAAACACAAGGTACATCAAATGATGCAAGCAATCTCAGTGTTGGTGAAGATGTAGCAGTAACTAAAACAGAAGTTGACAATCTTCATAATTCAAGAACAGTACTAGATAAAAGTGCCTCTAACCATAATGAACTAAATGTCTCCAATCTTGATGTAACTATTGCTGGTGACACCATTCCAATCACAAGAATACACAAGAATCATCCAGTTGATACCATTATTGGTGATCTTAATGAGAGGGTGACAAGAAGCAAGTCCAGTATTGTAAACATCTGTTTGTTCTCATGCTTTCTATGTCAAACAGTACCCAAAAACATCAAAGATGCTCTTCAAGACAATAGCTGGATTGAAGCAATGCAGGAAGAATTGTTCCAGTTCAAGAAGCAAGAAGTATGGCAACTGGTAGATATTCCTGAAGGACAATACCCTATCGGTACTAGATCGCTGTACAGGAACAAGACTAATGATAGAGGGATCGTCATCAAAAGTAAAGCAAGACTAGTGGCACAGGGATACACTCAAGAAGAAGGAATTGACTATGACGAAGTGTTTGCACCTGTTGCCAGACTAGAAGCAATCAAAATCTTTCTTGCCTATTCCGCAACCATGAAATTTACTATTTATCAAATGGATGTAAATTGCGCCTTCTGTATGGAAAGATTGCTGAAGAGGTCTATGTGAGTCAACCACCTGGCTTTGAAGATCCAAATTTCCCTCCCAGAGTTTACAAGCTGGGCAAATCTCTGTATGGTCTTCATCAAGCACCAAGAAAGTGGTATGAGACTCTATCATCCTTTCTTCTTGAACATGGGTATGAAAGAGGAAATATTGATCATACTCTCTTCAGAAGAAAAAGAGCAATAGATATGCAGTTAGTTCAGATCTACGTGGATGACATTATATTTGGCTCGACAAACAAGCAACTCTGGAAAGAATTGAAGACCTTTATGCACTCAATGTTCCAAATGTGTGCTTTGGAGGAACTGACCTTCTTTCTAGGGGTGCAAGTCCAATAGATAGCAGATGGAATCTTCATCAATCAATCAAAATATGTAGAAACTATGTTGAAGAAATTTCACTTTGCTGACTGTTAGTCTATTAGAACTTCTATGGATACTAAAGTGAAGATTGGACCTAACCTTGAAGGCAAATCAGAGGATTAGACTCACTATCGATCAATGATCGGTTCACTTATGTATCTAACCGCCAGTAGGCCTGACAATATATTTGGTGTTTGTGTGTGTGCCAGATATCAAGCTGATCCAAAAGAATCACATGTGAACGCAGTCAAGAGGATATTCAGATATCTGAAGGGCAAACCAGCTCTTGGGTTATGGTATCCAAATGAAGGAGAATTTAATCTCTATGCCTACACAGACAGTGATTATGGAGGATGCAACTTTAATAGAAAATCCACCTCTGGCGGTTGTTAATTTCTTGGTCCCAGACTAGTATCCTCGCAATGCAAGAAGCAGACAAATGTATATGTGTCTACAGCAGAAGGTGAGTATATTTCTGCATCAACATGTTGCTCATTCAAGTACGAACTAAAAATCAATTAGCTGATTTGTTTACCAAGGCATTCAAACCTAGTAGGTTTGAATTCCTAGTTTAGTCAATTGGCATGATTAACCTTTAGTAAAAACCATGAAAAACGTCAAAAAAACAATTAAAAACATCAAAAAACCACATAAAGAAATCAAGTTTGATGAAGAAAAGAATTCTTTGGGAAATGCTATAATTACAGTCGTTATATCATTCACTGTGCTTAAATTTCAAAATGTAAAGACTAAAATGACTTACCACATAGGTTGGTAGGCTCAACTTGGAAGAAAAGATACACGCAGTGATGAATTAAAGACTTATTCAATTGTGGAACACTCAACACAAAGTACAAGTATGTATTGGCTTATCTGAATGCATATGTGTGTAGTAGCCTAAACACACCAGGTAATGATACTTTATGAATCTCTTTCACCACATCATGTTCCATCTTTGTTTTACTGAGCAAAGACCTGATGAAACTTGCACATAGTGCAGATGTTATGATCCAAAAGATTCCTAATGTGGAACACATCCAAAATTGGATGAATCAACAAAAGTAATACATTCCAAGTGAATGAACAAAAGAATCCTATCATGGATCACCTTCCAAAGTGCGGTGAAAAGAATCCCAATGTGGATAATCATGAAAAAGGATCAAAGTAAAAGAATCACAATAAGAAAAGCTGTGAAAAAAATTCTACCATGCATTGTATAAGGAGGGTTGAGCATTCCATGCTTATGTGTGTGAGGAACACATTGAAAAAATAAATCAACCAAAACATGATAAAAGTCATTTGCATCAAAATATGAACTAGGTACGAGTTTAAGAGGACAAACATACCTTCAATCTTCAAGTTCATGATCACGTCCATTTAATCATAAAGGATGCACAAGTGTAATGTAAGACTGATATGATCCCAACAAAGAGATAATTCTCTTCATTATTAATAATCAAAATAATATTAAAAAGGTTTTAAATCTTCAAAGTTTCTATCCAAATACGGATATAAGCTTTAGGCGGAGTAATTAAAAGTTTTTAAGTAAGTCCAAATTTTTGTTTATTAACTTAACTTTGAAAACAAAACAAAAAGGATTTTGGTTGGTGTTGTTGCAAAAAGTCATACCATTATATCTCAGCTTATGCAGATTCTTAGAAGCATGATAAGTCCAAGATCTATCAAAATTGGGAAACTTGTATCACTTGTGACATACAAGTCAATCCAAGCAAGAATTGACAACTTCAACAGTCAACTTCATAAGAAAATTCAATCAAGGACAAATCTTCATAAGATGAATAATAAAGTCAATCACATTACCTTTTGATTAAGTTCAAAAGTTAATGCAGGTAAGTGCATTGGTTAATGTGGGTGAAGGTAACCCATGCATGTAACTAATGCGGGTAACAGTATATTTCCAAGTGCAACTAATGTGGACAATGATTTTACTCTACCGCATTAGTGTGTTTAGTAAATGTGGATTTTACTCTACCACATTTGCTACAGCAGTCAAATGCGGATGAACATCTCTCTCTCTCTCTCTCTCGCATTTGCTATAGTGAAATGCTGACCAAGTGTTGTCAACCGCATTTGGTGTAGTCACAAAAATGCTCATTGAATTTGTTCTATCGCATTTGCTACAGTGTACAAACACGGATAGGATGAAACAAGTAACAACACTATCGCATTTGCTACAGTGTGTCATGCTGATGAACAAAATCACAAGTTATTCTTCCGCATATACTACAACACAAATACGGATAGTCAAAGGTTTCAACTTTTTAACTTCCGCATTTGCAACAGTACACAAATGCGAAAAGAATAAATAATAAGTAACAAAACTTCAACAATTACAACAGTAACGAAATACGGACAGTCAAAGCCCAAAGTTTGTCTTCCGTATTTGCTACAGTTAACAAATGCGGATGACCAAAAGTCAAAAAATTAACCCTTCCACATTTGCTATAGTGGTGACCGCATTTGCTCTTACACTTGTAAAATCTTGTAAAAACCATCATTTGACTATTTAAAGGAATTTAAACGGGTCTTTTAATACTTTTCAAATTTGAGAGACTTTATAGTGAGACGAGCGCACACGCACAGTACACCATCTTCGATCATCTTCATCTTAAACAATAAAAGATTTTCGTGTGATTCTACTCAATCGGATCTTGTTATCGATTCTGAAACCATATTTGTGTAGGAAACAACGTGAAATTTCCATGAAAGATTTTAATCAAGATCTAAATTTCAGACGGGAAAACCTAAATCAAACAATGAACCAACTGATAATGAAGAACACAAAAACATCTCTTATTGATGTAACATAATACACCTTTTCTACATCAATGAGCATGCAAACCAACAAAATTCTTCACATCATGAAAACCGTGACATTCATGTTTATTGTAAGAACATAGCATGATGAAAAATAAAAATGTTTATCAAATCAATGAAATAACTTTTCATTAATGGTTAAAACATAGAAACTATGATTGTTGAATAACAAACTAACCATTTGCTATGACAAAAATGCAACAGAATTGACAAGCATTCATCCTTGACCATTTAAAGTCAAACTGATAACTGACACACATGTCTCTTGTACAGATTACATGGCAAATGTTACATGGAGCAAGCTCCATAATGTCAGCGGTTATTTAAACCCTCATGTGCCTGAAGCTGAAGGACTTAGAGATATGACCAGATTCTTATCTACCACAAAGGTAGCCTATGCTATCACTGTGAGACCCACAATCTATAAGAATCTCACCAGGTCCTTCTGGAACTCAGCTGAGGTAGTTGAAGCTGATGGTGTTAGAACATTAACTGGAAGAATCAGCAATGATCACACTCTGAGCATCACTGAAGATTATGTTAGAAGATGCTTACAATTTGGTGATGATGCTAATACTCCTGTGGAGCTAGATGATGAAGAAAAAACCACATTTTTTGCGGAAATTGGTTATGAAGGAGGATATGAAGCAAAACAAATTGTTAAAGGATTGGTTGATCTACCTTGGAGATTTCTAATTCATATGTTTCAACACTATCTATCCAAGAGAAAGACAAGATGGAATGACATTCTAGTCATCACATCCTTAGCAATCTGTGCTCTCTGCACTAACAGGCCATTCAATATGTCTGCACATGTTTTCAATGGCCTGATATCAAACATTCAAGAAGGGAGAAGATACAAGTTCTTGATGTATCCAAGATTTCTTCAATGTCTGATCAATGAATCATTCCCTGATATTGCTAATGAGGGACTAGTGCTTGATATTCCTCACTATGATGCAAGATCCTACAATACATTAAGAAGAGGGACCCAAGAAACTTTTACAGTGGTACTCACTCACCTCTTCTTCCATGGACGACTTAGCAAATAAATCAAGAAGGTCAAGCACAAGAACAACCAACACCAGAACCATCCCCACAACCAACACCACAACCAACGCCACAAACAACCCCTCAACCATCACCAATGTCACCTCATCATCACTCTCAAATGTCACCACCTCAACAATCACCTATATTACCATACTAACCTTTGCCATCTCATGATTACCCTGCTGAAGTTGGAGGATCAACTAGTGCTTCTAAAACATCCAAATCATCTTCTCGTGAGGAGGATTATCATACTCAAATGCCTGCAAAGAGAGCAACTTCTGAGACTGCTCCCTTAGAGAGCTTTGCTGAATCAAATGTAAATAGGCCTTATGAAAAAGATGAGTTGATATCTGAACTGTTGAAAAAAGTTGAAAGAATGGAGAGAATACTAAATAGGAGGGCTAGAATAATTGATGATAGAATCCTAGAGCTTGATGAAAAGGAGCAGGAGCTGAAAGATCTCAAAGGAAACCATGAGGCTGAAATGAAGGAGAAAGAAAAAGAAATTGAAACTTTAAGAGCTGCACTCAATCATTGAAGAGAAGAAGTTAGAACCAACTTCTGGATTATGGCATTACAGAGACTAAGACTCCATTATTAATGGATAGTGCTTCAGCTCTGTGTATTGTCAAAAATCCAGTCCAGCACTCTAGGACCAAACATATAGAGATCAGACATCACTTTATTCGGGATTGTTTTGAAAAAGGTCTGATTGATCCTAAGTTTGTGCCTAGTGCTGATGAGCTTGCAGATATTTTTACTAAGCCTTTGGATAGTTCTACTTTCCAAAACCTTGTGTAAGGCTTGGTATGCTGCAGCTAGAATAAGTGACAACTACTGATGATTTCAGTAAAAGTACTGGTGATCATTGGTAACCATGTCACATATATGTACTGATGAGTCCTTTCACCTTCAGTAGTTTTTATAACTACTAACGCTAAATGCCTCACAAGTACTGAAGTACTTTATCTGTTCTAAACTACTGTTGGAGTTACAACTACTGATGTAGTTACAACTACTGAAATCAGTACAAACAGATAAGTACTGACGTCCTATGAAACACCTGAAAAGCAGATGCAAAGTCTGCTGAGTAAGTGTTGAGGACAGTATGAAACAGCTGACAGGCTATGAATTGAAGAAAACTACTGAAGAGAACTTTCTCTTCAGTTGTTTCTACAACTGCTGTTTCATTCTAAACAACTGAAGCAAAACCATGCCTTCAGTAGTTTTATAACTACTGTTGACTAACACCAAGTCTTCAGCTGTTTACAACAACTGATGACAAAACCACTGTCTTCAGTAGTTTCACAACTACTGATGACAAACACCAAGTCCTCAGTTGTTTTCATCATCTGAAGTCAAAACCATGGTCTTCAGTAGTTTTCTAACTGCTGATACCTAAAACCATGACTTCAGCTGTTTCAACGTCTGATAGGGTAATACCATGTCAACAGTCGGTTTAAAACTACTGATGACTAATACCAAACCCGTCAGTCATTTTCTCACCTCTACCCTATAAATACCTGCCTTCTTCTCTAATGTTTCATTAGCCGTTATTTTCTGAAATTCTCTCTCAAACATGGCGACCATGAGTCTGAAACCACGACATAACTACGTTGCTTACCTTACAAAGTCGGCTTTCTGAAACAAATATGATAATGCCATTGACTTAATGGTGGATTCCCCATATCGCACAGCTTTTCTCTTGAATCCAACCATTTACCCTGAATCCCTCAGTCAATTCTGGTCAAATGCTCTTGTTCATACTGATGAGTCTACCGGCCTGATCTCTGTTCGGTCCCTTGTCAACCAGAAACCAGTGGTTGTTACAGCCGACATCATTCGTTAGGCATTACACTTACACGACTCCACCGCTGTGACTGCATACCCAAAGGGCATAACCGATATGTCATTTATCAATCATGGGTATGAAGGTGATCTTCGGGCTACAACCGTTCTAAAGAAACATTTCCATGATGCTGAGAAAGTTATTTTTCACATGGTAAATGTCTGCTTAGCCTCCAAGACATCTTCTTGGGATCAAATGTCATCTCAATGGCAACAGGTATTGTATTCTATTCTAGAACACCAACCGCTGAATTTTTCTGAAATTGTGTTTCTAGAAATAAAGAACTTGGCTCAGAAACCTATGGCAAACTGATGGCCATTATATCCCAGGTTTTCGATGGCCATTATTTTGGATGAATTAAAATCTGATGGCCTTGTTGGCCTTGGAGTCCCTGCACCAGCTGTTTTGGCTGAGGTATACTCCAGGCATAACTCACACCTTACACTCAAAGAAGCTGCCCGAATGCTAAAACCCAAGCACAGGGAACCCACAGCTTCCTCCACCAGAACCAAAGTCCCCACAAAACCAAAACCAACATAACCCAAAACAGCTATTCAGGGAGATGAGTCCCCTGAAGATGCTCCTGCACCACCAACACAGGATATACTTGTTGGCTTAAACCCCCCAGCAGTATCAGAGACTCTACAAGCCATAGCGGCTCAGGATTCCTCTCAAAAGGAGCCTGCAGCCACCACACAAGGGGTACCCACACATCTGGGATCTTCCTCACTTGAAGAGATTTCCATTGAAGAGCACCATCCTCCCCAGGTGCACACTGCTTCTACCCCTTCTCCCCATGCAACCGCCCCCCAAAGTCCAACCATAATTATTGCAAATGTGCTGACTCAGTTGCATGCCTCTCCTCCTCCCCAAAAACCACCAACAAAGGGGAGAACCACAGACATTGAGGAAGAGGATCACCATGTTTCTGACAACCCACGACACCGGGGTTTTCAACTTCTATCTCCTGGTGTAGATAGGGAGATTAGAATATCTAGTGAGGCTGCCACCTCTTCTGCATCAGCACATGATCAGAATGAGGCTGGTAACATTGCTAAGACCTCACTAGAAGCAACAGCTGATGAAGGACATAGTCCTGAGGCTGGAAGTCCCCAGTTCCAAGACAAAGGGGCACATGCTACAACTGGTCTACGCCCAGTGCATGTACATCGTGCTCCAAGCAGGAGGTCAGGTGATTCAGCTTCTACTGATGATGACCTGGGCTATTTCTATGACGTTCTAGCCCACAACACCATTCTGGAGGCTGAGGTAAGCAGACTACAAGAACTGCTTGCCAAGAAGTCTCAGGATGAAAGTCCATTGCCCCCACCAACCCACAGATGGCACCTTCAGTTGAAGGTTCCCCAAACACTTTACCCTCTCACTTCACTGAGCCTCCAGCTTCTGCTTTTGGCACTATCTCTCTCGGACAGAACCCCCCAGAGCAGATGGTTGCTGTATTCCAACAATCCCTCCTCTCATCACTCCCATCATCAATGAAATTGTTTATAAAGCCATTGATGAGAGGATTTCCTCAAGTCTACAACCACTCATTGATGATGTTGTGCACAAGAAACTTTCTGTGGTACAAAACCCTGTCACCAATGCATCCAAAAAGGGGGAGAGTACTGCAGTGAAAGAAAAGAAGAGAAAAAGAACTGAGGATGAGAAGGCACAAGAGAAAACCAGGAGTTGGAAACAGAAAAGCAACAACAACTGATCACTTACAAAAGAAAGAAAGTGTTGGTGATCAAACTAATGCTGAAGAAAAATCCTTGGAAGAGTTGGTAAAAGATGCAGATGACACACATAGCCGATCCATGGACAAAATCATTGAGCAACTCTTCAAGCAAGGCTTTGACACAGCCACACTAGACAGTGAGATCAGGAGGTTGGAAGTAGAGGAAATTCAAACCAGATGGGCTGGGTATGATGTACTGGAAAAAGAGAGATTGGAGATCATGATTCGTTTCATTGCCAAATACTTAGGAAGATCTTTGATGGAGATTCGTTCATGGACCAGAGACAGTATTCTGGCTATAGCCACCAGAATCTGTCTGTCTGAGCAATTTCATAAGGGGATTATCATTGAAGCACTTGATGAGGCTGGGGCTGGAAAAAGGTTTGAAATGGCAAGACTTACAAAGGCCAAACTCACACCAAAATGCTTGAACAAACTTCCCTATCACCCACTCAAAAACAGCCTACCCCTCAAATCTCCAAACCAATCTCAAAGCCCAAATCCAAACATCCTCAATCTTCAAAACCAATTCCTTTACCAACCCAACCATCATCCAGTGATGCACCTAGAAGGAGGAGAAGGGTGTTGAGGATAGAAGAAGATGAAGAAGAAGCGGATGAAGATGATAGTCTGCCACTCTCTGCTGTTCTAAGGCTACCAGAACCCAGGAGTCAACCCATGATCACACCTGACTCTCAAAGGGAAATGGTTAGAGTCAAGATAGAAGATGAAGAACAGCAGAAGCAGCACGATGAGCAATTACTGAAGATGGTTGACAAGGAATTTCCTCAGTCATCATCTATACAAGCCATGAAAGGGCATGCTCAGAGGCTATATACTCTCAGACACACATTTCAGTATCAGAAGGAGAGAGTGAGAGTATGGCCAGACCCCAAGGTGAGTTCTAGAATCCACAAAAGATCCATTCCACATAGATACAATGGCCAGGTTAGAAAAACAATAGACTCTACAATCATGCTGGCCATTGTAGTGTCACCATGGGAAATAATCGATGAATTCAAGAAGGCTCATCAATCAAAAATGACCCCTCAAGCTTTACTGGAAAACAAGATGATCAAAAAGGGGTTATTATATAAAAAGCTTGAAGACATCAAGAAGAATGAGCTCCAGTTACTCCTTGAAGGCACTCATCCTGATGAATTTGTCTATAGGGAGGTAACTACTATGGAGTTGAAGAATGGCAGGACTGTGAAGTACTTATCTGAGTACTATGGTCCAGAGTTCTTCTTTGAAGGAGGAGTAGAAGAACTCTCCAAGGAGGAACAGGTTGTTCTCCTTGAAGCCTATGTTCGAGAGTCGTACAGACTCATAATGGGGAAGTAGATCTCATGAATGGGATAACAACTCTGTGTCCAGTTCCCCAAAACAGAGTTCCCATTCATACCTTGCCAAACAAATCTCTGAGATCTCTTCCCAAGCCAGTGCTTATATGGGTCATCTTCTCTACTGATCAAGAAGGAAAAAGACCAACCATTTTGCCAACAATAAGTGGGAAAATAAATCAATTAGAGGTTTTGGCTGCATTGGTTCAGGGGGAGTTTGTTGGACTAAAGAACCAATGAGCCAAGATCATAAAACCTCTAAGTCCCACATGATATCACAACAACTGCTGAAGGCTTCATCAGCAGTTCGACAAGTGCTGAAAACTCCAACAGCTGAAGATCAAGTGCTGAAGACTTCAACAGCTGAAGACTAAAGTGCTGAAGTTCAACAGCTGAAGAACACAAGTGCTGAAGCTGAACAGCTAAAGAACACAAGTGCTAAAGCTGAACAGCTGAATAACACAAGTGCTGAAGCTGAACAGCTGAAGAATACAAGTGCTGAAGCTGAACAGCTGAAGAACACAAGTGCTGAAGCTGAAGACCAAAGTACTGAAGTACAACAGCTGAAGAGTCTACAAGTGCTGAAGATCAACAACTGGTGTACAAAGTCTGAAGACAAAGACTGAAGACATCAGCTGATGATATCTACTGAAGTCATCAGCTGATGAAACGTCTGAAGTTCAAGTCTGAAGACCAAGTACTGAAGTTTTAGTAGTTTGTCACAACAGCTGAAGAGTACTTCTTCAGTAGTTGTGATATCAGTAGTTTTATGTTTTTACTTTCAGTAGTTTTGTAAAACGACTGAAGAGTTGTTCTTCAGTCGTAGTATCAGTAGTTTTATGTTTTTCAGTAGTTATAGTAACTGATAACACTTAGTATTTTTGTAAGAAGATGTCAGCTGTTTTGACATCTTCAGTAGTTGTGTTTCAGTTGGAATAATTCTGTTAGATGTCACTATCAAGTGACATCAGTAGACGTCACATCTCTTATATAATAGACGTCACATCTCTTATATAAGAGGTGTAGACCTAATTGTAAGGGTGACATTTCGTTACCACGAAAGCGAATATTGAATGAAATATATTTGCAGAATTGTCTCTATCTATAACCGTTTTTGTTCTTCATTGAATATCGTTTTGTTCTTGTGAATTGGCAAATTCATTGTTAGAATTCTGCTGCTATACTCTCTAATCAATAAAACGTAGATCACTGATCCTAACAGGAATAACAAGAGAACATTATAGAAGAAAAGCTAAAATCATCTCTATTGAAAAAGAAAGTCATAGCAAAAAAAAAGGATCTCTGAACTTGAGCTGATAATTGAGATTCAAAGAAGTGAAGTGGCTGATGATAAGAAAAATTACAAGAAAACGTTGATGATGAAGAACAAGAAAAAGTTGATAATGATGAGAACAAGTCTGTTTCTGACAATGAAGAACAAGAAGGTGATTCAAGTCAAACAAAGCATGCTGAACAAAGTCTAGAGATGATGATATACTCTGGAAAAACAGATGCTGCTCACACTGAGAAAGTTGAACTTGAGGAACTTTTTAGTGCTTTAGACAACTTTACATCTGAAGAATTCATTGTAGATGATGACTTTTGGGAATTTGTGAACAATCAAAGGACTGATTCTGACCCTATTGTATTCATCCCCAAATCTCCAGTTCCTTCGAAGAAAGAGCTGAGCATGCAGATTGTCCCTGCTATGTCATTGACTGAAGAACAAAAAGAAAAGATAAGAGAAATGTGTGAAAAGGAAAAAGAAAAAGAAAAGGAAATAGAAAAGGAGAGGGAAGAAATAGAAGTGAATGATCAAGAACAAACCACACCTAAGAAAATGTCTAATGCGATTGAAAAGGCTGAAACCTCAATTCCACAACTTCAAACATATTCAAGAAAGAGAAAATATGAAGCTAAAAAGGCTAAGGGTAAAAGACCAGTGATTGAAGAAGAAAGTGTTAAGAAGCAGAAAGATGATCCAAGAAGCCTGGCAGCAATTGCTGAATTTCTTGAAGAACATAAGCAGGCTGAAGCTAAATTAAAGAAACAATCTGTTATCATTGATCTAGAAGAAGGAGAGATAGTTGGTGGATATGATGCTGAAAAGGATGTTCATATGGACAGTCCCATGAAAACAAAACAAGAAGGAAGAAATGGTGTCAAAAGCACAAACTGATGACTTAATGATCAAAGCAATGTTTCTGATCAATCAAGGGTATGATCTAGATGATGTATTTGGGATGACATATGAAGGAATCAAGGAAGAGGAAGATAAAGTGAAAAAGCTGCTAGATCCAAATGTTGAAACAGAATAAGAAAAAGCAATCACCAAAGATGCTCCAATGCATAAAGAGTCTTCTATGAAGGAACCAACTGCATACGAAAGACCATTGTCAAGAAGGTTCCCCTACCCAAGTGTCTTCAATGAAGAACTCATCCCCAACTCATGAACCACTATTTCCTAATCCTTATAGTATGTCGGATAAGGAAATGAAGGATTATGTCACCAGTCAAGGTTTCACCAAAAGAAAATTGGCAAACATGAAGACTAATTCACTAAAAGCTACAACACTTAGGTTGATAAATGATAAGAAAGAAAAGTTAAAGTAGTTAGAGAAGAAGTGTTCCATAAGAGACCAAGATCAAGAGTTCTGCACATGACATGAATCTTACTCATAAAGATCAAGACTATCTTGCACTGTTATTCATAAATATCCAGAGTGGTTTGTTGAACCCTCTAAACTGAAACTTCAGGAAGGGTTGACCACTGCTGAGATGATCAGAGGAGTATCTACTCCCAAAGGCAAAACAGACCAGAAAAATATTGCTTGGAAGTATGATATAGTTCATGGAATACGTTTATGGTTAAAAGGATCTCTGGTCTAGTGCAATTTTTACAGAGTACTCTGCTCGGGTAAATGCACTTGAGATTCATGACCTGAAAGAACCGACTAATCTGGAGCTAATCAACCATAATGCCATGTTTAGAGGATATGAATTTGAAGGAATACTCAAAATGTCCAAGAGAACCAACAAATTCAATTCATTGAAAGCAACATGTATGATAAAAGAGAAAACATTTAAGAACCCTCTAGAAATGAAGCAGACAAAACCAGCTGAAGAAGTAGTGTTTCCAGAACTTAGAGTGAAACCTACTGAATCATTGAAAAGAAAATGGTGGTAGCTAGTACACATTCCTCAACACCAATCTCAAATGTTTATTATGATGAGAAGATCTATGAATGGTGATTGAGAGGAAGTGGGGAGTCAAAGAAGGTGTTGAAATCAGATTGTTCAGTGGCTATAAAGTGAGACTACTGGATCAATCATACATTCAATACATATACACAAGGCACTTCAGAGAGATATCAAACAAATTGGGTCAAGAAGATCTAAATTTATTTCTAAAGTGTATCAAAATATTGGAGATGGATTATGATCAGATTAGTGCTAAGAGGGAGAAAAGGAAGAAGAAAAAGACACCTTTATAGTTGGGCAAGATTGTCAAACTTGAAGTTGATGTAGATGGTTCTTTTTTGATTCACAGGGATGGGCTATCAACAGTGTCTATTTGGGACCAATTTCTCTGAAGAAACTACCACTTGAAGCCATTCATGATATAAGCAGAATGAAGATTCATGTACTAAGCAAGGACAAAATGTCAGATGCTTAAGATTTTGTCAACATGATCAAGGAAATTTTGGATCCAAGACAAGCAGCACGTTTACACCACCAGAAGACCCAGCTGAATCATCACAATATCAATCACCTCCCAAACATTAAGGAAAACTAGGCTGTATAATCCTTAGGGGGGGTATTGTTGCACCCTAAAAGGATCATACATGCCAACTCAATGGGTGATTTGATGATTGCTCTACTGGAATCCTTAAGTCCAAGAAGAAATGTGGATGAAAACCCTGCTAAGGAAAAGAACAAGTGTTGTCTTCCACATTTGTTAATACGAAAGACATAATGCTAATGCGGACAAGTATTTACTCTTTCACATTGACTAATGCAGAAGACTAAAAGTTAATGCGGACAAGACTTTGCTCATCCGCATTTGACAAATGCGGATGACAGAACAAATGCGCATAAGTATTTGTTCATCCGCATTAACCAATGAGGATGACCAACATGCTAATACAGATGATCAAGTGAAGAAATGCTGATCAGTTAATCATCCGCATTTGTCAATGCGGATGAATAAGCAAAGATGCGGATGAAGACTTAGACTAGTTCTGATGTAATAGTTCAGGGGTAGTTTAGTCATTTGTAAAAGGCATCTTGTCTGCCTATAATAGAATAGATACCTTGTACATGAGGTGACGGCTGATAGATATAGAGAATTTTTTTTGTAATTATTCTCTGTAATTCATCAACTTTCATTTATACAATACAAAAGCATTTATGAGTGATTTTCTTGCATTGAATGTACTATGATTGTTTGTTTCTACCATTCAATCACTGACTTGATTACCATATTCGATTCACAGTAAGAATCTCAATCTTACTCAACCCTAGTCATTCTCTATGAAGCAGGAGAACAACATGTGGGAGAAAATGAACGGGTGCTTTAGTACCAGTGTAATGTATGCATTCTGGATTTGGTCAGACATCTCATTAAATTCTCCATGCTTGGAGGCTATGCACTTGAGGATCACATGTGCCAAATACTTGAACTAGGGGCACATGTTGCTCTTGTTCAGTACGCTGACATTGATATCTCCGGCTTATGTGATTCTTAGAAAGCAACCACGAACAGTCAGTGGATGCTGCTTGGTTGGATGGGCTCCGTCTTCTCCCAAGTTCAAGACTTTCCTTAGGTCTTCTTCACGGATCTCAATGTCTCGTCCGAAGATATACAGTGAGGCTCAACCGACCGGTCAACTGAGGCACTTTCCCAGAAGGTCTTCTTAATAGATCTGTATGGTGTACATGGAGTAGAAGTGGCCTTGTAGATCCTCGATCTACGCAGGAAAGCAATAATCCGAGTGAACTCATAAGCGTTCCGGGATGTAGCATCTAGATGAGCACAAACGTTGTGCTTGGTGCTCATAGTCCATCTCTCAGCCATATTGATGCAATACGGGAAACATATACATTAGATTTGATCATAAAAGATGACAGTTGGATTTGAGTTGATTTTGCTTAACAACCATACGACTGAGTTCAGTCATACGATTGAGCCTGCGACTGAGTTCAGTCGTACGATTAAGCCTGCGACTGAACTTAGTTGTATGCTATGCCATGCGGTTGAGTCATTCGTGCGACTGAGTCATTCGTGCGACTGAGTCACCGATTGATTCACTCGTGCGATTGAATCATGCGCCTGGCTCAATTATGCGACTGAGGTTCATATGGAGGGTCTATTCGCATCTTGCTTTGTTTGACACTCTAACTCAGAATCTTTGTCAAAACATTATATTACACTTCGTGTTAGATCATTAGGTTCATAGGGTCGAAATAGCACTAATTATCATTTAAATAAACATTTGTGTTCATATAAGTGGTCTATTTTCGAGTATAGTCTTGGTTCTTTAAGTTTAACACTTTCGGTCATCGTGTGTCCAATTAATCCAGTCATTTGAACCGATTTCACTTGCTAAATTCCTGAAGATGAATGGGAAATCAATTAGTATAACTTTCGGAGAGTAATCACAAAAATTAAAAATTTGGCAGAATGTCTTGGTATGGGCGGTGATTAAGAGTTTTTGAAGGGTGGTAGGGTATACGACCGACTGACCCCTCTATTTAAAATATTTTAAGTTTTACTCGTGCGACTGGACCCATGCTCATGATCCATTTGTGTGACTAAGGTTCAGTCGTGCGACTAGCTTAGACTCCTTCATCCAGTCGTATGATTGGTTCATTCTTGTGATCCATCCTATGGTTGACCCATACTCATGGTCCAATCGCTGATTGGCTCATACTTATGGTTCAATCGTGCGATTGGCTCATACCTATGATTCAATCGTGTGATTGGCTCATACCTATGATCATCTCAGACATGACCTTTTTTAATAGAAAATCATTTGATCACCTTAGATGTGATCCTTTTAATTTAGATCCGACTGGTCACCTCAGACGTGACCCTTTTTAATTTGTGATTCACAAAGTTCATCTAACATCGACGCAAAGAAAATAACGAAAACTGAAAAGAACTTGAATTAAAACAGAACAAGATGTATTTTTGTGTTTTTGGTTTGAGGTGGATTCAAACCTTTTAGAAGTCATCAAACCATTTTTCCTCCTGAACAAAACAACTTCAAGTTAATTTTATCATATCTGGAAGATTCATATGGAATCATACAGGTATATCATAATCATTTGGGACCCTTTTATATGTACTTTTATACTAGATTCTCATTTGTTTGAGAGTTAATAGCACTTTCAGGAAATCATACTAGAGCTATAAGATGCACACAATGATTTTGACTGTCGAGAGTTGCAGCCACGATGATTGTCAGTATGTTTATCCACTGAAATCCATACATAGATTTTTGACTCACATTGGTGATCAATTAGGTTATATTATTTCAACATTCATTTGTGGGTCCCACAATTATATGGTAATCAACATTCCTTAAGAGATTTTTGAGCAGTCTATGAGTATTTGACAAGATGAAACTATTCTAAGAGCTTTCAAAGAGATGCCGAGCCTCAGGTCAGTGCCATCACACAACAGAGAAGCGCAAACAACAATGAATTCTAGAATATTTAGGTTATGCTTATCCTCAGATCAGTTCCATCACACAACAGAGAAGCACACAACCTATCTTCTTGTTAGAGCATTTTTCTTTTGCACATAATGCACCAACAACATTAGTCATTAGCTTGATTACGCTTAACATTTTTCCATGTGCTTTGCTTATTTTCATGGTCATCCGCATATATTTGTGGCGTTTATTTTGCTCGTCACCCCTTATTAGAAATGCGTTGATTGTGTTAACCAGGGATAAGATGAGAACCCACACCAAGTTGAACAACTTAGTTTGAATTTGATTCACCAATGTAGTCTACTAGTCTCTTGTGTTGAATCTACCGACACATCATATAATGAACTAGGAAGCTCTTGGCCTACTCTCTCTATGTTACCTTAGTAGCAGACTAGTTTACTATCATTTTTCCTTTATTTTGCTTAGACTTCTCAGATTTGTAATTTAAATATAGCATTTTGATCATTTAAATCCTTTTGATATCCGAAACACTTTAGTTCCCTGTGTACTATCATTTTCCATAATTTTGGAATCAATATCACAGATTTAATTTCTTTCTTTCAGCTTATCCACCCGCCCTTAATTTTTTAAGTAATTTAATACTGAAAATAAACTATTCTCCCCCTAAAATTCTAAAACCGAAAATATTTTTGTGTTTTTGGATCTTTTAAAGACAGGAAAATAAAATTATAAAATAAGAAAATTTTGGCGGACTAAGAACTCGACTCTTCTGGAATCACAAAAATTACTTTTTCACGCCATTTACCTCCAAAAGATAAAAAAACCTAGATTTGTCAAAAGTGTTTGTCTAGAGGTCGGTGCGTTGAAAATATGTATTAGTATACGAACATAGATTAATGCTTTTCAAAATAGTCACGTATAAAGTGATATTTAATACCGATGTGTTTAGTTTTTCGTGTTGGACCGATTTTTGATGACAACTATTGCAGCAGAATTATCAACAAAGTTACGGGTGTTAGAAAATTGGAAACCATAGTGTCGTATTTGCTATTGAATCCAAATGATTTGGCAAACAACAACTTGCAGTAGCAACATATTCAGCTTCACATGTTGACAGAGCAAGAAATGTTTGCTTCTTACACTGCTAGGTGACTAATCATCTTCAAAAGAACTGACATTCCGCTGATGTTGACTTGTAATTCATCTTGCAACCACAATAGTCTGAATCATTATACGCTGTAAGCTCAAAGTCATCATCATGAGGATACCACAATCCGAGTGTTCGAGTATCTTTCAATTAACGAAAGATCTGTTTTACCCCAATGAGATGATTCACTTTTGGTTTAGCCTGATATCTGGAACAGAGACACGTGGCGCAAAATAATATCAGGACGAGAGGCTGTGAGGTACATCAGAGATCTGATCATTCGTCGGGTGCTACATCATGGTTTGTGGAAAGTGGAGTCGAGCAACTGTTGCATTCTCCTTGTCGAACTGACTAAGGATATCTCCTACGTATTTGGACTGATGCAGGAAGATTCCATTTGGTGTCTGATCCACCACTAACCTAAGAAAGAACATCATCTCTCCTATGGCACTCATCTCAAGCTCAGCTTTCATCACGGATTCGATTCTTTACATAATTGTTTATTTTTGGAACTGAAGATTATGTCATACACATAAATCTGTACGAGCAGTAAATCACCATCTTTCTCTTTGATGAACAACATGCAGTCAATAACCCCTCTGCGAAATCCATGTTTTACCAATGAGTAGAGAGTTTCTCATACCAGGCTCGAGGGGCTTGATGAAGCCCATAAAAAGCCTTGTACAGTTTATAAACTCTATCTCGATGATAAGGATCCTCAAATCCTGCAGGTTGACTGACATACATAGTTTCACAGATTTCACCATGAAGGAATGCACTTTTCACATCCAATTGATAACTTTGATCTTCATGTAGGATGCATAGGCTAAGAAGATACAAATTGCTTCTATCCGTGCCACATGTGCAAACACTTCATTGTAGTCAATGCCTTCGAATTGTCTAAACCCTTGAACAACAAGCCGAGCCTTGTTTTTTATTATAACTCCTTGGTCATCTTTCTTACACTTAAGAACCCATTTGGTGCTGATCACCTTTGCACCTTTTGGTCTGTCCACAAGAGTCCATACTCCTAACTTCTTAAATTAAAGGAGTTCCTCTTGCATAGCACTAAGCCATGCCTCATCATTTAAAGCATCACTTACATATTTTGGCTTAAATTGAGACACAAAACATCGAAAAGAACCATCATGTAGATATCCTTTTTCCATGACTGCGGCAAAATCAGCTGAGTATAGTTTTGATTTCGTGTCTGAACTCCCAATAGAATATCCCCGATGATGTGTTCAGGGGATGATGCATATTAACTCGAGTTCCCGAGTGTGGGAACAGCTAGCTCATTATTCAGGTTTTGAATCTCAGGTTCAATTTCTGTGGCTATTGAAGTATCGGTTGAGAAGTTCTAGTGGCATCAAGATCAGATGCTTGTGTAGTTTTATTGAGAACCTGTTCCTCCTAGTCCACATTTGCTGTCTCAACTACTTCTTCATCAGAGGAAGACTCACTTACCTCAAGCTCTCCCCCTGAAGGGCTAGAAGTGTCGTCTAATGAACCGATGATGTAGAGTCTAGTGTTGGAGTATTCTGAACATCTTAGATCATTCGAGAAGATAACTCATCATCAGGTGAGAAGAGGTAGAATGAAGGACTTGATAATAACATCATAATGAAAGAAGAAGGAAGGTACTTTTCTAGCAGGGGGTGTGGTGTATCTTTGAACATCAATATTGCACAACACTTCTACCTGACCCATTAAGTTATTATAAACTCTCTTGTTTGGTATACTATATCCGGAAAAACACCTTCTTTTGCCTTCTCACAAAACTTCCCAATCTAAGTTTTCTTTAACAGCATTCATAATGCTCCAAACGGTTCTAGATACTCCAAGTTGGGTTTACATCACTAGAGCAATTCATAACATGTTTTTCCATGACGTTTGACTACTAAGACTCATTTGAGAGTGTAGCATGCATTAGCCACTGCCTCGTTCTAGAATTGAATAGGCAGTTTAGAGTCGGCTAACACTGTCCTTGTTGTCTCTATCAAGCTCTGATTCTTTCTTTCAGCACCTCATTCATTTGTGGAGTGTAGGCAGAGGTAAATTGATGAACAATTCCTTTCTCTTGACAGAATGCCTCCATCCACAGATTCTTGAACTCTGTTCCATGTCTAGTCGAATCTTTTGTACTTTCAGCTTGTAGAGTGATTCCAATGTAGTGACTAGATGCTTGAATGATTCAATGTCTCCGACTTGGCTTTTACAAACATCACCCAAGAGAATCTTTAGTAATCATCAGTTACTACAAAGCAATACAAATCTCCAGCAATGCTCTTTGTGCTAACTGGGCCAAACAGATCCATGTGTAGAAGCTCGAGAGGAATATCGATAGAATTGACTTTCTTTGCTTTGTGAGACTTCTTGATCTGTTTCCTTTTGTTACATGCTACGCAGAAATCTGGGAGCTGGAAATTCTTGACTGTAACACCATTCACCAATCATTTTGAACTAGATGATTCATCTTCCTAGGATTAATGTGTCCCATTCTCCTATGCTAGGAGACTGAATCCCTCTCTATTGCCTTTGACAAGAAGCACTGGATAGTAGACTCAGTTGTGGAGGCTTTTGATGGATCCAAGACATACATATCGTTATATCTTGATGCTCACATTAGAACTTTTTCCTCCTCGACAACATACTCCTTCTTCAACAGTAGCACTTCTTGTTGTCAAACACACCCTTCAATCCCTTATCACATATTTGGAAAAGAGAAAGCAAGTTGTTTTGCAGTTGTTGAACATAGTTGACATTGTCAAACTTTACCTTCTCGTTTCCCCCACTTTGCCTTGAGTAGTGATGTAACATCCTTTATTCCAAGCGAATGATACGTGTCCCCCTTTAATTTGCTTGATGTTGTAACAGAGAGACAAATTCCCGGTCATGTGCCTTGAAGCCCCACTATTAATAATCCAGGTATTAGTGATAGCGCTGTAGCGGACACCCTCCACATACAAAGGAATTGATTAGTTCATGTTTGGAACCCAAGCTTTAACTGGCTTGGTTGTCCCAGAGGTGTCACATATCATGAACTCAACCCACTATCCTTCACAGGATGAGGGCACACCTTTCTTCTTCTTGTTCTCACTATGAGACACATTACTTGTTTTTATCTTCCGTAAACTAGTTTTGTGTAAGGCCTGTTTGTGGTAAACAGACGACTGGCTTATGGTTTGAACTTTAGATGGACTAATAATCTTAGGTGTAACATTAGGAGGAGTATTAGATCTAATTTCATAAAAACTTGGTTTTTCATCAAAAAGTTCAATCTTCTTTTTAGGTGTCTGATAATAAGGACAATTTGGAGAGATATGTCCTCGTTTTCCACAACTGTAGCAAGATCATCCTTCAACAGTTTGAGGAAACTAGTGATGTGGGGTTGAGTTTGGTCGGGGTCTGAAATATGTCCGGTTGGGTGAAGACTTTTTTTCTTTTTAGATTTTCACCTTCCTTACCAAACTTAATTGTTTTGACATTTTGAACATCTTTCACTTTCATTTTGTTTGGATTTTGATGATTAACATGTTTAAGGTTAATTGGATTGACCTTTTAGGTTCTAAAATAGATGTTTTTGAACATGACCCTAATTTAACCTTTTCATTTTATCACCTAAATCCTCAACAGGTATCTTATCTATTGATCCTAAAGTAGAATCCTTCTGTTTAGTGATAGATTTCACAGGTTTACCCGTAGAATCTGGATCACTGACGAGAGGAGTAGACACCACATGATCCTTTACAAGGTTATTATTAATTGGTCTACATTTAGTGTTCAAAAGGATTTCATGTGGTGGCGATATTACCTTATAACCAAGACCTTCCCCGGTATTCCGTTCTTTCACTAGGTTCTGAACAATGTGAGAAGAACTTGCCAATCTATGTAGTTTTTGTTTTAATGATTCAACTTTGACTTGCAAAACTGCTTTTTGCTTTTTAGTTTCCTCCAAAGAATTTAAATAGAACTTGATGTCATTTGATTGATTTAAGGCAACAACCTCGGTTTCCCTTAATTATTTCCCTAATAGTTCTATCTTTTCTTTGAAGCTGCACTTATTTTGTTTTAAAACAAGATTTGCTTCGGTGTAGAGTTGCAAATCATTTACTAGATTATCATTATGTTCTAATAACCTAGCAAATTTTAAGTAAATGCTTTCCCTAAATTTATCATATTAAGTACATGCATGTTTTTGTTGGACCCTGAAAATTATACATGCCAATCAATGGGTGAGTTGATGGTTGCTCTGTTCGATTCCCACAAGTCCAAGAAGTAATGCGGATTAAGCTCTTGCACAAAAGAAAAAAAAAGTATGGCTATCCGCATTTGTATGACCAGACAAATGCGCGGAAGTATTTGTTCATTGGAATTAACCAATGCGGATGACCAACATACTAATGCGGATGATCAAGTGAAGAAATGCTAATCAAGTCATCTCATCCGCATTTGCCAATGCGGATGAACAAGTAGAGATGCGGATCAAGACTTAGACTAGTTCAGATGTAATAGGTCGGGGTAGTTTAGTCATTTTGTAAAAGGCATCTTGTCTGTCTATTAGTAGAATAGAAACCTCGTACATGAGGTGACAGAATTTAGACAATCAGAATATTTTGTATTCTCTAGGTGCATTATTACTTTTCTTGATAAACCCTAACAGTCATTGTAATCAATCACTTTTATTATATATACAAAGCATTTATGAGTATTTCTTCTGCATTGAATGTTTCTTGATTGTGTGATTCCATGATTCAATCATTAACTCAATCACTATATTTAATCCTTAGTGAGAATCTCAATCTCACAACCCAGTCAATTAGCATAAGAGCTTTGGCTCTTGGTTCTTTTTTAGATCTACCCGATACCTGAATAGAACTTGATTGATCTGGTGATTGAGTTGCTAATCGAGTATTCCATCATTTCTACTTAGTAACCAACAAAACTACTCATGTCAACACATTCTTATCAAAACATTCACATCAACTAGTTACTCTTCAAGCAATTTCTGTCAAGAACAGAGCAACAAACTCATTCTCAAAGTTGTGAATAGTTGAAATAGCAAAAACCAAAAAGAAGAAACTCACAAAAGTAACAGATCTGATTTTGAAATTTGTTTGGATGATTTGGACAAGTTGGACTAATTGAACCTAAAATTCATCTAAACAAGTTAAAACCACCTGTTAAAAATGGATTCTCACAATTCTCAGAACTTGACCATACACCTAAACCTCCTATGCTTAAACACAAATCTGAGTTTAACATGGAAAATCAGGTCAGGAATACATTATAGGTGTAGATCCTGATTTTTGGATCTCAATATGCAAGGGGCCACACATCCCTGTCACTCTATCTGCAGATCAAGCTGCTATTTACAAAACTACCAGGATACCCCTTGAAGATCTAACTCTAGATGATGAAGATTGATCTGAAGCTTATTTTATCCTAACTCAAGCACTCAGATGATGTGCTGAAAAGATTGGAGAAGTATGGTACTACAAAAGCTGTATCGGATGCACTGCAAATCATGTGTTAGGGAAGTTGAAGTTATAGAAATCAACAAGGGCAAGCTTGTTAATCAGTATGAAACATTTCATCACTCCAAGGGGGAGTCAATATCAAACAACTGCATAGATTTGTACAGTTGGTAAATGACTTGGAAATCATGGGAGTCACTTACAAGGTTAAGAAATTAAACAAGAAAATGTTACACCACCTTCCTAAAAGTTGGAAACAAAATGTAACAATCCTGAAAAATACTCTTGATCTTGAGAGTATTACTTTGGATATTGTTAGGGATCGTATATTGAACGAAATACTAACTGATTAATGTGTATACCGAATCAAATAGTGCAGAATCCTATTTGATTGGCAATCCAATTAGTGAGAACGCACGTAGAAACAATTATGTATTGAATCTAACGTTAAGAATCGATTAGGATCGATCTACTGTGATCTATGAACTTGGAGTTTGATCTTAGAGGTCTCTGGATAGCTAGGGTATGTCTGGAGTAGAAGTTTGTTCAATGCTTACGTTTTTCCACGAATTAGGTGGTATTATAGGTTTAGGTTTCTCATTCGGGCGACTGAACATTGGCATGGTTCAGTCGTGCGATTAAGTCATGCGGTTGATCCATTCGCACGACTGAGTGTTCAATCGTGCGACTAAGCAAATCTCATGTTACAATCATACGACTGATCTAGTCTCCTGGTTCAGTCGTGCGACTGAGTCATTCGCATGAAGTTGTTCATACGTATGAACCATTTAGGCTCATGGACAATTAGTCACATGGCCATTCGGACGCATGACCACTGTGGGGCGCATGTCCATTCGGACGCATGAGAACTTCATTTTACTAAGTTTGAATGTATTCAATATTATTATATTGTTTATACTAGTTCAAACAACCACAAACCTATATAGTCAATTCATATGCACTAAATAACTCATTAATGAAATATTAAACATGATAAACATAACCAAACATTTGCATTTCATTAAGTACCCAACCATTACATTGTGTAAGACACTGCAACATATTACTTTAAGCTCAGAAACTAGGGACACATGTATCTACATACTCCCACTTGGACCTAGTTTTGTCTAATGTTTTACCTCCTTCATAAGTTCCTCGAACTTCTTGTACTTCTCTTCTCTAGTGACTCTAGCGTGAATCTCAAAAGCAAAACAGAGTCTTATAACGTTCTGAAATTGTAGAGCTTGTACAATATCTTGAGAGTCATAGAATAATGACCACATGTACAATGTAAAACATCATCTGTACAAATTTTAAGCACATAGGGTCAAACACCCTAATGTTTCCATAACACCATCCTTATTCAAGACTATGACTGCCTCTCCTGTCGTCCATCATAGTACCACTATTTGAAGCGTGGAAGTGAAGTCCTGTGGCATTTCCCGTACTGGGATCTTAGACATGGTGCGCGG
The DNA here is from genome assembly GCA_025506515.1 of Flaveria trinervia. NCBI lineage: Eukaryota > Viridiplantae > Streptophyta > Magnoliopsida > Asterales > Asteraceae > Flaveria > Flaveria trinervia. Next base: position 41,441,252 of record CM046444.1, read on the forward strand.
AGGACTCCACTTCAGCACTCTTCTCGGTTTTCCAGTTATGGCATCAACCTCTAACCGTCTGATATACCTCGTTGGTTGTTAAGGTTTTAAGTTAACCCATCTAGTGTGGTACTCTCTCTTTAGAGCTGCTTCAAACCAGCCAGACATCTTGTGTGGATCAGCGTATAGTAATTTCAGCTTCGCTAACTGGTTCAGCTCAAATCCAGGAAGAGTCTCAGGTCATGTGGAACCTGAAATACTCAATCCCTTTCTCACGTTTAACTGCATAAACATGAGATCCTCAAAATACTCCCATGCTATTATTTTGCCCGACACCTTTTGATGTTTCTTCACTTTATACAGCCTGATGTAGCATTTGACGTTAGAGCTCGCGTTGGGCTCTTATTTCTTCAAAGAAAGCAACCCACTCAGCCTTTTTGATATTAACTTCAGCTTTAGAGGCTTGGGCTGTGTCTTATTTCTTGTCTTACTCTGCTTCCATTCTATCTAGAGTCTCAAAAGTTTCACTAACAAGGTTGTCTCCCAGATTGGGAATGACATTACCGTCATGTCAGTGTACTCTGGATAGTGTTGATCTGTGACATCTTCTATCTCGATCTCATCTACGTCGTTGAGGTCATCATCATTTTCAACCTTGGACTGTTGAGCATCCTTGACAATCTCCTCAGGATTTAGCTTGAACATTTCCGCAATTTACTCGTTAGTGAGATCGTGAATGATCTCTCCTTCTTCAGGAGTGTACATCACTGATCTCCTGACTATTCCCTACGATCAAGAATCATCGTGAGCTGAGTCTTGATCTGTTGGAAGGGAGCAACATCATGTTCATCCCTCTGAAAATTTGGATTTGCTTGATTTAGACATGTAACACAACAATCATTAGTTAATAATCAAGACAGAAATATCAATTAAATATAAACTTCTACATTATGTGATACAAAATTCAAATACATATGATTTAAATAACAAAAACAACTAATGTTACTCTTTCTTGGATCATAAGCTCCTCTGCTGACAGGGTGGAGGTGGAGGCACCTTGATCTTGTGCTTTCTTCATCCTCCTTTCACTCACAGATGTGGCACCCACAGCAGATGTGTCATCTTTATCATCATCCACATCATCATCACTCGCATCATCACCAACATCAGTATCATCCTTAATGTCATCACCATCATAATCATCATCATCACTGTCATCATCACCATGGTCTCCATTTCTTTTCCTTGATCTTTAAGGGCTCATCCTTTGATCCCTTGAGCCGCATCATAATGATCTTGTTAGTCGCCTTCAACTCCTCTATCCATTTTACTGATTGGGCATGGTGCTCTCGGAGTTGGGACATCTCTATGCTCTGTGTAGTCATCTGTTGGGCCTGCTGCTCTATCTGCTGTGCCTGCTGAGATATCAGCATAGATTGGGTAGTAGTAAGGTCTACTAGCTGTCGAATCTGAGCAGATTTCTCGTCATCGGCAGCCAACAGCTTCAGCACCATCCGGTTAAGTGTCGAGAGCTGTTTCTCTACCCCACTAGGAGGTAGAGAGGATCCAGATGGGTAGGAATGGTACGACGATGGTCCGGCATGGTGGCTAGTGGTAGTGGTGGTGGCAGTGGTGAAGATTTGGGGTGGTATAGATGAAGGTGGTGGTGGAGTGTGTGTGGTAGATATGGTGGTAGATGGGATGGCAGTAGTGGTGGTAGTAGGTGGATGGGTGGATATAGGTGGAGTGATGGTAGTAGGTGGAGTGGTGGTAGTAGGTGGAGTGGTGGAAGTGGTGGAAGAGGTGGTAGCAGTGGTGGTGGTTATGAAGATCATCCTCCTCTTCTTCTTCAACCCGTGGGGCTGAGCCATTGATTTCTTCCGCGATCCCCTCAAGGTGGATGCTCCCCCCGGAACACTGCTTGGCTGATCAAGAGCATAAGTAGGATCAGTCAGCCTCTCCCGACTCGCCAAGGCGTTCACTAACCGCCCGGAGCCCTCGCTCGGTGGCAACAACCTTGCTGACCACCGTTCCAGTTAGAGGCTCCTCGTCCGACTCCTCTTCCTCATCAGGCTAGAAATCCTGATGGAACCCTATAGCCTCTGTCTCCCCTTGGATGGGTGCCGGAGATGTTATATCAGCAGTGGGGGTCCTTGGTTGAGTGGGCCCAGCATCTCCACCATCATCGCTGTTTTCGTCATCGGAGTTATCCTCCGGGAGCTCTAACTGCTCAACATCAGAGTCATTGTCTACATGACGCAATTTACGCCTCCCTAGCCCACGTAGTCCATGTTGGCCAGATGGCATAATCTCTCTACCGGGGGCTTGACTTGCTTTCCCCAGAATACCTTCATACGACCCAGCGTCGTATCATCCATAATCTCTAATGCCACATCATCGTGGCTCTCCTTTGGCAGCGAGGGCAGCTTCTCGTCAAAGATCATCTGTAAGAACCTAAGGTACATACAGAGACCCTCTTTGCCCTTCACCTCCAAGTTCTCTATGAGGTAGGAGAAGATCATGGTAGAAAAACTGAAGGGGTGGTTCAAAACTAGTGCCACATAGGCGTTCTGAATCTGGTCTGATAGGTCATCGAACCCACCCTTCGCGATGCCAGGCACATGAGGATGGTGTGTGCCAAGTACTTGTGGGGACACAGGTTGCTCTTGTTGAGCACACCTGTGTTTATATCCCCAGCGTACCTCATCCTCATGAAGCACCCTCTCACCGTCACTGGGTGAAGTCTGGTGGGGTGGTCTGTATCATCTCCCAACCCAAGTACTCGCTTAATGTCCGCATCCGTGATCTCTATATCCTACCAAAGATAGAACTACGTATGTTGTACGACTCACGTGACCGATCAACTGATGCACCCTCCCAAAAGGCATGTTGTATAGACCTATAAGGGGTGCATGGTGTAGAAATAGCCCGGTGGATCCTAGATCGCCTAAGAAAAGCAATGATCCCTGCGATCTCGGCACCATTCCGAGTCATAGCATCTAAGTGAGCACATATGTTGTGCTTAGGGCTGATGGACCATCTATCCACCATCAATCTGTAACACAAAAAAATTAAACATTAGATAACCACACGACACAAATCAGTTCTAGTTAACTTGGTTAAATACATTCTGGTTCATTTATACGATTGAACCATGCGACTAGATTCCGTTGGTTGTCCTGTCATGCGACTGGATTCAATCGGGTGACTAAACAAGCGATTGAGTTCAATCTGGTGAATGAGGAGGTGAACGGTTCAGTCGGCCGACTGAGCTCATTTCCATCACTCATTCAGCCAAATGAGTCATTCGAACCGCTCATCGCACGATTGAAGTTCATCCGTGTGTCCATTCGCATGGCCCACTGTTTAAATCACAGAAGTATGAATTCGGACCAAAATTCAGAGTTAGACGTCGTGTTTTGGTTAATTCGACTCGCAATCACATAACTAATAACCTAATAACATTAATATTAACATATTACATAGTTAAGTTAGGTATTAGTCCATTAAGTGGTTCGGTTCTTGTGTGGGTCGACATTCCCAAATTAGGGCACCATTCTATCAGATTTCGGTGAGATTCCACCCATTGTACCTATATAATCACTCACAAATGTCAGAAGATCAAAAGAAATTAGAATTTTTTGGTGTAAGGGAATTTGGGCAGCGTAACGGTAGTCTGTCCGATATGAGGGCGATTAGGGGGTGATGAGTTGAATGCGATCAACTATGGCCCTATTTATACTGAATTTGATTTCATTCGGCCGACTGTACCCATTCGCTCGTTTCATTCGGGCGAATGAACCTCAGTCGTGCGATTGGCTCAGTCGACTACATTCAGTCGGCCGACTGGACTTCAGCAGGCGACTCAGTCATTCGCACACTTTCATTCGGTCGAATGGTTCATTCTAATAAGCCATTCGGATGAATGGCCCATACTCATGTCCCTTTGGCTGTTTAGTGCATGTGTATGGTTCATTCGCACGGTTTGTCCTTACTCATGGTCTATTCGTGCGATTGGATCGTACTCATGATTATGACTTTTTGACCATTTCTCACTTAACCGTTTCTAACTTTTGATTAAACTTTATGTGCATTTGATCATCTCATACACGATCATTTTAACTCGAAAAACTTTGATCACCTCAGACGTGATCCTTTTAAACAAATTTGTCACCTCAGATGTGACTATTTATACTTTGAAAACACATGTGGTCACCTCAGACGTGACCCTTTTAGATGATTAACTCCCTTATAGAATTCCATGATGTAGTCTGATATCAAACAAACTGAATTTACTAAATTGAAACAAAACAAAAGACTTAAACTGAAATATAGAACTAGACTTGTTTTTTGACTTTTTGTGTGGGGTATAAATCCTTAGATAGATAGCTAATTGATTCGGTTCCGGAATAGGTAGCTTCAATTACTTTTGACCATAACTGGACCAATTCAAATTGGAATCATACAGGCAAGTCAAATCATTTGGGACATGTTATTAACACCTTTTGATGCTCAATTCTTGTTTTTCATCTAGAGTCGTTAGCAAGTTTAGGAAATCATACTAGTACTACTAGATCACACTTGATTTGGACTTTCAAGAATTGCAGCCACGATGATTGTCAGTATATTGGTCCTCCTAAATCCATACACAGACTTTTGACATAGATTGGTGACAGTTTAGGTTTGATTATTTCAACAGGCATTTGTGGCTCCCACACTTATATGGTGATCAACATTCGTCACGTGATTTTGAGTGGTCTCAGGGTAATTTTCAAGAAGAAACTATTCATAGAACTTTCAGAGAGAAGCCAAGCCTTAGGTAAGTGCCACCGCACAGCAGATAGGCGGCAAACAACAATGAAGTCTAGAATATATAAGTTATGCTTATCTTCAGGTCAGTGCCACCGCACAACAGAGAGGCACATACCTATCTTCTTGTTTGAGTAATTTTAATCTTTTCGCACAGTTCTCACCAACAACATAAGTTATTAGTTTAATTGCTTTTGCTCATATTTTTGTCTTACGCACACATTTGTGGCGTTTAATCTGCTCGTCACCCCTTATTGGAATTTGTTGATTGTGTTAACTAGGGATACGATGTTAACCCACAGCTTGTTGAACAACTTAGTTTGTTCTTGATATCACCAATAAGGTGAAATAGTCTATTGTGATAAATCTACCGACATATCATTTATGGTCTAACAACCTCTAGGTCTACTTTCTTTGTGTTACCTTAGTAGTAGCTAGTCTTACTATCATTTTTCCTTTTATATTGCTCAAACTACACAAACTTAAACTTTGAACTTCGCATCTTATTTTATTTAATCTTTTAAAGTCCCAAGTGATTTGTATATGTATACTATCATATTCCAAAGTCATTAAATCGGTATCACAGGTACAATCTACATTCTATCAGCCAGCCTCTCCTTCTCCCTTGTTTTTTTGTTAATGTTAATAACTAACCTATTCTCCTCCTAAAATCTAAAACCATAACCGATTTACGCTTTTTAGGCTTTTAATAGGCGACCGACTAACTTAATGTAATTAAACTACTTAAAATTAAACAAATAAATAAAGATAATAAAAATTAAAATGGACAAAACTCATCGGACGACACATGATCATCATCGGGAATTACATTACTTTTCTTTTTAATGTCGTTGAGCTCTAACAGATATAAAAAAACGTGGTTTGTCAAAAGCCTTTTTATAGAGGTTAGCATGTTGAAAATCAGTATTTATTTTAATCACATCAATTAAGTTCTTTTCAAAGCAATCACATATAAAGTGATATTTTATACCGATGTGTTTGGTCTTAGGATGTTAGACCGGATTTTTAGTTACTGCAATCGCAGTCGAGTTATCAACAAAAATAGGAGTATAAGAGAATTTCAAACCGTAGTCTCACATTTGTTGTTCAATCCATATGATTTGTGAACAGCAACTTGCAGCAGCAACATATTTGGCTTCACAGGTTGACAAAGCAACCGAGGTCTGCTTCTTACACTGCCATGTCACTAATCTCCTCCCAAAGAATTGACATCCCGCTAATGCAGACTTGTAGTTCATCTTGCAGCCACCGTAATCGGAGTCACTATATGCTCTCAGCTCGAAGTCATCGTCATGAGGATACACAACCTAAGTGTTGGAGTACCCTTCAGATAACGAAAGATCTTTTGACCCCTATCAGATGGTTAACCTTTGGCTTTGCCTGATATCTTGAACATAAGCACGTCGCGTACATGATATCAGGTCTTGAGGCACTAAGGTACATGAGAGATCCAATCATACCTTAGTGCATAGTGGCATCGACCAGATCACCATTCTTGTCGGGTTCTACATCATGGTTTGTAGCAAGTGGAGTCCCAGCTGTAGAAGCGTTCTTCATATCAAACCGATTGAGGATATCTCCTACATACTTGGTCTGATGTTGGAAAGTCCCTTTTGGTGTCTGATCCACCTGTAACACGAGAAAGAATTTCATCTCTCCCATGGCAATCATCTCAAACTCAGCCTTCATTATTGCTTCAAACTCTTTACATAGCTCTTCACTCTTTGAACCGAATATTATGTCATCGACATAGATTTGAACAAGTAGTAAATCTCCACCTTTTCTTTTATGAACAGTGTACAGTCAATGACACCTCTACGAAAACCATGTTTCACAAGGTGAGTCGAGAGTTTCTCATACCAGGCTTTGGGAGCTTGATGAAGCCCATATAGAGCCTTGTCAAGTTTGTAAACTCTGTCCCGATGATATGGATCCTGAAATCCCTCGGGTTGACGGACGTACAGTGTCTCTCAGATTTCACCATTAAGGAAAGCACTCTTCACATCAAGTTGATAAACTTTAATATTCATATAAGATGCATAGGCAAGGAAGATACGGATTGCTTCCGTTCATGCCACGGGTGCAAACATTTCATTGTAGTCAATGCCCTCAACTTGTCAAAATCCTTGGACAACAAGTCGAGCATTCTTTCGGATGATCACGCCTTGATCATCTTTCTTGCATTTCAAGACCCATTTTGTGACAATGACCTTAGCACCTTTAGGTCTATCCACCAGAGTCCATACACCTAACTTCTTGAATTGAATAAGTTCTTCATGCATGGCACTCACCCATGCCTCATCATTCAGGGCCTCACTAACATACTTTGGCTCAAACTGAGACACAAGTAATGATATGACCATCATGAATGTAACCCTTTTCCATCACTGAGGCATACTTAGCTAAGTACAACTGATTTCTGGCTGCACTCCGGATCTCACATATCCAATGACATTATCCAAAGGATGATACACATTTAGTCATGAACCAACAGTGGTTGGAACACTACCTCAGAATCAAGATTATGAACATTCGTTCATTATCAGAGGCAGTAGGAGTCTAAGTTCCGAAGATGCAGAGGCATCAATCTCAGATGCTTGTGGACTATCTGTAGAGGAATCTGTTGCTCCTGATTGTTCTGATTAGTCCCCCATAGCTTCTTCATCAGGGGAAGAGTCACTATCTGCAAGTGTTCCCCCTGAGTTGGTAGATGAATTGCCTTGTAGGCCAGATGATGTAGATTCTGGAGCTGGTGTGTTTAGAACATCATACATCATCTTTGTAGCTAACTTATCATCAGACGTGGAGAGTGGTGTAATAAAGGTCTTGAAGAATCCATCATAGTCGAAAAAGAAGGCGGGTCCTTTTCCAGCAGGTGGTGTGGTGTATCTCTGAACGTCAACATTACACCACACTTCTACCTGACCCGTTGAGTTGTTGTAGACCCTCTTGTTCGGTATGTTGTATCCTAGAAAGATTCCTTCATCAGCCTTCTCGCTGAATTTTCCTTCCTGAGTCTTATTCAGTAGGGTGCACAGAGCGCCAAACGGCTCGAGATACTCTAGATTGGGTTTACGTTGTTGTAGTAACTCGTAGCACGTCTTCCCATGGCGTTTAACTACGAGAACTCTATTTAGCGTATAACATGCATTTGCAACTGCTTCATTCCAGAATTGGATAGGTAGTTTTGAGTCTACTAGCATTGTCTGTGCCATCTCTATCAAGCTGCGATTCTTCCTTTTAGCAACCCCATTCATCTGAGGAGTGTAGGCAGAAGTGAACTGATGCACAATTCCATTTTCCTTGCAGTAAGCCTCCATCCATTGATTCTTAAACTCGGTTCCATTGTTTGAGTGAACTTGACGCACCTTCAACTTGTATAGGGACTCCAGAGTAGTTACTAACTCTTGAATGAATCAGATTTGTTTTGATTTGGATTTCAGAAGCATCACCAAGTGAATCTTAAGTAGTCATCAGTAACTACATAGCAGTACAAGTCGCCTGCAATACTTCTTGTACTGACTGGACCAAATAGATCCATGGAAGAAGATCAAGAGGAAGTTCAATAGAGTGAACTTTCTTTTCCTTATAAGCCTTCTTCGTATGTTTCCCTTCTTTCATGCAACACAAAATCCGGAAGTTGAAGTTTTTGATGTAACTCCCCTCACTAGATCATTCTGGATCAAGACATTCATCTTCCGTGGATTAATGTGTCCCATTCTCCTATGCCAGGAGAAGGATTCCTTCTCAGTAGCTTTTGACAAGAAGCACTGAACTTCGTGATCCGTTGTGGAGGCCTTCGATAGATCCAGGACAAAAGGTCCTTATATCTTGAGGCAGACATTAATACTTGATCCTTTGGGATTACGTAGTCCTTCTTCAGGACATAGCACTTCTTATTGTCAAACACTACCTTAAAGTCTTTATCATAAATTTGAGAAACAAAAAGCAAGTTATTTTGAAGTTGTTTAACGTAGTTTACCTTGTCAAACTTCACTTTCTGATTACCAACTTCTCCTTGAGCTGTGATGTACCCATGTTTGTTTCCAGCAATTGAAACATGCCCTCCTTTGATTTGTTTGATGTTTGATAAGAGAGCCCTCTTCCCTGTCATGCGCCTGGATGCTCCGCTATCTACAATCCACGTGTTAGTTTCAGCACTATAGCGAACACCCTGCACATTCAATGAAAATGTTAGTTCAGGTTAGGAAACACAGATGTTTGTTAGTTCTCATTTTCAGATACTAAGGAGGACTTTTCCTTCCATAAGCCAGATTTGTGTAAGGCCTGTCTGTCATAAACAGACGATTGGCTCATGGGTTGAACTTTGTGTTCCCTATCTCTTTTAGGAGGCATCACTGAGTTCCTCTTAAAAAAGCTAGGTTTTGGTTTAGAATGTTCAACTTTCTTCCTCGGTGTCTGATAAGAAGGACAATGAGACGCAATGTGTCCGTACTCTCCACAATTGTAGTAGGATCCGCTTTCAATTTTACGATTTATTTGTTTTTGTGGAGATGTAGGTGACACATAGGTGACCATATCCTATTTGGACTTAGACACTTCTTGGTTAGATGTATAGTCTGGTTTTACAAATTTAATTGCTTTACTTAGTTTTACATCTTTTACATTTTGTTTTCCTTGACTTTGACCTGATTCACGTGATTTGTCAACATTAATGTTCCTTTTAGGTTCAGATTTGACTTTGTTTGAACCAGAATTATTATTAACTTTTTCATACTCTTTTTCCAGGTTGACACAAGGCATTTTGCCTTTTGACTTTGAAGTGGCCTCCTTTTGTTTAGTGCCAGATTCAGTTGATTTACTTGTGGAATCTAGGTCACTAACAAGAGGAGTGGACAACACATGATCTTTCATTGGATTAGTATTGATTGGTTTACATTTTGCATTCATCAATATCTTATGTGGTGGTGGAACCACTTTATAGCCCAATCCCTCCCCGTTGTTTCTTTCTCTCATTAAGTTTTGGACTATGTGAAGAACTAGTCCAACTATGCAGTTTTTGTTTGAAGGAATTAACTTCTACTTCTTAAACTGCCTTTTGTTTCTTAGTGTCCTCTAGGGAGTAAGATAGTACCTAATGTCATTAGCTTGGTTAAATGCAACTACTTATGTTTCCCTAAGCTGTTTGTTCAAAAGGTCTAGCTTTTCTTTATAACTATTTTTGTTTGTTTTAAAACTCTGTTAGCTTCAGTGCATAGTTCTAATTCCTTTACTAAGTAATCATTATGATCTAATAACGTAGAAAATTTTAAATCAATGCTTTTCCTAAATTTATTACAATCAGAACAGCATGATTATTAAACAGTTGGTCAGTAGTACTTACCTGAGCGGTTTCTGAAGATTCAGCCATAAATGCAGAATCTGATGTTTCTGGAGCTGGTGATTCGGACGTCGTAGTGGTTCTCCCGTCTTCAGGCAGGTAGGTGACCACTGGTGCAGTTTCTCCTAATGTGGACATCGCAAGTTCGACTACTATATCTCCTTCACTGGCGGAATCGTCATCTATGTCTTCCACACTAGCAATGTCGAATTCTCCCGGTGAGACAAACCGAAAGCTCCAGTCCTTTCCTTCATCCTCGTTAGCAGTCAAGGCTTCAGGATCCTTGCTTGATGAGGTAGGACTGCTAGTGGTTTTCTCCTGACGATTGAAGGAGGAGAAAGGATTCCATTGCCAGTCATCTTTGGCTTCACGCACTTCCTTTTGAAGTGCCCTTTCTCACCACAGTTGAAACATGTCACCTTTGATTTATCGAAGCCAAAGGTTGTGTCCTTAGTTGCAACCAAGTTCTGTCCAGTCTTTTTGACAAACTTCTTAGCTCGTCGGAGAGCACTTGCTAAGGCCGACATAATATCCATCCGTTCCAACTCTGTCTCGTCCACCTGCTCGTAGTCCTCATCAGCCAGATGATAGTTCCCAATCTTTCCAGCAATTAGTCCATCATAAGAGTGGACTACTATAGCTAAAAGATCCATGTGCTCTTTAGCCACCTCAATTGTCACATTTCTAAAGTTTTTGGTCTTCAACTTTGCTGCATTGGCTTCGGGTATCATATGTTGAGTACCAGACGACCCTGACGTTTCTGTCCACGAAGTAGAAGCTTGAGTTGGACCAGCTGAGCTTGACACAAAGGCAGTCTGCATTGGTGCTCGAGATCTCTTGGCCTGAGGAGTCGTGTTGTAAAGCGCAGGATTCTGATCATAGTTAGACTTTTGGGCTCTATACTTCATCCTTAGCTCTTCCTCTCTAAGTTTCAGAATGAAGTCATTGATATCTAACTTTGTTAGCATACCATTCTGTTTGAGATTTGAGACAAAGGAAGCCCATTTCTCTGGTAATCCATTAGCAAAGTTGGACACTTTATCTTCCATCGACGTCGTTACCCCATGAGTGTGCATCTCACTTATCAAGTGATAGAATCTATCGATCATGTCATCCAGGCTTCCTTGCCCATTGAAGAGAAGTTGTGAAACTTCTTCTTCAAAGCCTTAGCTATTATAGCCTTGAGTGATACATTTCCATCATACCTCTTTTCCAATGCATCCCATAATTTCTTTGCTTGTGTATAATCCGAGAATTGATGGAAGATATCCTTCGGAATAGACTGTGTAAGCAAAACATATATTTTCTTTTCGGCATTGAATTTGGCATTTTGTCCACCAGTCATGCCACCAAGTGTGAGTTTGACCCCATCAGCTCCTACAGGCATGGTGTACCCCGACTCTATAGACTCCCACAGATTTGGATCTATTCCTTTTAAGTAGATCTCAAAAGGTTGTTTCTATTATGAATATTTGTCTAACGTGATCAGCTTTGGGGGTTTGTTGTGATTCCCCACTTCGTTCTCCAGTAGCAGTAGGTTCTATATACGTGAGTCTCTTCCTGCTGTAAAGGCTAAATACTGGTCCTCTATTTCACTTAACTTTAATTTTAAAACTAAGTGTTTTATGTGTGCGAGTGAAGTTAGACGATTGGGCTATTCGGGCGATTGAACTATGGGGATGGTTCAATCGTGCGACTGAGCTAATGCAGATGAGTCACTCGGCCGAATGAAGTAATGTTGTTGAGCAGTCCGAATAGAATTCTTAGTCGTAAGAATGGGAGTACAAATGAGTCCAATCGTGCGTATGGGGTATGCGAATGAGTTCAGTCGTGCGATTGAGTCAATCGTGCGACCGAGACTGCTGGAATTCGAAAATTTCTAGGTTTAACGTGGTTTGGCCGCAAAAACACGAATTTTCACTAACCCTAATTGTCGTATGCTGGAAAAAATAATCTTTATGACAAGGAGACGTCTAAGACACCGTTTGACACAAAAGGATTGCGTTTTTAGTGAAAAAGCACAATTTTTGTATCAAAAACGATGATTGACCACGCAATCAACAGCCAAGCTCTGATACCACTTGTTACGGATCGTGTATTGAACGAAATACTAACTAATTAACGTGTATACCGAATCAAATAGTTCGGAATCCTATTTGATTGGCGATCCATCAGTGAGAACACACGTAGAAACAATTATGTATTGAATCTAACGTTAAGAATCGATTAATAATCGATATACTGCGATCTATGAACTTGGAGTACGATCATAGAGGTCTCGGGACGACTATGATACATCTGGAGTCGAAGTGTGTTCGATGCTTACGTTTTTCCACGAATTCGGTGGTATTTATAGGTTTAGGTTTCTCATTCGGCTACTGAGTCATGTGGTCGATCCATTCGCACGACTGAGCCATCTCATGTTACAATCATACAACTGATTCAGTCTCCTGTTCAGTCGTGCGACTGAGTCATTCGCAAGAAGTTGTTCAGGCGTATGAACCATTTAGGCGCATGGACACTTAGTCGCATGGCCATTCGGACGCATGACCACTGTGGGGCGCATGGTCCATTCGAATGCATGAGAACTTCATTTTACTAAGTTTGAATGTATTCTATATTATTACATTATTTATACTAGTTCAAACAACCACCAACCTATATAGTTAATTCATATGCGTTAAACAACTCATTATGAGATATTAAACATGATAACTAAACCAAAAATTTGCATTTCTTAAGTACCCAACCATTACATATGTGTAAGACACTACAAACATATTACATTAAGATCAGAAACTAGGGACACATGTATCTACAGATATCATGATAGCCAAAATAGAAGCATTAGAACTTGATGAAAGAAGCAGAAATCTTGGTGGACCAAGAGTGATTGAGGCTTACAAATTTCTATTAGAATCTCATTCTGTGGAAAATGCCTTCATTACCGAGGAGGATGATTTCATCTCATCAAGAGATCAACTAAATACCAAAGGGTTCATTGCAACTCCATCAACTAATCATCCATGAACATCATCCCAAGCATCCAAAGTCCTACTACTGCTCCTACAACCACTCCTGAAGACATAAGATCAGAAGAACAAAAGGCAACTTACAATGCCTTTGTTGTAAGCTTTGAAGCATACTCTTCTGCTTATCTCATCCAGGAAGATCTGGAGGAAATGGATCCAGATGATGTGGAAGAAATGGCTCTGCAATGGAAAATGGCCATGATTGCTATGAGAGCAAAGAAATTTTTCAGAAAAGGCAGAAAGCTCAGTGTAAATGAAATTACAAAACTTGGATATGATAAATCCAAAGTGAAATGCTTCAAGTGTGGCATGGCTGGCCATTTCTCCAGAGAATGCAATGCCCCCTAGAGAAACAACTTTCAAAGAATTCTCAAGGACAGTCATCCCCATAGTCAAATTCAAGCTTTTACTCCAATAATCATCAGCAGCAGTATCGTCATCCATAACAACATCAATCATATCAAAATCCACCTTAACTGACAAACCAAGCTCATGGAAGCAGTCAGTCATGTGCTAATGCTCTCGTGATAAAGCAAGATGGGGTATGTGACTGGAGCATGTATGTAGAGGAAGTCAAGCATCAATTTCATAATCATGCACTTATGGCTCACATTAACGATGGTCCATCTCTAATGCCTACTAAGGTAAAATCTAACCTTTGATGTGAAAAATGTATTACTGAATTGCAAGGTTATAAAGAGCATAACCATAAACTGGTAGATAAAATTAAAGAAGAAAAGGTGAAGTCAGAGATGATGAAAAGAGAGATAAAAGGCTTTGAAAGCAAAATCAAATCTCTTATCTCTGATATTGAAAAACGGCATGGTGAAAAGTACAATCTTGCTGCTGAGAATGAGCTACTTACTAAAAAGTTAGCTTAATCTAAGGCTGAACATACACTTATTGAAGTGAAACTTGAAAAGTTTCAAATATCTTCAGTCAAGTTGCAAGAGATGCTTGATTCTCAAAAGGATCCAAAGGACATGTAAGGGATTGGGTATATTTCATGTCCTCCACCATACAATGACAACTACACTGTCATGCCTGAATCTTGTCTTACTCAATGAGGAAATAGAAACTAAAACTATGGAACCAAAATCTATAGTAAAACAAGTGACCAATCCTCAAAACAAACATGATGTTTATTTTCAAACAAATGAGGATAAAATCAAGTTAGGACACCCAATCAAAATCAAAGAGTGTTTAGACAAGGAAGTGAGTGTCATCAAACCACAAGCCCCATTAAGGCAATTGTTCCATTTACAAAATTCATACCTTCAGTTTTAAAAGGTAAAAAGAAGTATGTGAAGTCAGTGGAACCACTGCTGAGAGCAGTTCTGATAATGAGATTATATCTCCAAACAATTCAAGCAAATCAGAAAAGGTTTCACTACAAAAGAAACAAAAAGGATCAGTGTGTTTAACATATAAAACTCTATGAGACCCCCGGTCTTCAAAATAAGACAGGGAGTTGGGTTTGATATTTGCAACAAGGAACGCATTGACCAGTTTGAGAAAGAGGTCAGAAATGGGTTGAAGAAATAAAAATAGCCCAGAAAAACAAATAAATGTAGTGTTGCGAAACAAACTACAAAAAGGGCTGATTTTGATTCATCCTCTAAGCAAAAAAAATCGTAGAGCAGCAAATAAGAAAATCAGCTGAGTCACACAAATCAAAATTTGATTCAAGCAACAAACAAATGTATTATGACATTTGTGATATGTTCAATCACAAAATAGAAAAATGCTTTTACAATCAATATTGCTCTATATGTGACATGAACAACCACTCAACCAAAATTTGTTATTTTAACAAATATTGTTTAGTCTATGATATTAACAATCACAATACATCCGATTGTTACTTCTAGCAGAAGGGATTGAGAATTCCCCAAAACAAACCCATCTCAACAACATCATGAGGCAAAACACAAGTTAGGAGTCATTTGCACAACAATCAATCTAGAACATCTTGATCACTCAATGACATGAGTAAAACCAAAGAAAATATGGAAAAGTCAAAGAAGCAACCAGTTCATCAATCAAAAGTCTAACTTTTCAAAACCCAAAATGATCTTTGAAAATAAAAAACGGTTTAAATTTCTTCAAAAGAATAGAGATCAAAGATTTCACTACTCATTTGACTCTTCTATTGATGTTGATGAGAAGACTCCAGCAAGATATCATAAGCAATCTCCCAGGTTACCTCTGAATATATCACAATTTACAGGAAAGTATCAAGAAGTCACCATAATAGATAGGAATGGGAAACCCAAGACCATGATGGCTTGGGTTCCATATTCTAATTAGTTCTTTTATGCTTGCAGGGTCATCCATCTAGGTCCAATAGCTTATGGTGCGTGGACAGTGGATGCTCCCGACACATGACTGGAGATAATTACCTCCTTCATGACTTCAAGCATATACAAGGAACTATGATGGCATTTGATGGAGATTCACAAGGTGGTAGAATTACAAGTGAAGGATCTATGACCAATGGGGTGCTGAGCTTTGACAGAGTGAACTACTGTGAACAACTCAACTTCAATCTACTAAGCGTGTCTCAGATCTGTGACAAGAAATTTCCAACTCACTTTACAAACACTCATTGCTACATTCTGAAACGTGGATTTCAGATCTCTAAAGAATGGGTTGTCCTAAAGACCCCGAGGAAGAATAATACTTATGTTTTAAACCTGTTTTCTGCATCACCTAAATAAGAAACATGTCTTTTGTCAAAAGCATCATTTGATGAGCCACAGCTTTGGCACAGACGTTTGGGGCACACAAACTTTAAAAACATGAAATGATTGGTCAAAGGGAACCATGTCATTGGTCATCCACAAAAAGAATTTCACATTGTTGATCACTGTTTAGCGTGCCTCAAAGGAAAACAACACAAATTTTCTCATAAATCCAAGCTAGTGAACACAAACAATACTCGTTGAAGTTACTTCATATGGATCTGTTTGGACCAACTCATGTCATGAGTATTGGAAAGAAACAGTATTGTTTGGTGATCATTGATGACTTTTCACGATTTACATGGGTGTTGTTCTTACTTCATAAAAATGAGGAATCCCAAATAATTCAAAACTTTATCACCCAAATTGAAGATCAACTTGATCTTAAGGTCAAAACAATCAGAAGTGATAATGGAACTGAATTTAAAAATGAATACATAAGTTTTTTTTGTGCAACCAAAGGCATTGCTCATCAATTCAGTGCAACCAGAACTCCTCAACAAAATAGGATAGCTGAAAGGAGAAATAGAACACTGATTGAAGCAACAAGAATAATGCTAGCCGATGCTAAGTTGCCAATCACCTTTTTGGTAGAGGCAGTTAACACATTGTGCTTTGTAGAAAATCGAACTCTAATTGTAAAAGAAAGCAACATGACTCCATATGAACTGCTCTTTCATAGAAAACCATTCACTGGATTTCTTAAATCATTTGGTAGTCCTGTCTCAATATTAAACACCTGAGACTATCTGGGAAAGTTTTCATCTAAGTCTGATGAAGGATTCTTTGTAGGTTATTCTTCTGTTTCAAAGGCTTACAGAGTGTTTCATCCTAGATTAAACATTATTGATGAATGAACAAATGTTCAATTCAAGGAACATTCATTTCCCAAATCTACAAATGGTCCCGACTGGTTGTTTGATATTGACTCTTTTACAAAATCATTTGATCAATTTCACTTGTCTGATGCAGGAAATCTCCATTCAGGTGACACTTCTTCAGCTATAGAAAGAAGAGATGACTTTCCATTGATTCCTCCTACATTGTTGAATACATGAATGAAGATGTTCCTCTTCAAGCTGATCCCATCAGACAACCATCATAAAATCAGAGTGTTTCAACCAAAGGAGGTCCAAGCTTGTTACCATCATACTCAGATGATCTGTCAACTGAGATCAAAAATCACAAACAAGCTACTCCTCCAACTGCAACACAAAGAACATCAAATGATGGAAGCAATCACAGTGTTGTTGCCGCTGCAGTAGGAACTGAAATGGAGTCTGACTATCTTCATAATTATCAAACAGTACAAGATGGAGGTGCCTCTAATCATAATGAACTGAATGTATCCAATCTTGATGTAATCATTGTTGGTGATTCCATTCCAACCACTAGAATACACAAGAATTATCTAGTTGAAACCATTAATGGTAATCTTATTAAGAGGGTGACAATAAGCAAGTCTGGTAATGCAAACATCTATTTGTTCTCATGCTTTCCCTGTCAAATAGTACCCAAGAACATCAAAGAGGCTCTTCAAGACAATAGCTGGATTGAAGCAATGTACGAAGAATTGCTCTAGTTCAAGAAGCAAGAAGTATGGCAACTGGTAGTTCTTCCCAAAGGACAATACCCTATTGGTACCGGATGGTTGTACAAGAACAAGACTGATGATAGAGGGATCGTCATCAGAAACAAAGCAAGATTAGTGGCGCAGGGATACACTCAAGAAGAAGGAATCGACTACGACGAAGTGTTTGCACCTATTGCTAGATTAGAAGCAATCAGAATCTTTCTAGCATATTCTGCATCCATGAAATTTACTGTTTATCAAATGGATGTGAAGTGTACATTCTTGTATGGAAAGATTTCTGAGGAGGTCTATGTGAGTCAACCATGGGGCATTGAAGATCCAGATTTCCCTGATAGAGTTTACAAGCTTGACAAAGCTTTGTATGGTCTTCACCAAGCTCCAAAAATGTGGTATGAGATTCTATCATCCTTTCGTTTGGGAGATGGATATGAAAGAGGAAAGATTGATCAGACTCTCTTCAGAAGGAGAAAAGGAAAAGACATGCTGTTAGTCCAAATTTATGTGGATGATATCATTTTTGGCTCAACAAACAAGCAACTCCGTAAAGAGTTTGAAGACCTTATGCATTCAAAATTCCAAATGAGTGCAATGGGGGAACTCACTTTCTTTTGAGGGGTGCAAGTCCAACAGACAACACATGGAATCTTCATTAATCAATCAAAATATTGGACACTATGTTGAAGAAATTCCTCTTTGTTGATTGTGTAGATACATGTGTACCTACTTTCTGAGCTTAATGTAAAAAGTCTTTATTGTCTTACACATATGTAATTGAATGGGTACTTCATGAAATACAATGTGTGGTTATGCTTATAATGTGGAATATTTCATTGCTTAGTATGTAATAACGCTTATTGAACTTATATATAGGTTTGTGGTTGTTTGAATAGATATAAGTCAAATAATGATTGTGGAAGATATTCAAACTTAATCATATGAAGTTCTCATGCGAATGGCCTATGCTGATGGATCATACGCATGAATAACTTCATGCTAATGAACCAGTCGCACGACTGAACCAGGAGACTGGATCAATCGCATGATTGTAACATGAGATTGACTCAGTCGCACGACTGAACACTCAGTCGCACGACTGAACACTCAGTCGCACGACTGAACACTCAGTCGCACCACTGAACACTCAGTCGCACCACTGAACACTCAGTCGCACGACTGAACACTCAGTCGCACGACTGAACACTCAGTCGCACGACTGAACACTCAGTCGCACGACTGAACACTCAGTCGTGCGAATGGATCAACTGCATGACTCAATCGCACGACTGAACCATGCTAATGGTTCAGTCGCCCGAATGAGAAACCCTAATCGAGAAATACCACTTAAATCGTGAATAACATAACACTTCAAATACCTTCGTACTAAATCGTACCCTAGCCATCCACAGACCTCTAAGAACCTGTTCCAAGTTCATAGATCGCACTAGATTGAATACCAATCTTTCTTAACATTTAGATTCAATCCATAATTGTTTCTACGTTCGTTCTCACTGATTGGATCGCCAATCAAATAGGATTCGGCACTATTTGATTTGGTATACACGTATATCAATTAGTATTTCATTTGATATATGATCCTAACAAGTGGTATCAGAGCTTTGGCTCTTGATTTACGTGTGATTCAATCGTTTTTGTTACAAAAATTGTGTTTTTTCACTAAAAACGCAATCTTTTCGTGTCAAACGGTTTCTTAGACATCTCGTGTTCGTAAAGTTTAACTTTTTCCGGTATAAGGCAATTAGGGTTAGTGAAAATTCGTGTTTTTGCATACAAAACACCTTAAACTTAAGAATTTTCGAAATCCCGTAGCTTCAGTCGCACCATTGAGTCAATCGCACGACTGAATACATACGCACGATTGGACTCATTCGTACCTTCATTCGTACGACTAAGCAGTCTATTCACATTGTCCAACATCATTTGTTCATTCGCCCAACTAAGCCATCCACATTAGTCCAATCGCACGATTGAACCTTCCGCATTGTTCAATCGCACGAATAGCCCAATCGCACACCTTCATTCGCACAAGTGAAACAGTTTGTTCAAAAGTTTAAAGTTGATAGCAATGGAGGACCAATACTCGGTGTTCACCGCAGGGAGAGACTCAAGGATTCCAACCTACTGCTTTTGGAGAATGAAGTGGGGAATCACAACAAAACCCATAAGCTACTCACGTTAGACGAATACTCACAATGGAAGCAACGTTTCGAGATCTACTTAAATGGAGTAGATCCCAATCTGTGGTAATTAATAGAGACGGGGTATAACATGCCAGTAGGTGCTGATGGTGTCAAACTTACACTAGGTGGCAAGATTGATGGACAAAAGGTCAAATACAATGCTGAGAAGAAAGTCTATGCTCTGCTTACTCGATCGATCCCCAAGGATATTTTTCACCAATTTTCTGAGTATACGCAAGCGAAGAAGCTATGGGATGCATTGGAGAAAAGGTATGACGGAAATGCATCATTAAAGGCGATAAAGGCTAAAGCTTTGAAGAAAGAGTTTGAAAACTTCTCTTCAATGGGTAAAGAAAGCCTGGATGATGTAATTGACAGATTCTACCACTTGATGAGTGAGATGCACACTCATGGAGTAACGATCTCTATGGAAGACAAAGTGCGAACGTTGCAGATGGGTTGCCGGAGAAATGGATTTCCTTTGTCTCCAATCTTAGACGGAATGGTATGCTAATGAAGTTAGATATAAATGATTTCATTCTGAAGTTGAGAGAAGAAGAATTAAGGATGAAATACAGAGCCCAAAAGTCATCTTATGATCAAAATCTGGCACTGTACAACATGATTCCACAAGCCAAAATGTCTGGAGCACCACTTCAGACGGCGTTTGTGTCAAGTTCAGTTGGTCCTTCTCAAGCCTCTACTTCAGGGTCAGAAATGTCAGGGTCGTCTGGTACCCAATACATGGCACCTGAAGCAAATGCTGCAAAACTAAAGACTGAGAATTTCGGTAATGTGACAGCTGTGGTAGCTAAAGAGCACATGGATCTCTTAACAGCAGTAGTCCACACCTATGATGGATTAATTCCAGGAAAAATTGGGAACTATCATCTGGCAGATGAGGACTACGAGTAGGTGGACGAGACAGAGCTAGAGAGGACGGATATAATGTGGGCTTTAGCAAGTGCTATTCAGAGATTTAAGAAGTTTGTCAAGAAAACCGAACACAACTTGGTTGCAACTAAGGACACTACCTTTTGTTTCGACAAGACCAAGGTGACATGTTTCAACTGTGGTGAAAAGGGGCACTTCAAACGTGAGTGTGTGAAGCCTAAGAAAACTAGAAACGGGAATCCATTCTCATCCTTCAATCGTCTCGATAAACCAACTAGCAGTCCTACTTCGTCAAGCAAGGATCCTAAAGCCTTGACTGCTCATGATGATGAAGGACAGGACTGGAGCTTTCGGTTTGTTTCACCGGGAGAATCCAACATCGCTAGTATTGAAGATTTAGATGACGATTAAGCTAGTGAAGGAGATATTGCAGTGGAACTTGCGATGTCAAGCACCGAAGAGACAACAACAGTGGTTAATTACATGCCTACAGAAGGGAAATCTACAACAACGTCAAAATCACCAGAACCAGAAACACCAGACTCTACTTTGATGGCTGATTTAGCAGAACCCTCTCAGGTAAGTACTACTCACCAACTTTTCAATAATCATGCTTGTTCTGATTGTAATAAATTTAGGGAAAGCATAGACTTAAAATTTGCTAGGTTATTAGATCATAATGATAGCTTAGTAAAGGACTTGCAACTGTGCACTGAAGCTAACAGAATTCTTAAACAAAATGAGCACAGTTATAAAGAAAAGATAGAACTGTTGAACAAACAACTTGAGGAAACCAAAGTTGTAGCTTTTACCCAATCAAATGATATTAAGTTCTATTTTAACTCCTTAGAAGACACTAAGAAAGAAAAGGAAGTTTTAGACGTACAAGTTAATTCATTAAACCAAAAACTACATAATTGGGCAAGTTCATCTCATATTGTTCATACTTAGTGAGAGAGCGTAACAACAGGGAGGGATTGGGTTATAAAGTGGTTCTGCCACCACATGAGATCTTGATGAATGAAAAAATTAATCCAATAAAAAAACAATCCAATCAAGGATCATGTGGTGTCCATTCCTCTTGTAAGTGATCCAGATTCCACATGTAAGTTAAATGAATCTGGAACTAACAAAAGGAGGACACGTCAAAGGCAAAAGGTAAAATGGCTTGTGTTAATCTGGAAAAAGAGTTTGAGAAGGTTGATATAAAGCTAGGTTCAACCACAGTCAAATCTGAACTTAAAAAGACCAGTAATATTAACCAATCATGGGTTTCATGTCAAAGTCCTGGTAAACAAAATGGAAAAGATGTTAAAAATGTTAAAACAATTAACTTTGTTAAACAAAATAAAACATCTAAACAAGAAGAGTGTCCACCCAAAAAGGTTAATGTCACACGTGTGTCACACACTTCTCCACACAAATAGTTAAATCGCAGAGTCGAAAGCAAATCATGCTACAACTGTGGAGAGTATGGACACATTGCATCTAACTGTCCTTACTATCAGGCACCGAGAAGGAATTGAACTTCAGGACCCAAAACCTAGTTCTTCTAAGAGGAACTCAGTGACTCCACCTAGAAGGGCTAGTGAATCTAAAGTTCAAAACATTAGCCAGTCGTCTGTTTATCACAAACAGGCCTTACACAAGGCTGGCTTATGGAAAGAAAAATGAACCTCAATCTCTGATAAAAAGAACAGAAGACAACTGAGTTTCCCTCACCCTGTAATTGTCAATAGGTTGAATTTATGATGTGTGATTCCTCTGGGACACCCAAGCCAGTAAAGGCTTGGGTCCCTAACCTGAACTAATGGTTTCAATTGAATGTGTAGGGTGTTTGCTATAGTGCTGAAACCAACACGTGGATTATAGATAGTGGAGCATCCAGGCACATGACAGGGAACAGGGCTCTCTTATCAAACGTCAAACAAATAAAGGAGGCCATGTTTCATTTTCTGGAAACAAAGGAGGGAATATCACAGCTCAAGGGGAAGTGGGAAATGAGAAAGTAAAGTTTGACAAGGTGAACTATGTTCAACAACTTTAGAATAACTTGCTTTCTGTATCCCAAATTTGTGATAAAGGTTTTAAGGTAGTATTTGACAACAGAGGTGTTATGTCCAGAAAAAGGACTATGTGATCCCCGAGGGACAAGTCTTAATGTCTGCCTCAAGCTATATGATCTTTATGTCTTGGATCTATCAAAAGCCTCCATACGGATCATGAAGTTCAGTGCTTCTTGTCAAAAGCTACTGAGAAGGATTCCATCTCCTGGCATAGGAGAATGGGACACATTAATCCATGGAAGATGAATCACTTGATCCAGAATGATGTAGTGAGAGGAGTTAACGTCAAAAACTTCCCACTTCTAGATTTCTGTGTGGCATGCAATAAAGGAAAACAGACGAAGAAGTCTCATAAGGAAATGAAGTTCATTCCATCGAACTTCCTCTTGAACTTCTTCACATGGATCTGTTTGGTCCAGTCAGTACAAGAATCATTGCAGGTGACCTGTACTGCTACGTAGTTACTCATGACTACTCAAGATTCTCTTGGGTAATGTTTTTGAAATCCAAATTTGAAACATTTGAGTCATTCAAGAAATTAGTAACTACACTGGAGTCCCTATACAAGCTGAAGGTACGACAAGTACGCTCAGACAACGGAACAGAGTTCCAGAACCAATGGATGGAGGCATACTGCAAGGAAAAAGGAATATGCACGAGTTCACTTCTGCCTACACTCCTCAGATGAACAGCGTTGCTGAAAGAAAGAATCGGAGCCTGATATAGACTACATGGACTATGCTAGCAAACTCGAAACTACCTATCCAATTCTGGAATGAGGTAGTTGCAAATGTGTGTTACACGTTAAATCGACTTCTGGTAGTTAAACGCCATGGCAAGACATGTTACGAGTTACTACAACAATGTAAACCTAGTCTAGAGTATCTCGAGCCGTTTGGTGCACCGTGCACCCTACTGAAGAGACTCAGGAGGGAAAATTCAGCGAGAAAGCTGAAGAAGGTATCTTTCTAGGATACAACATACCGAACAAGAGAGTTTACAACAACTCGACGGGTCAAGTAGAAGTGTTGTGTAATGTGGACGTTCAGAGATTCACCACCCCACCTGCTGGAAAAGGACCCGCCTTCTTTTTCGACTATGATGGATTCTTCAAGTCCGTCGACATCCCTCTCTCCACGTCTGATGATGAGTTAGCAGCAAAGATGATGTATGATGTTCTAAACACACCATCTTAACAATCTACATCATCTGGCTCACAAGGTGATTCATCTACCAACTCAGTGGGAGCACTCAAGGTAAGTGACTCTTCCTCGGACGACGAAGCCATGGAAAATGATCAGGACACTCAGGAGCAACAGGTTCATCCTACTGCAAGTCCACAAGCATCCAATATTGATGCCTCTGAGTCTTCAGAACCTCACACTCCTACTGCCTCAGATCTGGAACCAAATGTACATAATCTTGATTCTGAGGTGGTTGTTCCAACCACTCCTGGATCATGCCCATATGTCTTTCACCCTTTGGACAATGTCATTGGGGATGTTAGATCAGGAGTTCAGACCAGAAGTGAGCTGTATTCAGCTGATTACGCCTCGGTGATGGAAAAGGGATACCTTCACGATGGAGCTTATCGTTGCTTTGTGTCTTAGTTCGAGCCAAAATACGTGAGTGAAGCACTAAATGATGAGGCATGGGGGAGTGCCATGCAAGAAGAACTTCTTCAGCTCAAGAAGTTAGGAGTATGGACTCTGGTGGATAGACCTAAAGGTGCTATGGTCATTGGCACCAAATGGGTCTTGAAATGCAAGAAAGATGATCAAGGCGTAATCATCAGAAACAAGGCTCGACTTGTAGTTCAAGGATTTCGACACGTTGAGGGAATAGATTACAATGAAGTGTTTGCACCCATGGCAAGAATGGAAGCCATCCGTATCTTCCTTGGCTATGCATCGTATATGAAGATTAAAGTTCATCAACTAGATGTGAAGAGTGCATTCCTTCATGGTGAAATCCGAGAGACAATGTACATCAGTCAACCCGAAGGATTTGAGGATCCATATCATCAGGACAGAGTTTACGAACTCCACAAGGCTTTATACGGGCTTCATCAAGCTCCTAGAGCCTGGTATGAGAAACTCTCCACTCACCTTGTGAAACATGGGTTTCACAAAGGTGTTATTGATTGCGCGCTGTTCATCAAAGAAAAGGATGGTGATTTACTGTTTGTCCAAATTTATGTGGATGACATAATCTTCGGTTCGAAGAATGAAGAATTATGTAAAGAGTTTGAAGCAGTAATGAAGGCTGAATTTAAAATGAGTGCCATGGGAGAGATGAAGTTCTTTCTCGGGTTACAGGTGGATCAGACACTTAAGGGAATTTTTCTACATCAGACCAAGTATGTAGGAGATATTCTCAGTCTCGTAGATGCCACCATGTACCGAGGAATGATTGGATCTCTAATGTACCTCACTGCCTCAAGACCATATATCATGTATGCGACCTGTTTGTGTTCAAGATATCAGGCAAAGCCAAAAGTTAACCATCTGATAGGGGTCAAAAGGATCTTCCGTTATTCGAAGGGTACACCAACACTAGGGTTGTGGTATCCTCATGACGATACTTCGAGCTTACGGCGTATAGTGACTCAGATTGCGGCGGTTGCAAGATGAACTAGAAGTCTACATCAGCAGGATGTCAATTCTTTGGGAGGAGATTAGTGACCTGGCAGTATAAGAATCAGACCTCGGTTGCTTTGTCAACCTACGAAGCCGAATACATTGCTGCTGCAAGTTATTGTTCACAAATCATATGGATTCAACAGGAAATGCGGGACTACTGTTTGAATTTCTCTTCTACTCCTATTTTTGTTGATAACTCTACTGCGATTGCAGTAAGTAAAAATTCAGTCCAACATCCTAAGACCAAACACATCGGAATAAAATATCACTTTCTACGTGATTGTTTTGAAAAGAACATAATCGATGTGGTGAAAATAAATATTGCTTTTCAACGCGCTGACCTCTATACAAAGGCTTTTGATAAACCACGTTTTCTATATTTGTTAGAGGTCAACGACGTAAAAAGAAAAGTAATGTAATTCCTGAAGATGCCAATGTGTAGTCCGATACGTATAGTCCATTTTTCTTTTAATTTTTATTTTCTTTATTTCTCTAATTTATTTTAAGTAGTTAATTAAATTGATGTTCTTTCTTTGCCTAGTAAAATCCTCAAAATGCAAATCATTTACTGTCTTAGAACTTTAGGGGGAGAATAGGTTTAGAAAGTAACATCATAAAAAACGAGGGAGGAGGAGAGGTAAGCTTTAGATCGTATTTGTGATACCGATTCAATCTTTGGAAAATGATAGTACACAAGAACAAACCACTTGGGACTTTAAAAGTTTAAATTGAAGAAGATGCAAAATTCAAAGTATAAGTCTTTGTAGTCTAAGCAATATAAAAGGAAAAATGATAGTAACACTAGCTACCACCAAGGTAACACAAAGAAAGTAGACCTAGAGGTTGCTAGACCACTGATGATATGTCGGTAGATTCAACGAAATAGATTATTAGACCTTGTTAGTGACCTCAAGATTAAACTAAGCTATTCGACAAGCTGTGGGTCATCATCTTATCCCTGGTTGACACAATCAACAAAATTCCAATATAGGGTGATGAGCAGAATAAAAGCCACAAACGTGTGCGTATGACCAAAATATGAGCAAAAGCACGTGATGAAAAAATGAAAAACCAATCAAACTAATAACCTATATTATTGGTGAGATCTATGCAAAAAGAATAAAATTGCTCAAACAAGAAGATAGGTTATGTGCCTCTTTGTTGTGCGGTGGCACTAACCTGAGGATAAGCATAACCTATATATTCAAGAATTCTTTGTTGTTTTCCACCTCTCTGCTGTGCGGTGCCACTGACCTGAGGCTTGGCTTCTCTTTGAAAGCTCTAAGAATAGTTTCTTCTTGAATACTACCCTAATACCGCTCAAAACTCTCATGAGGAATGTTGATTACCAGATAAGTATGGGATCCACAAATGCTTGTTGAAATAATCAAACCTTAAACTGCCACCAATCTATGTCAAAAGTCTGTGTATGGATTTAAGAGGACAAGTATACTAACAATCATCATGGCTACAATTATTGAAAATCCAAAGCAATGTGGGGATCTAATAGTACTAGTATGATTTCCTAAACTTGCTAACGACTCTAGATGAAAAACAAGAACAAAGCATCAAATGGTTTTGATAACATGTCATGAATGATTTGACTTACCTGTATGATTCCAAAATGAATCATTCATTTATGGTCAAAATGAATTGAAGCTGCCTTTTTCAGAAAATGAATCTATTAGATTTCCATCTTAGGATTTACACCTCATTCAAAACCATAAAAACAAGTTTTAGTTCTGTAATTCAGTTTTAGTTCTCTTATTTTGTTTAAATTTTGTCAATTTAGTTTGTTAAACATCGAACTATGCCATAGAACTCAATCGGGGATTTAATCAACTAAAAGGTCACGTCTGAGGTGACCACACGTGTTTTCAAATGTAAATGAGTCACGACTGAGGTGACAAATTGTTTTAAAAGGATCATGTCTGAGGTGATTAAAAAGTTTCCAAGTTAAAAGGATCATGTCTGAGATGATCATATGCTCAAAATGTTTAATCAATAGTTAAAGGGTGTAAAATGTCAAATGGCCATAAAGTCAAAATCACGAGTATGATCCATTCGCATGACTGGACCATGAGTATGAACCAATCATATGATTGGACCATACTTATGCCCTACTCAACTTAATGTAGCATGAGAATGAACCATTCACATGAATGGCTTACAAGATTGAACCAGTCGCCCGAATGGAGTTGACCGAATGAGTCAGTCGCCCGATTGAAACCCAGTCGGCCGACTGAATGTGATCGACTGAACCAATCGCACAACCGAGGTCCAATCACCCGAGTGAATAGAGCAAATGGGTCCAGTCGCCCGATTGAAATCAGATTCAGTATAAATAGGGCCATAGTCGATCGCATAAACTCATCACCCCCCATTCACCCTAAAATCGCACAGCCTACCGTTACTCTGCCAAAATTTCTTTAGACCCAAATAAAGTTCATCTTGTGACATTCACATGATCTCTGTTGATTTTACAGTTATAATGCGGTGCACTCTAACAAAAAATCTATTGATTTGAGCCCTAAATCACGAGATTCGGCCCTAACAAGACCCAAGACTGAAATTCGACAAATAACCTAACTAAACTAAGTAAAATGTTAAAATCTAGGTTATTAGATGATTAGTAGGTGGATTGCGAGCCTAATGAACCAAAACACGACGTCTAATTTTATGATTTGGTTCAAATTCGAATTTCAGTTGAACGAACAGTGAGTCATGCGACTAGACACCCGGATGAACTCCAATCGCACAATTGAGCTGGCCAAATGACTCAGTCGGCCGAATGGATCATCCAAATGAGCTCATTTGGCCAACGGAACCAATCACAGGCTCAGTCACCCGATTGAACTTAGTCGCATGCTCAGTCACCAGATTGACCTCAGTCGCATGCTCGGTCAACCGACTAAACACAATCGCATGGTTCAGTTGCATGGTTAAACCAGACTAAGTTCAACCAGGTTAATTTGAACTAATTTTTGTGGTGTGGTGATCTAAAGTCTATGTGTCTTGTATTACAGATCTATGGCTGACAGGTGGTCCATCAATCCAAAGAACAACATTTATGCCCGTTTGGATGCCACAACTCGGAACGGTGCCGAGTTTGCAGGGATCATTGCATTCCTCAAGAGATCCGGATTCACAGAGCTATTTCCATACTGTGCACTCCCTATCGGTCTGTACAGCAGGCCTTTTGGGAGGGGGGGCATTGGTAGATGGTTCATAAGAGCCCTACAGCATCCAGAGTTCCATTTTTGGCAAGATAGTGAGGTGACTGTAGCTGATATTCGTTGAGTACTCGACCTGGGTGACGATGCAGATCACCCGACCCGGCTACACCCTCTGAAAGATAGAGGGTGCTTCGTCAGGATGAAGTACGTTGGGGACATAAACGCAAGTGTGCTGAACAAAAGAAACCTATGTCCCCAGTTTAAGTACTTGGCGCATGTGATACTAAAGTGCGTGGCATCGAGGAGAGGTGGGTTTGATGACCTCTCATTCCATATCCAGAATGCCTACGTGGAACTGGTACTCAACCACCCCTTTAGTTTGTCCAGTATGATTTTTGCCTATCTGATAGAGAACCTAGAGGCAAAGGGAAAGGAGGGATTCTTCATGTACCCCAGATTCTTGTAGATGATCATCGATGGGAAGCTGCCTACCTTGCCTAAATAGAGCCACAATGTTGTATCATTGGAGATTATGGATGACACGACCTTAGGCCGTATGAACGTCTATAGGGGGAAGCAAGTCAAGCCCCCTGTGAAGAGACTCTTCGGGTATCTGGCCAAGGCTGATTACGTGGCACCATGTAGGAAAAAGTGGTACCATGAGGAGATTGACTCATATGTTGGCCAAATTGCTCTACCATCTGACGACTCCGACGATAACGGTGACACCGGCGGAGACTCTAGGCCCGCTTGTACTAGTGTCCCCACTACCCATGTTACATCTCCACCACCTACTAATGCCACCACTGCCAGCTTTCACCAAGACTATTGTCCTCCAGATGAGGAGGCAGAGAGTGATGAAGAGCATGTCACGAGGACTGTGGGCAGTCGGGTGGTTACCACAGAGAGGGACTTGAGGGCGGTTGGTGGATGCTGAGGGGAGTCTGAGGATGCTGCTGCTGATTCAGATCCCACATATGCCATGGACCCGCCCAATAGCCAAGGGGGGCCTCTGTGCCTAGAGGCTCGAGGAAGAAGAGAATGACACAACCCTATGGCAAGAAGGGGAAGAGATTGAAGTTCACCTTGACCACATCTACCACCAGAGCTAATACCTCAGCCACACCTTCACTACTGCCACCACCTCTAATACCTCACACACCACTCCTACACTTACCCACATCCAATCCACCACCACTACAGCCCATCCACCACTACCTACATCTATACCACCACCAATTTTCACCACTGCCACCACCACCACCACTAGCCACGAAGCAGGACCATTATCTTACCCCTTATTTCTATCTGGATCATCTCTACCTCCCAGTGGGGTAGAGGAACAGCTCTCAGCACGGAATCATATGGTGCTGAAGCTGTTGGCAGTCGATGACGAGAAGACTGCCCAGATTCGTCAGTTATTAGAGCTTACTACTACACAATCTCAGCAGGTGCAACTGATTGAGTAGCAGGCACAACAGATGGCTACTCAGAGCCTAGAGATGTCCCAACTCTAGGAGCAAAATGTCCATTCAGCAAATAGAATAGAGGAGTTGGAGGCTACTAACAAGACCATCATGTTGAGGCTCAAAGGATCAAAGGATGAGCCACTAAAGATCAGAGAAGGAGATGGAGATGATGGTGATGATGATAACAGTGATGATGAAGATGATGATGGTGATGATCAAGGTGAAGATACAGAGGGAGGTGATGATGTTGATGCAGGTGATGATGATGATGACGGAGAAGGAGATACATCTGCTACGGGTGCCACATCAACAAGTGAAAGGAGGACTAAGAAAGCTCAAGACACAGTTGCCTCTACATCAGCCCCGTCAGTAGAGGAACACATGATTCAAGACAAGAATAATGCATAGTTGTGTATGTCATTTAAAATCATGTGTATTTGAATATTTTATCAAACTAATATAATTAATGTTTAAGTATATATTTAATGTTCACTGCTTTCATTATTTACTAATGCATGATATGTTTATATGATTTAATCAAGCAGATCAAACATCTTAGCAAGATGAGTATGACGTTCTCCTTTTCAGCAGATTAAGTCTCAACTCACAATGATACTTGATCTGCAAAGGATAGTCAAGAGGTCTGTGAGTTACACTCCTGAAGAAGGAGAGATTATCCATGACCTTACTGATGAGCAACTTGCTGAGATGTTCAGACTGAATCCCGACAAGATCGTGAAGGATGCTCCTATGGTGGACAGTGACAATGACAATGAGCTTAATGATGTTTATGAAATCGAGATTGAATACGTAACTGATCAACATTAGCCAGAGTATGCTGACAAAGAAGGAAATCTAGTCCCCAATCTGGGTGACTCCCTTGTTAGTGATACTTTTGAAACTCTGGATAAAATGGAGCAAGAGTCGGAAAAGAAGGAAGACAAGGCCCAAGCCTTAGTAGTCAACGTCAATATCAGAAAGGCAGAATGGGCAGTGTAGTTAGAGCCCAACGCAGTGCTCCAAAGTCAAATGTCTACACAAAACTCTATAAAGTGAAGAAGCATCCCTAGGTGTCAGGCAAAATCATTGTGTGGGCCTATTTTGAAGATCTTAACGTCTATGCTATTAAAAGAGAGAAAAGAGATTGAATAGTTCGAATTCCCACACGATGTGAAGACTCTTCCAGGTTTTGAGCTTAACCAGTTAGCAAAATTGAAGTTGCTATATGCTGACCCTCATAAGATGTCAGGCTGATTTGAAGCAACGTTAAAGAGAGAGTGCCACACCCGGTGGGTCAACTTCAAGCCTCAACAACCAACAAGGTATATCAGGAGATCTGAAGTTGATGCCATAACTGGGAAACCAAAAATAGTGCTCAAGTGGAGTCCTCTGCGCATGATGTCTAGAATCCCTCTACGGGAAATGCCACAGGACTTCACTCCACACTTCAAGTGGTGGTACTACGATTGGAGAACAGGTGAGACAGTAATAGTGTTGAAGAGAAATGATAGCATGGAAACTATAAGGGTGTTTGACCCCATGTGGCTCACTAACTTGTCATCCGATGATGTTTACACCTTATACAAGTGGCCACTATTCTATGACTCACATGATATTGTACAAGCAATCCAATTATAGAATGTGATACGACTCTGCTTTGCTTTTGAAATACATGCAGGAGTCACAAGAGATGAGAAGTACAAGAAGTATGAGGATCTTATGAAGAATGTAAGACAATAGATGAAACTAGGTCCAAGGGGGAGTTTGTAGATACATGTGTACCTAGTTTCTGAGCATAATGTAAAACGTCTTTATTGTCTTACACATATGTAATTAGATGGGTACTTAATGAAATACAATGTGTGGTTGTGCTTATAATGTTGAATATTTCATTGCTTAGTATGTAATAACACTTATTGAACTTACTATATAGGTTTGTGGTTGTTTGAATAGATCTAAGTCAAATAATGATTGTGAAACATATACAAACTTAATCATATGAAGTTCTCATGTGAATGGCCTATGCTAATGGACCACAAATATGAACAACTTTATCCTAATGAACCAGTCGCAGGACTGAACCAGAAGACTGGATCAGTTGCATGATTGTAACATGAGATTGACTCAGTCGTAAGACTTAACACTCAGTCATGCGAATGGATCAACCGCATGACTCAATCGCATGCTTGAACATGCTAATGGTTCAGTCGCCCGAATGAGAAATCCTAATCTATAAATACCACTTAAATCATGGAAAAACATAACACTTCGTATACCTACGTACTAAATCATACCCTAGCCATCCAAAGACCTCTAAGAACCTGTTCCAAGTTAATAGATCGCACTAGATCGATTACCAACCATTCTTAACATTTAGATTTAATCCACAATTGCTTCTACATGTGTTCTCACTGATTGGATCGCCAATCAAATAGGATTCCGCACTATTTGATTTGGTATACACGTATATTAGTTAGTATTTCATTCGATATACGATCCTAACAGATTGTCAGTCTATCAGAACTCCTGTGGATACTAAAGTGAAGATTGGACCTCATCGTGAAGGCAAATCAGTGGATCAGACTCACTATCAATCTATGATCGGTTCACATATGTATGTAACACCCAGTAGGCCTGACATTATGTTTGGTGTTTGTGTGTGTGCCAGGTATCAAGCTGATCCAAAAGAATCACATGTGAATCCAGTCAAGAGGATATTTAGATATCTAAAGGGCAAACCAGCTCTTAGGTTATGGTATCCAAAGGAAGGAGACTTCAATCTCCATGCTTTCACTGATAGTGATTATGGAGGATGCAACTTCAATAGAAAGTCCACCTTTGGCGTTGTCAGTTTCTTGGTCCCGGACTGGTCTCTTGGTAATGAAAGAAGCAAACAAACATATCTGTATCAACAGCAGAAGCCGAATATATTGCAGCATCAACATGTTGCTCTCAAGTACTCTGGATTCAAAACCAGATGCTGGATTATGGTTTTAACTTCTTGCACACACCAATTCATATTGACAACACGACAACTGTTTTTATAACCAATAATCTAGTTCAACACTCAAAAACAAAACACATTGAAATTAGATATCATTTTTTGAGAGACTATGCTGAAAAGGGGTTAATCAAATTGATTCAAGTACCCACTGAAAAAACAATTAGCTGATTTATTTACAAAGGCATTTGAACCTAGTAGGTTTGAGTTCCTAGTTCAATCACTTGGCCTGATTAACGTTGAGTAAAATCAATCAAAACATCGAAAACAAGTCAAAAAATACTAGAAAAACACAAAAAGAAGTCAATTTTATGAAGAATAGAATATCATTGGGAAATGATATAATTACGATCATTATATCATTCATTGTGCTTAATTTCAAAATTTGCAAGACTGTCATGACTTTCCAGATATGTTGGTAGGCTTAACTTGGAAGAGAAGATATATGTAGTGATGAATTAAAAATCTTATTCAGTAGTGAAACACTCATCACAAAGTACAGGTATGTAATAGCTTATCTAAGTGCATGTGTGTGTAGTAACCTAAACACACCAGGTAATAATGCTTTATGAATCTCTTTCACCTACATCAAGTTTCATCTTTGTTTTGCTAAGCAAAGACCTGGTGAAACAAGCACAGAGTGCAGATGTACTGATCCAAAAGATTCCCAACAAGGAACACATCCAAATTGGGTGAGTCTACAAAAGAAATACATTCCAATGATTGAACAAAAGACTCCTATCATGGATCACCTTCCAATGTTAAGTGAAAAGAATCCCAATATGGATCATTATGAAAAGGATCA
This sequence comes from Flaveria trinervia, assembly GCA_025506515.1. NCBI lineage: Eukaryota > Viridiplantae > Streptophyta > Magnoliopsida > Asterales > Asteraceae > Flaveria > Flaveria trinervia. The sequence continues at coordinate 41,475,023 of CM046444.1, forward strand.
AAGTAAAAGGATTAGTGAAAATGAGTTCTTATAACTTAAGTAACCTGGGAAGGTAAGTTGTGAAAAAGTTCTACCATGCATTGTATGAAGATGGTTGATCATTCCATGCTTGTGTGTGTTTGAGGTACACATTGAATAACTAAATCAACCAAAAACATGATAAATATCATTTGCATCAAAATATCAATCGGGTATGAGTTTAAGAGGACAAACATACCTTCAATCATCAAGTTCATAAACACGTCCATTTTATCATAAAGGATGCACATGTGTAATGTAAGATTGATATGATCCCAACAAAAGATATACTTCTCTTCATTATTCATAATCAATGTAAATAATTGTCAAAAAGTTTTTAAATATTTAAAGTTTCTATCCAGATGTGAATATAAAGTTTAGCGGGAGTAATTTAAATTTTTTATTAAATCTATATAGATTGTTACTATCATAAATTACTTTCTTAAAACTTAAAAACAAAAGAAAAAGAAAATGAATGTGTTGATGCAGAAGTTATACCATAGTATCTCAGCCTATGTAGATTCTTGAAAGCATGAAAAGTCCAAGATCAGTCAAACACTGGGAAACTTGTACCACTTCTGACATACAAGTCAATCCAAGCAAGAATTGACAATCTCAATAGTCCACAACTTCATAACAAAAAATCAATCAATGACATCTCTTTATAACATGAAAAACCAAAACAGTCACATTAACTTATGATTAAGTTCAAAAGTTAATGCAAGTAAGTGCATTGGCTAATGCGGGTGAAGGTAACCCATGCTTATAACCAATGCGGGTAGCTTTTTATTTCCAAGTGAAACTAATGCGGACAATGATTGGACTCTACCGCATTAGTGTGTTACAAGAATACATGAAATTTTCCCCCTTCGGATGCTATTCAGGATGGACTTTGATGGATGATTACCCCCGCCAAAATCTCTCAAGTTAAAACCTATGTGGAACAAAAATTGTTCTACCGCATTTGTCAATGCGGATAAAATATTTTTCAAGTGTTAAACCACATTTGTCAATGCGGATAACATTTTAAGTGTACAACCGCATTTGTCAATACGGATGAAATTTACACTTCTGCATTTGTTTTACTCATCCGCATTTGTGGATGTGTATCTTCAAGTTTCATGTATTGTCAAACAGAAATAAATTAAGTGCTTAATCTATTCTATCACAATGAATGATGATTAAGTAAATGTGGAGTTTATTCTATCGCATTTGCTATAGTGAACAAATGCTGTCAAAGTCAGGTCAGCCGCATTTGCTACAGTGAGCAATGCTGATAAATTTTGTTCAGCTGCATTTGCTACAGTGAGCAATGCTGATAAATTTTGTTCAGTTGCATTTGCTACAGTGAGTAATTCTCAACAAGTTTTGTCAACCGCATATGTTACAGTGAACAAATGCTGATGAACTACGTTCTTCCGCATTTGCCACAGTGCACAAATGCTGATGAACTACGTTCTTCCGCATTTGCCACAGTGCACAAATGCACATAGAAGAAAACTGAAGTAAAAAAACTTCCGCATTTGCTACAGTGCGTAAATACGGATGATTAAAACCACAAGTTAACTCTTCCGCATTTGTAACAGTAAACAAATGCGGATAGAAAAGTTATTTAAATTTTCTCCTCCGTATTTACAACTGTAAATGAATACGAATGTATAAAAACCATCCGCATTTGCTACAGTGTGAATTAAAATTTTAGCCGCATTTGTTCTGAGACTTGTAAAATTTTGTAAAAGCTATTCTTTGACTATTTAAAGTAAGTTCAAAAGGTCATTCAATACTTTTCAAATTTGAGAGACTACATAGTGAGATGAGCGTAAAAACATTGTACACCCTCTTTGATCATCATCATCATCAACAACCAAAGATTTAAGTGTGTTCTACTCAAACTGTTGTTGTCATCGATTCTAAACTACAGTAGCATTGAAAGAAAGGTGAAGTTTTCAAAAAAAATTCATGACCTAACTTTCAGACTGTTGAACCAAAATGGAATGAAGAACCAAATGATAATGAAGAACACCCAAAATCCGATTTATTCAAATATATTTATACATTTTCGACATCAATGGACATGCAAACTAAGAGGAATTCTAACCATCATGAAAAACCTTCATAGTTGTGTTCATCATAAGAACAGAGTCTGATGAAAAACGAAAAGGTGTAACAAATAAATGAAATAACATCTAATAAATGGTTTATTTAAACTTGAAAAACAAAGAAATTGTGATTGTTCAACAACGAATTCACCATTTGATGTGACAACAATGAAACACTAACTTCAAACGTTCATATTTGACCTTTAAAAGTCAAATTGATAAATTGTGCACATGCTTTGTCATCAATACTAACACATATGTCTCTTATGCAGATTAAATGGCTAATCTTTCATGGAACAAGCTCCACAATGTTAGCGGTTATTTAGACCCTGATGTACCAGAGGCTGAGGGACTCAGAGACATAATCAGATTCATCTCTACAACAAGGGTAGCTTATCCTATCACTGTTAGACCCATCATCTATGAGAACCTGATAAGGTCATTCTCGGACACTGCTGAAGTGATTGAGACTTATGGTGGAAGGATTAATAATGAGCTTACACTGACCATTACTGAAGAAACTATGAGAAGATGTTTACAGTTTGGTAATGATGCAGATGCACCAATTGAGTTGGATGAAGATGATATCACTACCTTCTTTGCCGAAATTGGGTGTGAAGGGGGTTTTGAAACTAAACAGATTATGAAGGGATTAGTGGACTTGCCTTGGAGATTCCTCATCCACACCTATCAGCACTGTTTCAACGAAAGGAAAACAGGGTGGAATGATATTCTAATCATCACATCATCAGCAATTTGTGCTTTATGCACAAATAGGCCATTCAACATGTCAACCTATGTATCTAATGGTCTACTATCAAACATACAAGAGGAAAGGAGATACAAGTTCTTGATGTACCCAAGATTCATTCAATGTCTGATAAATGAAGCATTCCCTAATCTAGCTACTGAGGGACCAGTTCTAGATATTCCACATTATGATGCTAAGTCATACAAGTACATTAAGAAGAGGGATCCTTGAAACTTCTACAGTGGAGCTCACTCACCTCTTCTACCTTGGATGCTTCAAGAAATCAATCTTGATGAACAAGGTGAAGAACAACATGTTCCTGCTAATGAGCCTATAGAAGAACAAACTGCTGATGAGCAAGTTGATGGCATTGATAGGCAAAGGTCAGTGTCACCCCAAGATGGTGCAAGGGGTGATTCTCACACTGAACTTGGACTTCATGATTCTACTTCTCCATTTGTATCTCTACCTATCCCATCTCCACAAAGAACCCCACAACCATCACCATTACCATCTCCCCATAAATCACCAACCACTTCAACTCACAAATCACCTATCTCATCACCAATAGCCCAACCAATAACATCTCCACCTCATCATTCCCCAACACCTCCACCTCATCACTCTCTAATATCACTACCTCACCAATCACCAAAATTACCACCTCAACCATTCCATACCAATGATAATCCAACTGAGTTTGGAGATTCAACCAACTCTTCTAAAGTATCCAAATCATCTTCAGATGAGGAGGATCAACATGTTCAAATTCCTGTAAGGTGAGTCACTTCTGACACTACTCCTTCAGAGAGTTTTTGTGATCTGATGTGAACAGACCGGATGAAAACGATGAGTTAATCTCTGAGCCCATGCAAAAGATTGAAAGGATGGAAATAATACTAAACATGAGATCAAGAATCATTGATGATAGGATTCTTGAACTTGATGAAAAGGAGAATGAGTTAAAAGAGCTAAATGAAAAATATGAAGCTGAAAAGAAAGAGAAAGATAAAGAGATTGACTACCAAAAAGCTGCTCTCAACCATTCTAGAGAAGAAATCAGTGGGCATTTTGATACTCTTTCTATTCACACCATTGCTATGGAAGAGCAGGAAGATATGATTGAAGAACAACCAGAGATTATATCCAATCTGTAAAATCAAATTGAAAGCAAAAAAAAAAAGAATCTCTGAGCTTGAGATGTTAATTGAAATTCAAAGAAGTGTTGAGGATGAAGAAAGGGAAAAAGATGAAGAAAGAGTTATGGCTGATGAGAAACAATCTTCTTCTCAGAATGTTGAAAAAGAAGAAGATACAAGCAAATCAAAGAATGAAGAATCAAGCCTAGAAATGGTGGTCAATTCGGGAAAATCAGATGCTACACACTCTAAAAAGGCTGAATTTGAAGAACTAACCAGTGCACTAGACAGCTTTACTTCTGAAGAATTCATATTGATGATGAATTTTGGGATTTCGTTGCTGACCAGAGGACTAACACTGAACCCATTGTGGTCATTCCTCAATCTCTAGTTCTCTTGTAGAAGGAGTTGAGTATGCCAATGGTACTTGCTGTGTCAATGTCTGAAGAACAAAAAGATATGATCAGAGAGTTCTGTGAAAAAGAAAAGGAAAAGGAAGAAAAAGAAGCTGATGATCACGAACAAGTACAAAATGAGGCTGAGAAAGTGCCTGAGGAGATTAAAAAGCCTGAATCCTCTTCTTGTCCTTGACTTCAAACTTATACCAGGAAGAGAAATTATTTATCTAAAAAGGCAAAAGGAAAAGACCAATAGTGGAAGAAGAACATGTGAAGAAAAGTAAAAGAGATGATCCAAGAAGTTTGGCAGCCACAACCAAATTCCTAGAAGAACATGAGCAGGCTGAGGCTCAATTAAAGAAACAAGCTGTTGTTATTGATTTGGAAGAAGGAGAAATAGAAGGAGGATATGATGCTGAGAAAGCTGTAGATATGGATAGTCTGGTGGAAAATGAAAAATTTGAGGATGAAATGGTGGTAAAGGCACAAAAGATGATCTTATGATAAAAGCCATGTTCTTGATCAATCATGGGTATGATGCTGATGAAGTATTTAGTATGACATATGAAGGCATGAAAGCAGAAGAAAAGAAGGTCAATAAACTGCTGGACCCCACGGTTGAAACAAATTATGAGAAGTCCATTGTACCCAAAGTTCCCAAGCCAAAGCTGTTAGTCATGATGAAGCAATCTCCAACTCATGAATCTCTACATCCTAATCCCTATACAATGACTGATAGGGAAATGAAGGATTACCTCACCAGTTAAGGCTTCACTAAAAGGAAACTAGGACACATGAAAACTAACTCACTAAGAGCTGCCACACTTAGATTAATCAATGAAAAGAAAGAAAAGCCAAAGAGGTTAGAAGAAGAAGTCCTCAATCAAAAGCCAAGATCAAGAGTCTCTACATAAGACATGCAACTTACACATAAAGATCAAGACTATCTGGCACATGTTCTTCACAAATATCCAGAGTGGTTTGCTGAACCCTCCTAACTGAAACTTCAAGAAGGGTTAACCACTGTTGAGATAATTAGAGGTGTATCTACTCTAAAAGGCAAAATTGACCAGAAAATCATTTCCTGGAAGTATGATAGTTCATGGAATATGTTAATGGTTAAAAGAATCTTAGGGCTAGTGCAATTTTTTACAGAGTACACTGCTCTAGAAAATGCCCTTGGGATTCATGACCTAAAAGAACTGGCTAATCTAGAACTGATCAACCATAATGCCATGTTGAGAGGGTATGAATTTGAAGGTATACTTAAAATGTTCAAGAGAACCAACAACCTCAATTCATTGAAATCCATATGCATGAGAAAAGACAAATCTTTCAAGAACCCTGTAGAGATGAAACAGATAAAACCAGCAGAAGAAGTAGTGTTTCGAGAACTAACGGTGAAACCTACAGAATCATTGAAAAGAAAATTGGTGGCTGGCACTCATTCCTCAATACCAATCTCAAATGTTTATTATGATGAGAAGACCTATGAATTGGTGATTGAGAGGAAGTGGGGAGGTAAAGAAGGTGCTGAAATTAGACTGTTCGGTGGTTATGAAGTTAGACTACTAGATCAATCATATATTCACTACATATACACAAGGCAATTCAGAGAGATATCAAACAAATTGGGTCAAGAAGATCTGCATTTCTTTCTAAAGTGCATCAAAATATTAAAGATGGCATATGATCAAATCAGTTTCAAGAGGGAGAAAAGAAAGAAGAAGAAGACACCTCTATAGTTGGGCAACATTGTCAAACTAGAAGTTGATGTAGATGGTGCTGTTTTAATTCACAGGGATGGGCAATCTACGGTGTCTATTTGGGAACCAGTTTCACTTAAGAAACTACCACTAAAAGCCATTCACAATATGAGCGAAATGAAGGTTCATGTACTAAGCAGGGATAAAATGTCAGAAGCTCAAGACTTTCTCAACATGATCAAGGCAATTTTGAATCCAGCTCATGCAGCACCTTTTACACCATCACAAGACCCAGTAGAATCATCACAACCTCAATCACTGCCCAAACATTGAAGAACATAGGCTGTATAATCCTTAGGGGGAGTATTGTTAGACCCTGAAAGGATTATACATGCCAATTGAATGGGTGTGTTGATGGTTGCTCTGTTAGATTCCCACAACTCCAAGAAGTAATGGGGATGAAGATCCTGCACACATGAAAAACCAAGTATGGCTATCCGCAGTTGTAAATGCGGAAGACATAAAACAAATATGGACAAGTATTTGTTCTTCTGCATTAACAATATGGAAGACCAAAAATAAATGCGGACAAGATTTTGTTCATTTGCCTTTGTAAATGCGGATGACCAGACAAATGCGCAAAAGTATTTGTTCATCCGCATTAACCAATGCGGATGACCAACATACTAATGCGGATGATCAAGTGAAGATATGTTGATCAAGTCATCTCATCCGCATTTGCCAACACGGAAGAACAAGCAGAGATGCGGTTCAAGACTTAGACTAATTCTGATGTAATAGTTCAGGGGTAGTTTAGTCATTTTGTAAAAGGTATCTTGTCTGCCTATAAATACAATAGAAAACCTCGTACATGAGGTGATAGAATTTAAACAATCAGAATATTTTGTATTCTCTAGGTGCCTTATTCTTTTCTTGCTAAACCCTAGCAGTCATTGTAATCAATCACCTTTGTTAATATATACAAAGCATTTATGAGTATTTCTTCTGTATTAAATGTTTCTTGATTGTGTGATTCCACCATTCAATCATTAACTCAATCATTATATTCGATCCTTAGTGAGAATCTCAATCTCACAACCTTGTCAATTTTCCAAATAATTCGTCTTTAGAACATACCTGTGTAGAACTAGATGACTCAACCATCAAAGCAGAGTCAGAATCTTCGGTGACTAGAGATTCTGAGTTTGTAGCACTAAGCTCTTCTTCAACCAATTAATCAATGACATTCATAGCTTCTTCGATATCTGAACGTGAATGTTCAGTTATGATGTCTTCTTCACTTGCAGATCCATCATCCAATGTATCAACTAAAGCAATGTTTGATTTGCTAGGAAAAACGAATCTGAAGGACTAGTCTTGTCCTTCATCAGCTTGAGCAACCAAAGCCTTAGATTCTTGACTTGAAGATTAAGCTCCAATCATATATTTGTCTTGTCAGTTGAATGTAGGAAAAGGATTTCCATTTCCAGTCTTCTTTGGCTTAATGCACTCAGGTTTGAAGTGCCCCTTTTCACCATAATTGGAACACGTGACTTTGGTTTTATCAAATCCAAATGTCATATCTTCAGTAGCAACCAAATTTTGTCCTGTTTTTTTCACAAAGTTCTTGGCTCTTCTAACAGCACTAGCCAAGGCCCACATAATATCCATGCATTATAGCTCAGTTTTATCAACTTGCTCGTAGTCCTCATCAGCAAGAGGATAGTTTCCAATCTTACTAGCAACTAATCCATCATAAGGTTGAACAACAGCAGCTAGAAGGTCCATGTGCTCCTTAGCAACTTCTATGGTGACATTTCTGAGATTCTCGGTCTTCAACTTGGTAGTATTTGCCTCAGGAACTATGTATTGGGTTCGAGATGACCCTAACGTTACAGTTCCTGACGCACTGCTTTGGGAAGATGCAGCGGAGCTAGGTACAAATGCCGTTTGTAGAGGTGCACCTGAAGCAGCCGGAGTTGGAACTGAATTGTAAGTGTAGGATTCTGAACATAGGATCCTATCTTTGACATGTATTTCATGTGTAGTTCTTGCTCCCTTAACTTCAAAATGAAATCATTTATGTCTAAAATAGCAAGAGTGGCATTTTGTCTTAGATTAGACACAAATGAATCCCATTTGTCTGGCAGACCATCAGCAAACCAGAGACTTTATCTTCCATGATGTGGTCATGCCATGAGTGTGCAACTCACTTATCAGATGATAGAATTGATCAATGATGTCATCTAGGCTCTCATTTCCAATCGAATAGAAATTGTCAAACTCCTTCTTAAGAGCTTTTGCTTTCAGTGCTTTCAAAGTTGCATTTCCTTCATATCTCTATTCCAAGCCTTCCCATAATTTCTTAGACTGCATGTTCTCAGTGAAAGATGTCCTTAGGAATAGACCGAGTCAACAAGGCATATGCTTTCTTTTCAGCATTTTGTAGAGTCTTCTGGGATTCACTCGTTCCTCCCAACGTCAATTTAACTCCATTAGCACTTAATAGAACTGCGTAACTAGTCTCAATGGACGCCAAAGGTTTGGGTCAACTCCATTCAAGTGTATTTCAAACCGCTGTTTCCACTAAGGGTATTCATCCAAAGTTAATAGCTTTAGCGGTTATTATGGTTTCCAAACTCATTCTCCAGAAGTAGAAGGTTCTGGATATGCGAGTCCTTTCCAGCAGTGAATGTAGCAAACTGGTCTTCCATTGCTTTAAACTTGGTAAACTTAGAACACGAAAGATTCACTCGTGTGAATGAGCTATGCGAATGGGTCACTCATGTGAATGAGCTATGCGAATGGGTCTCTCATGCAAATGAAAGATACAAATGAGTTCAATCGTGCGATTGGATTAAGTTGTGCAAATGAATAGGGCGATTGGAATCAAATGACTGGAATTTCTTAACCGTGCGAATAGGAGATGCGATTGAGTTAAATCGTACGAATGAGAGTATACGAATGGGTTCAGTCGTACGAATGGACCAATCGTGCGACTACATGCTGTTGTGTTTGAAAAATCGAATATTTTGAACACTTAGACATAAAATACGAATTTTCGAGAAACCCTAATCTACAGTTTTATGAACAATCAAAACTTCAACACATGCAAACGTCGAAAAAAAATTTTGGAGCAAAAAGGTGACTCTTTTGATTGAAAACGTTAGTTCTTAATACCAAAACCAATTGAATCCATGCAAAATCACGAGCCAAAGCTCTGATACCACTTGTTAGGACCGTTTTTGTATGGAGTACTAACGGATTCTGCATGAGACCAGATCAAATAGTGGGGAATCCTATTTTATTGGTGATCCAATTAGTGAGAACGGCAACCTGATCGATCTAACTATGTGGTATTCGAAGTCTTTTCAAAAGTATAGTTTTTCCACGACAACCTGACGGCTAGGGTTCATGAATATTTGATGTCTTTTTAAAAGTATAGTTTTTCCACGAATTATGTTGTATTTATAGGTTTTTAGTTTTCATTCGTACGACTGACCCATTAGCATGGTTCAATCGTGTGACTGATTCATGCGGTTGATTCATACGTACGACTGAAGGTTCAGTCGTGCAACTGAATCAATCTTATGTCTCAGTCATACATCTGATCCAATCTCTTGGTTCAGTCATGTGACTGGTCCATAAGCATGATTCATTCATGTGTATGGCCCATAAGTAAGGTCCATTAGCATGAATGACCACTAGACTAAGTTGAACACATTCCTCAATCAATATTGACTTAGAACGGTGTACAACAACCTCAAACCTATATATGATGTTCATACATATGAATTACATCAAATACAATAATAATATGAAACATTCAAAGACAAATAAACCTCAAAAGCATATCATATTTCATTGAATAATTACATTACACATGTGTAAGAATGAAAGACTTTTACATTAAGAACATAAACTAGGAACATGATGTATCAACGGTGATTATGTAGCGGAAATACACAAAACATAGATCATTGAATGCTGAAATACTCATAAATGCTTTTGTATTACTGATGGTGAAAAGGTTACAACGAATGCTAGGGTTTAACAAGATACAATAACTTGATACCAATGAAACGAAGTACTCATCGAAGATTCTAATATTCTGATTGTCAAAGATTGATTTTCTAAGGTATTTTGAAATTAGGGTTTCTATTCTATTTATAGGATGACAAAAGGCCTTTAGAAAATGACAAAACTACTCTTGTACTATACATCAGGAAACTAGTGTAAGTACAAAAGCCTAATAATTATTTCTTCTATTTATCCATATTAACTAATGCAGATGACTTGTTTTTCATCAGCATTTCTTTTTGGTCTTCAGCATTGGTGTTTGGTCATTAGCATTAACAAATACAAATAAACAAACACTTATGCGCATTTGTTGCAAAACGTTCGTATTAGTTAATGTGGATGTGAAGTACTTGGCTGCATTTCTTTCTGCTATCCGCATTAGTATATACGGATGAACAAACACTTGTCAGCATTTGTTCTTGGTCATTCGCATAGATAAATATGGATTGCCAACACTTGTCTTCCTCTCAAAATGTCTTCACCCGCATATCTTCTTGGACTTGTGGGAGAATAATAGCATAAAAACTATCAACCACCTTTAAATTGGCATGTATGATCCTATTAGGGTCTAACAATATAGATTGATTAAATGATTTAAAACGATTCAATTCACATGGCAATGTCAAGAGTGATAATGCAATAGTCTAACATAAAATATAAAACAACACAATTAAACCTAGTGACTGAATTGACTCGGTCCCCAGACGAAGGCTTTGAGAATGAATGATTCCAGTTTCAATCCCCACGTGATTAAGCAAATGGGTTGGGTTTGTCAAAACAATAGATCTATTATTATTATTCTGATTGTATGAATTAATGATGTGTTCTCATCTAGTTTATCTAACTATGCACACATAATTGCAAGTAATAACATAGCATGTCTTGAATTGAATTTAGAATGAATAAAATAACATTGATAACAATGATTGAATATTGAATCACATGATTTGCCCAAATAATATAGCATAAAAATGGTCAATAAAATGAATACTCACATTGATATTTGGAGATGATTTGAAGAATAATAAAGTGGTAAATTACACACCACTGGTTTCTTCACGGTTAACCTAATAATGGTGTCCTAAGATTAGGATGATATGATTTAAAGATGAGACATGTATTAGGGTTTTAGTTTAGGATTTGGGTGACAGGATCAGTGATCACAAGTTTGACGTATCAGAATATAAAGCAGCGGAATACAAACACGAATTAGACAAATTGTAGCAAGCAATCGATACTTGTAAGCGTTAAGATCGCATACGGTTATAGGGAGAGAATATGAATTTCTGATTTCTAGGAATGTTTATAGATGTAGAATATTTCTAATCGAATCAATTAATCATTCCATTCAATTGCTCATATCGCTCACGATTACATAGGTTGTCACTCCTTATATAGAGTGCAACAGTCACTGCTGTTATCACGGAAAGTGACAACTGGCAGATCCAATACAGAAATAACTAATTCTTAACAAACTACTGAAATGTTCACAACTACTGAGAACATATCAGCAAGTTAAGTACAAATATAAAACTACTGAAACTACAACGACTGAAGAACAAGCTCTTCAGTCGTTTTTTACAAAACTACTGAATCAAAGAAAATAAAACTACTGATATCACAACTACTGAAGAAGTACTCTTCAGCAGTTGTGACAAACTACTGAGGCTTCAGTACTTGATCTTCAGACTTTGACCTTCAGGCGTTTCATCAGCTGATGACTTCAGTAGATATCATCAGCTGATGTCTTCAGTCTTTGTCTTCAGACTTTGTACATCAGTTGTTGATCTTCAGCACTTGTGAACTCTTCAGCTGTTGTACTTCAGTACTTTGGTCTTTCAGCTTCAGCACTTGTGTTCTTCAGCTGTTGTACTTCAGCACTTTGGTTCTTCAGCTGTTAAGGTCTTCAGCACTTGATCTTCAGCTGTTGAAGTCTTCAGCACTTGTCAAACTACTGATGAGGCTTTCAGCATTGTTGTGATACCGTGTGGGACTTAGAGGTTTTCTGATCTTGGCTCATTGGTTCTTTTGGTCCAACAAACTCCCCCTGACCAATGCAGCCAAAACCTCTAACTTATTTATACTCCCACTTATTGATGGCAAAAATGTTGGTCTTTTTCCTTCTTGATCAGTAGAGAAGATGACCCATGTACGCTCCGGCCTGGTAAAATCTCAAATATTTGTTTGGCAGAGTATGAATGGGAACTCTGTTTTGGGGAACTGGACACAGAGTTTTTCTCCCATTCATGAGATTTACTTCCCCATAATGAGTCTGTATGACTCACGAACATAGGCCTCAAGGAGAACAATTTGTTCCTCTTGAGAGAGTTCTTCAGCTCCTCCTTCGAAGAAGAACTCTGGACCATAGTACTCTGATAAGTACTTCATGGTCCTGCCATTTTTCAGCTCCACCGTAGTTACCTCCCTGTATACAAATTCATCAGGATGGTTGCCTTCAAGGAGTAACTGGAGCTCATTCTTTTGGATGTCTTCAAGCTTTTTGTATAACAACCCCTTCTTAATCATCTTGTTTTCTAGTAAGGCTTGAGGTGTCTTCTTTGCTTGGTGAGCTTTCTTGAATTCATCAATGATTTCCCAAGGTGAGACTACAACGGCCAACATGATGGTAGATTCTATTGTTTTTCGTACTTGGCCGTTGTATCTGTGTGGGATAGTTCTTTTATGGATTCTAGAACTCACCCTGGGGTCTGGCCATACTCTCACTCTCTCCTTCTGATACTGAAAGGTGTGTCTGAGAGTGTACAGCCTTTGAGCATGCCCTTTCATGGCTTGAATAGATGATGACTGAGGAAATTCCTTGTCAACCATCTTCAAGTTTGCTCATCGTGCTGTTTCTGCTGTTCTTCTTCTTCTTCTATCTTGACTCTGACCATTTCCCTTTGAGAGTCAGGTGTGATCATGGATTGACTCTGGGGTTTTGGTAGCTTCAGAACAGCAGAGAGTGGCAGACTATCATCTTCATCCTCTCTTCTTGCTTCTTCTTCCATCCTCAGCACCCTTCTCCTTCTACGGGGTACATCACTGGATGATGGTTGGGTTGGTGAAGGGATTGGTTTTGAAGAGAGAGGATGTTTGGATTTTGGCTTAGAGGTTGGTTGGGAGATTTGAGGGATAGGATCTGTTTGAGTGGGTGGAAGGGAAGGTTGATCTAGCATCCTTGTAGTTATTTTGCTTTTGTAAGTTTAGCCATCTCTAACCTTTTGCCAGCCCCAGCCTCATCAAGGGCTTCCACAATGACCCTTTGTTGAATTGCTCAGACAGACAGATTCTGGTGGCTATAGCCAGAATGCTGTCCCTGGACCATGCGCGATCTCCATTAATGATCTTCCCAAGTATTTTGCAATAAAGCGGATCATTATTTCCAACCTCTCTTTCTCAAGAGCATCGTACCCTGCCCATCGGTTTGTATCTCTTGTACCTCTAACCTTCTGATCTCACTATCCAGTGTGGCTGTGTCAAACCCCTGCCTGAATAGTTTGTCAATTATTTTATCCATGGAGCGGCTGTGTGTGGTGTCAGCTTCTTTGACCAGCTCCTCCAAGGATTTTTCTTCAGCAGTATGATCATCAGCACTTCTCTTTCGCTTGTACGTGAGCAGAGGTTGCTTTTCTTGTTCCTCCTCTTCCTCAGATCTCTTCCTCTTTCTATCTTTCACTGCAGTACTCTCCCCCTTTTTGGTTGCATTGGAGGAAGGGTTGGTACCGCAGAAAGAGTCTTGTGGACAGCAGCATCAACCAGGGCTGTAATGTTGAGGAAAGCCTCTCATCAAGGGCTTTGATCACTATATCAGTGATTATGGGGTGATGAGAGGGAGGGAATTTTGTAGTATAGCACCTATTTGCTCAGGAGGGTTCTGTTCCTGAGAAGTAGGGCCTGAGGCAGAGGCGGGTGGTTTGTTTTGGGGTGGCTCTGTGTTTGGGAAACCTTCAAGGGAAGGTGCCATCTGTGGTGTATGATGGTGGCAGATGGACTTGCATCCTGAGACATCTTGGCCAGCAGCTCTTTGAGTCTGCTAACCTCATCCTCTAGAATGGTATTTTGAGCAACTACATCATAGAAGAAGCTCAGGTCATCATCAGTTGATACTGAATCACCTGACCTCCTGCTTAGAGCAGGATTTACATGCACTGGGTGTAGACCAGTTGGTGCATGTGCCCCTTGTGCTTGGTACTGGGGACTTCCAGCCTCAGGACAATGTCCATCATCAGCTGTTGCCTCTAGGGAGGTCTTAGCAATGTTACCAGCCTCACTCTGGTCATGTGCTGAGTCAGAGGAGGTGGCAGCCTCACTAGATATTCTAAGCTCCTTCTCTACACCAGAAGATAGAATTGGGAAACCCCTGTGCTGTGGGTTCTCAGGTGCACTGTGTTCCTCCCCCTCAATTGTAGAGGTATTCCCAAATAAGTGGTTTCTGGGGAGGGGGTGAGGAGTGCAATTGAGTCAGCACTTGAGCAACTATTAAAGTTGGGCTGTGAGGGGCGGTTGTTTGGGGTAAGGGGTAGAAGCAGTGTGCACCTGGGGTGGATGGTGCTCTTCAATGGCAATCTCCTCAAGTGAGGAAGATCCCAGATAAGTAGGTGCCCCTTGGGTTGCTGCAGGCTCCTGTTGAGAGGAAGCCTGAGCGGCTGTGGCTGGAGGAGTCATGTATCCACTAGGGGTTTGGACTAGTGGATATATCCTGCGTTTGTTGTGCAGGAGCATCCTCAGGGGACTCAAGTCCCTGAGTAGCCATTTTGGGTTTCTTTTTGGTGGGTTTGGTGGGGACATTGGATTTGGAGGTGGTGGCTGTGGGTTCCAGCTGCGTGGGTTTTCGCAGCTTGGCAGCCAGTTTGAGTGTCCGGTCGGAGTTGTGCCGGGAGTATACTTCTGGCAAAACAGCCGTAGCAGGGACTCCCAAGCCAACAAGTCCCTCAGCATTAAGCTGGTCTATTATAATGGCCATTATGAACCGTGGATAGAGTATCCAACGGTTGGCAGTTAGTTTTTGAGCCATATCTTTGAGCTCTGAAATATTAATTCTGAAAAGTTCAGTGGTTGTTGCTCAAGGATAGAATACATACCTGCTGCCATTTGGTGGACATTTGATCCCACGACGATGTCTTAGGGCCAAACATACATTGACCATGTGAAAGATCAGGCGCTCAGCGTCATTAAAATGTTTCTTCATGATGGTGGTGGCACTGAGATCACCTTGATATCCATGCTGAGCAAATGATAGATCTAGGGTGCCCTTCGGATATCCAGCAGGAGAGGTAGCATCACTCAGTTGAAGAATTTTACGGATTGTTGCAGGAGTATCACTACTTCTTTGTTGTTGACGACCGACCGGAGGGATCGTGTGTTGCTCTCTCTCCTCAGTAGTAACATTAACGTTCATCCAAAATTGGTTCAAGGATTCGGTATGTAAAACGGGGTTCAGAAGGAATGCCTTGTTGTATTGGGACTGAACCATAAGATCGATAGCAGTATCGAACTTAGTCCAGATCGGCGATTTTGTGAGGTAGGCAACACAGTTGTGTCGCGGTTTAATTTGCATAGACGCCATGGAAATTTGTGGAGAGGAACGTTAGGTTTGAAGAAGATAAAGCACGGAGAGCTCAGGTTAAGGGTATTTATAGGGTACGGTGAGGAAACGACTGAAGGATGTGGTGTTAGTCATCAGTAGTTTTAAACGACCGTTGACATGGTATTATCCTTTCAGACGTTGAAACAGCTGAAGTCGCGGTGTTAGGCATCAGTAGTTTAGAAAACTACTGAAGACCGTGGTTTTGACTTCAGGTGATTGAAACAACTGAGGACATGGTGTTTGTCATCAGTAGTTATGAAACTACTGAAGACAGTGGTTTTGTCATCAGCTGTTGTAAACAACTGAAGACTTGGTATTGGTCATCAGTAGTTATAAAACTGCTGAAGACGTGGTTTTGCTTCAGTTGTTTAAAATGAAACAGCAGTGGTACAAACGACTGAGGAGAAAGTTCTCTTCAGCTGTTTTCGTCAATTCTTAGCTTTTCAGCTGTTTCAAACTGTCCTCAACACATTCATCAGTCTTTATGGCTGATTTCAGTTGTTTCATAGGACATCAGTACTTATCTGTTTTTACTGATTCAGTAGTTATGACTGCATCAGTAGTTGTAACTACTTCAGTAGTTTAGAACAGATGAAGTACTTCAGTACTTGTGAGAACTTTTAGCCTTCAGTAGTTATAAAAAGTACTGAGGTTAAAAGAGCTCATCAGTACTTATATGTGACAGGCACTCATGATCATCATATGATTACTGAGATCATCAGTAGTTGTCACCTATTCTAGCTGCAGCATACCAAGCCTTAACACCAGGTTTTGGAAAGTCGAACTATCCAAAGGCTTAGTAAGATGTCTGCAAGCTCATCAGCACTGGGCACAAACTTAGGATCAATCAGACCTTTTTCAAAACAATCTCTTATAAAATGATGTCTGATCTCTATATGTTTGGTCCTAGAGTGCTGGACTGGATTTTTGACAATGCAAAGAGCTGAAGCACTATCCATTAACAATGGAGTCTTAGTCTCTGTAATGCCATAATCCAAAAGTTGGTTTTGAAGCCAGAGTACCTGAGATGTACAGCTTGCAGCAGCAATGTACTCTGCTTCCGCAGTGGATGTAGCAACTGAGGTCTGTTTCTTGCTCTGCCAAGAAATTAAGCAGTTGCCTAGGAATTGACATCCACCAGAAGTTGATTTCCTGGTCACTTACACCCTGCATAGTCACTGTCAGAAAAAGCAACTAATTTACCAGAATGTTTGGTAGAATACCATAAACCTAGAGATGGAGTGCCTTGCAGATATCTAAAGATCCTCTTGACTGCAATCAGATGAGACTCTTTAGGTGCAGCCTGAAATCTAGCACAAACACATGTAGCAAACATAATATCTGGTCTAGAAGCTGTTAAATACATCAAGGACCCAATCATACATCTGTAAAGTGTTTCATCAACCACTTTACCTTTCTGATCTGAGTCCAGTTGTGTGGTGCTGCTCATGGGAGTAGAACAGGGCTTACAGTTTTGTAAATCAAACTTTTGCAAAGATCTTTTGTATATTTAGATTGATGAATAAAAATTCCATCAGCCTTTTGTTTGATTTGCAACCCCAGAAAGAACTGTAATTCTCCCATGGCACTCATTTCAAACTTCTGTTGCATCAACTTTGTAAAGGCATCACACAACACTTTGGATCAGAGGATGCAAAAATAATATCATCTACATAAATTTGAACAAGCAGATTATGCTGCCCAGCTTTCTTAATAAAAAAGTCTTGTCTATGGAGCCTCTAGTGAAATTGTTTTCCAGAAGAAAGTTTGATAATGTCTCATACCAGGCTCTGGAGCTTGTTTTAACCCTAAAGAGCTTTATCAAGCTTATACACCCAATTAGGATGTTTGTTGTCCTCAAAGCCTGGAGGTTGACATACATAAACCTCTTCTTTAACTTTTCCATACAAAAATGCACTTTTGACATCCATTTGAAAGACTTTAAGTTTTTGATAAGCAGCATAAGCTAAAAACAATCGAATTGCTTCCAGTCTGGCTACAGGGGCAAAGGTTTCATCATAATCAATACCTTCTTCTTGTGCAAACCCCTGAACAACCAGTCTGGCCTTGTTCTTAACAATAAGCCCATTTTCATCAGTTTTGTTCCTAAACACCCATTTAGTGCCTATTGCACACTTACCTGGAGGTAGAGGAACCAGTTCCCACACTTGCTGTTTCTTGAACTGAAGAAGCTCAAGCTGCATGGCATCAACCCATCCATTGTCCTTTAAAGCAATGTGATAATTCTTTGGCTCTTGCTGGCTGATGAAGAGAGCATAGACAGAAATTCGACAATTGACTTCTTGTTGATACTCCAGCAGTGATATCACCAATGATTTGAGACATGGGGTGATTCTTCAGATCTTGATACACAATGAGATCTGTGCAAGTGTTTGTAGCCGGTTCAGCAGCAACAGATGGTGATGGTGAATCATTTCCTTGAAACCATCAGTGGATGGTAATTCAAAGGAAGTTGAATTCGAAGAAATCTCATCAGCATTTGTTGTGGATGGTGCTACTGGCGCTACAGAACATCAGGTCTAGTTGAATCAGGCAGCTGATCACTAAACCTGAAGAGGTGAGTACTGCAATCATCATCATCATCAGCAGTACCACCAGGTGGTGAACTGTGACAGGAGCAACAGCAGGAGTTTGATAAGGAACATATTGCAGTATGTCCAGATCAAATAACTCCACAGGACTTTGTGGAATCTTGTCCTTTGAGATTCATTAAACTTAACATGTAGAGTTTCTTCAACAATCTTTGTTCTGCATTGAAGACTCTGTATGCCTTGCAAGTAGATGAATAACCAACAAAGTATCCTGCATCCACCTTAGGATCAAATTTGTGGAGTTGATCCTTTGGTTGTTGAATAAAACAGGGACACCCAAATGCTTTGAAAAATGAAATCAGTGGAGCCAAATGATGGAGAACTTCATATGGAGTCTTCATCAACCTCTGATTTACTAAAACTCTATTTTGCACATAACAAGCTGTGTTGACAGCTTCGGCCCAAAAGGTCAATGGCAAACCTGAGTTAGCCAGCATGGACCTTGCGGCTTCAATGAGGGTCCTGTTCTTTCTCTCCACTACTCCATTTTGTTCCGGAGTCCTTGGAATGCTGAACTGCCTTTTGATTCCCTTTGAGAGATAGAAGTCATCAAGTGTATGATTTCTGAACTCAGTTCCATTATCACTCCTAATACACTTGACTGGAAGGGAATACTGCTTCTCAATGTACAGCACAAAGTGGATAATCTTCTGAGCAGCCTCATCCTTTGTATGTAGAAAGAAAGTCCATACAAATCTGGAGTAATCATCCACAATTACCAGACAGTATTTCTTCTTTGCCATGCTCATTACTCTCACAGGACCAAATAGATCCATATGCAGTAGTTGCAAGCAGGCAGTGGACTTGGACACTTCAATAGGAGGAAATGAGACCTTGTGTTGTTTTCCTTTTAAACAAGCAGTGCATGTTTCATCACAGTGGAACTCCTTTATTGGTAAGCCTCTGACTAAACTATTGTGGCTAAGCTGATTCATGTTTTTGAGATTAACTGACCAAGCCTCCTGTGCCATAGTTTAGATTCTTGGAAAGGCTTTGGAAAATAGGCAAGGATTGCCTTTGAGATCTATCTTCTTAGAGAGATCTAAGGCATACACTCTTCCTGTCCTGTTGGCTTTCAGGAGAGTGTGATCATCCAACACCTTGTCAATCAAGGGCAAAACTCTGGATGACAGAATCCTACAGTTTTGACTTGTGAAAAGGGCAACATGGCCTTTATCACACATTTGACTGACACTCAAGAGGTTGTACTTGAGATTTTCCACATGATTAAAATCATCAAATTTGATTTCTCCATTGGAGACAAAGCCCTTACCGATGATGTAACCCCTAGCATCATTGCCAAAAGAGACAAATCCCTTCTTTCCTTGAGAGTAGTCTGAAGAAGAGAGATTGTTCCCGTCATGTACATAGATCCCCCACTGTCTACATACCAGATGCTATTTTGGCATGTTGAAGAACCCTGCAATAATAAACAATCAGTTAGTTTTAGAGACCCAAACCTTTTGGTTTTGGGCCTGGTCTCATCAATAGATGGTAAACTAGCATGTTTATTTGTAACAACACGCCTGAGAGGAAGAGATGGTGCAGAAGAGGAGTCCTTTGGCTTAGACCTCCTTTTCTGTGGTTTCAACATAGGAGAATCTAGTTGGTTAACTCTACCCAACAGATGTTGTACCATCATCACCAGCTGTGTCTGATTTTGTGATAAAGCTTTCAGCTCATCAGACACATTGCTAGTGGAGTTAGATAAGGTCCTATGTTGCACCTTCTTCTTTTGAGCACCCTCAGCTGTCACCTGTTTAACACTCCTTCCTTTTTGGATTGCATTAAGGACTTAAGGGTTACAGGATTTGATGTTGCTGATACAAATGTGGTCTCAAACTCAGTTTTCATTTTTAACCATTTTCTCATTAATTTCTTCCTTTTGTTTGAGTTTGGAACCTCTTTTGTACCAACAATCATCTGTAAGATGATTGAACAAACCACATACTTCAACATGGTTTCTTCTTCATCTTAGGTTGATCATCAACTAAAGATGGTGAAGCAACAGAAGACTTGTTCTTCAATGCTTTGGAAGCATTGGTTGCTTTCTTGACAGCATCTTTAGTAGTCTTCAAACTCTTTCTACTGCCAGTTTTCTTCTCTTCAGTACTGACAGCAGTTGAAGTTTGAACTTCAGGAGTTGAATCCTGCTCTCCAGTCCTTTCAGGACCTTCAGGATTGACTCCTGAGTTGATCAACTTATTGATCATGTGAATGTCAGCATTTGGACCATCAACATCAGCTGATAGGTTCAAGAGGACTTGATACTGACTGCTACTTCTGATTGTGCTGTATCAGAAGGTAGATCACGACTTGATGGATTGTTTATCACTCTCACCACCATCAGATTCTACCTCTGCTCTTGGGGTAAAATCTGTAGGTGGAGCAGTGTGATTGTAACCAATTCCAAACTTCACATTTGAAGCAGATTGCTTACTAAGAAGCATTTCAAAACCTTTGCATGATTGTACCCATCTATCACACTCGACCTGGTAACTGCAAGGGTTTCTTTGAGATCTTTGTACTTCTCTAGAAGTACATCTTCTCTAGCCTTATCATCAATTATTTTGCAATTCAGTTTATAAACCTCATCATTTTTATCTTTGAGCACAAACTCAAACTCAGCTTTGTTTTTGGAAATTACTTGTTCTAGCTCATGTTCTTATTAATTAAAGCTACATTTGCTTCTCTAATGGAAGCAAATGCTGCTATGCATTGTTCAGAACATAATTTGGCTTTTGCCTCAGAGGATACCTGTGATACCTGAGGTGTAGAGGCATTGGAAGATGAAGTATCAGCAGACTCCAAAGCCATAAGAGCTAGATTCCCAAAGGGACTGTCACCACCATGTTGACCAGCACCTGAGAACATTTGATCATGACCAGACAATCATCTGGTAAACTGCTCCAGTCAACAACTCCTGGGGTGAAGAAGCTGTGTTGTTGAGATGAAGGTTGTTGATGAGATAGGGAAGGCTGAGGTTCTGGTAATGCATGAGGTTGTGGTGTCATAGGAACTTGAACTTGACTTGACTGTGGCATGTAATAACAGGATACTGATAAGGCATTTGACCCTGAGGAACAAAATATGCCGGAGATTGTTGTTGAGGATGATAACTAGATGTGACAGGATGTTGCCCTCTGTTTTGTTGACTGTTGCCAGGAAAAGTCACAAAGGTTGCAGTAGAGTTTGATCCAGTTGATCTACACTCTCTTGCAAAGTGTCCAAGCCGTTGGCATTTGTGACACCTCAACTTGCTCTTGTCAAAACCAACTTTGGTTTTGCCAGAGAGTCCTGGGAATTTTCTTCCAGTTCTTTTGTAGAACTTCTGAGATCTGATATTTATCAAGGCCATTTGGCTCAAAATATCCATCTCTTCTAAGTCATCATCAGCAATCCCCTTGAGATCATCCATAATGAAACATAAATTGTCATTATTACCTCCAGTAAACTGACCATCAACACTTACAAATGCAGAATTAGAAGTGCTCGAAGAGAATTAATATGCTCATCATACTGGCATTCAGATGTAGCATATCTGACTCATGACCCCCAAGGCAGTGTTGCCTTGTATAAAGTCTTCAGTGAGCTTTCCAGATGAAGACAGCTTTCTCTTCTGTTCTATCTCTCTCTCAAAAGTGAGCAATTTCCCATGGAGTTGGGTGAGAGATAGTTTGTCCAAACTTGCACTGGAGCGTAGGACAATAGTATATGTGTCCCATCTCTCAGGCAGTGATCTGAGAAATCTGTTATTCATCTGAATATTGGTGTATTCAAGTTTGACCATTTTTAGTTCAGATCAAACAAGAAAACCACTCATATTGTTGAGTCAGTGTCTCACCCTTTCTATGAGAGAATGTCTCATATTGTTGGGCAAGAATTTCTCTATTATTTGCCAAGACCTCATCAGTTCCTCCAAATTGTTCTTTCAAAGCAATCCAGAGGTCAGGGCAGTTTCATGATGCATTAGCCCAGAATAGATTTCATTGGGCAAAGCCATGGCCAGAATTCCATGGGCTTTTGCATCAATCTCAAGCAACTTTTTATCCTCATCTGAGTATTGCTCCTCCTCTTCGGAACCATTTGATTGGTTTCCGGTTATTCACCATAGGCTTGTGTGGACCATGTACCACAGATGTCCAACACCCTGCGCTGTTAACAGACAGGTGATGGAGCATACGTCTTTGCCATATGTTATACTCATTCCTAACCAGCATAGGAGGCTTGGTTGAGGACCAGTATTGTGAGGATCATTGGAGGGAGTGGTCATTTTCAGTTCAAAAACAGTTTAGTTCAAGTTTAAAAAGAAGTTTTAGACAAACCCAACAACTCAATGAGAACCAAGAAAAGATCTCAGGATGAATGAGCAGAAATACAGAAAAATTCAATCTCTATAACCGTTTCTTGCAAAAACAAAAGCTAATTCAATCAAACTTGGATCTTGAATAGCAGTTTCAATGATCAATTATTAGATCGATCAATGATTACCTGGCTCTGATACCATTTGACAGGATCAGTGATCAAAGTTTGACGTATCAGAATATAAAGCACGGAATACAAACACGAATTAGACAAATTGTAGCAAGCAATCGATACTTGTAAGCGTTAAGATCGCATACGGTTATAGGGAGAAATATGAATTTCTGATTTCTAGGAATGTTTATAGATGTAGAATATTTCTAATCGAATCAATTAATCATTCCATTCAATTGCTCATATCGCTCACGATTACATAGGTTGTCACTCCTTATATAGAGTGCAACAGTCACTGCTGTTATCCGGAAAGTGACAACTGGCAGATCCAATACAGAAATAACTAATTCTTAACAAACTACTGAAATGTTCACAACTACTGAAACATATCAGCAAGTTAAGTACAAAATATAAAACTACTGAAACTACAACGACTGAAGAACAAGCTCTTCAGTCGTTTTTACAAAACTACTGAATCAAAGAAAATAAAACTCTGATATCACAACTACTGAAGAAGTACTCTTCAGCAGTTGTGACAAACTACTGAGGCTTCAGTACTTGATCTTCAGACTTTGACCTTCAGGCGTTTCATCAGCTGATGACTTCAGCAGATATCATCAGCTGATGTCTTCAGTCTTTGTCTTCAGACTTTGTACATCAGTTGTTGATCTTCAGCACTTGTGAACTCTTCAGCTGTTGTACTTCAGTACTTTGGTCTTTCAGCTTCAGCACTTGTGTTCTTCAGCTGTTGTACTTCAGCACTTTGGTTCTTCAGCTGTTAAGGTCTTCAGCACTTGATCTTCAGCTGTTGAAGTCTTCAGCACTTGTCAAACTACTGATGAGGCTTTCAGCAGTTGTTGTGATACCGTGTGGGACTTAGAGGTTTTCTGATCTTGGCTCATTGGTTCTTTTGGTCCAACATTGGGGTTTTGATAATTAATTTAAATAATCTTAGTGACATTTAGTAATTAAATATAATTTAATTTATAATAATAGATTAAAGAAAGGTTGGGTATTGAAGTGTAAAATAAAAATAATTAATTAAATAATGACTTGGTCAAAATAATCAATTGAATAATTAATTATTTAGATAATTTATAAAATATTGATTTAAAACAATTTGAAATAATATAAGTTTTCTTAAAGTGATATTTATAATATAGAACTTACAAATATGTTTTTTTATAACATTAAAACCTTAAAATTGAATAAAAGGTGAGGTTGTAACTTTTAAAAACTTTAGAAATTAATAAATAATTTTTGAAGTTTTTTATTTCAATTAATAAATAATTTTAATAAAACATTATAATATGAAGTTATTTTCTTAGATTTAATTTTGTTTAAAAATTGATTTAAAAATCTATGTGGGTGCCTAGGGTCGAACCTGAGTGGCCAGCATATATGCATTATGTGTTGACCATTGGGCCAAGGCCCTAAGTTTGATTAAAACTCCCTGAATTGTTTACAAACATTAAATGCTTATTTTCCCAAATCGACAAGAACCCTAGATTCGATTTGCTTCAGATTAAACATGAAAACAAAATATATAATAAAATCAAACATGGGGCTTTGATTCCCTATGTAAAACCAAGAATAAAAATGTATTTAATTACCTGGATTGGTATAGTTTGGACAGGAAGCAAGAGCAGGAACGAATGCGGCCATGGGAGGTATCGAACGGGGTTGAATCTTGATAATGAGTTATATTTAACATCACTCAATTTTGATTAATATTGCTTTGAACATGAAAATCTAGTAAGTGATAGGCCGATGATGGATATGATGTAGAGATGATGTGTGAGGTTTAAATAGGTGAAATTGAGTGGTAGATAGTTTGAAGGATATGAGTTGAAGATTTCCCCTTCATTAGATAGGATGGTTATGCTATGTTTTACAAAAGAAGTGCTATGGTTATGATTCGAGTGTTTTGACTTGGGCTTGAATGATACAAACGTTATTTTACTCAATAGATATTGAAATTATGATTTAAATCATCAAGGGTTTGATCCTAATCAATGAATTTTCCGTTTTATCGAGTTTCTTATCGAAACAGGTTGAGATTGAATAGAGGTTCTGGTTTTTAGTTTGAATGGGTCTAAATAGATAATGTTTTCAAATTAAAGAGGGTAAATTATTCGAATCATCACGTGAGAATGGTGGAACGGTTTGATTGGTTTATGTGAATTGATTTTGATAGATTTGCTTTGCCGAGCTCGCCAAATGTTTGGCCGGAAATAGTGAGGGGAGAAGATTGACGGTGGGGGGTTGGGATAATTTTAAAATAAGTTACAGATTTAGTCCCTGATCTTTATAGTTGTTATCATTTAAGGATAGAACTAGTTTTGTAAGTAAAGTTTCAAAAATTACAATTAAAACCCTAGACTTTATAAGGTTCAAAATTTTAATAACTAAACAAGTTATTTGTTTAGAAAGGTTCAAAATTTTAATAACTAACAAGTTATTTGTTTAGAAGGTTCAAAATTTTATAAATTTGTTAAACTTGTGATTTAAATATTTATTTGAATTTTATTATTAAAACTCATGAATGATAAATAAAACTTTATAAATTTATAAAAACTTTATTTTGTAAATTATAAAATTATTATAAATAATTTAAATTATATATAAGAAATAAAAATTGAATAAAATGATTATCAATATTGGTTAAATTACACATTCAATAGATTTGATTCATTAAATAGTTAAAATACTTTTAATAAAGAATTTCCATCGTATGAAAGTTCAAAATAGGTTCAGGTTTAGGTTTAAAGGTTGAAAAGAGGCGGATGTTACACCTTAAACATGTACACGTCGTGAGCCTTATATCATCGGTCAGCTGTCAAGGGTTTAGATAACTATAATGTTTGTTGATAGGGATTAGACATTTGTTTGTTGATGTTAGGCTCTTACATAGGAATACCAAGTTTATGCAAAGTGGAATGAAGATATGAGCATAATAGGGGATGACATAGAGGTCAAACTGACTGAAATGAATTATATATATATATAATATATATATATATATAATATATATATATATATATATAAACACTAAAGATCATGTATAGGTTGGACTCACCTTAGATTGGATTATGTTTATATTCCATTGTAATAGGTTATATGTTAGTTTCCTTATGTAAGTATGAACATTAGTAATGTTTTGTTGCCCAGCGAAACAATTCGCTCATAGCAAGCTATAGTTTCACCGACGAAACTATTAGTCTAGCCGGGTGAAACTATAATTTTGGCAGGATAGTTTTGCTGAAAGCAAAATTGTCAGCGAAACTGTCATTACTATATATATGTTCAATCTTTGACATTGTTGAGGTGGCTTGAAAAAACCCTAATCATTATGTATTGTTGCAAGATCCTTTTGTAAGCTTGTTCTTGAGAGAAATACATTGAATTTTGTTCTATTTCATGGTATTGGATCATTATTGATATATTTTCAAATACATTTTATGTCTTCTTCATCTTCATTGTATTGATTGTTTGTTGTTATTGTGACTCTTGAGCTAATTTACCTCTCAAGTGTACTGAGAATTAATATCAGAGCCTTTGTGCTCTTAATTATATAAGGTTTTTGGGTTTTGAAGCTTAATATAACAAGTTCATCAAATTGTGATCAAATTTCAGTGTATTTCACATGGATTTTGATTGAACTCTATCTATTATTGATTGGGAAAGCTTTGGTAATCATCAGATCTCAGTTCATTGAGATTTGAGTGATTTCAGATCAATTTCGTGTGCAAAAACTTTTCAGATTCAACCAGCGAAACTTGTGTTCATATTGCGAAACTGTGTCCTTCCGTCAACGAATCTACAAGTGTTTTACACTTTGTGATTGTTTTGAGCTTCTCTGCAAAAATATAGATATTGAACGAAAGTTCAACATGCTTATGTTCAATTTACAAGCAAAACTACTCTTGAAATTACATCTGAATGAAAGTTCATGGTTGTTTCGTGCGAAATTGTAGGCAAAACTAAGCATTCTCAAGCATTTGGTAGCGAAATGGCTGTCGAAATTCCCAGTGAATAGCTCTTCTCTGTGAAACTAGCTAAGATGGCTACTCCCACACTTGCGGATTTAGAGAGTGTAGCTCCCAACAGACCATCAAGACACATAAATATAGACTATTTTGAAGATTGGAAAAGATATGTCAAAGCTTTTTCTCTTCTACACCGACCACAACCAATGGGAATCCATCATCGTTGGTCCCCACATACCAACTATCACTGTTGGTGATGTCGTGTCTCAAAACAAGGACCCAACCAGGCTCAACAAAAAGGATCTAAAGTTGATTGGTAGAGACGAGAAAGCTTTTGGAGCATAACTCTTTATCTAGCACCAGATATCTACAAACATTTTGATGAACATAAGAATGCTAAGTCTCTCTTCAATGATCGCTGCAAGTTCTATTGTGGAAATGATGAGTTGGTAAAAGAGAAGAGCATCCAAGCTGAAAAGAAGTTCAACTCATGTGTGGGATACAAGAACAAGAGTCTCATTGATCTAACAAATCACTTTCTGATTGTCTCCAGCACCTTAAAGAAATATGATGAGAAACTCTCCAATAGTGAGTAGGTGAATAGATTGTCAGATTCTCTCCCACCTCAATGGAGTTTACACGTGAGGATGTTAAAGCAAGAAAGAGGTTTTTGTTGACTACAACTTATGGACATCATTAAAAAGCTTAAATCTTTTGAGCTGGTCATGAAAAGAGGATAGTTCAATCATACAATGATGCCATCATCTGGTTTCCCTCAGAATGTTGCATTACTTTCTTCCGCTGCAAGCTCTCCGATGTAGGCACCTCGACAAATTGGAGTGAATACTAGTGATTAATCTGGTGGTAGTGGTAGTGCAAGTATAGATTAAGCCAACTTGAAAGCAAATGCTGGAACATCAATTCCATCTGAAACGATGTGTCTCTTTGGTATGTTTGTTCAGAGTTATGAAGCTTTGGTAGCTGGGGAGTTGAAAGGAAAAGGAATGAAAATGGAGGATATGTATCATGTGGATCCAGATGATCAAGAAGAGACTGACATTCATTGGCAGATGACAATGTTGAGTCTCAAAGCCTGATGATTTATGGAGCGTAGTGGAAGGAAGAACTTTGGAGGTCAAAGATCTAACTCCAAATTAGGATTTGATAAATACAAACTAAGATGCTTCAATTGCAAACAGTTAGGGAACTTCAAACGAGAATGTCCATTGCCGATTGTCAACGATCCTAGCAATTCAGGAGTCCCAAGGTTGGTTTCAAGTGGGGATAAAGAAGAAATGAAACAGAAGAAAGAGACCACCTTAATCTCTAATTTTTACTGGAGTGCAGAAGTTAAAGAGACGAAAAAAGAAATTAACCAAGCATTGAAGAGAAGAAGAAGGTGAACGGTGAGGAAGAATTTGATCAACTTAAGGAGTTTAAAAGTGAAGCTGCTGAAATTGAGAAGGGTGAGAAGTGTGATAAGAAGATTATAGAGGAAAATTTCAAAGCAAAAGATGTGACAATGAGAGAAGATAAGAAGGTGTTGAATGGAGGAAGCCGGACCATAGATCAAAGCAATAAGAAAGATGATGCTGCAACCATTGTCGAGGAAAACAAGCTGAGTACTCTAGTGTGTCAATGTGATAAAGCTTTGGTAGCAGAAAAGGTGGTGATGGGACTTCCATATGAGGTAATTCAAGATATGTGTGTCTACAGCATGCAAAATTAGTTTTTGGTGTGTATAAAGCAAATCATCTGTTACTCGATAATGAAAAGTACTTTAAACGAATTAATGAAGAACTTAAAATAAAGGAATCAAAATATTTTTTAAACTAAATGAATCTTTGAAAGAAATGATGAGTTAAAAAGAATCATTTTATAAAGTAACGTTGAAATTAACACTTTAATTGAAAGGGTTGCTCTTGCTAAGTTTGAAGCAAGTACACTTCAGTCAAAGCGTGACAAATGGACAATATCGGGGATGAAAAATGACAATTTGTGCAAATCTCAAAGGGGGGCTAGGATTAAAAAAGGTTTGGGTAATGAAGATGGTAAGGTTTATCCTCCACCAAGTACTTATTGTTATTCACCTATGCCTGTCCCACATCCTTCTAATGATTTGATTCAAATAGATTCAAATAGTCTGTTTGTAGGTTTAGAAGGGGTGAACTCTAAGGAAGTGTGAGTGGAATATGGTTATGGACTGACTAGCAGACTTGGATGCAATAGGTTTAGTACACCTAAACCTCAGTAGTCTGTTTTAGATCATAGTTCTAGTTTAAGCTTTGTTTTTGTTTCAAAGAAATCTATCTCAGACATTGATATAACTTCTTCTAGTGATATTTCTATTTCATCTTTAGATAATTTGCATTGTAATGGTGATATTTCTTTTGTTTGTGTTGATGCTCGAAATGAATCTTCTGTTAAGTGTGAAGGGATAACTAAAAGTAATTGCTTTGAAAAATTCTATTCTCACCCTATCCCATCTTTTACTCTAATTAATATTTCATCATCCAGTGAAAGGGGAATGTTATCATCTTATGCAAGTACGAGTGGTACTAGTACCACATGTACTGATTACAATGTTTCATCTTTTGTAAATAATCATTCTTTTGTAAATAAAAACAAGCCCAGTGATATGTATGAGACTTATGGTGTTGATGATTCTAGATTGTCTGAATGTGGAAACACTCATGAATAAGATCCCTGATTTGAAGCATAAGAAACCTAGATTAAAATCACATTGTTCCAGGTGTGGTAAAAATGATCACGTAGTTAAGCATTGTCCTGAGCTACATCATAGAAATATTAATTGGAATTCTTTTGAGAGTAGATTAACTCATTTGGTTAATAATTTCTTGAGTAAATTACCATTTGCATCCCTAACATTTGTTCATTTTTACTACTTGCATCCCTATGGTTTCACCTTTTTCTTCGGAACCTCCGGGTTCTTATGCGTTAATAACATCACCGGCTCCTTCCCCTTGTTGTTGCTCTAGCGGAGCAAATCTCGGATCCTCCACCATTTGGATCCGGATCCGGTGTAGCTACTCTTTTTGCATCGGCTGAGATGCGATGCTCCGACGTCAGCTTTGTTCCTCCACACACAGATCACCACCGGAGCGTCACCGTCGGATTCATCCACTTCTGATGAAAACGATGAAGAGAAACAAATTCGTTGATGAACAGCTTCTGTAACGAATTCGCACACTCGATTTTTTCTTCTACAAGTTTTCCACCTCTTGTTTCACGGTCCACTTCAATGTCGTTCGGAAGCAATAGATCATGGTTAAACAGAGGAAAACGTTATTTAGAAGCAATAGATCACGGTCCACTTCAACATGGTGATGAAGAAGATGACCGGGTAGTGGGTCTAAGGTTAGATCTCATACAAGTCTGAGGTTTGTTGCGGTGGAGGTGTTCTTCTAACAGAACATAGGATCTACAGGTCTGATGTTAGATCTGATATAAGGAGGCGGTGGTGGGTCTACAACGGCAGCCGGCGGCGGCGTGCTCGGTCAGATGGAGCCTCGTCGCCACTGATCCGTGCTAACATTTGTTGGCTTGACGGTGACGAAGGGGATGTATCTTTATTCTCCGTTTTTGGGGTTTCTAATTTCAGCTTTGTTCTATGGTTTGCTTTTGGGGCTGCGGTGGTAGTGGTTATGGGGGGTTGCAGTGGTGGTGATGATGGGGGGCTGCGGTGGTGGTGGTGATAGGGCACTGCAATGGTGGTGATGAGGGGCTGCGATGGTGGTGGTGATAGGGGCTGTGGTGGTGGTGATGAGGGGCTGTGAAAGTGATGATGGTTAGTTGTCATGGTAGTAATGAGGGTATTTTAGTCTTTTTAATAATAATTTTAATAGGAAAACTAACGGAAATAAAAATAAAAATACTCGAATGGAAAAAAAATAAAACAACGTATACTCAACTGAAGATAACATGAAACATTGGGAGTCGGATGGCAATTTTGAAACTATAGGGATGCAAACGGTTAAAATAAACAAAAGTCAGGGACGCAAATGGTAATTTACTCTAATTTCTTTTGTAAAAATCCAATCACTTAAAAACCCAAAGTTGTTCAAGCTTGGGTTCCAGTTTCACCTGGTTAATTTATCCTTTATAGTTTTGCTGGAGTCATCCACTAAAGTCGTGAATAGTGTATGGCATGTTGATAGGGGTTGCTCCAAACACATGACGGGGCTAAAGGATTTATTGACCAATTATCGAATAATCAATCGAGGATAACTTGCATTTTCCGGTGAGAAGAAAGGAAAAAAATGGTTGGCCGAGGGGAGGTTCCCAACGGTTCTCTTACTCTAGAGAAAGTCAACTATTTACGTGAACTTGCCTTTAGTCTATTGAGTGCCTCTTAGATTTGTGATAGAGATCTTTCGGTCTTATTCAAGTACAATGAGTGTTTCTTTCTGAAATCGGAGATTGATATTCCAGAAGAAATGGTGTTTATGTGGGCTCCGAGAAAGAATGATACATTTTCTATTGACATGGGCTCTAGAGATTCAATGTCTACCCTGACCTGTCTTCTTTCAAAAGCTTCCACATCTGAGTGTTTCCTATGGCATCACAGATAGGGCCATATGAACTTGAAGAATATAAACAAATTAGTTAAAAACAATCTTGTTAAAGGATTACCTTTAAAGGACTTTTTGGTGGTTGAAAGTTATATGGCCTGTGCCAAGGGATAACAACAAAAGAAACCACATAAACCAAATTGAAAATAACATATCTAATCCCCTCGAGTTGTTACATACTGATTTGTTTGGCCCAATGAGTGTTAAATCAATTGCTAAAAAATCTTTCTGTCTGGTGGTTACAAATGATTTTTCCAAATATTCCTTGGTGAGATTTTTTGCTTACAAGGAGAGGTTGCTCAGGAGCTACAGAATTTGATTCTTTCTATTAAGATGATATTCAAGAGGAAGGTTACGGTGATTAGAAGTGACAATGGTATCAAATTGAGGAATCAATATTTGATTCTTTCTGTGTTGGTAAAGGAATTCTAAGACAATTCAATGCTACGAGAACACCCGAGCAAAATGGTGTTGCGGGAAGAAAGAATTGCACCCTTATTGAAGCCACTCGTATAGTGTTGATTGAATCCTCTTTACCCATCATCTTTTGGGAAGAGGTGGTGAACTGTGTTTCATATGTTCTAAACACGGTGTTGATCGTCAAAGACAAAATGAAGACTCCTTATGAACTATTTCATAAGAGAAAGCCCTTGATTGACTTCTTTCGACCATTCGGTTGCCCATGCACTTTACTAAATACCCAGGCACAAAATACAAAATTTGGTGCCGTATCTGATGAATGCTACTTCATCGGTTACTCATCCTCTCATAAAGCTTATCGGGTGTATAACAAGAGAACCCGTATTATGCAAGAGTCCTTTTATGTAGATTGGGAGGAATCTAATTCCTCTAATGTGCGATCAGAACGTGCATGGTTCTTTGACTCCTATATAGTGTTCAATTCGTCTAATCTTCTAGGTTTTGATGACGATGCGTCCATCTCCAATGTCCAAACAAACACAATTCCTCCAGCTCCATTACCTGTCATTCATCATGTCCCTCCTAATACATCGACAAATGATGGTACATTAGTTGACATTGCATCTTCCTCATCATCTTTTGACATTCCACCCCCACCTGTCTCTGCATCTCTTCCATCATTACCTACATCTACATCATCTCAGCCTATCCCTTCCTCCTCCCTAATTGATTCCACTTTGCCATCTTCCTTACCTTCATCTTCCCATCCTCAACCCATTAAACAAGCTTCTTTAAATCCCCTACCCATAGCCACTAATTTAAAAGCTTTGAAAGATCACCCATGATAACATTATTGGATCTATCACTAATGGAGTTAGGACGCGAAGTCAATATGGTTTGATTAATGTCTGCCTATTCTCTTGTATTATATCCCAAATCGTACCAAAAAAGTTCATGTAGCTCTTTAGGATCCTTTCTGGGTTGAATCAATGCAATTGGAGTTGTAATAGTTTAGGAAGCTCAAGGTGTGGACCCTGGTTGCTCTTCCACCAAACAAATGCCCAATTAGCATGAAATGCGTGTTCAAGAACAAACGCGATGACCATGGCATTATGGAAAGAAATAATTCTAGATTGGTGGTTCAGTTGCACAAAGGAAAAGGGATAGATTACACGGAAGACTTTGCTCCTGTAGCCCATCTCGAAGCTAATCAGATCTTTCTGGCTCATGCCGCTCACAAGCAGATCAAAGTCTGTCAGATGGATGTCAAATGTGCATTTTTATTGAGACATTGACTAAGAAATATAGTGTGTCAACAACCAAGTTTTGAGGATCCTGACCTTCCCAACAAAGTAACAAGCATGATAAGTCCCTTTATGGTCTTCAGGCACCTCGAATCTCATATGATACTTTAACACAATATCTTTTAAGCAATGGTTTCTCTCATGGAACTATTGATGTGACGTTATTCAAGAAGGAAGTGGATGGTAAGATGTTGATTGTAGTCTATGTAGATGATATTATTTTTAGCTCCATCAATCCAAAGTTGTGTCGGGAGTTTGAGGAAGACATGTGTGGTCGCTTTGAAATGAGCATGATGGGGGAGATGTGCTTTTTCCTTGGGTTGCAGGTTGAACAAAAACCAAAGGGAATTCTCATTCATCAGGAGAAGTATATTAAAGACATTATGAAGAAATTCAAGATAGATGATGCTTCTCCTAATCTCACTCTTTTCACTATTCAAACTTGCCTCACTGCTGACAAGAACGGGAAATCTGTTGATCCTTATCTTTACAGATCAATGATTGGTTCCCTTATGTATCTTAC
Source organism: Flaveria trinervia (assembly GCA_025506515.1). Taxonomy (NCBI): domain Eukaryota; kingdom Viridiplantae; phylum Streptophyta; class Magnoliopsida; order Asterales; family Asteraceae; genus Flaveria; species Flaveria trinervia. The sequence continues at coordinate 41,508,717 of CM046444.1, forward strand.
AACAAGTTGTCCCGATATAACCTTTACTATAGGATATTGTGCTCGATACCAATCTGCCCTCAAACAGTCTCATGAAAAGGTTGCAAAACGTATTTTTCATTATCATAAAGGCTTTTCTCATTTAGGGCTTTGGTATCCTTATGGTGGGAATTTTGGCTTACATGCTTATTCTGATAGTGATTCTAATGGCTGCAAGTTAAACAAAAAGTCAGTTACTAGAGGCTGTGAGTACTTAGGAAATTGCCTGGCATCATGGCAGAGCAAGAAACAAACCATTGTCTCTCTCTCTACGGGGGAAGCAGAATATATTGTTGGTTCAAGCTGTTGCTCACAAGTGCTCTGGATACAACATCAGATGATTGACTACGGGATTAACTTTCACCATACATCATTGTTCTATGACAATGAAGCAGCTATTGGCATTGCAAAGAATCCTATTCATCATTCCTGACCAAGCACATTGAAACACAGATTCATGCAATCTGGGATGCTCAGGAAAAGGGTTTTATTGATATTATTTCCATTGACCCAAAAATCAAAAAGGGGATGTTTTGACTAAAACATTTGATAAACCTCATTTTTATGAATTGATCTATATGTTAGGATTAATATCATTTTAAACCCATTTTCTTTAAACCTATCTCTTGTACATATTGTTTATATTTCTTTTATTATTTTCTTTCTTTTTGTTTTTCTACTCGCTCCATACTCCATCATCATTTTTCATAATATATATACATATATATATATATATATATATGTATATATATGTATATATATATATGTATATATATGTATATATATGTAATATATGTATATATGTATATATATATATATGTATATATGTTTAGTGCATATATATATACATATATATATATATATATATATATATATATATATATATATATGTATATATATGTATATATACATACGTATATATATTATATATACATATATATATGTATATATATATATAAATACGTATATATATATATATATGTATATATATATATATACATACATGTATATATACATTTATATATATATATATATATATATATATATATATATATATATATATATATATATATATATATATATATATATATATATATGTGTATGTATATATATATGTATATATATAGATGTATATATATATACATATTCATATATATATATATATATACACATATATATATATATATACATATATATATACACGTATATTAGTATACATGTATAGATATATATACATACGTGTAATATATATATATATACGTATGTATATGTATATACATACATATATACATATATATAAATATGTATATATATATATACATACATATATACATATAGTTTCAAGGTCAGTTTCTCCTAGAGCTTTTGTGGGCGAAACTATGTTCTATATAACTCATTTTGCGAAATTATATCCTCTTTTTCGCACTATTAGGGTTTCTAACTTCAGAGCACCCTCTGTACTATTTTCAAGCGATTTTGAGTATTTTAGCTTGTTCTTCTTGTTTGATACTCATTTTCCCTTCGAATATGAGTTTTGTACTCTAGACAATAGATTAATCTAGGATTAAACAAAATATTATTGACCGTTTAAGCTGCTACCCTTTGGTACTCTCGCGGTTCATACTACGAAAGCACTGATAGTGCAGCGAAAATGAACGAAAGTTCAATGGTTTTTCAGCGAAACTGTGATGTCATGCTATCCATGAAAACTTGATAGTTTTGCTGATCAAAATCTCTTTTTCGCTCAGACGAGTCTAAAGTTTCGGCATGTCGAATATGCTGCTATGGCATGCTGAAACTACAATCTGCCTTGCCGAAAATACTTTTTCACTTGCCGAAACTATTGTTTCGTCTAGCGAAAGTATACTTTCGCCTAGCGAATTTATTTTGTTTCTTCTTTAAATTATTCTTTTTATTTATTTTTCTCTTTTATTCTTTTTAATACACTATTCTAATGCATTTCATCTGCTTTTCAGATTATATGGCTAATCTAATGTTCGACGAGAGGAATAACATCACAACCATTCTCGATGACACTTATTCCAAAGCAACGGGTTTTAGAGACTACATCCATTGGCTTTAGAGATCTCCTATCGCATACGCGATCTCTCATTCTACTTTTTTGTATGATCTCCACATGAGAGACTTTTGGTGTACTGCCGAGTATGACACCAGAGCCTATCCTTAGTGGATTGTGATGAGAATATTAGAGAACGGCTTGACTATTACTACTGAGATCATCTCCCAGGTGCTGAGACTTGAGAAGGATAGCGAAGAGGAAGTCATTCTTACTGATGAAGAAGTTTTTGAGGCATACCGATCTATGGGTTATGAGCATCATCCTTTCGGGACACGAAAGGAGATTAAGAAGTCCTTTCTATATATGGAGTGGAGGTATATTGCCCACATATTCATCTTGTGCTTAGATCACCAAAACGGTAGATCCGATAGACTAAACCTTGACTGGGCTAAAGCCATGGTTATTTGTTGTAGAGGGAAAAAGGCTAACAATTCTAAACTCATATTGGATTGTATGGCTGAGAACGTGATGGCCGTAAAGAAAGATAACTGGCTGCTCTATCCTAGATTTCTTCGGATTATCATAGACGATCTTATTCCCAATGTACCAAGACACGGGGAGATCAAGAGGCTGGTGTAGATGAACACGCGTATATTCACTAACTATTGTGCAATTAGGCACGACTTCAGGGGAAAGATCATTAATTTATGGGAAAATATGTACCCTCTAGAATGATGGAATTATATCAGGAGGGTAAATAAGTCTGAGGAGAAAAGGGTTGAGGAGACGAGACAAACACAAGGTGAATTCATGAAGAAAAGAAACAGGTATGCCAAAGAAAATGATTTTGACTTTGAGGAGAAAATTCATGAGATTACATAGGAGGCTTGAGTTGAGAGATAGAAGAGGTCCAAGAAGAAAGCGTATGAGGGGGAGTTTGAAGGAAGGACCAAACATAGACATCAATCTTTTAATGAGCCCCTGAGAAGGGAGCAGCGAGTAGGATTGGACGAGGATGTGATTAGGAACCTCAACTCATCTCTTGCTAATGAGCTGAGCATGATTAAGACCAAATTAACCAATTAGGAGATGAAGAAAAAACAAAAGGATAAGATGATTTAGGGGATGAAAAGGATGATGATGGATCAACAAAGATTGATCAAGAGATTGCTTACTGAATTAAATGAGCTGAAAGTAGTAGTCGGCTTTCCCAATGAGCTAACTCAACCTGAGTTAGATGATTTGACTGATACTTCCAAATACCTATTTTTGAATGAGTGTACATCTTCCCGGGCAGGAGAGGGCACTTTTGGTGCAGCTACTGAGCAGACAGGAGGTTCTGGTGTCAGAAAGGATGTTGAGAAAGAGACGGAGGAAGGAGGGAATGTGAAAGTGGAAAATGTGGAGGTGGTGTTTGAGGCGGCTTTTGTTGATATTAGAATGAATATACATGACTTTGGAGGATTTGTTTGTGAAGGAGAAGGAGACTGAGGAGCTAACTCCCCTTTTTCAAAATATACAAGGTTGAGTAAGAAAGAGGCTGATGAGAAAATTATTAGTTGGAAATGCAACCCCGGCCTCAAGATGTTCTTGTTCAATAGGAGAGGGGGAGGGATCACCTATGTGTATAAAAGGAAGGAATTTAAGACCTTGCTGACTTGGGATTTAAGGAGGCTAGATGTGTTGCCTATGATTAACTCCAACCTGAGTGAGTGGGCAAAAATATTAGAGGAGGAGATAAAGAAAGCTGAATGATAATTTTGAGGCATTTGGATTTATTAGGGCCAGGAGAAGGAGTTCTAAGAATGACAAAGATTGGGAAACAGGAAAAGGGAAGATAGTGCTAGTGTGAAACCCCCAGAGACAGTGAATAGGATAAGATTGTCGGATCCCCTCCCCTAGAGATAACAACATTTTGAGAAATGGTTCTACGACAACAACATTGGGGAGGTAGTGATCAGGATGAAGAATGGAACTGAGTATGGGATGTTTCACCCCATGGAGGTGTTTACTTTCTATGATGATGACCTGCTATTTCTCTATGAGAACCACATTAAAGTAGAGGCAGGAGAGAAGACTAGAAAGAAGCAAGTCTATTTATGATTGTTGCTAATAAAATGAGAGGAGTTTAGGCTAAAGTGAAAGAGTTCGCTGAGAAGGTGAGAGCAAAAGATGAGTTAAGGATGGATGTGTAGGATCTTACAAAGAAATTTTTTGAGGCTAGTGCACATGTAGAAGAAGCTAATCAAGCAGGAGTTGACCAAGGATAATTAGTGGTTAAAGCTTCCAATGATGAGACTACAGGAACTACAAAAGAATAAAGCTCATCAGATAAATCAAGATTGATGACAACTATAAGGCTCAACCTAAAGGAGTATTAAAGATCATGTATAGGTTGGCCTCACCTTAGATTAGATTATGTTTATATTCATTGTAATAGGTTTTATGTTAGTTTACTTTTGTAAGTATGAACATTAGTAATTTTTTGCTGCCTAGGGAAAGTATGAGTGAATATAAACATAATCTAGCCGGGTGAAACTATAATTTTGGCAGGGTAGTTTCTCTCACAGGGAAATTGTCAGCAAAACTATCATTACTATATATATGTTTGATCTTTGTCATTGTTGAGGTGGCTTGCAAAAACCTTAATTGTTGTATACTGTTGCAAGAGCCTTTTGTAAGCTTGTTCTTTAGAGAAATACATTGAGCTTTGTTCTATTTCACGTTATTGGATCATTATTGATATATTTCGAATACATTTCATGTCTTCTTCATCTTCGTTGTGTTGTTTGTTTGTTGTTATTGTGATTATTACCTAATCAACCTCTCAAGTGTACTGAGAATCGATTAGTTGGACCAACATATATACTGAAGATCACGTATAGGTTGGACTCACCTTAGATTAGATTTTGTCTATATTACTTTGTAATAGGTTTAATGTTAATTTACTTTTATATGTTGTTTATTTTGTTTAATTTTGTGGTCTAGAAAACTATGAGCGAAACTATTGTTTCGATCATAGTCAGCTTGTAGAGATCAATGAAGCGGCGGATGCAACCTAAACATCCAATACCTATCGTGCATGCTGCACAAGTGCATTGAAGAAGAATGCTTAGGAAGTTTCACACATACAACAAAAATATTCTAAGTGTGAAATCTTTTGAAGCCAAGACAATATCTTCCGAAGCCAAATAATATTTCTTCCGAAGAGTTTTAACACATGCTTTATCTGATGTACTTTTCCATAACGCTGGACACCTTTCTACTGCACCTCTATAAGGTCACCAAGTTACATGAGTTGGTGAAAAGGTCCATGCTTTTGGTAACTGTACATTGAGGTCTTGAGTTTGTAACTTTCTATTTCATGTACTTTATCCTTTTTGTAATAGATAAGGATGGGAGCTATGGCATGTCATAGTAACTAGTCAAAAGGAAATCTACCTTTTGACTCTACAATTGATTTTGTTTTGTGTCTAGTCAATTGTATCCAGTTGGCTTTCAAAGTATAGCCAACTGTACGATTTAGTATAAGTATCTCATGTTCTTGTATCTTTGAATCATGCTTTGTAACACTTGTAATAGAGCATAGAGAAAGCAATATAGTGCATTCTTGAAAACCATATACTTGTGTTCTTTGTGTTCTGTCTCTTACATTACTTGTCTTTTTAGTGTCTTACTTTGGTTAATCCGGTCATACTGTTTGATTCAGTTTAGTTAATCTCCTCATTGTGTTTGTGTTGTAACTGACCCCCACTTCAATGATCCTGCATTTGGTATCAGAGCTTTTAAGGCTCTTGATATAATATCTCACCATCTTAAGATCCCTCACACACACAAATACTAAACTCTTCAAATGGCAGCCATTTCCAAGACTGATATGGAAAATGGAACCATGAACAAGTCCGCACTGATCAATCTTGTTGAGTTTGATACCTGGTGTTAAGAATGGAAGGTTTCATCAGGTCTCTTGATCAAGAATGTGGGAGTCTACTGAGAAAGGACCTTTCATACCTAGCACCCCTTCTCCTACTACTGCTGGTATGATCCCGAAAGATGTGGCTAAGTACTCTCATGAAGATAGGAAGAGAGTAGAGATTGATAGAAAAGCCATGACAGCCTTTCAAATTGCCCTTCCCAACTTTGTGTGCAGAGGTTTCAAGAAGTTCAAAACAGCCAAGCAGCTGTGGGATGCACTAAAACTAATGTATGAGGGTTCCTCTCAAGCCAAGGAGAACAAGAAGGATCTTCTGAAGCTACATTTTGAAAACTTCACCTTCAAAACAGGTGAAACCATGACTCAGCAGTACTTTAGGTATGTGGAGATTGTTGATACCCTAGTGGATGGAGGAGTCTCTCTTTAGAACAGAGACATTATAAGGAAGTTCATGTACTCACTTCCTAGGCAATGGACACACTACTGTGTGGTGATCAAGAGAACTGAATATCTCCAAACTCTTACTCTGATAGAGTTATATGGGATTCTCAGTGGCTACCAGATGGAGATGAACATGTAAGGTTCATCTGGCAACTCTAACAATCAAATGGGTTCAGCCTTGCATGTGGTTGAAAGGGACAACATAGAACCCAAACAACATCTCATATGCTACCATGACAGCTCACCAAGGTCATCACCTTCCCAGAGACACCAAGGGAGAACTACACTCAAGGAAGCCCATTTGAAAAGACAAGCTCTTCTAAAGCTTTTATGTCTTCTGATGAAAGTTGTGGCAGCTCTCTTTTCACTCTTGAAGACCTGGTCTGTATTCATCTAGATGATCTGGAATACATGGAAATAGTCCAGCAGATGGCTCTTCTCACTCACAAAGACAAGAAGTTCTACAAAAGGATTGGAAGGAAGTTTGCAAGCAATGCAACCAGTGGAAAGTTTGGCCTGGACAAAGGAAAAATCAAGTGTTACAACTATAACTTGATGGGCTACTTTGCCAGAGAGTGTAAGGCACCTAAAACAAATGGTGGCCAAGCATAGTCCAGACCAAACTACACTAACAAAGCTCTCCAGAATGAGAAGTCAAAGCAGCAGGCTGCTGTTGCTGTTGAAGAAGGAGGCTTTGACCGGAGCTTTCAGCTGGAGGATGCTTCTCCTAACCAAGCATTGATGGCAGATCATGATGAATCCAAGGTATTGGAACATCTCTGTAGTCCTATATGCACTGCTAAAGTTAATAGATATAGGTCCTATAACCTGGAGATGAGATCTGACCTTGAGTCCTTAAACTTTTTAAAATATGATTTTAGAAAGCCTGAAAATGATTATAAACTAAAGATAGAGGACCTTGAAAAAACATTACACTTCTAAAACATGAACAAACAGATTTTAGGACTCAAATCAAGGATCTCATAACCAAGTTAACTGAGTGCCAGGCTGAGCTTGTGATCAGCAAAGCCAGGGCAGAAAACAGTGTTCTTGAAGGTCTCAAGAAGAGACCTTCAAGAACATGATATCCTCATCCCTGCACAACAAAGTGTGCTATCAAAATAGGTAGGGACTGGGATCCATGAGATAGCTTCTCCACACACAATCTTGTTTGTAAGATCTCCTAGGTGTGGAACTTGTGAAGATGAGCTTCCTCTCATAGATCCTATAAGTGAAGAGGATGAAGAAGAGATAGAGAAGAATTCCTCTGAGAATAGTGAAGAGGAGGATTCCAAGAAGGGCCACTATCCTTCTGAGGAGAAGAAGAAGACTGTGATGACCAAGTCCATAAAAAAGAACTTGATCAGAAAGAGCAAAAGAAAGGCAAGGAAGGCTCATGAGATCAAGGCTACTTTTGACTCTAAGAAGAAACAAGTTTTCGTCTCTGTAGGGTTTAAAGTGGTAGGGACTGAAGACATAAACCAATACTCTTTTGCTAAGAGTTCTGGTTCTTGTTCAACTCATCTCAATAACAAGAAGACTAATCTGTTATGTACCACTTCTGCACAGCCTGGCCCATCAAACTCCAAGAACAGTTCCCAGCCCAAAGGAACTGTCTCAGCATCTGCAAAGATGAAGGTGGAGAAGGGATGTACCAAAAGAAAGTCTTGTTCCCAGCAAAAGACTCTTGTGAAGAAGAAAATGGTGTGTGTCATGTGTGAAAGTACCTCTCACATTGCTAAGAACTGTCCATATAATCCTAAAGGTACTGTCCATATGACCAGTACAAAGACTTCAAAGAGTTCTAAGAAGATTCAAGCTTCGGAAGGAAAACCTGTTTCTTTCGGAAGCTGCAAGTCTAAGAAGAAGGGAAGTGGAAAATTACCCTTGGAAGAAAAGTTGGTCTCGGAAAAAAGAAGTTCTTCCGAAGCACTGAAGTCTGCTGCAGTTTCTGCAGAATCTTCTGAAGGTTCAACCATCAGAACTTCCGAAGTCCCAAAAGCTTCCAAAGTTTTGATGGTCAAGTCCAAGACTCCAAAGGTGGTGTGGAAGTCTTAGAAAGACCAAGTGACTGAGAATTCTCCATCAACAAAAGCTCAAGATCGTCTTAGTACAACCATAAGATCTATTACTGTTGAATTACCTTCTATTAATGAGCCCAAGATAAGCAAGGCTTGGGTTTCCAAATGTAACTAATCATTTTCTTTATGCAAGGACAGCTGAAGACAAACAAAAATGTCTGGATCATTGATAGTGGTTGTTCTAGGCACATGATAGGCAATAGGTCACTACTCTAGAACTTTGAAAGAATTGATGGAGGACCAGTAACCTTTGGAGGAGATGAAGGTGGTTACATTTTTGGAAGGGGCAAGGTCACAAATGGTAAGCTCAGCATTGATAAGGTAAACTTTGTCAAAGAGCTTAGGTACAATCTTCTGAGTGTATCCTAATTTTATGATCAGAGTCATAACATGCTCTTCACTGAGCATGAGTGCACTGTTCTCAAGCCTGGTGTGGTCATTCCTCCTAAGCATATCCTGCTTAGAGCCCCCAGGAAAGGGAACATGTACAAGATGGATTTGCAAGAAACATCTCCTTCTCGAGAAGTTTTATGCTTTCTGTCTAAAGCTAATAGTGATGAGTCTTTCCTATGGCATAAAAGAATGTGCCATGTAAAATTTAAGAACATCAACAGATTAATTAAAAATGATTTGGTAACTGGAATTCCAAAGAAAGATTTTACAAGTGATCACCATTGTGTTGCATGCCTGAAAGGGAAGCAACATAAGGTGTCTCACAAGCCTAAGGAAAAGAACTCCATCACTACACCCCTACACTTGTTACATATGGATCTCTTTGGCCCCACCAGTGTAATGAGTTTAGGAAGGACCTCTTATTGTTTAGTGATCACAGATGACTTCACAAGATTCACTTGGGTATTCTTCCTTAGAAATAAGGATGAGATTCCTGAGATTCTAAAGAGTTTCATCTTGAAGATGGAGAATCAATCTGATCACAAGGTCAAAACCATAAGATGCGATCAAGAAACTGAATTTACGAACCAAATCCTTAATACATTTTGTGATGAAAAAGGTATTACAAGACAATACAGTGCTCCGAGGACTCCTCAGCAAAATGGTGTTGCTGAGAGGAGAAACATGAAATTGATTGAAGCTGTAAGAACCATGTTGTCTGACTCTAAGCTGCCTATCACCTTCTGGGTAGAGGTAGTCTACACTGCCTGCTGTATGCAGAACAAAGTTTTAGTAGTTAAGACTCATGGTAGGACTCCTTATGAACATGGCACAAGAGGAAATATTTCATTAGTTTTCCCAAGTCATTTGGTTGTCCTTGCACCATCTTGAATACCAAAGATCAAATTGCCAAATTTGCTGAAAAATCAGATGATGGACACTTTATTGGATACTCTTCCCAAGCTAAGGCTTAAAGAGTATACAATCTGAGAACTAGAATTGTTGAGGAGTCCGCCAATGTGACATTCAATGAACACACACCCTGTGTTGCTGGTTCTGGTCCAGATTGGTTATTTGATCTCGATTTTGTTACCAACTGTTTTAACAAATCTTGTCAGATTGTTTCAGGATCTGTAGAAAATTCAAAAATAGGTGATTCTTATCCAAGATTTGAGCTTGGAAGACCTTCAAGTCATACATCTTCAGCTCCAGTTGGAACTACTTCTGCAAATGAGGTTTTTATCAGCATAACAATGACAAACTCAGTTGATACATCTGGGGTGCCTTCAAATTACAGCTCAGAGGCTCCACAACCAGATAAGAACACCTCAATTGTAGAAGACAACAATGGTGGTGGTGACAGTGACCAAGAATTTCTTGATGCCACTAACCACACCATAGATGAGAACATCAATGATGTCACACACTGCTTGGATCAAGTCTCACTTTAAAAGTGTGCTGATATGGTGGGAGAACCATCCACACCAGATCTAAATTTCTCTTTTTAGATCTTTCTCAGCAACTTGCTGTGATCCCTCAGCTTAGGATCCACAAGTCTCACCCCACCACAAACATCATTGGAGATGTTGTCTCAGGGGTAAGAACAATAGGACAAACCCATGCAGCAAATGTTTGTCTTCACTCTTGTTTCTTATCCTAGATAAAGCCAAAGAAAGTTGATGAGGCTCTAAAGGAAGAAGTTGGGTTGACGCTATACAACAAGAGCTGCTTCAATTCAAAAGGCAGAAAGTTTGGAACCTTTGTCCTCTTCCTTATGGAAGACTACCATTGGAACCAAAGGGGTGTTTAGGAACAAGAAAGATCATAGAGACATAAGCATCAAGAACAAAGCTAGACTGGTTGTTCAAGGATACACACAAGAAGAAGGGATTGAGTACACTGATGCCGTTGCTCCAGTAGCAAGATTAGAAGCTGTTAGGATATTCTTGACAAATCTCTCTATGGGCTTCATTCGGCACCCAGGAAATGGTATGAGATCTGAATATCTTTGTAATCATGGATACCAGAGAGGTACTAAAGATGGAACTCTCTTCATCAAAGATAGGGAAATGACGCATTGCTAGTTCAAGTGTATGTGGATGAAATCATCTTTGGTTCAACTAATCCAAAGCTCTGTAAAGCCTTTGAGAAGCTGATGAAAGACAGATTTGAAATGAGTACCATGGGGGAACTCAATTTCTTTCTGGGAATTCAAGTGAAGCAAGTTGAAGATGGCATCTTCATAAGTCAGTCAAAGTATGTTGAGGACATACTCAAGAGATTCAACATGACTGATTGTAAGATTACTAAGACACCCAAAGCTAGAAACCACTCCCTTGGACCAGATCTTGAGGGGAGTGTGTAGATGAGCACTTATACAGGGCTATGATTGGGTCTCTTATGTATCTTACTGCTAGCAGGCCTGATATCATGTTTGCTACATGCATCTGTGCAAGATATCAAGCTAACCCTAAGATGTCTCACCTCATCACTTGTAAGAGGATTCTAAGATACCTCAAAGGTGCATCAACACTTGGTTTATGGTACCCTAAGAATCCTGACTTCAATCTGTATGCCTATACAGATAGTGATTATGGTGGTTGCAACATGACTGCAAAGTCTACATCTGGGGGATGCCAGTTCCTTGGTGGAAGGGTTGTCTCATGGCAATGCAAGAAACAATCTTGTGTCTCTACATCAACTGCTGAAGCTGAATACATTGCTGCTACACGCTGTTGTGCTCAAGTGCTTTGGATTCAAAATCAAATGCTGGACTATGGGTTAAACTTCAAGGAGCCTCCCATTCACATAGACAACAATAGTGCTATTTCAATCACAGAGAACCCTGTGCAGCACTCAAGGACAAAGCACATTAATATCAGGTATCATTTAATAAGATAACTATGAAAAAGGATTAATTAAACTAGTCAAAGTTCACACAGATGAACAATATGCTAATCTGTTTGCAAAGGCTTTTGATGAACAGAGATTTAATTATCTTATATCAGCTATTGGGATGATTAACTTTGAATAGTTTTTCTTAACAATAATTCTTTTTATTTCTTAAAATATGTGTGTCCTAAGTTGTCTAGTTCATCACTTTCATAAGCTCATGTTTTCTTTGGATGAAAATTTCTTTTTGAAGACTTTCCTTAGATTTTTTAAAATTTCTGATACTTCGGAAGTTATGGTTTTAACTTCGGAAGCAAATAATGCTTTCAAAATATATAATTGTCTGAAAATTTTACCTTCGGAAGAGTTCTCAGATCTGTCTTCCGAAGCTTAAATACTTGTTTCAGACGATTACTTATTTTCAAGGACCATTTACTTCCGAAGCAAAATTAACTCTCGGAAGCTTTGTTGTTTCATATACAAAGCGCTCAAGTTTTAATTTCTCTTCTGAAGCAACATTCTCAAAACTCTCAGAAAATTCTTCCGAAGTCATTTTAGCTTCGGAAGCTTTTTGACTTCCAAGAAAACTATTTTTTAGCAAAAGTAAACTACTTTTTCAGGGGTGGGACCGACATCCGGATTTTGAAGTTTATCCTCTTTCATTAAACTTTATCTGAAATCCCTCTCACATATAAACCAACGGTTTCCCACTCTTTCTATCATCTGTTCTTCCTCCAAAACCTAAAAACCCAAAATTCTCTCCGAATTTTCTTTCTTCCTTTCTTTCTTCATCCTTAAGCTACCTCACAATGGCCAACCTAGCTCACAGAAATGATCCAAACATTACCATGCAGCTACACAGGCAATACAATCAGGTTGCTATGTTAAGCTCTGAGAAAAATCCTCATTTCTCAGAGGTTTGTCAATTTTTAGCTCTGTCTAACTACTTCACCTCCCTAACCATTCATCCTCCTATCTATGAGGATCAACTGCTTGATTTCTGGAAGACCTGCCAAGAGGTCATTATGGATAGGGAGAAGGCACTGTCTGCCACAGTACAGGGGAGAACAATCTTCATCACTCCGGCCATCATCAATAGGCATCTTCAGCTGGATGATGAAGAAGGTGAGGTGTTCTTCCCAAAGGAAGCTGTCAATCATTTCTTTGAGCATATGGGATATGAGGGAGATTTCTCTGTAAAGACCTTTAGGAAAGGGAAGGTCTTATCCCTGTGAAGATTCCTCCTCCATGTGGTCATCCACAACTTATCAAACAAGCATGGTGGATGGGACCAGATTCCTGAAGATCTCTCCTTCATAATCCATGGAATGGTTCAGGGGGTCAAATTCAGGTATTCTCAGTTTGTTTATACAAATTTACTTGAAAATTTTGATTCCTTAGAATATTACATGTTTCCTAGATATGTCCAGTACATTCTTAACTGTGAACTGGGCTCACAGTTGATAGACAGGTAACATTCTTAAATTGGGACAGATGAAGCCCGACATCTTTAAAATACTGAGAAAGCCCACTATTGGCTTCCCTGGGGTAGAAACAGCCCTTGTCCCAAAAATGTTAGAGCTCATTGCTTAAGGTGACAACCTAGCAGCACAAGCTAGTGTTGAGGCCACACCTGGTACCTCCTAACCACCCACACAACCTCAAATCACCATCACTTACCAAATAAAATCCAAACAAACCCTGCTCAGACTATTCAGTCTGTGGAGGCCCCTATATACTCACCCATACAGGAAGAAGTGGACACTAGAGCTCCCACTTCTCCTGAGGAGCAGACCACTCCCATCTCTCTAAGATTCAGTGCTGAGGTTCCTTATACTCAGCCTAATTAGCTCATTAGCCTAACTGCCTTAAGCCATCACTCTATGTCTCAACACTCTAGTGATCAACCTTCAGGGGACAGTTACTATCCCCATCTATAGATCTCAACCAATCAATTCCTATCCTTGATTTCTATACTCATGAAGATCTAGGTTTCAGTGAGTATAATGAGTCTCTCTTCTTTAACCCTACTAAAAGAGAGATGAATGCTCCTGAGTCTCCTATATCTATCCCACATCAGTCACCTACAACTGAGGTGGACACTTCTGAACCTGTTCAGGATGTCCATATGGAAGAGGCTCTCAGTTCTGCAAGTGATTACATCATTAAAACCTCAACCATGGCAACTCAGTTGACTGACATCTCAACTGAGATTTCTAGTGAGCAGAGGAAAACCAGTAGCCAAGAACCTAAAGCTGGTGGTGAGAGAGAGGACTTTGGTCCAATCATCTCATCGCCCAATGAGTCTTCTCATGAAGATGAGGGGAATTTGAGACTAAAGGTGCACAAACTAACTAAAACATGCACCTATTTAGTCTTAAAGGTCATTCACCTTGAATCTCAGGTGACTACCTTACACAACAGGATCAATGATCAGCAACTTGAGACTTCATATTTTAAGGAAAACTTGCTGGGAGACCCTAAAGAAGAGCTCAACTAGGAATACAAGAACCTATGGATGTGATTGACTTATCTTCCAGCTCACCTATGCAAGTGGGTGATGCTACCAAAAAGGGGGAGAAAGTCATCATAGTTATAGAACCTAGGAGTTCTTCAAAGAGAGTGGACATTGAGGACTCACCATCCTCACTTGCAGTTCTGCATTCTTAGCAACCTCCTCAAATTCACATTAATGTGGACTACACAAACTCCTTCATACAGAGTTTGTTTAAGGATGGGATACCAAGGGCTATGTCATCTTCACCATGTTCCAATCACATTATTGGGTGGAGGTATGACAACATCAGGAAAGCCCTAATCATCATAAGAGTTCAAGGACAGCAAGAAGTATTCAATTTTCAGACTTTGAACTACTATGAAGGTCTGGATTTAGTCAACATGCCACTTGTCAACCTAAGCAAATCAAGACAAGTTGACAGACTAGCTCAAAGAATCCAAGATAGGATCACTGCAGAGTTCAGCTTAAGAAGGAGACTTAAGGAATCATGCATTGCCATCGGTCAACTGGATGTTGAGGCAGATCCTAAGATTAGTTTCATAGGGGAAACCTTGACTGAAGGCCCAGTGGCAGAACCTGAGACCCCTGTCTCATCATCATCAACTACTATAGAGATCCACACTCCTATTGAGACACCTGCTGGTGAAGGTACTTCTCAACCTCTCTCTGGCGAGCTCAGAAGCTACATCAAGCAATGAAGGCCAAAGCTCTCTCCACCCTGAGTCACAAAGGCCTATGAGTGACAAAAGGAAAAGAAAGATGACATCTGAGGAGATTGAGGAGGAGGAGGGAGAGAGGAAAAAGAGGCTGAGGGTAGAAAGTTCCTCTGCTGAGTCTTCAAGACTCATGGAGTCTGCTATCAGGGCTGCCCCTAGACCAAATGCTTAAAATTATGAGTTAAGGGAAGTTAGGATAAATTACCTGCAGACAAGAAACTATGACATAAACAGTATCATCTCTCTCCCCTTAGAAGAGTTGGATAAACTGGTTGATCTGGAAAGGTCAAAGGAGAAGAAGGAGGCAAAAGATGCAAAGATTCTAGTACAAGTCAAAGAAGAGAGAAGAAGAAAAAGACTATACAAGGATATGCCTACCCTCTCCCCAGTTCAAGAATGTCCTACACAAGAAGATGTGGTTGAACAAGAACCTCAGGTAGACAAAGAAGAAGAGAGGATCAAGATGATCAACTACCTGAGTGCCACAGGCTTCTATCAGGTAGATGCACTCCTTCCCTTATCCTATGACTATGTTGAGTTTGAGTACTTAAAACAGCTTGAACTTGAGATAATCAAGGACAGAAAGACAACTAAGAAGAAGCTAAGGGAAGAAGCTGCAAAATCAAGAGCTATCATCCAAAAGAGCATGAAGAAGTCTGCTGATAGGCAGAGGATGATATGCTTCTTGGAGCTATATGGATTCTCCAGAAGGAGACTTGGCCCCATGTCTCTATCCACTATGGATGAGCATATTAGGGTGATCAAGCAGAAGATCAAAAGTGGAGTGCTCATTTCCTTACACTCCACTCCAAGTCAAGCCTCTTCTGAAGTGGAGGTTAAGGTTGAACAACCAAAGACAACATAATCTCGACCTCCTGCTAAATCTCAGCAAGCTTCATCTTCTGATGCATAGCAGGGTCAACCTCCCTATCATTCTAAGCCTGAGAGAGAGGAAATCCCAACTGAGAAAGAGAACGAAGATCAATTTGGTACTACAGGGTAGTCTTCTGAGTTAAAACTAGTAAAGAGAAAGAAGAGGATGGCTTCTAAAGCAAAGCCAAAGAAGAAGAAGAAGACTGCACCCTCTTTTAAACCCTAGGATGATTCAGAACATCCTAAGGTTGTGCAGCCAGAGGATGCTACATCAACTCCAATTCAAACAGCTCCTCTAGCATGAGGAAAACCCATATTGTCTTGGACATACACCACAAATCTAGAAGGACGGTATGTCATTAGAGATCAAGGCACTGAAGACATTTACACATGGAAAGATATGTTTCACTTGCCTTTGCATGACCTCTTTGATATGAGAAGACACTTTGATTGTCTGAAGGATCCTAATCACCTTATGAAGAAAGGATTGGTGATCATCCTAATAAGGACTATTGACATCTAAAGTCTACTAATTGTTTTGGTAGCATGAGCCTAGGGGTAGTTTGTAGAGATTAAAGAAGAGGCTGATGCAACCTAAACATCCAATGTCTATCGTGCATGCTACAGAAGTGCATTGAAGAAGGATGCTTAGGAAGTTTCAGACATACAACAGAAATATTCTAAGTGTGAAATCTTTCGAAGCCAAGACCAATATCTTCCGAAGAAAAATATGAAGTATTCCGAAGCCTCAGAGACAAAGTCTTCCTAAGCTTCAACTTATGAAGACAGATTTCTTCCGAAGACTTTTAACACATGCTTTATCTGATGTACTTTTCCATAAAGCTGGACACCTTTCTGCTGCACCTCTATAAGGTCACCAACTTCCATGAGTTGGTGAATAGGTCCATGCTTTTGGTAACTGTACATTGAGGTCTTGACTCTGTAACTTTCTATTTTATGTACTTTATCCCTTTTGTAATAGATAAGAATGGGAGTTATGGCATGTCATAGTCACTAGTGAAAAGGCAATCCGTGTTTTGACTCTACAATTGATTTTGTTTTGTGTCTACTCAATTGTATCCAGCTGACTTTCAAAGTATAGGCGGCTATAGGATTTAGTATAAGTATCTCATGTTCTTGTATCTTTGAATCATTCTTTGTAACACTTGTAATAGAGCATAGAGAAAGCAATATACTGCATTCTTGAAAACCATATACTTGTGTTCTTTGTGTTCTGTCTCTTACATTGCTTGTGTTCTTAGTGTCTTACTTTGGTTAATCTAGTCATACTGTTTGATTAAGTTTAGTTAATCTCCACTTTGTGTTTGTGTTGTAACTGACCCCCCCTTCAACGATCCTACACAGCTATTTTAGTTCACACGGCGAAAATGTTGTTTCTACTAGGTGAAACTATAGTTTCGGCAGTACAGTTTTGCTTTTAGCGAAACTGTCTGCGAAACTAAGACTGCTGTATATAGATTTGATCATTTTCATTGTTGGGTAATCTTGCAAAACCCTAATCATCTATCATTGTTGCAAGAGACCTTCGTAAGCAGTTTATTCATAGAATTATCATTGTTCTTTGTTATTATTGAATGTATTGATTATCATTGTTCTTACTTTCATTCATTTGTGATTGTTCTTAATCTTCTTCATCTTTGTTATCTATTGTTTGTATTTGATATTGAATGATTCAACATCTCATTTGTACTGCAAACTGATCAAATGGACCAACAATATGGTATCAAAGCCTTAGTGCTCATGATTGTTAAGTTTTTGGTTGTTTTTGTTCAATATAAAGTTATCATGAATTTCAGATCAAATTCAAGTGTATTTGATATGGAATTTTCTTGAATTTTGTTTGTTCTTGGTTAGGGAAGCTCTGTTAATCATCAGATCTTAAATCCATTGAGTTTTTGATGATTTCAGATTGATTTCGTGTTGAAAAAGCTTTTCAGCTTCATCTAACGAAACTACATATTCATCCGGCGAAACTGTTTGTTCCTTCAGTGAAATTACATGTGTTATCCACTTTGAAGTTGTTCACTATTGTCCTACGAAACTTGTTTCATTGAATGAAAGTTCAACGGTGCTTGTGGGTGATTTGCAAGAGAAATTGTTGTCGAAAAAATCATTGAACAAAAGTTCAAGCTTGTTTTGTGTGAAACTGTTGGCGAAAATAAGCTGTTTCAGGCATTTGGCTAGAGAAACTGTTGCCGAAATTGCCTACGAAACTATAACAAAACCAGCGAAACTAGTTTTCTCTGCAAATTTTTTTGCGAAATTACTTCTTCCCCAGTGAAACTAGTATGTCAAAATTGACTTCCCTTACCCTAGCTAATCTTGAAAGTGTAGCTCCTAACAGACCTCCAAGACTCATAAATGGGGATAACTTTGAGGATTGGAAAAGATGTCTCAAAGCCTTTTTCTTCTACACTGACCACAATCAATGGTAACCTATCATTTCTGGTCCTCACATACCAATTGTTACCGTTGGTGATGTTGTTTCCTAAAACAAGTACCCATCCACATACCCCGAGAAGGATCTAAAGCTCATTGATTGAGACCAGAAAGGTTTTGGAGCATTAACTCTTTGTCTTGCACTAGACATCTACAATCGATTCACTAAGCACGAGAATGCTAAGTCTCTATTTGACGCTCTGTGTGATTTCTATGACGGTAGCGATGAGCTGGTGAAAGATAAGGGTATTCAAGCTCAGAAGGAATTCAACTCCTTTGTGATATAAAAGAACGAGAGTCTCACATATCTCACTAATCGTTTTCTAACAGTATCAAGCACACTGAAGAAATACAATGAAAAACTTTCTAATAGTGAGCGAGTCAACATGTTGCTAGACTCTTTCCCACCTCAATGGAATTTACAGTTGAGAATGCTAAAACATGAAAGAGGCTTCACTGATTAGAAGCTTATGGACATCATCAATAAGCTTAAATTATTCAAGTTAGACATAAACAGAAAGGAATTTAACCAAACCATGATGCCTACATCTATCTTCACTCAAAATGTTGCATTATTGTCTTCCGCTGCAAGCTCTCCTATGTAGACATCTTGTCATGGAGGAGTGAATACTGGTGATAATTCTAGAGGTTGTGGTAGTGTTGGGAGAGATCAAGCTAATTCAAAAGCAAATGTTGAAATTTCAGTTCCATCCGAGACAATGGTTCCTTTTGGTATGTTTGTTCAGAGCTATGAAGCCTTAGTGGTGGGGGATTTGAAAGAAAAAGGGATGAGGATGGAGGACATGTATCAGGTGGACCCTGGCGATCTTGAAGAGACTAACATTCAATGGCAAATGGCAATATTGACACTTAGAGCCCAGAGATTCATCGAGCACACTGCAAAAAAGAATTTAGGAGGTCAAAGCTCTAACTCCAAACTAGGATTTGATAAGTCGAAGCTGAGGTGTTTTGGTTGCAAACAATTGGGACATTTCAAACGTGAATGTCCATTGCCATTCGTCACTGATCCTAGTAGTTTGGGAGTTTCACGACTGGTTTCATGGTGGAGTAAAGAGGAAATGAGTCAGAAGAAAGAGACAACGTTAATTTCTAATTTTGATTGCAGTGCTGAAGTTGAAGAGACGAGAGATGAGATTAACCAAGAGTTGGTGACTGAGATTGTGGAAGGAAATGGGATGGTGAACTGTGAGGACAAATTTGATACGTTCAAAGAAATTAGAGATGAAGCTGCTTTGTTTGTAAAGGTAAAGAAGGATGAGAGGGTGAAAGAAGGTAAAACTGAGGAATTGAGGAAGGAAAGAAGTCCACCCACTGAGCAAGGAAATGAAAAAGATGATGCTACTATCACTGTTGAGGAAAGCAAGTGGAGTACCTTGGTGTGCCAATGTGAGAAGGCCTTTGTAGCAGAAAAGGTGGTGATGGGACTTCCTTACGAGGTAATTCAGGATATGTGTTCCTCTGCATGTAAAATCAGGTTATTTGGGGTTTATAAAGCTAATCGTTTATTAATTGATAATTAAAAAGATTTAAAACGAATTAATGAGGAATTTAAAATGAACGAGTCTAAATATTTTGTTAAGTTAAATGAGGCTTTGAAAGGAAACGATCACCTTAAACGAATAGTTTTGGAAAGAAATGTTAAGATTAATACTTTGACTGAAAGGTTTGCACTTGTTGTATGGAAAAAAGTACACTCCAGTCAAAGTTCGATAAATGGACAATCTCGGGAATGAAACATGATGATCTATGTAAACCTCAACCAGGGGCTAGGATTAAAACGGGATTGGGATATGAAGATGCTAAGGTTTATCCTCCTCCTAGTACTTATTGTTATTCTCCAATTCCTGTTCCTTATCCTTCTAATGATTTGATCGAAACAGAAACTAATAGTATGTCTGCAGGTTTAGAAGGTGTAAATCCTAAGCATGTTCGTGAGAACTACGATTATGGACCAACTAGCGGGCTTGGTTGCACTAGTCTTAGTACACTGAATCTCAACATTCTGTCTTAGATCATAAATCTAGTTTAAATTTTGTTTTTGTTTCTAGTGAATCTGTAATAGTCTCTATCTCATCATGTTCTCGTGATGTTTCTATCTCATCTTTAAATTCTATGGATTGTGATGATGCTACTGTTTCTGATTGTGCTAATAGTGTGAATGATTCCATTACAAAGAGTAACAAGAAAAATAAAACTAATTATTTTGAAAAATTATTTTCTCATCCTATTCTATCTTTTACCCGAACAAATATTTCTTTATCAAATGAAAGGTTATCAACTTCATCTGCAGCTAGTACAAGTGGTACAAGTACAACATGTACTTCAGCTGATAATTCAACTTCTTTTGTAAACAACCATTCCATTTCAAATGAAAATAGATCTTGAGACATGTATGAGACATACAGTGATATAGATTCTAATCTATCTGAATGTGATGAGGAAATGCATATTGATCAAATCCCTACCCCGTTACATAACAGACCTAGATTAAAACCACACTATTTTAGGTGTGGTAAAGATGATCATGTAGTTAAGTATTGTCCAGAGCTACATCATAGACATTTTAATAGGAATTCATTTAGGAATAGATTGACAAAATTAGTTAATAATTTCTTTTGTAAGAAACTTGTCTCTCCTAAACCCAAAGTCGTTCAAACTTGGGTTCCCATCTCACCTGGTTAACCTATTCTTTGATATTTTCGCAGGAGTCATCCACTAAGGTCGTAAACAATGTATGGCATGTGGATAGTGGATGCTCCAGATATATGACGGGGCTCAAGGACTTATTGACCAATTATCAGATAATAAATGGATGTTATGTGACATTTGTTGGCGACAAGAAAGGAGGGAAAATGATGAGTCAAGGAGAAGTTTCCAATGGCTCCTTAAGTTTAGAGAAAGTCAATTATATACCAAAGCTTGCATTTAATCTGTTGAGTGTCTCTCATATTTGTGATAAAGATATTCCGGTCTTGTTTAAGTCCGATGAATGTCTCTTTCTAAAATCTGAGATTGATATTCTAGATGAGATGGTAATCATGCGGCCACCAAGAAAGAATGACACATATCTTTTAAACATGGGTTCGAGGGAGTCAACATCTACTGTCACATGTCTTATGTCCAAAGCTTCCACCTTTGAGTCTTTCTTATGGCATCTCAGATTGGGCCACGTTAATTTCAAAAATATAAACAAATTAATTAAAAACAATCTCCTTAGGGGACTTCCTTTAAAATATTTTTCTGTGGCTGAAAAATGAATAGCATGTGCCAAAGATGTTGGACCCTGAAAAGATCAAACATGCCAATTGAATTGGTGAGTTGATGGTTGTTCTGCTGGAAACTCTCCAAGTCCAAGAAGTAATGCGGATGAAGAATCTGTTGAGAAGAACCAAGTGTTGACTAACCGTATTTGTAAATGCAGAAGACACAGAACAAATGCTGACAAGTGTTTGTTCTTCTGCATTAACAAATAAGGATAGTCAAAAGTATATGTGGACAAGTTTTGTTCATCCGTATTTGCAAATGCGGATGACCAGCAACAAATACGCATAGGTAGTTGTTCATCTGCATTACACAATGCGGATGACAACTGCTAATGCAGATGACAAGAGAAGAAATGTTGACCAAGTACAAGTCATCCGCATTTTCAATGTAGATGAACAGAAGAAATGCTCATGAACACTTAGACTAGTTCTGATGTATAGGTCAGGGGTAGTTTAGTCATTTTGTAAAAAAGGCATCTTGTCAGCTTGTAAATAGAATAGAAAAGATCGTACATGAGGTGATTGTTGATAGACAATTATAATTTTTTGTATTACACATTCTCTAGGTGTATTATTACTGTTTTTGCTCAAACCCTAGCATTTATTATAATTAATCACCTTCATCAATATATAAAAGCATTTATGAGTATATTCCTACGTTGAATGTTTATTGATTGTTTGTTTCAGCCATTCAATCTCTGACTTGATCACTATGTTTGATCCTAGTGAGAATCTTAATCTCACCACCCAGTCAATCGGTATCAGAGCTTTGGCTCTCAGTTATTATTCAAATCTACCCAAGATCTGAATACAACATGATTGATCTGGTGATCAAGTTGCTAATAGAGTGTTCTATCACCTCTAATTAGTAAACAACAAAATATACTCCTCAACAGTTACTGTTCATACTTCCTCACCCTCAAGAAGAAACCAACAGTACCCATTTTTGAAGCTGTGAACAGCAATATAACAAAAGGCTTCAACAGAAACTAAGAAACATAATAGATCTAATTCTGTGAGCTTGTTTTGGATGATTTGGACTACTTGGACTAAGTAAACTTAAAAACTTATATAATCTACATTAAAAAAGTTAAAAATAGTTTGTTAAAATGGATACACAGTTTTTTAGAACTTGGCCATACACCTAAAACTCCCATGCTTAAACATAAATCTGAGTTGAAGCAATGGAAAATCAGATTCAGCAATTACATTATACGTGTAGATCCAGACTTTTAGATCTCAATACACAAGGGGCCACACATCCCTATTACACTATCTGTAGATCAAGCTACCATCTACAAAACATCAAGAATACCCATTAAGGATCTGACTCTTGATGATGATGACTACAAGAAAATCAAGAATGGTCTCAAAGCTTACTCCATACTCACTCAAGCACACAAGATGGATGTGCTGAAAAGACTAGAAAAGTATGGTACTGCTAAAGCAGTATGGGATGCACTGCGAATTATGGGTGAGGGAAGTAGTGATGTTGCAGTGATTAACAAGGAAAAACTTGTTAATCAGTATGAAACATTTCATCACTCCAAAGGGGAGTCCATGTCTAAACAAGTGCAAAGATTTATGCAATTGGTAAGTGACTTGGAAATCATGGGAGTCACTTATAAAGTCAAAGAGTTAAACAAGAAAATGCTACACAATCTTCCAGAGACCTGGAAACAAAATGTGACCATGCTGAAGAACACTCTTGATCTTGAGAGTACTACCCTAGATATAATGATAGCCAAGATAAAAGCACTAGAGCTAGATGAAAGAAGCAGAAACTTAGGTGGACCTAAAGTGATTGAAGAATACAAGTCTCCATCAGACTCTTACTTTGTGGAAAATGCCTTCATTACTGAGGAGGATGATTTTATCTCTTTAAGAGATCAACTGAAAACCACTAGATTCATTGCAACTCCACCAATTGACCATCCATCAACATCATCACAAGCATCAGGATTTACTTCAACTCCTACAAACACTCCTGATGATACAAGATCTGAAGAACAAAAGGCAACTTACATTAGCTTTGTTTCCAGCTTTGATGCCTATTTGGGTGGAACACTCACCTAAGCACATCTAATCTAGGAAAACTTAGAAGAAATGGATCTAGATGACGTAGAAGAAATGGATTTGCAATGGCAAATGGCCATGATTACTATGAGAGCCAAGAAGTTTTTAAGAAATGGTAGAGAGCTCAACCTTAATGAAATCACCAAGCTTGGGTATGGCAAATTCAAAATGAGGTGCTTCAACTGTGGCATGACTAGCCAATTCTCTAGAGAATGCATTGCCCCCAAAAAGAAACAACTTTCAAAGGAATTCTTAGAGCTAGTCATCCTCACAACCAAACTCAAGTTTTCACTCCAATAATCATGAGCAGTAGTATCATCATCAACAACAACATCAATCATATCAGACTCAATCTCAACTGAGAAATCAAGCTCATGGAAGCACTCAATCATCTGCAAATGCTCTCGTGATTAAGCAAGATGGAGTATGTGACTGGAGCCTGTATGTAGATGAAGTAAAGCCTCAATTCCAAAATCATGCACTCACGGCACACATCAACAATGGTCCATCTCCCATGCCTTCTGAGGTAAAATCTAACCTGTGTAGTGATAAATGCATTACTGAACTACAAGGTTATAGAGAGCACAACCATAAACTTGTAGACAAAATAAAAGAGAAAAAGGTTAATTCAGAGATGCTCAAGAGAGAAATAAAAGGCTTTGAAATCAAAATAGAATATCTCATCTCTGACATTGAAAAAATATATGGTGAAAAGTATACTCTTGCAGTTGAGAATGAGAAACTGATTGAAAAGTTAGCTAAATCTAAAGCTGAACATACACTTACTCAAGTTAAACCAGAAAAGTTTCAACTATCTTTAGTCAAGCTGTAAGAGATGATTGATTCTCAAAAGGATCCCAAAGACATGTTTGGGATCAGATATAACTCTTGTCCTCCACCATATAATGACAACTACACTGTCATGCCTTACTCTGTTACACTCAATGAGAAAATTGAACCTAACCCTATTGAACCGAAAACAATAGTAAAACAGATCACAAATCCTCAAAACCATCCAAATGTTTACATTGAAACAAATAAGGATAAAATCAGATTAGGACACCCAATAAAAATCAAAGAGTGTTTAGACAAGACAGTGAGTGTCATCAAACCCACAAGCCCAATTAAGGCAATTGTTCCATTTGTGAAATCCGTACCTGCTGTTTCAAAAGGTAAAAACAAATTTGTGAAGTGAGTGAAACCCACTGTTGAAAGCAGTTCTGATAATGAGATTATATCTCCAAACAATTCAAGCAAATCAGACAAGGTTTCACTTCAAAAGAAACAAAAGACCTCACTGATTTCAACATGTAAAATTCTGTCAGACCCTCAATCTTCAAAATTAAGATAGGGAGTCGGTTTTGACATATGCAACATGGTGCACGTTGATTAGTTTGAAAAAGAGGTAAAGAAAGGGTAGAAGAAACAAAAACAGCCTAGAAAATTTTACAAAAGTAGTGTTGTGAAGCAAGTTACAAAAAGGGCTGATTTTGATTCCTCCCCTAAGCAAAAGAAAGTGACTGAGCTCCAAGTAGGAAAATCAACTGAGTCTCATAAAACAAAATCAGATTCAAGAAACAAACATATGTATTGTGACATATGTGATATGTCTAATCACAAAATAGAAGAGTGTTTTTACAATCAATATTGCTCTATCTGTGACATGAACAACCACTCCACTAAAAACTACTATTTTAACAAATAATGTTCAGTTTGTGATATGAACAATCACAATACATCTGATTGTTAGTTCAATGAGAAGGGAGTGAGAACTGCTCAGAACAAACGCATCTCAACAACATCATCTGTTAAACCCCATGTCAGGAGTCATTTGCCCACAAAACTTGTCTAGAACATGTAGATCAAACAATAATAGGAGTAACACAAAAGGATTATGGAAGAATCAAACAAACAAACATCATATTATTAAGCAAAAGTTTGATCTTCCCAAACCTAAAATGAATTTCGATAATCAAAAACAATTTAAATTCCTTCAAAAGAATAAAGACCAAAGGATAAGATCACCTCTAAATAGATCACAATTTAGAGGAAAGTATCAAGAGGTGACCATAATGAATAGGAACGGGAAAACCAAGACCAACATGGCTTGGGTTCCACATCTAATTAGTTATTTTGTGCTTGCAAGGTCATCCATATAGGTCTAATAGCCTATGGTAAGTGGACAGTGGATGTTCCCGACACATGACCGGAGATCATTCCCTCCTTAATGACTTCAAGCAAATACAAGGAACTACTAATTTGGAGGAGATTCACAAGGTAGAAGAATTACTGGTGAAGGATATGTGACAAATGGGATGCTGAGCTTTGATAGTGTGAACTACTATAAACAACTAAACTTCAATCTTCTAAGCGTGTCTCAGATCTACGACAAGAAATACTCAACTCACTTTACTCACACTCATTGCTACATTCTGAAACCAGGATTTCAGATCTCTAAAGAATGGGTTGTCCTAAAGACTCCGAGGAAGAATAACACCTATGTCTTAAACTTGAATTCTACAACACCAATAGAAGAAACATGTCTTTTGTCAAAAGCGTCATTTGATGAGTCCCAGCTTTGGCACAGATTTTTGGAGCATACAAACTTTAAAAACATGAACAGATTGGTCAAAGGAAACCATGTCATTGGTCTTCCTCAAAAAGAATTTCATTTTGATGATCATTGTTCATCATGCCTCAAAGGAAAACAATATAAATTTTCTAATAAATCCAAGCTACATCATATGGAGTTGTTTGGACCAACTCATGTTATGAGCATTGGAAAGAAATAGTATTGTTTGGTGATCATTGATGACTTTTCAAGATTCACATGGGTTTTTATCTTACTTCATAAAAATGAGGCATCCCAAATAATACAAGACTTTATCACAAAAATTGAAAACCAAGTTGATCATAAAGTCAAGACAACAAGAAGTGATAATGGAACTGAGTTTAAGAATGAAGACATGAGTTCATTTTGTGCAATCAAAGGCGTTGCTCATCAATTCAGTGTAGCTAGAACTCCTCAACAAAATGGGGTAGCTGAAAGGAGAAATAGAACACTAATTGAAACAATAAGCACAATGCTAGCCGATGCTAAACTGCCTATTACCTTTCGGGTAGAGGTAGTTACACATCGTGCTTTGTGCAAAATCGAACTTTGATTGTAAATGAAGGTAATATGACTCCATATGAACTACTGTTTCACAGAAAACCATTTAGCAGATTTTTTAAATAATTTGGTAGTCCTATCTCAATATTAAACACCCGAGACTTTTTGGGAAAGTTTTCATCTATGTCTAATAAAGGTTTCTTTGTAGGCTATTCTTCTATTTAAAGGCATACAGAGTATTTAATCCTAGATTAAAAATTATTGATGAATCAACAAATGTTCAATTCAAGGAACACTCATTTCCCAAATCTACAAATGGTCCCGACTGGTTGTTTGATATTGACTCATTTACAAAATCATTTGACCACTTTCACTTTTCTAATGGAGGAAATCCACATTTAGCTGAAACATGTTCAGATGTAGGAAGAAGAGATGACTTTCCATTGACTCCTCCTACATCTACTGAGCACATTGTTAGGACCTGGTATTCGACTGAAATACCTAGAGATCATGTGTATACCAGATCAAATAGTGCGGAATCCTATTTGATTGGCGATCCAATCAGTGAGAACACACGAAGAATCAATCAAGGATTGAAACTAACGTTAGAAATCGATAAGGAATCGATCTAATGTGTTCTATGAACTTGGAGAGCGATTTGGAAGGTTTCTGGACGGCTAGGGTTCGTCTGGATTCGTATTGACGAAGTCCTGTTTTTCACGAATTGAGTTGTATTTATAGGTTGGCACTATTCAATCGTGCGACTGAACCATTAGTTTTTGGTTCAGTCGTGCGATTGAACCATGTGTTGGTTCATTCGTGCGACTGAGTGTTCAGTCGTGCGACTGAGCCAATCTTATGTTACAGTCGTACGACTGATCCAGTCTCTGGTTCAGTCGTGCGACTGAGTCAATCGTGTGAAGTTCTTCATGTGTATGGTCATTCGCATGAGCCATTGCATGGGAACTTCATTAAGTTAAGTTTGAATGTTTAGTTAATTAATATAATATATATGTAATCATTCAAGTAATCATAAACCCAATCAATTTAGTCACGACTCATTAATGAACTATTAAACATTATAACACAGACTATCAATATGAGTTCATAATCATACAACAAGATCTATTACCACATATCACGATCTAGGGACATACATGTATCAACAAACTCCCCCTTGGACCTAGATCTCTCTAATGTCTTGTTTTCTTCATTACACCTCATATTTCTTGTACTTGTCCTCTTGTGTGACTCCCGCAGAATATCAAACGCGAAGCAAAGTCGTATAACATTTTGGAACTGGAGGGCTTGTACAATGTCTTGTGTGTCATAAACAATGGCCACTTGTATAATGTATAGACATCATTAGCAGACAAGTTGGTTAGCCACATTGGGTCGAATACCCTGACAGTATCCATTTGATCCCCTTTGTTCAGAACTATGACAGCTTCAGCAGTTCTCCAATCATAGTACCACCATTTGAAGTGTGGAGTGAAGTCCTGTGGCATTTCCCTGAGAGGGATTCTCGACATAGTGCGCGGAGGACTCCACTTCAACACAATCTTAGGTTTTCCAGTAATGGCATCCATCTCAGACCTTCTAATATACCTTGTAGGTTGTTGAGGTCTGAAGTTAATCCACCTGGTGTGGTACTCTTTCTTAGGGCAGCCTCAAACCAGCCTGACATCTTCTCGGGTCAGCATACAACAGCTTCAATTTGGCCAGCTGGTTGAGCTCAAATCCTGGTAGAGTCTTTAGATCATGTGGAAATCTAAAGTACTCTATGCCCTTTTCCCTCTTAACGGCATAAACGTTAAGATCATCAAAATATGCCCATGCTATAATCCTGCCTGACACGTATGATGTTTCTTGACGCTGTAGAACTTGGTGTAGGCATCCCTCTTCGGTGCAGCACGTTGGGCTCTGACTTCTTTAAAACATTCAGCCCACTCAGCCTTTCGAATGTATACGTCATCGTTTGAGGCTTGGGCTGTTCCTTCGGTCTTTCCTGCTTCCTGCTCCATCTTGTCTAGTACCTCAAACATATCACTGACTAGGGACTCACCCAGATTGGGGACCACATTACCCTTGTTGTCAGCGTACTGAGGGTACTCTTCAGCAGCAATATCTTCAACCTCAACTTCATCAACGTCATGTATCGTCGTCACTGGTTGAATCAACTGTTGGAGCATCCTTGACAATGTCATCAGGATTGAGTCTGAACATCTCTGCCAGTTGCTCGTTAGATAGGTCGTGAATTATTTCACCTTCTTCAGGGGTATAACTCACTGACCTTCTGACAATCCCTTGCAGATCAAGAATCATTGTGAGTTGAGACTTGACCTGTTGAAGGGGAGCAATATCAAACTCATCTTGTGGTACTTTGGATCTGTTTGATTTACACATTTCACACTCAAATCATTAGTAATATATCAAACAAAGTGCATTAACTTAATATAAACATTTAGTACATGGTTTTTCAATACAGAATACAAAAGTAATAAAATACTAACATCCACTATTTACTTTTATCCTGAATGCTAGCTCTTCATGTGAAGGTGCAGAAGCAGAAGCTGACTGATCTTGTCTGTTCTTTGTTCTCTTCTCTTGCCCGGAGCTGAGACAGATTCAGCTGCTCTCCTTCTTCAGTCTCTTCGGCACACCACTCTTCGGTTTTCTCTTCATCAGAATCACTGTCATCATCATCATCATCATCATCATCATCTTCATTATCTCTGTCTCCACCTTTATCTTTAGAGGTTCCTCCTTTGATCCTTTCAATTTTAGCAAAATGGTCCTCTTAGCTTTTTCCAACTCCTCTATTTGCTTACCTGCTTCGACACTTTGAGCTCGGAGTTGGTCCAACTGAGTGTTCTGAGCAGCCAATTTCTGGGCCTGCTCCTCAATAACTCGATCCTGCTCTGCAATTTTATGCGATTGTGCAGCAGTCAGGTCGGTAAGCTGGCGGATCTGAGTGGTCTTTTCCTCATCAGGCCAGCAATCGCAACACCATTCTATTTAAAGCTGACAGCTTTTCCTCTACCCCGATTGGAGGTAGAGGAGATCTATAGGTGTGTGTGGGGTAGGCTGAGGGCTCGGTTTGGTGGCTAGTGGTGGTGGTGGAGGTGGTGAATATCGGGTCAGGTCTGGATGATAGTGGTGGTGAGTGTGGGGTGAATGATGTAGTGGTGGCTGGGGTCTGGCTTGTGGTGGTCGGTATGGTGGTGTCTGTGGTTGCTGTGGGGAGAGGTATGGTGGTGGAAGGTGTGTCTGCAGAGGTGGTAGTGGTGGAAGGTATGGGGGATGTGGTAGTGATGAAGGTTACCTTACGCTTCTTCTTTTTCTGGCCATGGGGTTGAGCCATCCGTTTTCTCCTCGTTCTTGAGGTGGATGCTCCCCCTTCAATCCCGCCTGAGGACCCGGAGCATAAGTTGGATCAGTTTCTGTATCTCCGGAGCCTCTCGGTTGTTCACCAACAACCCTCAACCCATGTTCTGTGGGAACAACTTTCCTTCCCACAGTTCGGGTCAGCGGCTCCTCATCAGATTCAACCTCATCTTCATCGTGAAGAACAAAATCTTGATGAAATCCTGCTGACTCAGTTACTTCAGCAGATGAGACAGACACAGAGGGAACAGAGTCAGACAAATTGCCTCTGGATGGAATAGCACCATCCCCACTGTCATCCTCCTCTGAATCATCAGTAGGGAGGACAATTGGCTCCACGTCGGAGTCACTGTCCTCGTGACGCCATTCCTCCTTTCCGGACTACATAGTCTTCTCTGGCAAGATGACCGAACAACCTCCTGACCGGAGGCTTCACTGGCTTTCCCCGGTATACTTTCATCCTTCCCAGGGTGGTGTCATCCATGACCTCCAATACCACCGAATCCTCCTGTTCTTTTGGCAGGGAAGGAAGCTTCTGATCTATTATCATTTGCATAAACCGTGGGTACATACAGAAGGCTTCCTTTCCTTTCCCCTCGATGTTTTCCACCAGATAGGTGAAGATCATCTTAGAGAAGCTGAACGGATGGTTCAGCACCAACGCAACGTATGCGTTTTGCATTTGATCCGATAGCTCATCAAACCCACCTTTTCTTGAAGCCATGCACTTGAGCAGCACGTGTGCAAGGTACTTAAACTGAGGACAGAGGTTACTCTTGTTGAGTACCCCTGAATTGATGTCCCCAGAGTATTTGGCTCTGAGAAAACATCCTCTTACGGTGAGGGGGTGTAGACGGGTTGGGCAGTCACCGTCATACCCCAATTGAAGTACAACCCGTAAGTCTTCCTCAGAAACTGTAATATCCTCGCCAAATATGGAACTTCTTATGCAGTGAGGATCCGATGATCTATCAACTGTAGCGCCTTCCCAGAAGGCTTGTTGAATGGATCGGTATGGGGTGCAAGGGGTAGAGATGGCATGCACAATCCGTGATCTTAGTAGAAACGTGATAATGCCAGGGAGAATTCTGCAGCATTTCGGGATGTTAAGTCCAGATGAGCACATATATTATGCTTAGTGCTCATTGTCCATCTACTCGCCATCTGTTACACAAAGATAGTAAACATTAGTAACATTAATAAGAAAGTCATGAACTCATTAAGCTTGAAGAACATCTTCCTGTCATGCGATTGAAGTTGTGCGACTGAGTTCAACAGTGCGATTGAACGTGCGAAAGAGTTCAGTCGTACGATTGAATGGTCCGAATAGGGTTCAGTCGTGCGATTGACCCCATACGTATCTCAGTGTGTGCGATTGACCTCAGTCATGCGACTGAACTTCATACGCATGGTTCAGCCATGCGTATGGGCAGTTTGGGCCCTTCAGTCGTGCGACTGAAGTTCATCTTGCTGTCCATTCGCATGAACCCACTGTGCGATTCACATTTTCAGTTTCACCAATCTTTTGTTTGAAACCTCTATATCAAGTTCATTTGAGTCGCCATCTCGTCACTAATGACCTAGCAAACTTGATTTAACGTTTAGCTTAGTTTATGTAGGTTATTAGGGCATTTTTCAGTCCGATCAAGGTTTCATTCGAATAACCCAATTTGGACTTAAAATCTTCTGATTTCTACAAGATAAACGGCAATGTACCTTGATTCTTGTCAATCGAAAGTCAGAAGATGAATTGCAATGTGAATAACTATCTCTAGAGATTTCGGCAGAGTAACGGTAAAGAGAGCGATTTGGGGTGCGATTGGGAGTGATGAGTGAGATGCGATCGATTGAGGCCCTTTAAATACTGACCCTAATTTCAATCGGCCGACTGGCCTCATTCGCACAGTTCATTCGGGCGACTGAGGTTCAGTCGTGCGATTGGTCCAGTCGGTCGCTTTCAGCCGGCCGACTGAGTCTCAGTCGGTCGACTGACTCATTCGGTCTCCTTTATTCGCATCTCAATTAACCGAGTCTCAGTCGGTTGACTGACTCATTCGCACCCTGTCATCCGGTCGAATCGGCTCAGTTTCATGTCCAGTCCGTGCGAATGGGAATCCATTCGCATGGTTGGTCCATATCATGGTCCAATCGTGCGAATGGGATCCATTCGGTAGATTTTCTGCCATTTTGAACATTTTAACCTTTTGAAATAGAAATTATAAGCTCTTAACCAATTCAGTCACTTCAGACGTGACCTTTTAACTTTTTGAAACCATGTGGCCATCTCAGACATGACCCATTTTAGGTAAGTTAATTCCCTTCTGATTTCCCTGATGTAGTCCGTCAGACACACAAATTAAAGGAAAACATAGAAACTTAAACTAACTACACAACTAAAGTTTATTTTTGGACTTTTTGTAAGAGATAAAACCCTAAGATGGAAATCTAAGGGATTTGATTAGGAGTAGACAGCTTTAACTTAGATTGATCATATCTGGACCAACTCAATTTTGGAATCATACAGGAACATCAAATTTTGGGACTTGTTATTAAAACTCTTTGATGCTTAAATTCTCGGTGTTCATCCAGAGTCGTTAGCAACTTAAGGAAATCATACTGAAACTCTTAGATTTTCACATCGATTTGAACTCTTGAGAATGTAGCCACTAAGATTGTCAGTATGTTTGTCCACTTAAATCCATACACTGACTTTTGACGCAGACTGGTGACTGATTTAGGTTTAATTATTTCAGCTAACATTTGTGGATCCCACACTATATGGTAATCAACATTCCTCAGAGGTTTTGAGCGGTCTACGGGTATTATTACAAGAAGAGACTATTCTTAGAGCTTTCAAAGAGAAGCCTGTCCTCAGGTCAGTGCCATCGCACAGCAGAGAGGCGGCAAACAACAATGAATTCTAGAATATCTAGGTTATGCTTATCTTCAGGTCAGTGCCATCGCACAGCAGAGAGGCACACAACCTATCTCCTTGTTAGAGCACCTTATTTTATTTACACAATATGCACCAACAACATAAGTCATTAGCTTTATTGCATTTGTCTTTCATTTTTTCTTGCTTTGCTCTAATTATGGTCATCCGCACACTTTTGTGGCATTTAAATGCTCATTACCCCTTATTGGAATATATTGATTGTGTTAACCAGTGACAAGATGGAAG
This sequence comes from Flaveria trinervia, assembly GCA_025506515.1. Classification (NCBI taxonomy): domain Eukaryota; kingdom Viridiplantae; phylum Streptophyta; class Magnoliopsida; order Asterales; family Asteraceae; genus Flaveria; species Flaveria trinervia. The sequence continues at coordinate 41,542,103 of CM046444.1, forward strand.
CCCACAGTCAGTTGAACAACTTAGTTTGATCTTGAGATCACCAATCAGGTCTAATTGTCTATTGTGTTGAATCTACCAACATATCATTTGTGGTCTAGCAGCCTCTAAGTCTACTTTCTCTGTGTCACCTTAGGAGTTGCCAGTTTTCTATCATTTTCCCTTTTTATATTGCTTAGACTACACAGACTTATACTTTGAACTTTTGCATCTTTTCAAAACTTAAATTTTAAAATCCCTCTTGATTCGATCCTGTGTACTATCATTCCAAAGGTATTGAATCGGTATCACAGACACAATCTACCTTATTCAGCTAGTTACCCCTTCTACCTCATTTCTTTTATTATTATTTTTTTCAATATTAACTTGCTGACTTCATATTCTACCCTAAAATACTAAAATCATTTCGGATTTAATATTTTGGATTTTAATAAACAGCAAAAAACATGAGTTTAAATAAACAGACAAACAAAAAGAAAAAAAACAGATAACATAAAATAAAATAAACTTTAACAAACTACATTGGACTACACATTATTCTCATCAGGAATTACCTCACTTTTCTTTTTAACACCGTTGACCTCTAGCAAGTATTGAAAAGTGTTTATCAAAGGCTTTTGTATAGAGGTCAGACACGTTGAAAATCAGTATTAATTTTAACCACATCTATTAAGGTCTTTTCAAAACAGTCTCTTATGAAGTGGTATTTAATACGATGTGTTTGGTCTTAGGATGTTGAACGGATTTTTGGTTACTGCAATTGCAGCAGAGTTATCAACAAAAGGAGGAGAGTAGACGAGAATTTCAAACCGTATCCTGCATTTGCTGTTGAATCAAATGATTTGGGAAACAAATTTGGAGCAACAAGCACAACTTGGCAGCAACATATTCGGCTTCACAGGTTGACAATGAACGATGTCTGCTTCTTACATTACCATGTAACTAATCTCTCCCAAAGAATTGACACCCTGCTGATGTAGACTTGTAGTTCATTTTGCAGCCTCCATAGTCCGAGTCACTATACGCTGTGAGCTCAAAATCTCATCAGGAGATACCACAACCTAGTGTGGGTGTACCCTTTAGATAGCGAAGATCCTTTTGACCCCGATCAGATGATTGACCTTAGGTTTAGCCTGATATCTGGAACATAAACATGTAGCATACATGATATCAGGTCTTGAGGCAGTGAGATACATGAGAGATCCAATCATTCCTCGGTACATAGTGGCATCTACCAGATCTCCATTCTCATCAGGTGCTATATCATGATCGTACAAGTGGAGTCCCAGCAGCAGAAGCATTCTCCCTGTCAAAGCGACTGAGAATGTCTCCTACATACTTGGTCTGATGTAGAAAGATCCCATTAGGTGTTTGATCCACCTGTAACCGAGAGAAGAACTTCATCTCCCCCAGCACTCATCTCAAACTCTTTCTTCATCACTGCTTTCAAACTCTTTGCATAACTCTTCGTTCTTTGACCCGAAGATTATGTCATCAACATATATCTGTACAGCAGCAGTAGGTCCCATCCTTTTCTTTAATAAACAGTGTACAGTCAATGACTCCCCTGCGAAAGCCGTGTTTCACAAGATGAGTCGAGAGTTTCTCATACCAAGCTCGAGGAGCTTGATGAAGCCCATATAACGCCTTGTCGAGCTTGTAAACTCTATCCCGATGATAAGGGTCTTCAAACCCCTCGGGTTGACTTACATAGACTGTTTCCTGATTTCCCCATGAAGGAATGCACTCTTCACATCTATTGGTAGACTTTAATCTTCATGTACGAGGCATAGGCAAGGAAGATACGAATAGCTTCCATCCTTGCCACGGGTTGCAAACACCTCATTATAGTCAATCCCCTCGACTTGGCGAAAAACTTGAACCACCAGTCGAGCTTTGTTCCTGATAATGACTCCTTGGTCATCCTTCTTACATTTTAGTACCCATTTGGTGCCAATGACTTTAGCACCTTTAGGTCTATCAACCAGAGTCCATACACCTAACTTCTTAAAACTGCAGAGAAGTTCTTCTTGCATGGCACTCACCCACGCCTCATCATTTAGTGCTTCACTGACATATTTTGGCTAACCTGCGAGACAAAACGATCGATAAGCACCATCATGAATGTAACCCTTCTCCATAATGAGGCGTAATCAGCTGAGTATAGCTGATTTCGGGTTTGTACTCCTGATCGGACATCTCCAATAACATTGTCAAGGGGATGATAGACGTTTAGTCGTGATCCTGGAGTAGTCGGCACAGTCACCTCCGAACCAAGATTGTGAACATTTGGTCTGCATCTGAGGAGGTTGGAGTTTGAGGTTCCGAAGTCGAGGGTGCATCACTTGTGGATGCTTGTGGACTTTCAGGAACTGGAACCTGTTCCTCCTGACTGTTCTGGTCATCTGCTTCAGTTTCATCTTCAGAGGAGGAGTCACTCATTGATCGACTACCTTCTGACTGAGTAGATGACTCTCCCTGTGTGCTAGATGGAGTATTTAGAATATCATACATCATCCTAGTAGCTAACTCATCCTCCGAGGGAGAGAGAGAGGGTTGAAGGATTTGAAGAATCCATCATAATCGAAGAAGTATGCAGGTCCTTTGCCTGTAGTGTGTGTGGTATATCTCTGAACGTCGACATTACACCACACTTCTACAAGACCCGTTGAGTTATTGTAAACTCGCTTGTTCGGTATGTGTATCCTAGAAAAATTCCTTCAACTGCCTTCTTGCTGAATTTGCCTTCTTGTGTCTTCTTCAGAAGTGTACACGGTGCGCCAAAAGGTTCAAGATACTCCAAATTCGGTTTGCGTCTTGAAGTAGCTCATAACATGTCTTTCCGTGGCGCTTGACTATTAGGACTCGATTCAGTGTATAGCACGCATTTGCCACCTGCCTCGTTCCAGAATGGATAGGCAGTTTCGAGTCTGCCAGCATAGTCTGGGCTGTCTCTATCAAACTCCTGTTCTTTCTCTCAGCAACGCCATTCATCTGAGGTGTGGGTGAAGTGTGAATTGATGCACAATTCCCTTTTCCTTGCAGTATGCCTCCATCCCTTGATTCTTGAATTCTGTCCCGTTGTCTGAGCGTATTTGTCGAACTTGTTTTAGCTGTAGAGGATTCCAGTGTGGTACTAATTCCTTGAATGTCTCCAAAGTTTCTGATTTTGATTTCAGAAACATTACCCAAGTGAACCTTGAGTAGTCATCAGTGACCACATAACAGTACACGTCGCCTGCAATGCTCCTTGTACTAAGGACCGAACAGATCCATGTGAGAAGCTCAAGAGGAGTTCTATTGAATGAACTTTTTTCCTTATGAGACTTCTTTGTCTGTTGCCTTTCTTACAAGCTACACAAAAGTCAGGAAGTTGGAAGTTCTTGACATTCACTCCTCTAACTAAATCCTTCTGAATCAAATGATTCATCTTCCTTTGACTAATGTGTCCCATTCTCGATGCCAGGAGATGGAATCCTTCTCAGTAGCTTAAATAAGAAACACTGAACTCATGATCCGTTGTGGCAGCTGTTGACAGATCCAAGACATAAAGGTCTTTATATCTTGAAGCAGTCATCAGAACTTGGTCCTCTGGGATCATATATTCTTTCTTCAGCACGTAACACTTCTGGTTATCGAAGATGACTTTAAAATTTATCACAGATTTGGGAAACAGAAAGTAAGTTGTTCTGAAGTTGTGAACGTAGTTCACTTTATCAAACTTAACTTTCTGATTTCCCACTTCCCTGAGCAGTGATATAGCCTCCTTTTGTTTCCTGCAAAGGAAACATGCCCTCCTTTTATTTGTTTGACGTTAGATAAAAGGGCTCTATTTCCTGTCATGTGCTGGATGCTCCGCTGTCTAAATCCACGTGTTAGTCTCAGCACTATATCGAACACCCTGCACATACAAAGTAAATGAATCAGTTTAGGTTAGGAACCCAAGCTTGACTGTCTGGGGTTTCCCAGAGGCATCACACTCATAAACTCCACCCATTGACCCTTAGAAGGTGAGGGTAGCTCAGGTTCCTTTTGTTATCAGTATCAGACACGAGGGTGATTTTTTTTCCATAAGCCAGATTTGTGCAATGCCTGTTTATGATAAAGTCGTCTGGCTTACAGGTTGGACTTTAGGTTCACTAGCTCTTCTAGGTGGAGTTACAAGAACTCCGCTTAGAAGACCTAGGTTTAGAGTCCAGAAGATCACTCTTCTTCCTAGGTGTCTGATAGAATGGCAGTAGGGAAGCAATGTGTCCACATTCTCACAGTTGTAGCATGACCTGCTATCAACTTTATGAGTAGACTTTCTTTGTGGAGAAGTGCGTGACACTCTAGTAACATCAATCACTTTAGTTTTTGACTCTTGGATGTTTGATGTTTTCTCTGGTGTAACAAAATTTACTGAATTTAACCTTTTATTTTTGGTTAACTGGTTTTGACTTGAAGCATGTGAAAAAGTAAGATTTGAAGTCCTTTTAGGTTCTAATTTGACTTTGTTTGACCTGACATAAATTAACTTTTTCAAATTCATTTTCCAGGTTAACACATGGCAATTTACCCTTTGCCTTTGAAGTGGCCTCCTTTTGTTTCTTACCAGATTCAGTAGATGAACATGAGGTGTTGGATCGTACAGGAATGAGTGGTCACCACATGATCCTTCATGGGGTTATTATTTACTGGTCTAGACTTAGTGTTCATCAAGGTCTCAGGTGGTGGTGGAACCACTTTGTAGCCTAATCCCTCCACGTTATCCTTTCTCTTACTAAGTGTGGACTATATGTGAAAACTAGTCCAACTATGCAGTTTCTGTTTTAATGAATTAACTTCGACTTCTAGAACTGCCTTTTGTTTCTTAGTGTCTTCTAGGGAGTTTAGATAGTACCTAATGTCGTTTGCTTGGTTAAAAGCCACTACTTCGGTTTCCCTAAGTTGTTTAGTCAATAGGTCTATCTTTTCTTTATAACAATGCTCATTTTGTTTTAGTACTCTATTTGCCTCAGTGCACAGACGTAAATCTTTTACTAAGTTATCATTATGATCTAATAACTAGCAAAATTTTCATCTATGCAATTCCTAAACGTGTCACAATCAGAACAAGCATGGTTATTAAAAATTTGGTCAGTGGTACTTACCTGAGTTAGTTCAGTAGAGTTAGCCATCAGTGCCGCATCAATGATTCTGGTTCTGTCGACTCTGGCTTTTCTGTCTCTGATGTGGAAACTTCCTCATTTGGCTTGTAACTGACCTCGGCTGCAGTTGTTTCTTCACTATGTGACATTGCAATCTCAACTGCTATATCACCTTCACTCGCAGAATCATTATCAATATCCTCAACACTGGCAATATTAGATTCTCCTGGTGAGACAAACCTGAAACTCCAATCCTGTCCTTCATCATCATGAGCAGTTAAGGCTTTTGGATCCTTGTTTGATGAAGTAGAACTAGAAGCTTGCTTGTCTTGGCGAGTAAAGGATGAGAACGGGTTCCCATTCCCCGTCTTCTTTGGCTTGACACATTCTCTTTTGACGTGCCCCTTCTCACCACAGTTGAAGCAGGTCACTTTACTCTTGTCGAAGCCAAAGGTGGTGTCCTTAGTAGCAACCAAGTTCTGTCCAGTCTTTTTCACAAACTTCTTCGCCCTCCGGACAACACTTGCTAAGGCCCACATTATATCCATTCTTTCAAGCACCATCTCATCCACCTGCTCGTAGTCCTCAGCTGCCAGATGGCATTTTCCAATCTTCCCAGCAACAAGTCCATCATATGAAAGAACCACTGCTGCTAAGAGATCCATATGCTCTCGTGCTACTTCCACGGTCACATTACCGAGGTTCTCGATCTTCAGTTTGGTAGCGTTTGCTTCTGATCCAATATGATGGGTACATGATGACCCAGACGTGTCTGATCCAGAAGGAGAAGCATGTGAAGGACCTGACGAGCTAGACACAAAAGCAGTCTGGAGGGGTGCTCCAGATGCCTTAGCTTGAGGCGTGGCGTTGTATAAAGCTGGATTTTGTGTGTACGAGGACTTCTGAGCTCTATACTTCATCCTTAGTGCTTCTTCTTGCAACTTAAGAATGAAGTCATTTATATCCAGCTTTACAAGGATTCCATTCTGTCTCAGGTTAGACACGAATGTAACCCACTTATCAGGCAACCCGTCTGCGAAGTTGCTTACTTTCTCTTCCATGGTAGTAGCCACTCCATGTGTATGCAATTCGCTCATCAAGTGTTAGAATCTGTCTATGACTTCGTCCAAACTTTCATTACCGATTGATGAGAAGTTATCGAATTCTTTCTTTAACTCCTTTGCCTTGATTGCCTTCAATGATGCATTACCATCATATCTCTTCTGTAGCGCATCCCACAGTTTCTTGGACTGCTTGTTCTCTGACTACTGGTGGAATATGTCTTTGGGGATAGACTGAGTGATCAATGCATAAACTCTTTTCTCTGCATTGTACTTTACTTTCTGTGCGTCTGTCATCCCGCTTAATGTTAGTTTAACCCCATCAGCTCCTACCGGTGTACTATAGCCTATCTCAATGGCTTCCTACAGATTAGGATCTACTCCATTAAGGTAGATCTCAAAACGTTGTTTCCAGTGGGGAAACTCATCTAAAGTCAAAAGCTTTGGTGGTTTATTGTGATTCCCCCCTCACTCTCAAGCAACAGCAGGTTCTGTATCCTTGAGTCCTTCCCAGCAGTAAAGGCTGGCATCTGATCTTCCATGACGAATAAACTTATAATCTAATCAAACAAACTTTCACTGATGCGACTGAAAGATGCAAATGAGCTAATCGTGCGTATAAGCTTTGCGATTGGTTCAATCGTGCGAATGAACTGGGCGATTGGTTCAGTCGTGCGAATGAATCTGGTGCGTATGAGCTATGCGAACAAACGGTTCAGTCGGCCGAATGAAGGTGCGACTAGGTCCAATCATGCGTATGAGCAATGCGAATGGAGTCCAGTCATACGAATGAGTCACTCGTGCGACTGAAGCTGCTGTTTTGCGAAAATTTCTAGGTTTGAGGGGTTTCAGCCGTAAAAATTCGAAATTTTACAAGTTCTAATCGCCTAAGTCAGTAGAAACCAAACGTCGATGAGCAGGGAACTTCCAAGATTACTTTTGATGCCAAAGATTGCATTTTTAGTGTAAAAACACAAACTTTTATGCAATCTTGATTGAATCAACACGTAATCAAGAGCCAATGGCTCTGATACCACTTGTTAGGACCTGGTATTCGACTGAAATACCTAGAGATCACGTGTATACCAAATCAAATAGTGCGGAATCCTATTTGATTGGCGATCCAATCAGTGAGAACACACGAAGAATCAATCAAGGATTGAAACTAACGTTAGAAATCGATAAGGAATCGATCTAATGTGTTCTATGAACTTGGAGAACGATTTGGAAGGTTTTTGGATGGCTAGGGTTCGTCTGGATTCGTACTTGATCAAATGTCCCTGTTTTTCACGAATTGAGTTGTATTTATAGGTTGGCACTATTCAATGGTGCGACTGAACCATTAGTTTGGTTCAGTCATGCGATTGAACCATGTTGTTGGTTCATTCGTGCGACTGAGTGTTCAGTCGTGCGACTGAGCCAATCCTATGTTACAGTCGTACGACTGATCCAGTCTCCTGGTTCAGTCGTGCGACTGAGTCAATCGTGTGAAGTTCTTCATGTGTATGGTTCATTCGCATGAGCCATTCGCATGGAACTTCATTAAGTTAAGTTTGAATGTTTTAGTTAATTAATATATATTATATGTAATCATTCAAGTAATCATAAACCCAATCAATTCAGTCACCACTCATAATGAACTATTAAACATTATAACCAACAGACTATCAATATCAGTTCATTAATCATACCAAACAAGATCTATTACATCACATATCACGATCTAGGGACATACATGTATCAACACACATGAATGAAGATGTTCCTCTCCAAGCTGATCCCGTTAGACAACCTCACAAAATCAAAGTGTTTCAACTAATGGTGGTCCAAGCTTGTTACCATCACATTCAGAAGATCTGTCACAGAGATCAGAAATAAAAAAACAAGTTACTCTTCTAGCTGAAGTAGAAGAACATCAAATGATGGAAGCAATCAAAGTGCTACTGATGTTGAAGCAGTCAATGAAACGGAGTCTGATTATCTTCATAATTCCCCAACAATACAAGATGAAGGTGCCTCTCACCAGATCTGAATGTCTCCAATCTTGATGTAACCATTGCTGGTGACTCAATTCCAACCACCAGAACACATAGAATCATCCAGTCGAAAGAAATTTCGGTGAACTTAATGAAAGGGTGACAAGAAACAAGTCTAGTATTGCAAACGTCTATTTTTTCTCATGCTTTCTTTGTCAAACAGTACCCAAGAACATCAAAGTGGCATTTCAAGACAATAGCTGGATTGAAGCAATGCAAGAAGAATTGCTACAATTCAGAAGCAAGAAGTATGGGAACTGGTAGACCTTCCTGAAGGACAATACCCTATCGGCACCAGATGGCTGTACATAAACAAAACTGATGATAGAGGGATTGTCATAAAAAATAAAGCACGGCTACTGGCCCAGGGTTACACTCAAGAAGAAGGAATTGATTATGATGATGTGTTTGCATCTATTTCCAGATTAGAAGCAATAAGAATTTATCTCGCATATTTTGCATCCATGAAGTTTGTTGTTTATCAAATGGATGTGAAGTGTGCATTCTTATATTGAAAGATTGCTGAAGAAGTCTATATGAGTCAACCACCTAGCTATGAAGATCCAGATTTCCCTCACAGGATGTACAAGCTTGATAAAGCCCTGTATGGTCTTCATCAAGCTCCAAGAAAGTGGTATGAGACTCTATCATCTTTTCTTCTTGAGAATGGATATGAAAGAGGAATGATTGATCGTACTCTCTTCAGAAAGAGAAGAGGAAAAGACATGTTGCTAGTCTAGATTTATGTGGATGATATTATATTTGGCTCAACAAACAAGTAACTCTGTAAAGACATTGAAGACCTTATGCATTCAAAATTTCAAATGTGTGCAATGGGGGAACTCACTTTCTTTCTAAGGGTGCAAGTACGGCAGATGAATCTTCATTAATCAATCAAAATATGTGGAAACAATGTTGAACAAATTCCAATTTGCTGATGGTCAGTCTATTAGAACTCCAGTGGATACTAAAGTGAAGATTGGACTGGTCCAGAAGGCAAATCAATGGATCAGACTCACTATCGATCTATGATCAGCTCACTTATGTATCTAATAACCAGTAGGCCTGACATTATGTTTGGTTTTTGTGTGTGTGCCAGATATCAAGCAAATCCTAAGCAATCTCATGTAAATGATGTCAAGAGGATATTCAAATATATTAAGGGCAAAGCAGATCTTGGGTTATGGTATCCAAAGAAAGGAGACTTCAATCTCTTTTCATTCACTGGTAGTGATTATGGAGGATGCAACTTTAATAGAAAATCCAGCTCTGGCGATTGTTAATTTCTTAGTCGCAGACTGGTCTCCTAGCAGTGCAAGAAGCAGACAAACGTTTCTGTCTCAACAACAGAAGCTGAGTATATAACAACATCAACTTGTTACTCTCAAGTCCTCTAGATTCAAAACTATATGCTTGATAATGGTTTTAACTTCTTGCACACACCAATTCACATTGACAACTCAACAGCTGTTTTCATTACAAATAATCTAGTTCAGCACTCAAAAACAAAACACATTGAAATCAGATATCACTTTTTGAGAGACTGTGCTGAAAAGTGGTTAATCAAATTTATTCAAGTACCCACTGAAAATCAATTGGCTGATTTATTTACCAAGGCATTTGAACCTAGTAGGTTTGAATTGCTAGTTCAATCAATTGGCGTGATTAACCTTGAGTAAAACAAATCAAAACATCAAAAAATTCATTAAAATTATTAGAATATCACAAAAAGAAGTATATTTTGATGAAGAAAAAATATGGGAAATGATATAATTATAGTCGTGATATCATTCACTATGCTTAATTTCAAAATTCGAAAGACTATCATCACTTACCAGATATGTTGGTAGGCTCAACTTGGAAGAGAAGATACATGTAGTGATGAATTAAAATCTTATTTAATGGTGAAAAACTCATCTAAAAGTACATGTATGTATTGACTTATCTGAGTGTTTGTGTGTGTAGTAACCTAAACACAGAAGGTAATGATACTTTATGTATCTCTTTCACCTACATCAACTTTCATCTTTGTTGTTCTGAGCAAAGACTTGATGAAACAAGCACATAGTGCAGTTGTACTGATCCAAAATATTCCCAATGAGGAACACATCCAAATTGGATGAATCTACAAAAGCAAGACATTCCAAGTGAATGAACAAAAGAATCCAATCATGGATCATCTTCCCAAGTGAAGTGAAAAGAATCCCAATGTGGATCATCATGAAAAGGATCAAAGTAAAAAAATCCTAATGAGGGTCCGTGAAAATGAGGTCTCATAACTTAAGTAACCTCGTAAAGAAAGTAGTGAAAAGTTCTACCACTTAAATAAGGATGGTTGATCATTCGATGCTTTTGTGTGTGAGGTACACGTTGAATAATTAAATCGACCAATAACATGAAAAATATCACATGCATTAAAATATCAACTAGGTATGAATTTAAGAGGACAAACATACCTTCAATCAATATGTTCATAAACATGTCCATTTTATCATAAAGGATGCACATGTGTAATGTAAGATTGAAATGATCCCAACAAAAGATATACTTCTCTTCATTATTAATAATGAAAATTACATAATATAAAAGAATTCAAATCTTTAATGTTTCTATCCTAATGAGGATACAAACTTTAGGGGGAGTAATATAAAATTTTTGGACTAAGGTTGTAGAAACATTTACTATCTTAAATTACTTTCTTAAAACTTCAAAACAAAACAAAAAGAAAATGTTTATGTTGGTGTATAAGTTATACCATAGTATCTCAGCTTATGCAGATGCTTGGAAGCATAAGAAGTCCATGATCAGTCAAATAATGGGAAACTTGTATCATCTCTAGCATACATTTCAATCCAAGCAAAAAATTGATGTCCCCAACAACAGTCAACAACTTCATAAGAGAATTCAATCAACTTCATAAGAGAACTCAATGAGAGACAGTTCTTGATAACAGAAAAAAACAAAAAGAAAACATTAATCTTTGATTAAGTTCAAAAGTTAATGTAGGTAAGGGCATTAGTTAATGCGGGTGAAGGTAACCCATGCATATAACTAAAGCGGCTGACTGTTTATGTCAAAGTGAAACTAACACGGACAAAGAGTTTACTCTACCGCATTGGATTGTAACAAGTATACGTGAAAATTTTGAAGTGTTAAAACCTATGCGGAACAAAAGTATTCTACCGCATTTGTTAATTCAGATGATAATTTCACTTCCGAATTTGTTTTACTCATCCACACTTGTGGATATGTGTAACTTCAACACTTTGCATGTACATTCAAAAGGAATAAACAAGCACTTAATCTATTCTGTCACCATGGATGATGATCAAGTAAATGTGTAAATTTTACACTACCGCATTTGCTACAATGAGCAAATGCTGAACAAGTTTGATGAGCCGCATTTGCTACAGTCAGCAAATACTAGACAAGTTTGATCAGCCGCATTTGCTACAGTGAGCAAATGCTAAACAAGTTTGAGCAGCCGCATTTGCTATAGTGAGCAAATGTTGAACAAGTTTGATCAATCACATTTGCTACAGTGCATAAATGTTGATAAACTTTGTTCTTTATGCATTTGCAGCAGTGCACAAATGCAGATTGGTGAAATGTTTAGTATTCAAACTTCTGCATTTGTTACAATACACAAATGTGGATGTCTACTCCAGAGTTTACTCTTCTGCATTTACAACAGTAAACAAACGAGGATGTCTTAAACCCTTCCGCATTTGCTACAGTGTGAACTAAAACTAACCGCGTTTGTTCTGAAACTTGTGAAAAACTTGTAAATGTTGTTATTTGACTATTTAAAGCACATTCAAAAGGTCATTTAATACTTTTCAAATTTGAGTGATTCTAAAGTGCGACGAGCGAAAACACACTGTTCATCTTCTTCAATCATCATCATCTTTAACAATCAAAGATCTTAGTCTCATCTATTTTGTCCTCATCTTCGATTCTACTCAACAATACTATCAAATAAAAGGTGAAACATTCAACAATTTGTAATCTAAATATCGAACACTTGAAGTAATAATGTACTTAGAACCCTAGGTTAATGAAGAATACTCAAAATCAAACCCATTCCAAGAAAAGATGAACATTTTCGACTTCAATGAGCATGCAAACTAAGAAGAATATCAACCATTAAGAAAAATTCATAACCATGTTCATGATGAACTCGAAAATGTCAAAATCAATTCTTAAAATAAAATCAGATTAAAGGTCAAAAAACATCAAAAATCATCTCTTCAAACATAAAAAACAAAAATAGCAATGAATACTTTTTGAATACATCAAAATTTGAAGTGATTCCTATAGAGCAGTACATTTAAATACTCATCTTTGACCATTAAAAGTCAAACTGATGAAGTATGCATAATGTAAAACATATACTTTCATCAATCTAACTCATATGCCTCTAATGCAGGGTACATGGATAATCTTACTTGGAGCAAGCTCCATAATGTCAATAGTTATCTTGACCTTGATGTACGTGGGGCAAAAGGGCTCAGAGATATGATTAGATTTATCATAGAGATAGTGGCTGACGGACCTGTGTTGAATATCCCTCACTATGATGCAAAGTCCTACAAATATATCAAGAAGAGGGATCCGAAGAACTTCTACAGTGGAGCTCACTCTCCTCTTTTACCTTGGATGCTCTAACAAATTAACCTTGTTGAACAAGGTGTAGAATAACAGGATCAAGCTGATAAACAAATTCGTAAGGGCTATCATCCTTAGGTTGATCAATGAGAAGAAAGAGAGACTTAAGACTCTGGAAGAAAAAATTATTAGCAAAAAGCCCAGAACCAGAGTGTCTACTCAAGATATGCAGCTCACGCAAAGAGATCATGACTCTTTGGCACCTGTACTACATAGATATCCAGAGTGGTTTGCTGAGCCTTCTCAACTGAAACATCAAGACGGTCTGACCACTGCAGAGATAATTAAAGGTGTGTATACTCCCAAGGGAAAAACTAATCAGAAAATCATTGCCTGGAAGTATGATAGTGATGGGAATATGTTTATGGTCAAAAGGATCTCAGGGCTGGTTGAATTCTTTACACAGTACTCTACACTTGTAAATGCCTTGGAGATTCATGACTTAAAGGAACCGCCAATTGGAACTAATCAATCACAAGGCCATGTTCAGAGGGTATGAGATTGAAGAGATTCTTAGAATGTTCAAGAGAACTGGCAACTTTAAATCTCTAAAGGCTATCTGTATGAGGAAAGATAGATCCTTCATCAGCCCTCTAGAAAAGAAAATGACTAAACCAGCATAGGAATTGTGTTTCCAGAACTGAGAATGAAACCAACTTAGTCTTTAAAAAGAAAGATGGTGTCTAGCACCCATTCTTCCATACCAATCTCCAATGTATACTATGATGAAAAGACTTATGAGTTGGTAATTGAAAGAAAATCGGGAGGAAAGGAAGGGCCAGATATTAGATTGTTTAGTGGATTTAAAGTGAGGCTACTAGATGAATCATACATCCACTACATCCACACTAGGCATTTCAGAGAAATATCAAATAAACTTGGTGAAGAAGACATGCATTTCTTTTTGAAATGCATTAAAATACTGAAGATGGCATATGATCCAATCATTGCCAAGAGAGAAAAGAGAAAGAAGAAAAAGACTCCTCTACAGCTTGGAAACATAGTGAAACTAGAAGTTTGATGTAGATGGAGCTCTACTGATTCATAGGGATGGGCTGTCCACTGTATCTATATAGGAACTAGTTTCTCATAAGAAACTACCATTGGAAGCCATCTACACTATGAGTCAAATGAGGACACATGTGCCGAATAGAGAAAAGATGTTAGATGCTAATGACTTTGTCAATATGATAAAGGCCATTTTGGATCCATCACAAGCAAAACCACTAGTGCCTTCCCAAGACCCAGCAGAATCCTCACAACCTCAACCACCATTAACCATTAAAGAACATTGGTTGTATAATCCTTAGGGGAGTATTATTGGACCTTGAAAGGATCATACATGCCAATTGAATTGGAGAGTTGATGGTTGTTCTACTGGAAACTCCCCAAGTCCAAGAAGTAATGTGGATGAAGAATTTGCTGAGAAAAACCAAGTGTTGAGTAACCGTATTTGTAAATGCGGAACACATAGAACAAATGCTCACAAGTGTATGCGGACAAGTTTTGTTCATCCGCATTTGCAAATGTGGATGGCCAGCAACAAATGCATATAAGTATTTGTTCTTCCGCATTACCCAATGCGGATGACCAACTACTAATGCGGTTGACAAGAGAAGAAATGATGATCAAGTACAACTCATCCGCATTTGTCAATGCGGATAAACAAAAGAAATGCTGATGAAGACTTAGACAAGTTCTGATGTATAGGTCGTAGTTTAGTCATTTTGTAAAAAAAAGGCATCTTGTCAGCCTATAAATAGAATAGAAACCTCATACATAAGGTGATTGTTGATAGACAAATAGATTTTTTGTATAACACATTCTGTAGGTATATTATTACTGTTTTTGCTCAAACCCTATCATTTATTGTAATCAATCACCTTCATCAATAAATACAAGGATTTATGAGTATATTCCTGCATTGAATGTTTATTGATTGTTTGTTTCCGCCATTCAATCTGTGACTTGATCACTATATTCGATCCTAGTGAGAATCTTAATCTCACCACCCAGTTAAAAAGCAAACATCATAAGAAACCACATAAGCCAAAACTCGAAAATAGCATATCTAATCCCCTCGAGTTGTTACAACCGATTTGTTTGGCCCAATTAGTGTTAAATCAATTGCTAAAAAATCTTTGTCTCCTGATAACAGATGATTTTTCCAGGTATTCTTGGGTAAGATTTCTTGCCTACAAAGGAGAGGCTGTTGAGGAGTTATAGAAGTTAATACTTTCAATTGAGATGATAAGCAAGAGGAAGGTTTTAGCAATCAGAAGTGACAATATTACTAAATTTAGGCATCAGATCTTTGATTCGTTCTATGCTGCCAAGGGAATTTTAACAAACTTCAGTACTACAATGACTCCTCAATAGAATGGCATGGCTGAATGAAAGCATCTCACTCTTATTGAAGTTTCTCGTACAATGTTGATTGAATCATCCTTACCCATCATCTTTTAGGCTGAGGTTGTGTTTTATGCTTCATATGTTCTGAACATGGTGTTGATAGTCAAAGACAAAATAAAGACACATATTGTTCATGCATTTGGTTGTTCATGCATTTTATATAACATAAGAAGAAGCCTTTAATTGACTTCTTTCATCCATTTGGTGGTTCATGCATTTTATTGAATACTTAGGCGCACAAGATGAAATTCGGTACTGTGTCTGATGAATATTACTTCGTCGGCTATTCCTCTTCTCAAAAAGCTTATCGGGTATATAACAAGAGAACAAATATTGTTCAAGAGTCCTTTTATATTGATTGGAGGGAATCTAATTCCTCCGATGTTCAATCTAAACCAACATGGTTCTTTGACTCTGATACGGTGTTTATCTCTTTTAATCTACTAGTTTTCGATGATGATGCGTCTAGCTCTGATGTTCAAACAAATATCATACCTCCAAATCCTATACTTTAGAGTTTAATAAATAGGCTGATGCAACCTAAACATCCAATGTATATCCTGCATGCTACACAAGTGCTATGATGAAGAATGCTTAGGAAGTTCCACACATACAATAGAATTATCCTAAGTGTGAAATCTTCCGAAGCCAAGACCAATATCTTCCGACGCCAAATATGAAGTCTTCCGAAGCCTCAGAGACAAAGTCTTCCGAACCTTCAACTCATGAAGACAGAGATCTTCTGAAGACTTTTAGCACATGCTTTATCCGATGTACTTTTCTATAAAGCTGGACACCTTTCCTCTGCACCTGTGTAAGGTCACCAACTTACTTGAGTTGATGAAAAGGTCCATGCCTTTGGTAACTGTAGATTGAGGTCTTGAGTGTGTAACTTTCTACTTCACGTACTTATCCTTTTTTAATAGATAAAGATGTGAGCTATGGCATGTCATAGTCACTAGTCAAAAGCCTATTTGCCTTCTGACTCTACAATTGATTTTGTTTGTGTCTAGTCAATTGTATCCAGCTGGCTTTCAAAGTATAGCCGGCTGTAGGATGTAGTATAAGTATTTCATGTTCTTGTATCTTTCCATTATGCTTTGTAACACTTGTACTAGAACATAGAGAAAGCAATATACTATATTCTTGAAAACCATATACTTGTGTTATGTGTTCTATCTCTTACATTACTTGTGTTCTTAGTATCTTATTGTGGTTAATCCAGTCTTACTGTTTGATTAAGTTTTAGTTCGTCTCCTTTTTGTGTTGTTGTGTTGTAATTGACCCCTTCATCGGTCCTGCATTTGGTATGAGAGCTTTTCAGGCTCTTGATATAAGATCTCACCATCTTACGATCCTTCACACACATAAATACTAAACTTTTCAAATGGCAACCATTTCTAAGACTGATATGGAAACTGGAACCATGAACAAGTCCCCACTGATCACTTTTGATGAGTTTAATACCTGGTGTTGAGAATGGAAGGTTTTATCAGGTCTCTTGATTCAAGAATGTGGGAGTCTATTGACAACGGACCTTTCATACCTAGCACCCCTTCTGCTACTGGTGCTGGTATGATCCCCAAGGATGGGCTAACTACTCTGATGAAGATAGGAGAAGAGTAGAGATTGACAGAAAAGCCATGACAGCCCTTTAAACTGCCTTTCCAAACTCTGTGTATAGGGGTTTCAAGAAGTGCAAAATAGCCAAGCAGCTGTGGGATGCACTGAAACTGATGTATGAGGGTTCCTCCAAAGCCAAGGAGAACAAGAAGGATCTCCTGAATCAACAGTTTCAAAACTTCACCTTCAAACCAGGTGAAACCATGACTCAGCAAAACGTCAGGTATGTTGACATTGTGGATGCCCTTGTGGATGGAGGAGTTTCTCTTGAGAACAGAGACATTATAAGGAAGTTCATGTCCTCACTTCCTAGGTAGTGGACACACTACTGTGTGGTGATCAAGAGGATTGAAAATCTCAAAACTCTCACTCTGAGAGAGTTATCTGGGATTCTTAGTGGCTACCAGATGAAGATGAACATGCAAGGTTCATCTCGCAACTCCAACAATCAAATAGGTTCAACCCTACATGTGGTTGTAAGGGATAGCATAGAACCTAATCATCATCTCATATGCTCTCCTGACAACTCACCAAAGGGTTCTGTCATCACCTTCCCAGAGACACCAAGGGAGAACTACACTCAAGGAAGCCCATTCCAAGAGACAAGCTCTTCTCAATCTTTTGTGTCTTGTGATGAAAGCTGTGGCAACTCTCTTTTCACTCTTGAAGACCTGGACTGCATTCACCCAGATGATCTGGAATACATGGAAATATTCCAGTAGATGGCTCTTCTCACTCACAGAGCCAAGAAGTTCTACAAGAGGATTGGAAGGAAGTTTCCAAGCAATGCAACCCGTGGAAAGTTTGGCCTGGACAAATGCAAAGTCAAGTGTTACAATTGTAAGTTGATGGGCCACTTTGCCAGAGAGTGTAAGGCACCTAAAACAAGTGGTGGCCAAACACAGTCCAGACCCAACTACACTGATAAAGCTTTCGAGAATGAGAAGTCAAAGCAGTAAGATGTTGTTGCTATTGAAGAAGGAGGCTTTCACTAGAGCTTTCAGGTGGAAGATGCTTCTCCTAACCAAGCCTTGATGGAAGATCATGATGAAGCCAAGGTATTGGAACATCTTTGTACTCCTGAATGCATTGCTAAAGTCAATAGATACAAGTCCTATAACTTGGAAATGAGATCTGACCTTGAGTCCTTAAACATTTTAAAATATGATTTTAGAAAGTCTGAAAATGATTATAAACTGAGATAGAGGACCTAGAAAAAACCATTTCAGTTTTAAAACATGAACACACAGATTTTAGGACTCAAATAAAAGATCTCATAACCAAGCTGACTGAGTGCCAGGCTAAGCTTGTGATCAGCAAAGCCTGGGCAGAAAATAGTGTTCTTCAAAAATAGACCTTCAAGAACATGATATCCTCATCCCTGTACAACTAGGTGTGCTATCAAAATAGGCAGGAACTGGGATCCAATGAGATAGCTCCTCCACACACAATCTTGTCTGTAAGATCTCCTAGGTGTGGAACTTGTGAAGATGAGCTTCCTCTCGTAGATCCTATAAGTGATGAGGCTAAAGAAGAGATAGTGAAGAATTCCTCTGAGATGAGTGAAGAGGAGGATTCCAAGAAGGGCCACTATCCTTTTGATGGGAAGAAGACTGTGATGACCAAGTCCATGAGAAAGAACTTGATCAGAAAGAGCAAAGAAAGGCAAGGAAGGCTCAAGAGATCATGACTACTTTTGACTCTAAGGAGAAACAAGTTTTAATATCTGCAGGAATCAAAGTAGTAAGGACTGATGACATAAACCAAAACTCTTCAGCTAAGAGTTTTGGTTCTTGTTCAACTCATCTTAGTAACAAGAAGAGACTGATCTGCTATATACCACTGCTGCACAGCCTGGACCATCAAACTCCAAGAATAGTTCCTAGCCCAAAGGAACTGTCTCAGTATCTGCAAAGATGAAGGTGGAGAAGGGATGTGACCAAAGACAGTCTTGTTCCCTGCAGAAGACTCTTGTGAAGAAGAAAATGATGTGTGTCATGTGAAAGTATCACCCATATTGCTAAGGATTGTTCATACAATCCTAAAGGTACCGTCCATATGACCAAAACAAAGACTTCAAAGAGTCTAGAGATTAATGAAGAGGCTAATGCAACCTAAACATCTTTAGTCTTTCCTGCATGCTGCACAAGTTCATTAAAGAAGAATGCTTCAGAAGTTTCACATGTGCAACAGAAATACTCTAAGTGTGAAATCTTCTTAAGCCAAGACCAATATCTTCCGAAGCCAAACATGAAGTCTTCCGAAGCCTCAGAGACAAAGTCTTCCGAAGCTTCAAGTTCATGAAGTCAGATTTCTTCTGAAGACTTTTAGTAACATGCTTTATCTCAAGTACTGTTCCATAAAGCTAGACACCTTTCCACTACAACTCTGCAAGTCACCAACTTACATGGTTTGGTAAAAAGGTCCATGCTTTTGGTAACTGTACATTAAGGTCTTAAGTCTATAACTTTCTACTTTATGTACTTTATCCTTTTTGTAATAGATAAGGATGTGAGCTATGGCATGTCATAGTCACAAGTCAAAAGGCAATCTGCCTTTTGACTCTACAATTGATTTTGTTTGTGTCTAGTCAATTGTATCCAGCTGGCTTTCAAAGTATAGCCAGCTGTAGGACGTAGTATAAGTATTTCATGTTCTTGTATCTTTCGAATATGCTTTGTAACACTTGTAATAGAAGATAGAGAAGGCACTATACTGCATTCTTGAAAACCAAACACTTGTGTTCGTTGTGTACTGTCTCTGCATTACTTGTGTTCTTAGTATCTCAACACTTGGTTAATCCAGCTTACTGTTTGATTAAAGTTTATTTAATCTACTCTTTGTGTTGTTGTGTTGTAACTAACCCTTCAACGATCCTACATTTGGTATCAGAGCATTTCAGGCTTTTGATATAAGATCTCACCATCTTAAGATCCCTCACACACACAAATACTAAAACTTTTCAAATGGCGGCCATTCCAAAGCTGATATGGAAACTGGAACCATGAACAAGTCCCCACTTATCACTCTTGATGAGTTTGATACCTGGTGTTTAAGAATGGAAGGTTTCATCAGTCTCTTGATTCAAGAATGTGGGAGTCTATTGAGAATGGACCTTTCATACCCAACACACCTTCTGCTACTGGTGCTGGTATGATTCCCAAAGATGTGGCTAACTACTCTTATGAAGATAGTAAGAGAGTAGAGATAGATAGAAAAGCCAAGACAGCTCTTCAAACTACCCTTTCAAACTCTGTGTACAGAGGTTTCAAGAAGTGCAAAACAGCCAAGTAGTTGTGGGATGCACTGAAACTGATGTATGATGGTTCTTCTGAAGCCAAGGTGAACAAGAAGGAACTCCTGAAGCAGCAGTTTGAAAACTTCACCTTCAAAACATGTGAGACCATGACTCAGCAGTACTTTAGGTATGTTGAGATGTGGATACCCTAGTGGATGGAGGAGTTTCTCTTGAAAACAGAGACATCGTAAGGAAGTTCATGTCCTCACTTCCTAGGCAGTGGACACATTACTGTGTGGTGATCAAGAGAACTAAAAATCTCAAAACTCTTACTCTGATAGAGTTATATGAGATTCTCAGTGGCTACCAGATGGAGATGAACATGCATGGTTCATGTAGCAACTCCAACAATCAAATAGGTTCAGCCCTGCATGTGGTAGAAAGGGATAGCATAGAGCCCCCACATCATCTCTTATGCTACCCTGACAACTCAACAAATGGTCCTTTCGTCACCTTCCTAGAGACACCAAAGGAGAATTACACTCAAGGAAGCCCATTCCAAAAGACAAGCTCTTCTCAAGCTTTTGTGTCTTCTGATGAAAGTTGTGGCAACTCTCTTTTCACTCTGGAAGACCTGGATTGTATCCATCCGGATGATCTGGAATATATGGAAATAGTCCAGCAGATGGCTCTTCTCACTCACAGAGCCAAGAACTTCTACAAGAGGAATGGAAGGAAGTTCCAAGCAATGCAACCAGTGGAAAGTTTGGACTAGACAAAGGCAAAGTCAAGTTTTACAACTGTAACTTGATGGGCCACTTTGTTAGAGAATGTAAGGCACCTAGAACAAATGGTGGCCAAACACAATCCAGACCAAACTACACTGACAACCTCTCCATAATGAGAAGTCAAAGCAACAAGCTGCTGTTGCTGTTGAAGAAGGAGGCTTTGACTGGAGTTTTCAGGTGGAAGATGCTTCTCCAAGCCAAGCACTGATGGCTGATCATGATGAAGCCAAGGTATTAGAACATCTCTGTACTCCTGAATGCATTGCTAAAGTTAACACATACAGGTCCTACAACTTGGAACTGAGATCTGATGTTGAGTCCTTAAACATTTTAAAATCTTATTTTAGAAAGTCTGAAAATGATTATAAGCTGAAAATAGAGGACTTAGAGAAAACCATTTCAGTTCTAAAACATGAACACACAGATTTTAGGACTCAAATTAAAGATCTCATAACCAAGTTAGCTGAGTGCCAGGCTGAGCTTGTGTTCCACAAAGCCAGGGCAGAAAAGAGTGTTCTTGAAGAGGAGACCTTCAAGAACATGATATCCTCATCCCTGCACAACAAAGTTCGCAATCAAAACAGGCAGGGACTAGGATCAATGAGATAGCTCCTCCACACACAATCTTGTCAGTAAGATCTCCTAGGTGTGGAACTTGTGAAGATGAGCTTCCTCTCATAGATCCCATGAGTAAAGAGGATGAAGAAGAGATAGTGAAGAATCCCTCTGTAAAGAGTGAAGTGGAGGATTCCAAGAAGGGCACTATCCTTCTGAGGAGAAAGTTAAGATTGTGATGACCAAGTCCATGAGAAAGAACTTGATCAGAAGAGCAAAAGAAAGGCAAGGAAGGCTTAAGAGATCAAGGCTACTTTTGACTCTAAGCAGAAACAAGTTTTTATCTCTGCAAGGTTTAAAGTGGTAGGGACTGAAGACATCAACCAAAACTCCTTTGCTAAGAGTTCTGGTTGTTGTTCAACTCATCTAGTAGCAAGAAAAAGAATGATCTGCTCTGTACCATTGCTGCACAGCCTGGACCATCAAACTCGAAGCATAGTCCTTAGCCCGAGAGGATTGTCTCATCATCTGCAAAGATGGAGGTGGAGAAGGTATGTGACCAAAGACAGCCTTATTCCAAAGACAATGCTCTTGTGAAGAAGAAGATGAATTGTGTTATGTGTGACAGCACCACTCACATTGCCAAGGATTGTCCCTTCAGTCCTAAAGGTACTATCCATATGGCCAAAACAAAGGCTTCAAAGAGTCTAAGAAGATTCAAGCTTCAGAAGGAAAACCAATTTCCTTCGGAAGTTCCAAATCTAACAAGAAGGGAAGTGGAAAATTCTCTTCGGAAGAATATTTGGTCTCGGTAGAAAGGAGTTCTTCCGAAGCACTGAAGTCTGATGCACTGTCTGCAAAATCTTCCGAAGGTTCAGTCATCAAAACTTCTACAGTAAAAGATTCTAAAGTTTTGAAGGTCAAGTCCAAGACAACAAAGGTGGTGTGGATGTCTAAGAAAGACCAAGTGACTGAGATTACTCCATCAAGAATAGCTCAAGATCCTCTTAGTACAACCATAGGATCTATTACTGTTGAATTACCTTCTATAAATGAGCCCAAGACAAACAAGGCTTGGGTTTCTAGATTTAAGTAATCATTCCCTTTATGTAGGGACAGCTGAAGACAGACAAAAATGTCTGGATCATAGACAGTGGTTGTTCCAGGCACATGACAGGCAATAGGTCACTACTCCTAATCTTTGAAAGGATTATGGAGGACCAGTTGCTTTTGGAGGAGATGAAGTGGCTACATTTCTAGAAGGGGCAAGGTCAAAAATGGTAAGCTCTGCATAGAAAAGGTAAACTTTGTAAAGGAGCTTGGATACAATCTTCTGAGTGTATCTCAATTTTGTGATCAGAGTCATAACATGCTCTTTACTGAGCATGAGTGCATTGTTCTTAAGCATGGTGTGGTCATTCCTCATGAGCATATTCTGCTTAGAGCCCCCGAGAAAGGAAACATGTACAAGATGGATTTGCAAGAAACCTCTCCCTCTGGAGAAGTTTCATGCTTTCTGTCTAAAGCCAATAGTGATGAGTCTTTCCTATGGCATAAAAGAATGTGCCATGTAAACTTTAAGAACATGAATAAGTAATTAAGCGTGATTTAGGAAGGACCATACTGTCTAGTGATCACAGATGACTTCACAAGATTCACTTGGGTTTTCTTCCTTATAACTAAGGATGAGACTCCTGAGATTCTAAAGAATTTCATCTTAAGATTGAGAATCAATGTGATCACAAGGTCAAGATCATAAAATGTGATCAAGGAACCGAATATAAGAACCATATCCTTGATACATTCTGTGATCAAAAGGGTATTACAAGACAATTCAGTGCTCCCAGGACTTCTTAGCAAAATGGTGTTGCTGAGAGAGAAACAAGACACTGATTGAAGCTACAAGAACCATGCTATCTTACTCTAAACTACCCATCACCTTCTGGGCAGAGGAAGTCAACACCGCCTGATATGTGCAGAACAAAGTTTTAATAGTTAAGACTCATGGCAAGACTCCTTATGAACTTTGGCATAAGAGGACACCTTTCATTGGTTTTCTCAGGTAATTTGGATGTCCTTGCACCATCTTGAATACCAAATATTAAATTGACAAGTTTGCTGAGAAATCAGATGATGGATAATTTATTGGATACTCTTCTGAAGATAAGGCTTATAGAGTATACAATCTGAGAACTAGAATTGTTGAGGAGTCAGCCAATGTGACTTTCAATGAAACACACCCTGTGTTGCTGGTTCGGGTCCGGATTGGTTGTTTGATCTTGATTTGGTTACCAACTGTTTTAACAAATCTTGTGAGAATGTTTCAGGATCTGTAGCAAATTTAAATACAGATGATCCTCATCCAAGATTTGAGCTAGGAAGATCCTCAAGACATATATTTTCAGCTCTAGTTGGAACCACTTCTGCAAATGAGGATTCTGTCAGCCCAACAATGACAAATTCAGCTGATACATCTGGTATGCGTTCAAATTCTAGCTCAGAGGCTCTACAACCAGATAAGAACACCTTAATTGTGGAAGACAACAATGGTGGTGGTGACAGTGACCAAGAATTTATTGGTGCCTCTAACCACACAATTGATGAGAACATCAATGATGTCACACACTGTTTGGATCAAGTTTCACTTGAATAGTGTGCTGATGTGGTGGGAGAAACTTTCATGCTAGGTCTAAATTTCTTAAATTTAGATCTTTCTCAACAACTTGCTGTGATCCCTCAGCTTAGGATCCACAAGTCCCATCCTACCACAGACATCATTGGAGATGTTGTCTCAGGGGTAAAGACAAGAGGAAAACCCATGAAGCAAATGTTTTTCTTCACTCTTATTTTCTATCCCAGATAGAGCCAAAGAAAGTTGATGAAGATCTAAAGGATGGAAGTTGGGTTGAAGCTATGCAACAAGAGCTGCTTCAATTCAAAAGGCAGAAAGTTTGGAACCTTTGTCCTCTTCCTTTCAGGAAGACTACCATTGGAACCAAATGGGTGTTTAGGAACAAGAAAGATGATAGAGGCATCATCATCAAGAACAAAGCTAGACTGGTTGTTCAAGGATACACACAAGAAGAAGGGATTGACTACACTGATGTCTTTGCTCTAGTGGCAAGATTAGAAGCTGTTAGGATATTCCTGGCATTTGTTGCATCCAAGAACATTAAGGTCTTTCAACTTGATGTGAAGTGTGCCTTTTTGTATGGAGTGATAGATGAAGAGGTTTATGTCAAACAACCACCTGGTTTTGTAGATCCTGATTATCCTGATTTTGTCTGCAAGCTTGACAAAGCTCTCTATGGGCTGCATCAGGCACCAGGAAGTGGTATGAGATACTGTCTGAGTATCTCTGTAAAGATGGATACAGGAGGGGTACTATAGATGGAACTCTCTTCATCAAAGGACAAGGAAAAGACATATTGCTAGTTCAAGTATATGTGGATAACATCGTCTTGGTTCAACTAATCCAAAGCTCTGCAAAGACTTTGAGAAGCTGATGAAAGACAGATTTGAAATGAGTGCCATGGGGGAACTCAATTTCTTTCTGGGAATTCAAGTGAAGCAAGTTGAAGATGGCATCTTCATAAGTCAGTCAAAGTATGTTCTGGACATACTCAAGAGGTTCAATATGACTGACTGTAAGATTGCTAAGACACCCATAGCCAGAAACCACTCTCTTGGTCCTGATCTTGAGGGGGAGTGTGTAGATGAGCATTTATATAGGGCTATGATCGGGTCTCTTATGTATCTTACTGCTAGCAAGCCTGATATCATGTTTGCTACATGTATTTGTGCAAGATATCAAGCCAACCCTAAGATGTCTCACCTTATCACTGTCAAGAGGATTCTAAGAGACCTCAAAGTTGCATCAACACTTGGACTATGGTATCCTAAGAATTCGGACTTCAATCTGTATGCCTATACAGATAGTGATTATGGTGGTTGTAACATTACTGCAAAGTCTACATTTGGGGGATGCCAATTTCTTGGTGGAAGGGTTGTCTCATGGCAATGCAAGAAACAATCTGTGTCTCTGCGTCAACTGCTGAAGCTGAACACATTGCTGCTGCAAGCTATTGTGCTCACATACTTTGGATTCAAAATCAGATGCTGGACTATGGGTTAAACTTCAAGGATACTCCCATTCACATAGACAACAACAGTGCTATCTCAATCACAGAAAACCTTATGCAGCACTCAAGGACAAAGCACATCAATATCAGGTATCATTTAATAAGAGATAACTATGAAAAGAGATTAATTAAACTAGTCAAGGTTCACACACATGAACAATATGCTGATCTGTTTACAAAGGCTTTTGATGAACAGAGATTTAAATATATAATATCAGCTATTGGGATGATAAACATTTGAGTAAGCTTTTATCTTAAAACTAATTCTTATTATTTCTTTAAAATTATGTGTGTCCTAACTTGTCTAGTTCATCACTTTCATAAGCTCATGTTTTCTTTGGATGAAAATTTTCTTTTTGAAGACTTTCCTTAGATTTTTGAAAATTTCTGATATTTCGGAAGTTATGCTTTTAACTTCGGAAGTAAATCATGCCTTCAAAATAAATAACTGTCTGAAAAATTTACCTTCGGAATAGTTTTCAAATTTATCTTCCCAAGCTTAAATACTTGTCTCAAACATTTACTCATTTTCAAGGACCATTTACTTCCGAAGCAAAATCAACTCTCGGAAGCTTTGTTAGTTTCACAAAGCACTTAAGTTTAAATTTTTCTTCCGAAGCAAAATTCTCAAACCTCTCAAAAAATTCTTCCGAAGACATTTTAGCTTCGGAATCTTTTTAATTAAAACTCCGAAGATAATTAACCTTCGGAAGCTTTTTGACTTTCAAGAAAACTACTTTTGAGCAAAAGTAAACTACTTTTTCAGTGGGACCGACATCCGGATTTCAAAGTTTATCCTCTTTCATTAAACTTTATCTAAAATCCTTCTCACATATAAACCCAACGGTTTCCCCCCTCTTTCTATCATCTGTTCTTCCTCCAAACCTAAAACCCCAAATTCTCTCTGAAATTTCTTTCTTTCTTCTTTCTTCATCCTTAAGCTACTTCAAAATGGCCAACCTTGCTCACAGAAATGATCCCAACTTTACCATGCAGCTACACAAACAAATAATTAGGTTGCTCTGTTAAGTTTGAGAAAGATCCTCATTTCTTAGAGGTTTGCCGTTTCCTAACTCTATCAAACTACTTCACCTCCCTAACCATTGATCCTCCACTCTATGAGGATTAGTTATTTGAATTTTGGAAGACCTGCCAAGAGGTCATTACGGATGGGGAGAAGGCACTGTCTGCCACAGTGCAGGGGAGAGCAATCTTCATCACTCCGGCCATCATCAACGACATCTTCAGCTGGATGATGAAGAGGTGAGGTGTTTTTCCCAAAGGAAGCTGTCACTCATTCCGTTGTGCAAATGGGGTATGAGGGACATTTCTCTGTAAAGACCTTCAGGAAAGGGAAGGTCTCATCCCAATGGAGATTCCTGCTCCATGTCGTCATCCACAGCTTATCAAACAAGCATGGTGGATGGGACCAGATTCCTGAGGATCTCTCCTTCATATCCATGGAATGGTTCAATGGTCAAATTCAGGTACTCTCAGTTTGTTTATACAAATTTGCTTGCTAATTTAGACTCCTTAGAGTATTACATGTTTCTTACATATGT
Organism: Flaveria trinervia; assembly: GCA_025506515.1. NCBI lineage: Eukaryota > Viridiplantae > Streptophyta > Magnoliopsida > Asterales > Asteraceae > Flaveria > Flaveria trinervia. The sequence continues at coordinate 41,569,314 of CM046444.1, forward strand.
CCAGTACATTCTTAACTGTGAACTGGGCTCACAATTAAAGGAAACAGGCAACATTCTTAAATTGAGACAGATGAAGCCCGACATCTTTAAAATACTGAGAAAGTCCACTGTTGGATTCTCTGGGGTAGAAACAGCCCTAGTCCCAAAAATCTTAGAGCTCATTGCTCAAGGTGACAACCTAGCAGCACAAGCTAGTGTTGAACCCACACCTGCTACTTCCCAACCCACCTAACACCTCAAATCTCCATTACCTACCAAAGAAAATCCAAACAAACCCTGCTTAGACTATCAATCTATGGAGGCCCCCATTACTCAAACGTACAGGAAGAAGTGGACACTTGAGCTCCCACTTCTCTTGAGGAGCAGACCACTCCCATCTCTTCAAGAATCAGTGCTGAGGTTCCTCATGCTCAGCCTGATGAGCTCATTAGCCCTACGTGCCTTAAGCCATCACTCTGAGTCTCAACACTCAGTGATTAACCTTCAGGGGACAGTTACCATCCCTAGCCTATAGATCTAACCAACCAATTCCTAACCTTGATTTCTATACTGATGTAGATATAGGTTTCAGTGAGTATAATGAATCTCTCTTCTTTCCCTCTACTCAAAGAGAGATGAGTACTCCTGAGTCTCCTACATCTATCCCACATCGGTCACCTACAACTCAGGTGGACACTCCTAGACCTGTTCAGGATGTGCATATGGAAGAGGCTCTCACTTCTGAAAGTGATTAATCATTAAGACCTCAACCATGGCAACTCAGCCCACTGACATCTCAACTGAGACTGTCAGTGAGCAGAGGAAATCCAGTAGCCAAGAACTTAGAACTGGTCATGAGAGAAAGGACTCTGGTCCAATCTTCTCCACCCCGAGTGATTCTTCTGATGAAGATGAGGGGGATCTGAGACTAAAAGTGCAAAAACTATCCAAAACATGCACCTATTTAGTCTTAAAGGTCAGTCACCTTGAATCTCAGGTGACTACCTTACACAATAGGATCAATGATCAGCAACTTGAGATTTCATATCTTAAGGAAAAACTAGCTGGGAGACCCTTAAGGAGAGCTCAACCAGGAACACAAGAACCTATGGATCTAATTGACCTATCTTCCAGCTCACCTATGCAAGTGGGTGATGCTAGCAAAAAGGGGGAGAAAGTCATTATAGTCATAGAACCTGGGAGTTCTTCAGAGAGAGTGGACATTGAGGACTCACCATCCTCACTTGCAACTATGCATTCTCAGAAACCTCCTCTAGTTCACATTGATGTGGAATACACAGACTCCTTCATATAGATTCTATTGACGATAGGATACCAAGGGCTATGTCACCTTCACCATTCTTCAATCACGCCATTGGTGGAGGAGTATGACAACAACAGGAAGGCCCTCATCATCATAAGAGTTCAAGGATAGCAAGAAGTCTTCAATTTTCAGACCTTGGACTACTACAAGGTCTGGATCTAGTCAGCATGCCACTTGTCAACCCAAGCCAATCAAGAGAAGCTGACATACTGGCTAAAAGAATCCAAGATAGGATCACAGCAGAGTTCAGCCTAAGAAGGAGACTTAGGCAATCAGGCAATGTCATCAGTCAAGTGGATGTTGACGCAGACCCTAAGATTAGCTTCATAGGGGAAACCTTGACTGAAGGCCCGGTGACAGAACCTGAGAGCCCTGTCTCATCATCTCAAACTGCTGCAGAGATCCATATTCCTTCTGACACACCTGCTGGTGAAGGTGCTTCTCAACCTCTCTCTGGCTGAGCTCAGATGCTGCAACAAGCAATGAAAGCCAAAGCTCTCTCCACCCTGAGTCACAAAGGTCTGTGTGTGACAAAGGGAAAAGAAAGATGACATCTAAGGAGATTGAGGAGGAGGAGAGAGATAGGGAAAGGAGGCTAAGGGGAGAAAGTTCCTTTGCTGAGTCTCCAAGACTCGTGGAGTCTGCAATCAGGGCTGCTCCCAGACCACATACTCAAAATGATGAGTTAAGGGTAGTCCGGATTAACTATTTGCAAACTAGGAACTATGACATAGATAGGGTCATTTCTCTCCCCTTGGATGAATTAAATGAACTGCTTGACCTGGAAAGGTCAAGAGAGAAGAAGGAGGCAGAAGATGCCAAACTCCTAGTACAAGTCAAAGAAGAGAGAAGAAGAAAAAGATTGTACAAAGGTATGCCTACCTTCTCACCAGTTCAAGAAAGTCCTGAACAAGAGGATGTGGTTCAACAAGAACCTCGGGTAGATAAGGAAGAAGAAAGAATCAAGATGATTAACTACCAGCGTGCCACGGCCTCTATCAGGAAAATGCACTCCTTCCCTTACCTTATGACTATATTTAGTTGAGTACTTAAAACAACTCGAGCTTGAGCTAGTCAAGGAAAGAAAGACAACATAGAAGAGGCTAAGGGACGAAGCTGCAAAATCAAGAGCCATCATCCAAAAAGCATGAAGAAGTCTGCTTAGGCAGAGGATGATGAGCTTCTTGAAGCTGTATGGATTCTACAGAAGGAGACTTGCACCCATGTCTCTATCCACTATGGATGAGCATATCAGGGTAATCAAGCAGAAGATAAGAGTGGAGGAGAGCTCACTGACTTACACTCCACTCCAATTCAGGCTCCACCTGAAGTGGAGGTTAAGGTTGTACAAACAAGAGACAACATAACCCGGACCTCCTGCTAATGCTCAGCAAGCTTCATCTTCTGATCCACAGCAGGTCAACCTCCCTCTCCATCTAAACTAAGAGAGAAGAAGTCCCAACTGAGAGAGAAAGTGAAGATCAATCTGGTGCTGCAGGCCAGTCTTCTCAGTTAAAATTTGGAAAGAGAAAGAAGAGGATGGCTTCTAGACCAAAGTCTAAGAAGAAGAATAAGCCTGCATCCCCTTCTAAACCTCAGGATGAATCAGAACAGCCTGAGGACGTGCAGCCAGAGGCTGCTCAATCAACTCCAACTTCAGTAGCTCCTCTAGCAACAAGAAGACCCATCTTGTCTTGGACATACACCAAAAATCCAAAAAGATGGCATGTTATTAGAGATCAAGGCATTGAAGACATACATACATGGCAAGATATGTTTCAGTTGCCTCTGCATGACCTCCTTGACATGAGAAGACACTTTGACAGTCTGAAGGATCCTGATCATCTTATGAAGAAAGGAATGGTGATCATCCTATTGAGGACTGTTAATATCTGAAGTTTTCAAAGTGTTTTGGTAGCATCAGCCTAGGCGGAGTTTGTCGAGATTAATGAAAAGGCTGATGCAACCTAAACATCTTTAGTCTTTCCTGCATGCTGCAAAAGTGCATTAAAGAAGAATGCTTCGGAAGTTTCACATGTGCAACAAAATTAATCTAAGTGTCAAATCTTCTGAAGCCAAGACCAATATCTTCCGAAGCCAAACATGAAGTCTTCTGAAGCCATAGAGACAAAGTCTTCCGAAGCTTCAAGTTCATGAAGACAGATTTCTTTCGAAGACTTTCAGTAACATGCTTTATTAATGTACTGTTCCATAAAGCTAGACACCTTTCCGCTGCAACTCTGCAAGTCACCAACTTACATCGTTTGGTGAAAAGGTCCGTGCTTTTAGTAACTGTACATTGAGGTCTTGAGTCTGTAACTTTCTACTTTATGTACTTTATCCTTTTTGTAATTGATAAGGATGTGAGCTATGGCATGTCATAGTGACAAGTCAAAAGGCAATCTACCTTTTGACTCTACAATTGATCTTGTTTATGTCTAGTCAATTGTATCCAGCTGGCTTTCAAGGCATAGCCAGCTGTAGGACGTAGTATAAGTATCTCATGTTCTTTTATCTTTCGAATATGCTTTGTAACACTTGTAATAGAACATAGAGAAGGCAATATACTGCATTCTTGAAAACAAAACACTGTGTTCTTTGTGTTCTGTCTCTTTGCTTACTTGTGTTCTTAGTATCTCAACACTTGGTTAATCCAGTTTACTGTTTGATTAAAGTTTAGTTAATCTCCTCTTTGTGTGTTGTGTTGTAACTAACCCTTCAATGATCCTACAAAGAGTTCCAAGAAGATTCAAGCTTCGAAGGAAAACCTATTTCCTTTGAAGCTCCAAGTCTAAGAAAAAGGGAAGTGGAAAATTACTCGGAAGAGAATTGGTCTCGGAAGAAAAGAGTTCTTCCAAAGCACTGAAGTTGTTGTAGTGGCTGCAGAGTCTTCCGAAGGTTCACTCATCAAAACTTTCGAAGTTCCAAAAGCTTCCGAAGTTCCAAAAGCTTCCGAAGTTTTGAAGGTCAAGTCCAAGACTCCAAAGGTGGTGTGGAAGTCTAAAAAGACCATGTGACTGAGAATTCTCCATCAACAACAGCTTAAGATCCTCTTAGCACAACCATAGGATCTTTTACTATTGCATTACATTTTGTTTCTAAGCCCAAGACAAGAACGGCTTGCGTTTCTAAATGTAACTAATCAACTTCCTTGTGCAAGGATAGCTCAAGGCAAACAAAAATGTCTGCATCATTGATAGTGGCTATTCCAGGCACATGACAAGTAAGAGGTCACTACTCCAGAATCTTGAAAGAATTGATGGAGGACCAGTTGCTTTTGGAGGGATAAAGGTGGTTACATTTCTGGAAGGGCATGGTCACAAATGGTAAGCTCAGCATTGAAAAGGTAAACTTTGTCAAAGAGCTTGGGAACAATCTTATGAGTGTATCCAATTTTGTGATTAGAGTCATAACATGCTCCTTACTGAGCATGAGTGCATTGTTCTCAAGCCTGGTGTGGTCATTCCTCGTGAGCATATCCTACTTAGAGCCCTGAGGAAAGGGAACATGTACAAGATGGATTTGCAAGAAACAACTCCCTCTGGAGAAGTTTTATGCTTTCTGTCTAAAGTCAATAGTGATGAGTCTTTCCTATGGCATAAAAAATGTACCATGTAAACTTTAAAAACATGAATAAATTAATTAAATTGATTTGGTAACTGGAATACCAAAGAAAGAGTTTACAAGTGATGACCATTGTGTTGCATGTCTGAAAGGGAAGCAACATAAGGTATCTCACAAGCCTAAGGAAAAGAACTCCATCACTATACCCCTACACTTGTTACATATGGATTTCTTTGGCCCTATGAGTGTCATGAGTCTTGGAAGGACCTCTTATTGTTTAGTGATCACATATGACTTTACAAGATTCACTTGGGTTTTCTTCCTTAGAACTAAGGATGAGACTCCTGATTTCTAAAAAATTTCATCTTAAAGATTGAGAATCAATCTGATCACAAGGTCAAGATCATAAGATGTGATCAAGGAACTAAACTTAAGAACCAAATCATTGATACATTCTATGATGAAAAGGGTATACAAGACAATACAGTGCTCCCTGGATTCCTCAGTAGAATGGTGTTGTTGAGAGGAAAAAACAGGACACTAATTGAAGCTGCAAGAACCATATTGTCTGACTCTAAGCTGGCCATCACCTTTTGGGCAGAGGCAGTCAACACTGCCTGCTATGTGTAGAACAAGTTTTAGTGGTCAAGACTCATGGCAAGACTCCTTATGAACTTTGGCATAAGAGAAACCTTTCATTGGTTTTCTCAGGTCATTTGGATGTCCTTGCACTATCTTGAATACCAAAGATCAAATTGCCAAGTTTGCTGAGAAATCAGATGATGGACAGTTTATTGGATACTCTTCTCAAGCTAAGGCTTATAGAGTGTACAATCTTAGAACTAGAATTGTTGAAAGAGTCAGCCAATGTGACTTTCAATGAACACACACCCTGTGCAGCTGGTCTCGTCCTGATTGGCTATTTGATCTTGACTTAGTTACCAACTGTTTTAACAAATCTTGTGAGAATGTTTTAGTTTGTAGAAAATTAAATATAGGTGATCTGATCCAAGATTTGAGCTAAAAGACCTTCAACTCATACATCTTCAACTCTAGTTGGAACTACTTCTGCTAATGAGGTTTCTATGATCACTACAATGACAAACTCAGCTGATACATCTGGGGTGCTTCAAATTCCAGTTCAGAGGCTCCGCAACCACATAAGAACATCTCAATTGTGGAAGACAACAATGGTGGTGGTGACAGTGACCAAGAATTTCTTGATGACACTAACACACCATAGATGAGAACATCAATGTTGTCACACACAGCTTGGATCAAGTTTCTCTATAAAATTGTGCTGATGTGGTGGGAGAAACATCCAGCCAGATCTAAATTTCTCTAATTTAGATCTTTCTCAGCAACATGTTGTGATCCCTCAGCTTAGGATCCACAAGTCTCATCCAACCACAAACATCATTGGAGATGTTGTATAGAGGTAAGAATAAAAGGACAAACCCACGAAGTAAATGTTTGTCTTCACTCTTGTACCTATCCCAGATAGAGCCAAAGAAAGTTGATGAGGATCAAAAGGATGGAAGTTGGGTTAAGCTATGCAACAAGAACTGCTTCAATTCAAAAGGTAGAAAGTTTAGAACCTTTTGTCTTCTTCCTTATGGGAAGACTACCATTGGAACAAAATGGGTGTTTAGAAACAAGAAGATGATCGAGGCATCATCATCAAGAACAAAGCTAAAATAGTTGTTCAAGGATACACCCAAGAAGAAGGATTGACTACACTGATGTCTTTGCTCCAGTAGCAAGATCAGAAGTTGTTAGGATATTCCTGGCATTTGCTGCATCCAAGAACTTCAAGGTCTTTCAGCTTGATATGATGTTTGCATTTTTGTATGGAGTGATTGATGAAGTGGTATATGTCAAATAGCCACCTGGTTTTGTAGACCCTGATCATCCTTATTATGTCTTCAAGCTTGACAAAGCTCTTTATGGGCTGCATCAGGCACCCAGGAAAAGGTATGAGATACTGTCTTAGTATCTTGTGAACATGGATACAGGAGAGGTACTATAGATGGAACTCTCTTCATCAAAGGATAGGGAAATGACATATTGGTAGTTCAAGTGTATATGCATGACATCATCTTTGGTTAAACTAATCCAAAGCTCTGCAAAAATTGAGAAGCTGATGAAAGATAGATTTGAAATGAGTGCCATGGGGGAGCTCAATTCTTTCTGGGAATTCAAGTGAAGCAAGTTGAAGATGGCATCTTCATAAGCAGTAAAAGTATGTTCATGACAACTCAAGAGGTTCAACATTACTGATTGTAAGATTGCTAAGACACCTATAGCTAGAAACCACTCCCTTGGACCTGATCTTGAGGGAGTGTGTAGATGAGCACTTAACAGGTCTATGATTGGGGCCCTTATGTATCTTACTGCTAGCAGGCCTGATATTATGTTGCTACATGCATCTATGCGAGATATCAAGCCAACCCTAAGATGTCTCACCTCATCGCTGTCAAGAGGATTCTAAGATACCTCAAGGGTGCTTCAACACCTGGTTTATGGTACCCTAAGAATCCTGACTTTAATCTATATGCTTATACAGATAGTGATTATGGTGTTGCAACATGACTGCAAAGTCTAGATCTGGGGGATATCAGTTCCTTGGTGGAAGGGTTGTCTCATGGCAATGCAAGAACAATCTTGTGTCTCTACATCAACTGCTGAAGCTGAATACATTGTTGCTGCAAGCTGCTGTGCTCAAGTGCTTTGGATTCAGAATCAGATGTTGGACTATGGATTAAACTTCAAGGACACTCCGATTCACATAGACAACAATAGTGTTATTTCAATCACAGAGAACCTTGTGCAGCACTCAAGGACAAAGCACATCAATATCAGGTATCATTTAATAAGAGATAACTATGAAAAGGGATTAATTAAACTAGTCAAAGTTCACACAGATGAACAATATGCTGATCTGTTTACAAAGGCTTTTGATGAACAGAGATTTAAATATCTAATATCAGCTCTTGGGATGATCAACTTTGACTAGGTTTTTCTTAAAACTAATTCTTATTATTTCTTAATATTGTGTGTCCTAAGTTGTCTAGTTCATCACTTTCATAAGCTCATGTTTTCTTTGGATGAAATTTTCTTTTTGAAGACTTCCTTAGAATTTTGAAAATTTCTGATACTTCGGAAGTTATGATTTTAACTTTGGAAGCAAATCATGCCTTCAAAATAAATAACTGTCTAAGAATTTACCTTCGGAAGAGTTCTCAGATCTATCTTCTGAAGCTTAAATACTTGTCTCAAACACTTACTTATTTTCAAGGACCATTTACTTCCGAAGCAAAATTAACTCTCAGAAGTTTTGTATTTTACATACAAAGCAATCAAGTTTTAATTTCTCTTCCGAAGCAAGATTTTCAAAACTCTCAGGAAAATCTTCCGAAGTCATTTTAGCTTCCAAGAAAACTACTTTTTGAGCAAAAGTAAACTACTTTTCAGAGGTGGGACCGACATCCGGATTTCAAAGTTTATCCTCTTTCATTAACATTATCTGAAATCCCTCTCACATAGAAACCCAACAGTTTCCCCCCTCTTTCTATCATATGTTCTTCCTCCAAACCTAAAAACCCAAATTTCACTCTGAAATTTCTTTCTTCCTTCTTTCTTCATCTTTAAGCTACCTCAAAATGGCCAATCTTGCTCATAGAAATGATCCCAACTTTACCATGCAGCTACACAGGCAACATAATCAGGTTGGCCTGTTAAGCCCTACGAAGATCTTCATTTCTCAGAGATTTGTCGATTCTTAGCTTTGCCCAACTACTTCACCTTGCTAACCATTTATCTTCCACTTTATGTGGATCATCTGCTTGAGTTCTAGAAGACCTCCAAGAGGTCAATATGGACAGGGAGAAGGCACTGTCTGCCACAATGCAGGGGAGAACAATCTTCATCACTCTGGCGATCATCAATAGACATCTTCAGCTGGATGATGAAGAAGGTGAGGTGTTCTTCCCAAGGAAGCTGTCAATCATTCCTTTGAGCAGATGGGATATGAGGGAGATTTCTCTGTAAAGATCTTTAGGAAGGGAAGGTCTCATCCCAGTGGAGATTCCTGCTCCATGTGGTCATCCATAGCTTATCAAACAAGCATGGTGGATGGGACCAAATTCCTGAGGATCTCTCCTTCATCATCCATGGAATGGTTCAAGGGGTTAAGTTTAGGTATTCTCAGTTTGTTTATACTAATTTACTTGCTAATTTAGACTACTTAGAATCATACATGTTTCCTAGATATGTCCAGTACATTCTTAACTGTGTACTGGGCTCACAGTTGAGGGAAACATGTAACATTCTTAAATTGGGACAGAAGAAGCCCGACATCTTTAAAATACTGAGAAAGCCCACTATTGGCTTCTCTGGGGTAGAAACAACCCTAGTCCCTAAAATGTTCGAGCTCATTACTCAGGGTGACAACCTAGCAGCACAAGCTATTGTTGAGCCCACACCTGTTACCTCCCAACCACCCACACAGCCCAAAATCACCCTCACATACCCAAGAAAATCCAAACGAACCCCTGCTTAGACTATTTAGTCTATGCAGGTCCCCATACACTCACCTTTACAGGAGAAGTGGACACTAAAGCTCCCACTTCTCCTAAGGAGCAGACCACTCCCATCTCTTCAAGAATCAGTGCTGAGGTTCCTCATGCTCAGCCTGATGAGCTCATTAGCGCAACTGCCTTAAGCCATCACTCTGAGTCTCAACACTCAAGTGATCAACCTTCAGGGGACAGTTACCATCCCCAGCCTATAGATCTCAACCAACCAATTCCCAACCTTGATTTCTATACTGATGAAGATCGAGGTTTGAGTGACTATAATGAGTCTCTCTTCTTTACCCCTACTTAAAGAGAGTTGAATGCTCTGAGTCTCCTCTAACTATCCCACATCAGTCACCTACAACTGAGGTGGACACTTTTGAACCTGTTCAGGATGTCCATATGGAAGAGGCCCTCACTTCTGAAAGTGATTACAATATTAAGATCTCAACCATGGCAACTCAGCCCATTGACATCTCAACTGAGATTGCTAGTGAGCAGAGGAAAACCAGCAGCCAAGAACCTGAAGCTGGTGGTGTGAGAGAGGACTTTGGTCCAATTATCTCATCCCCCAATGATTCTTCTGATGAAGATGAGGGGAATCTAAGATTAAAGGTGCAAAAACTGACTAAAACATGCACCTATTTAGTCTCAAAGGTCAGTCACCTTGAATCTCAGGTGACTACCTTACATAACAAGATCAATGATCAGCCAGTTGAGATTTCATATCTTAAGGAAAAACTAGCTGGAAGACCCTTAAGAAGAGCTCAACCAGGAACTCAAGGACCTGTGGATGTGATTGACCTATCTTCCAGCTCACCTATGCAAGTGGGTGATGCTACCAAAAAGGGGGAGAAAGTCATTACAGCCATAGAACCTGGGAGTTCTTCAGAGAGAATGGACACTGAGGACTCACCATCCTCACTTGCAATTGTGCATTCTCGCAACCTCCTCAAATTCACATTGTTGTGGCCTACGTAGACTCCTTCATACAGAGTTTGTTTGAGGATAGGATACCAAGGGCTATGTCACCTTCACCATCCTTCAATCATGTCATTAGGTGGATGTATGACAGCAACAGGAAAGCCCTAATCATCATAAGAGTTCAAAGGCAGCAAGAAGTTCTAAACTTTCAGACCTTGAACTACATTGAAGGTCTAGATCTAGTCAACATGCCACTTGTCAACCCAAGCAAATCAAGACAAGCTGACAGAGTGGCTCAAAGAATGCAAGACAGGATCACTCCAGAGTTTAGCTTAAGAAGGAGACTTAGGCAATCAGGCAATGCCATTGGTCAACTGGATGTTGAGGCCGACCCTAAGATTAGTTTCATAAGGGAAACCTTGACTGAAGGTCCAATGGCCGAACCTGAGACACCTATCTCATTACCATCAACTGGTGCATAGATCCACACTCCTATTAAGACAGCTACTGTGAAGGTGCTTCTTAACCTCTCTATCGCCAAAGCTCTGAAGCTGCATCAAGCAATGAAGGCCAAAGCTCTCTCCACCTGAGTCACAAAGGTCTGTGAGTGACAAAGGTAAAAGAAAGATGACATCTGAGGAGATTGAGGAGGCGGAGAGAGAGAGGAAAAAGAGGCTGAGGGGAGAAAGTTCCTTTGCTGAGTCTTCAAGACTCATGGAGTCTGCTATCAGGGCTGCCCCCAGACCAGACACTTAGAATGATGAGTTAAGGGCAGTCAGGATAACCAATCTGCAGACAAGGAACTATGACATAGATAGTGTCATCTCTCTCCCCTTAGATGAGTTGAATGAACTAGTTGACCTTGAAAGGTCAAAGGAAAAGAAGGAGGCACAAGATGCAGAGCTTGTAGTACAAGTCAAAGAAGAGAGAAGAAGAAAAAGGCTATACAAGGACATGCCTACCCTCTCCCCAATTTAGGAAAGTCCTGCACAAGAATATGTGGTTCAACAAGAACCTCAGGTGGACAAAGAAGACGATAGGATCAAGATGATCAACTACCTGAGTGCCACAAGCTACTATCAGGCAGATGCACTTCTTCCTTTGTCCTATGACTATGTTGAGTTTGAGTACTTAAAACAACTGAACTTGAGATAGTCAAGGATAGAAAGACAAGTAAGAAGAAGTTACGGGAAGAAGCTGCAAAATCAAGAGCTATCATCCAAAAGAGCATGAAGAAGTCTGCTGATAGGCAGAGGATGATAAGCTTCTTGAAGCTATATGGATTCTCCAGAATGAGACTTGGCCCCATATCTCTATCCACTATGGATGAGCATATTAGGGTGAACAAGCAGAAGATCAAAAGTGGAGAGCTCATTGACTTAAACTCCATTCCAATTCAAGCCCTACCTCAAGTGGAGGTTAAGGTTGAACAACCAGAGACAACGCAACCTGAACCTCCGGCTGAAACTCAGCAAGCTTCATCTTCTGATCCACAGCTGGATCAACCTCCTTCTCCTTCTTAGCCTGAAAGAGAGAAGTCCCAACTGAGAAAGACAATGAAGATCAATCTGGTACTACAGGCCAGTCTTCTCAGTTAAAATCTACAAAGAGAAAGAAGAGGATGGCTTCTAAACCAAAGCCAAAGAAGAAGAAGACTACACCCTCTTCTAAACCCTAGGATGAGTTGAAACATCCTAAGGTTGTGCAGCCAGAGGATGCTACATTAACTCCAATTTAAATAGCTCCTCTAGGATCAGGAAGATCCATCTTGTCTTGGACATACACCACAAATCCAGAAAGATGGCATGTCATTATAGATCAAGGCATTAAAGACATTTACACATGGCAAGATATGTTTCAGTTGCCTCCGCATGACCTTTTTGATATGAGAAGACATTTTGACAGTCTGAAGGATCCTGATCATCTTATGAAGAAAGGATTGGTGATCATCCTAATGAGGAATATTGATATCTGAAGTCTACTAACTGTTTTGGTAGCATCAGCCTATTGGGAGTTTGTAGAGATTAATAAAGAGGCTGATGCAACCAAAACATCCGATGTCTATCCTGCATGCTGCAAAGTGCTATGAAGAAGAATGCTTAGGAAGTTTCACCCATGCAACAGAATTATCCTAAGTGTGAAATCTTCCGAAGCCAAGACCAATATCTTCTGAAGCCAATATGAAGTCTTCCGAAGCCTTTGAGGCAAAGTCTTCCGAAGCTTCAACTCATGAAGACAGATTTCTTCCGAAGACTTTTAACACATGCTTTATGTGATGTACTTTTTCATAAAGCTGGACACCTTTCCGCTGCACCTCTGTAAGGTCACCAACTTACATGAGTTGGTGAAAAGGTCCATGCTTTTGGTAACTATACATTAAGGTCTTGAGTCTGTAACTTTCTACTTCATGTACTTTATCCTTTTTGTAACAGATAAGGATGTGAGCTATGGCATGTCATAGTCACTAGTCAAAAGGCAATCTGTCTTTTGACTCTATAATTGATTTTGTTTGTGTCTAGTCATTGTATCCAGTTGGCTTTCAAAGTATAGCCGCTGTAGGATGTAGTATAAGTATCTCATGTTCTTTTATCTTTCCATTATGCTTTGTAACACTTGTAATAGAACATAGAGAAAGCAATATATTGCATTCTTGAAAACCATATACTTGTGTTCTGTGTTTCGTATCTTACATTACTTGTGTTCTTAGTATCTTATTGTGGTTAATCTAGTCTTACTGTTTGATTAAGTTTTAGTTAATCTCCTCTTTGTGTTGTTGTGTTGTAATTGACCACTTCACCGGTCCTACATATACCTATCATACCAGAAGACCCTCCTACTACATCTGTAAACGATGCTACATCAGTTGATATTGCATCTTCATCTTTATCATTTGACCTTCCACCTCCACCTGTTTCTGCATCCCTTCCCTCCGCACCTACATCTACCTTATCTTAGGCAGTATCACCAATCTCTCCAATTGACTCTACCTTTCCATCAATCTCAACCGCATCCATCCATCAACAACCATATTAGCCAACCATCATCAAATATCCAACCCTTGACTTCTGATTTCAAAACCTTCAAAGATCATCCACATGAAAACATCATAAGATCTATCACCGATGGAGTTCGAACACGTAGTCAATCTGGTTTGATTTACGTTTGTTTATACTCTAGTTTTATACCCCAAATCATCCCAAAGAATGTTCATGCGGCTCTTCAGGACCCTTGCTAGGTTGAGTAGATGCAATTAGAGCTGCAACAGTTCTAGAAACTCAAGGTGTGTACCCTGGTCGACCTTCCACCAAACAAATGCCTAATTGGCATGAAATGAGTGTCCTAGAACAAACACTATGATTGTGGAATTTTGGTAAGAAACAAGTCCCGATTGGTGGTCCAGGGCTTTGCTTAAGAAGAAGGGATTGACTATACCGAAGTCTTTGCTCCTGTTGCCCGTCTTGAAGCGATTAGAATATTTCTTGCTCATGCCACTCATAAGCAGTTCAAGGTCTATGATATGGATGTCAAATGTGCATTCTTATATGGAGACATTGATGAAGAAATCTATGTGTGTCAACTACCAGGTTTTGAGGATCCCTACTTACCAAACAAAGTTTACAAACTTGATAAGCCCCTTTATGGTCTACATCAGGCACCTCGGATCTGGATTGAGACTCTAACAAAGTATCTCTTAAGCAATGGTTTTTCTCGTGGCACCATTGATATGAATTTATTCAAGAAGGAAGTGGATGGTGAAATGCTTATTGTACAAGTTTATATTGATGATATTATCTTTAGCTCCACCAATCCTTAATTGTGTTAGGAGTTTAAGGAGGTGATGCGTAGTCGCTTTGAAATGAGCATGATAGGGGAGATGTGCTCTTTCCTTGGGTTGCAGGTAGAACAAAAGCCAGAGGGAATTCTTATTCATCAAGAGAAGTATGTTAAAGAAATTCAAGATGGATGAAGCTTCTCCTAAAATCACTCCATTTAATGCTCAAACATGCCTCACTCGTGACAAAAACGGGATACCTGTTCATCCTCATCTCTACAGATCCATGATCACTTCCCTTATGTATCTTACAACAAGTCGTTTTGACATCACCTTTGCTGTAGAATATTATGCTCGATACCAATTTGCCCTGAAAGAGTCTTGTGAAAAGGCTGTAAAATGAATCTTTTTATATCTTAAAGGCTCTTCTCATTTAGGTCTTTGGTATCCTTAAGGTGGGAATTTTGACTTACATGCCTATTCTGATAGTGATTCTAATGGATGCACGTTAAACAGAAAGTCGGTTACTGGAGGATGTCAATACTTGGGCAATTGTCTAGTTTCATGGCAAAGCAATAAACAGACCACACACTCTCTCTCTCTATGAGAGAAGCAAAATACATTATTCCTTCCAGCTATTGTTCATAAGTGCTCTGGATACAACTCCAGATGATTGACTATGGGATCAACTTTCTCCATTCACCATTATTCTGTGACAATGAAGCAGCCATTGGCAATACCAAGAACCCTATTCATCATTCCCGAACCAAGCACATTGAGACACGGATTCATGCGATTCGTGATGCTTAGGAAAAGGGTTTTATTGATATTATTCCAATAGACACAAAAAATCAAAAAGTAGATCTTTTCACCAAAACATTTGATAAAACTCGCTTTTATGAATTGATCGATATGTTAGGTTTAATATCATTTTAAAACCACTTTTCTTTCAAACTATTTAATGAATATATTGTTTATATTTTTTTACTATTTTCCTTCTTCTCTTTTTTTTCTTTTTGCTCCATTGTTCATCATCCTCATCACACTTTTTCTTCATCATTTTTCACATAATAACAATCTAATAAAATAATAATAAAAATAATAAAATTAATAATAATAATGTAGATACATGTGTACCTAGTTTATGAGCTTAAATGTAAAAGTCTTTCATTTCTTACATATGTGTAATTTGACGATGCAATAAATTATGATATATTCTTTGATGTTAATTATCTTTAATTCATACGTATGACTTCTTATATAGGTTTGAGGTTGTTGTGCATAGTTCTTAGTCATAATGATTGAGTATTATGTTCAACATAGTCCGATGAGTATTCATACTAATGGCCCATACTTATGGACCATACGCATGAATACATCATGCTTACGGACCAGTCGCATAACTAAACCAGGAGACTGGATCAGTTGTATGATTGAGACATAAGATTGACTCCGTCGCACGACTGAACCTTCAGTCGTGCGTATGACTCAATCACATGATTCAGTCGCACGACTTAACCATGCTAATGGTTCTGTCGTACGAATGGAAACCACTAACCTATAAATACCACCTAATTCGTGAAAACAAAACACTCGAAGAGATATTACGCATACACATAAACCCTTATCATCCAAACCGTCCCAACCAGCCTGTCCAAGTTCATAGTTCGTTCCTAATCGATTCCTACTCATTCTTAACGTTTAGTTCAATCTTATATCAATCGACTTAACGTTCTCACTAATTGGATCACCAATCAAATAGGATCCGCACTATTTGATCCGTTATAAACGTAGAATCAGTTAGTACTTCGTACGTACACGGTCCCAAACAAGTGGTATTAGAGCTTGGCTCTTGATTTTGCGTTTGATTCAATTAGGTTTGGTGTCAAAACTTACGTTTTAATCAAAAGTGTCACCACGTTTTCTTAAACAGGTGTTTTCGATGTTTTCAAGTGTTAAAGTTGCAATTTTTCACTATACGGCAGATTAGGGTTCTTAGAAAAGTCGTATTTTGTGTGTAAGTGTCAAAATCTTTGATTTTGCTAAAATAGCAGCCTTCAGTCAAACGATTATCTCATTCGTATGACTAAACTCATTCGTTCATTCCATTCGCACAACTAAACTCTGTTGCCTAGCTCATTCCCATGATTGAACTACTGTAGTTGTTTGTTTCCAATCGTCCTGTTCATACGCACAATGATTTCATTCGCATGAGTGATCCATAGTTATTGTCCATTGCACAATTGAAGTTGTCTTGTTCTCCATGTACAAAGTTTATAGAATGGAAGATCAGTTTGTTGCGTTTACTACTAGAAAGGACTCACGCATCCAGAACCTACTACTTCTGGAGAATGAGATTGGTTATCACAATAAACCACCAAAGTTGTTGACGTTAGACGAATATCCTCAGTGAAAACACGGATTGAGATTTAACTAAATGGAGTGGATCCCAAGCTTTGGACTTCTATTGAGACCGATTATATGGTACTAGTCAGTGCAAATGGAGTCAAGTTGACGTTCGGTGTAATGAGCGAGGCTCAGAAAATACTCTTCAATGCTGAGAAGAAAGTTTATGCCATGTTGACTCAGTCAATACCGAAAGACATATTTCATCAGAGAACAAGCAGGCCAAAAAGCTATGGGAGGCATTAGAGAAGAGGTATGATGGAAACAAGACGTTGAAGGAACTGAAGGCTAAGGCTCTCAAGAAGGAGTTTGATAACTTCTCCTCGATAGGGAATGAGAGCTTAGATGAACTTATTGACAGACTCTATCATCTCATGAGTGAGCTGCACACTCATGGCATAACCACCTCAATAGAAGACAAAGTTTTATGCTTTCCTGATTGTTTGCCTGAGAAGTAGGATCATTTGTGTCTAACCTGAGATAAAACGACATTCTTGTGACATTAGACATAAATGACTTCATCTTGAAGTTAAGAGAGGAAGAACTGAGAATGAAGTACAAGTCGAAGAAAGGATCCTACGTTCAGAATCCTTCACTCTACAACTCAGTTCCCACTCTAGTTATTTCAGGAGCACCATTACAAACAACATTCGTTTCTAGTTCATCAGCTCCTTCCCAAACCACTACCTCAGGACCATAAATGTCAGGGTCATCTGGGACCCAATACATAGTGCCTGAAGCCAATACTACAAAGTTGAAGACCGAGAATCTTGGTAACATCACAGTGGAAGTTGCAAAGAAGCATATGGATCTTCTAGCAGCTGTCGTTCAATCGTATGATGATTTAGTTGCTAGGAAGATTGGAAATTGTCATCTTCAAGATGAAGATTACGAGCAAGTTGACGAGAATGAGCTGGAAAGGATGGACATCATGTGGGCTCTAGGAAGTGCAGTTAGATGAGCTAAAAAGTTTGTCAAGAAGACGGGGCAGAATCTAGTAGCCACGAAAGACACCACCTTTGGTTTTGACAAAATCAAGGTCACCTACTTCAACTATGGCAAAAAGGGGCATTTTAAACGTGAATGTGTGAAGTCCATGAAAACTGGAAATGGTAACCCATTTCCTACTTTCAACCGTCAAGACAAAGACAAGATTGGAACTAGTTCATCAAGTAAAGAGACAAAGGCACTAACTGATCAAGGTGATGAAGGACAAAACTAGTCCTTCCGATTTGTTTCTCCCCAAGAATCAAATATTGCCTTTAGTTGAAGCATTGGATGATGGGTCTGTGAGTGAAGGCGAGATTGCAGCTGAGCAAGCGATGTTAGATACAGAAGAAGTTGTGAACGTAGTAAATCACTAGGTTGAGGAAGAGCTCAAAGCAACAAGTTCAGAATTTCCAGCAACAGAAGAGTCTAACTCTGTTTTGATGGCTGATTCAACTTACTTCTCACAAGTAAGTTCTTTACATGAATTATTTACAAAACATGCTTTTTCTTAATGTGAAAAATTTAGGGAAAGCGTTGATCTGAAATTTTCTAGGTTATTAGAACACAATGATAACTTAGTAAATGACTTACAACTTTACACTGAAGCTAGTCGTATATTAATACAAAATGAGTGCAGTTTTAAAGAAAAGATAGAACTTTTAGGAAACAACTAAGGGAAACTGAGGTTGTTGCCTTAAATCAACCAAATGATATAAAGTTTTATTTAAATTCTTTAGAAGAAACCAAATAGGTTAAAGTAGTTTTGGAAGTCGAGGTTAATTCTTTAAAACAAAAACTGCATAGTTGGGCTAGTTCTTCTCACATAGTTCAAAACTTAGTGAAATAATGAAATAATGGGGAAGGGTTGGGATACAAAGTAGTTCCACCACCACATGAGATCCTCTTGAATACAAAATGTAGACCTATCAATAACAACCCAGGTAACCGGTGAAATCTGCGACTAACAAAAGGAGTCTACTTTGAAATCAAAAGGCAATATGCCAATTGAGAATTTGGATGATGAATTCAAAAGGGTTAATTTAAAGTCAGGTTCATAAACATCCATTTCAGAACACAAAATGATTAAAACAATTAACCAAAACGTATAAATCATCAAAGTCCAAACAAAGTGCAAGTTAAAGATGTTCAAAACCTTAAAACAATTAATTTTGTGAACAAGGCTGAAACATCTAAAAGAGAAGTGATAAAACTCAACCAGACTCACCTCTCACATTCACCAAACTCAACATCACATAAAAGTTTTCTTGAATCTGTAGAAGCAAGATCTTGCTACAGTTGTGGAAAACGAGGACATATCTCTTCTAATTGTCCTTATTATCTGACCCCCAGAAAGAAATTAAACATTATGATGAAAAACAAAGTTTTTCTAAAGTAAGATCTAACACTCCACCTATGGTGTTAGTGAACCTAAAGTTCAAACAATAAGCCAGTCATCTGTTTACCACAACAGGCCTTACACAAAACTGGCTTATGGAAACAAAATTCAAGTATAGTGTCTGATAACGAGGAATATAAGAAGAAAGATATGCCCTCATCCTCTAAAGGACAATGGGTTGAGTTTATGATGTGTGATTCATCGGGGTCACCCAAGCCAGTTAAGGCTTGGGTCCCAAACCTGAACTAACAAGTTTCTTTGAATGTGTGGGGTGTCCGCTACAACGCTATCACTAATACCTGGATTATTGATAGTGGGGCGCCAGGCACATGACATGGAATTCGTCCCTACTTTTCAACATCAAATAAATCAAACGGGGAAATGTTTCATTTGCTGTGAACAAAGGAGGTTACACTACCACACAAGGTGAAGTGGGAAACGAGAAAGTTAAGTGACAAGGTCATCTACGTTCAACAACTACTTAACAACTTACTTTCAGTCTCCCAGATCTGTGATAAAGGATTTAAAGTTGTGTTTGCCAACAAGAAGTGCTGCATGTTGAAGAAGGACTATGTGATTGAGGAGGATAAGGTTCTCATGTCAGCTTCAGATATAAAGACTTGTATGTCTTGGATCTATCAAAAGCCTCCACAACCGATCATACTGTTCAATGCTTCTTGTCAAAGGCAACTGAGAGGGACTCTGTCTCATGGCATAGGAGAATGGGACACGTCAATCCTAGGAAGATGATTCATTTGATTCAGAATTATCTAGTGAATAGTGTAAATGTCAAGAACATCCGGCCCCAGACTTCTGTATAGCATGTAAGAAAAGGAAACATACCAAGAAAGCTCACAAGGCAAATAAAGTTAATTCTATTGATATGCCTCTCGAGCTTCTACACATGGATCTATTTGGCCCTGTCCGCACAAAGAGCATTGCTGGAGATATGTATTGTTGTGTAGTAATAGATGATTACACAAGCTGAAAGTTAGGTAGATTCGATCAGACAACGGCACAAAATTCAAGAATGAGGCATCCTGAACAGAAAGAGGAATTGTTCATCAATTCACCTCTGCCTACACTCCATAAATGAACGGTGTAGCTGAAAGGAAGAATCAGAGCTTGATAGAGACTGCCAGGACATTGCTAGCTGACTCGAAATTGCCTATTCAATTATGGAATGAGGCAGTGGCTAATGCTTGTTGCACGCTTAATTGAGTCTTAGTGGTCAAAAGACATGGGAAACATGTTATGAACTACTCCAGTGACGTAAACCTAACTTGGAGTATCTAGAACCGTTTGACGCACCATGCACATTGTTGAAGAAGTCTCAGACTGGGAAGTTTAGTGAGAAGGTAGAGGAAGGTATCTTTCTTGGATACATCATACCAAACAAAAGAGTGTATAACAACTCAACGGGTCAGCTAGAAGTGTGGTGCACTATTGACGTTCAGAGATACACCACCCCCTGCTAGGAAAGGACCCTCCTTCTTTTTCGACTATGATGGATTCTTGAAATCCTTCAATCTGCCGCCTTCTCATACTGATGACGAGCTTTCTGCTAGGATGATGTATGACGTTCTTAACACTCCTCCACTAGACTCTACATCAACTGGTCCATTAGATGATACTTCTAGCCCTTTAGGGGGAGAACTTGAAGTAAGTGATTCTTCACCATATGATGAAGTAATGGAGACTGCTAACATGGACTAGGAGCAACAGGTTCCCACCAATAAAAGTGCACAAGCATCAAATCCTGAAGCCTCTGACACTTTGAAACCTCATACTCCAACAACTACAAAGACTGAACTGGAGTTTAACAATCTGGATAATGAGGTAGCTATTCCAACCACTCCTAGATCTTGGCTAAATGTCTATCATCCCTTGGACAATGTCATTGGGGATGTTCGATCGAGAGTACAAACCAGAAATCAGCTATACTCAGTTGATTATGCCTCGGTAATGGATAAGGGATATTTTCATGATGATGCATATCGATGTTTTGTGTCTCAATATGAAACAAAATATGTGAATGAAGCCTTAAACGATGAGGCATGGGTTAGTGCAATGCAAGACGACCTTCTATAGTTTAAGAAATTAGGAGTATGAACCCTTCTGGACAAACCAAAAGGTGCTAAGGTGATTGGCACTAAATGGGTGCAGAAGTGCAAGAAAGATGTCCAAGGGGTCATAATCGTGAATAAGGCTCGACTTGTAGTTCAAGGATTTGGACAAGTCGAAGGCATAGATTACACTAAATTGTTTGCACCGGTGGCAAGGATGGAAGCTATACGTATATTTCTGGCCTATGCATCCTATATGAAGATTAAAGTTTATCAGCTAGATGTGAAGAGTGCATTCCTTCATGGTGAAATCCGTGAGATGGTTTGTCTCAGTCAACCCAAAGGATCTGAGGATCCTTATCATAGGGAAAGAGTTTACAAGTTGGACAAGGCTCTTTACGGGCTCCATCAAGCCCCTAGAGCCTCGTATGAGAAACTCTCAACTCTTCTCGTGAAACACGGTTTTCACAAAGGAGTTATTGACTATACATTGTTCATCCAAGAAAAAGATGGAGATTTACTGTTGTTACGGATTTATGTGGATGACATAATCTTTGGTTCCAAAAACGGAGAATATTGTAAAGAATTGAATCTGTAATGAAAGTAGAATTTGAGATGAGTATCATGGGGGAGATGAAGTTCTTTCTCGGCTTACAGGTGGATCAGACATCAAAGGGAATCTTTGTGCATCAGACCAAATGTGTAGGAGATATCCTTAGTCGATTCGACATGGAGAATGCTTCGGCAGCTGGAACTCCACTTGCCACAAACCATGATGTGGCACCCGACAAAAATGGTGATCTGGTTGATGCCACTATGTATAGAGGAATGATCGGATCTCTCATGTATCTCACAGCCTCACGTCCTCATATCATGTATGCCACGTGTCTTTGCTCTAGATATCAAGAGAAACCAAAAGTAAATCATCTCATCGGGGTTAAAAGGATCTTTCGTTATCTGAAGGGTACTCTAACACTCGGGTTGTGGTATCCTCATGATGATGACTTTGAGCTTACAGCGTGTAGTGACTCGGATTATGGTGGTTGCAAGATGAATTATAGGTCAACATCAGCGGTATGTCAGTTCTTTAGTAGACGGTTAGTCACGTGGCAGTGTAAGAAACAGACCTCAGTTGTCCTGCCAACATGTGAAGCTAAATATGATGTTGCTGCAGTTGCTACTTGCAAATCGTTTGGATTCACAGCAAATGCATGACTACGGATTGAAATTTTCTAACACCCATATTTTTGTTGATAATTCTGCTGCAATAACCGTAACCAAAAATCCGGTCCAACATCCTAAAACAAAACACATCGGTATTCAATATCACTTTATATGTGACTGTTTTGAAAAACAATTAATCGATGTTATTAAAATTAATACTGATTTTCAACACGTCGACCTCTACACAAAATCATTCGACAAACCTAGTTTTTTATATCTTTTAGAGGTTAATGGCGTGAAAAAGAAAGGCGATGTGATTCAAAAAGAAGACAGTACTTAGTCTGACTACTTTGTCTTATTTTATTTTGTTTTATTTTATTTTATTATATTTTATTTTACTGTTTATTAAAATCCAAAAACACAAAAATATTTTCGGTTTTAGTATTTTTGGGGAGAATAGCCGTAGGTTAGTATTAAATTGTAGTATTTATTTATTTAAAAAACGAGGGGGAGGGTCGGTTAGCTGAAAGAAGTGAAATCAAATCTGTGATTTTGATTCAAAGCTTATGGAAGGTGATAGTACACAGGGAACAATTAGTTGGGATTTCAAAACTAGTTTGCTCAAAATGCGAAATTCAAAGTACAAGTCTAAGAAGTCTAAGCACAACTAAGAAAAATGATAGTTAAAGTAGTTTGCTACTGAGGTAACATAGAGAGAATATACCTAGAGGTTGGGAGTTCATTATATGATGTGTCGGTAGATTCAATACAATAGATGAGTAGACTTCATTCATGAATTTAAATTCAAACTAACTTGTTCAACTTGCTGTGGGTTCTCATCTTATCCCTTGTTAACACAATCAACGTATTTCCAATAAGGGGTGACGAGCAAAATAAATGCCATAAATGTGTGCGGATGACCATAAATATGAGCAAAGCACATGTAAAAACTGCTAAAAGCAATCAAGCTAATGGCAAATATGTTGTTGGTGCGTTGTGTGCAAAAGAAAAATATATGCTCTAAGAAGAAGATAGATTGTGTGCCTCTCTACTGTGCGGTGGCACTGACCTGAGGATAAGTATAACCTAAATATTCTAGAATTCATTGTTGTTTGCATGTCTCTGTTATGCGATGCACTGACCTGAGGCATGACATCTCTTTGAAAGCTCTTTGAATAGTCTCTTCTTGTCCAATAACTGTAGACCGCTCAAAAATCTCCTCAGGAATGTTGGTTACCATATAAGTATGAGATCTACAAATGCTTTTTTAAATAATTAACCTAATTCATTACCAATGTAAGTCAAAAGTCTGTGTATGGATTTAAGTGGACAAACATACTGATAATCATCATGGCTGCAATTCTTGAAAGTCAAAATCATTGTTTGCATCTTATAGGTCTAGTATGATTTCTTGAAAGTGCTAATGACTCTGAGACAAAACAAGAATCTAGCATCAAAGTGCATACTAGGTTCCCAAACGATTTTGATATACCTGAAATGATCAAATTAACTTGAAGCTGTCTACTCAAACCCAAAACAACAAAAATATGTCTTGTTTTCATTTAAATTTCTATGTTATATAGTATTATCTAGTCTTTTGTAGCGTAGATGTTGGACTATCCAACTGGATGTAATATATGAATCACTCACTAGAAGTGGTCACGTCTGATGTTACCAATATGGTTTTAAATTAAAAGGATCACGTCTGAGGTTATCAAATGGTTTAAATTAAAAAGATCATGTCTGAGGTGATCAACGGTTTTTCAATTAAAAGTTGATGTCTGAGATGATCGGTGTTCATAATTATAATCTAGTTAAAATTGTTAAGTGTTTGAATGTGCATGACTCAAACTCATAAGGATGAGCCAATCGTACGAATGATCATAAAGATGGGCCAATCGCACAGTGAACCATAAGTATGATCAGTCATACGATTGGACCATGAGTACGGACAACCATGCGATTGGCCTACAATACTGAACAACGTAAACGAATGGATGAAGGAGTATGAGCTAGTCTCACGACTGAACCTCAGTCACATGACTGAAGCATGAGTATGGGACCTATTTGCATAATTCGAGCATGAGTATGGTTCCCGTCGCACGCTGAAATTTAAATAGTTAATAAGGGTTTCAGTCGATCGTAATCCTTACCACCCTTCAACTGTCTAAACCAAGGTGATCTAAACTGTTTAGTTTCAACTGTCTTCTGTTATGCATAATCTAACATATATGTTTGACAGGATCAGTGATCACAAGTTTGATGTATCAGAATATAAAGCAGCGGAATACAAACACGAATTAGAAAAATTGTAGCAAGCCAACGATATTTGTAAGCATTAAGATCGCATACGGTTATAGGGAGAGAATATGTTTTCTGATTTCTAGGAATGTTATAGATGTAGAATATTTCTAATCGAATCAATCATTCATTCCATTCAATTACTCATTTCTACAACATTACAATAGGTTGTCACTCCTTATATAGAGTGCAACAATCACTGCTGTTGTCACGGAAAGTGACAACTGGCAGATCCAATACAAAATAACTAATTCTTAACAAACTACTGAAATGTTCACAACTACTGAGAACATATCAGCAGTTAAGTACAAAATATAAAACTACTGAAACTACAACGACTGAAGAACAAGCTCTTCAGTCGTTTTACAAACTACTGAACATAAAACTAGAAACTAGAAATATAAAACTACTGATATCACAACTACTGAAGAAGTACTCTTCAGCAGTTGTGACAAACTACTGAGGCTTCAGTACTTGATCTTCAGACTTTGACCTTCAGGTGTTTCATCAGCTGATGACTTCAGTAGATATCATCAGCTGATGTCTTCAGTCTTTGTCTTCAGACTTTGTACATCAGTTGTTGATCTTCAGCACTTGTGAACTCTTCAGCTGTTGTACTTCAGTACTTTGGTCTTTCAGCTTCAGCACTTGTGTTCTTCAGCTGTTGTACTTCAGCACTTTGGTTCTTCAGCTGTTAAGGTCTTCAGCACTTGATCTTCAGCTGTTGAAGTCTTCAGCACTTGTCAAACTACTGATGAGGCTTTCAGCAGTTGTTGTGATACCGTGTGGGACTTAGAGGTTTTCTGATCTTGGCTCATTGGTTCTTTTGGTCCAACAAACTCCCCCTGAACCAATGCAGCCAAAACCTCTAACTTATTTATACTCCCACTTATTGATGGCAAAATGTTGGTCTTTTTCCTTCTTGATCAGTAGAGAAGATGACCCATGTACGCTCCGGCCTGGGAAGAAATCTCAATATTTGTTTGGCAGAGTATGAATGGGAACTCTGTTTTGGGGAACTGGACACAGAGTTGTTATCCCATTCATGAGATTTACTTCCCCATAATGAGTCTGTACGACTCTCTTGTGTAGGCCTCAAGGAAGGTGATTTGTTCCTCCATAGTTAGCACTTCAGTACCTCCTTCAAACAATGATTCAGGCCCATAATACTCAGACAGGTATTTGGCCTGTTTCCATTCTTTAGCTCCACAGTTGTTATTATTCTGTAAGCAAACTCATCCGGGTGATTACCCTCTAGGAACAACTGAAGCTCATTTTTCCTGACTTCCTCAAGCCTCTTGTAAACTAACCCCTTTTTCACTATTTTGTTTTCTAGCATCTTCTTCTGAGGGTTAGATTAGCTTTGTAGGCCTTCTTGAAGTCTTCCAGGATTTCCCAGGGTGAAACTACAAAGACCAGAGAGATCACTTCATCTACGATCTTTTTCACCTGGCCAATGTATCTCTGAGGTATATTGTTCTTATGAATTCTGTGAGAGACCCTGGATCAGGCCAAATCCTCACTCTTTCCTTTTGATATTGAAAGGTATGCCTGAGAGTGTAAGTCTGAGGGCTTGCTCCTTCATATTGATGATAGAAGATGTGGCTGCATAAGCTTGTCAACTCTCTTCAGCAATTCCTCATCATGCAGTTTATGAAGCTCTTCTTCTTCTAGCTTCACTTTAACCATTTGTCTCTGGACTTCAGGAGTAATTGCTGAGGAGTGACTTGTGGCCTTAGGCAACTGAATCACAGCTGAGAGCGGCAGCCTGTCTTCATCATCTTCGTCATCATCTTCTAGCCTCAATATCCTTCTCTTCTTCTTCAAGGGTATATCATCGGCTATGGGTTTTGAGGGTAAGGGAGTTGGTTTGGTGGGTGTGTTTGGGTGGTTTTGGTGTGGGAATGTTGACAGGCTGTTCTAGCATCCTTGGGTGAGTGTGGCTTTTGATTGCTTGGCTAGCTCAGTCCTGCTCCAGCACCCGCTTCATTCAAAGCTTCAATAAAGCCCTTAGTATATACTTCAGATGAACAGATCTTGGTGGTGATTGCCAAGATACTGTCCCTGGACCAAGCTTTGATTTCGATCATTGATCTTCCAAGATATTTTGCAATAAATCTGATCATGATTTCAAGCCTTTCTCTTTCTAACACTCATACTTGCCCATCTGTTCTGGATTTCTTCAATCTCTAGTCGTCGAATCTCAGAGTCAAGTTTATTGGTGTCATGGCCTTGCCTAAACAGCTGATCAATGATGTTGTCCATTGATCGCTGTGTTCGGCATCAGCCTCTTTTATCAGTAGCTCCAAGGCTTTATCTTCAGCAATGTGCTCATCAGCACCTTTCTTTCTCTTATAGGTGAGCATTGGTTGCTGTTTCTTTCTCCTCCTCTTCTTTTCCTCAGATCTTTTCCTCTTCCTTTCTTTCACTGCAGTACTCTCCCCCTTTTTGGTTGCATTGGAGGAAGGGGTTGGTACCGCAGAAAGAGTCTTTTGGACAGCAGCATCAACCAGGGCTGTAATGTTGAGGAAAGCCTCTCATCAAGGCTTTGATCACTATATCAGTGATTATTGGGGATGAGAGGAAGGGAATTTTGGAGTACAGCACCTATTTGCTCAGGAGGGTTCTGTTCCTGAGAAGTAGGGCCTGAAGCAGAGGCAGGTGGTTGATTTTGGGGTGGCTCTGTGTTTGGGAAACCTTCAAGGGAAGGTGCCATCTGTGGGTGTATGAGGTGGCAGATGGACTTGCATCCTGAGACATCTTGGCCAGCAGCTCTTTGAGTCTGCTAACCTCATCCTCTAGAATGGTGTTTTGAGCAACTACATCATAGAAGAAGCTCAGGTCATCATCAGTTGATACTGAATCACCTGACCTCCTGCTTAGAGCAGGATTTACATGCACTGGTGTAGACCAGTTGGTGCATGTGCCCCTTGTGCTTGGTACTGGGGACTTCCAGCCTCAGGACAATGTCCATCATCAGCTGTTGCCTCTAGGGAGGTCTTAGCAATGTTACCAGCCTCACTCTGGTCATGTGCTGAGTCAGAGGAGGTGGCAGCCTCACTAGATATTCTAAGCTCCTTGTCTACACCAGGATAGAATTGGGAACCCCTGTGCTGTGGGTTCTCAGGTGCACTGTGTTCCTCCCCCTCAATTGTAGAGGTATTCCCAGTAGTAAGTGGTTTCTGGGGAGGGGGTGAGGAGTGCAATTGAGTCAGCACTTGTGCAACTATTAAAGTTGGGCTGTGAGGGGCGGTTGTTTGGGGTAAGGGGTTAGAAGCAGTGTGCACCTGGGGTGGATGGTGCTCTTCAATGGCAATCTCCTCAAGTGAGTAAGATCCCAGATAAGTAGGTGCCCCTTGGGTTGCTGCAGGCTCCTGTTGAGAGGAAGCCTGAGCGGCTGTGGCTGGAAGAGTCATTGTATCCACTAGGGGTTTGGACTAGTGGATATATCCTGCGTTTGTGTGCAGGAGCATCCTCAGGGGACTCAATTCCCTGAGTAGCCGTTTTGGGTTTCTTTTTGGTGGGTTTGGTGGGGACATTGGATTTGGAGGTGTGGCTGTGGGTTCCAGCTGCGTGGGTTTTCGCAGCTTGGCAGCCAGTTTGAGTGTCCGGTCAGAGTTGTGCCGGGAGTATACTTCGGCAGAACAGCCGTAGCAGGGACTCCCAAGCCAACAAGTCCCTCAGCATTAAGCTGGTCTATAAAATGGCCATTATGAACCGTGGATAGAGTATCCAACGGTTGGCAGTTAGTTTTTGAGCCATATCTTTGAGCTCTGAAAATATTATTCTGAAAAGTTCAGTGGTTGTTGCTCAAGGATAGAATACATTACCTGCTGCCATTTGGTGGACATTTGATCCCAAGACGATGTCTTAGGGGCCAAACATACATTGACCATGTGAAAAATCAGGCGCTCAGCGTCATTAAAGTGTTTCTTCATGATGGTGGTGGCACTGAGATCACCTTGATATCCATGCTGAGCAAATGATAGATCTATGGTGCCCTTCGGATATCCAGCAGGAGAGTAGCATCACTCAGTTGAAGAATTTTACGGATTGTTGCAGGAGTAATCACTACTTCTTTGTTGTTGACGACTGACCGGAGGGATCGTGTGTTGCTCTCCTCAGTTGTAACAGTAACGTTCATCCAAAATTGGTTCAAGGATTCGGCATGTAAGACGGGTTCAGAAGGAATGCCTTGTTGTATTGGGACTGAACCATAAGATCGATAGCAGTATCGAACTTAGTCCAGATCGGCGATTTTGTGAGGTAGGCAACACAGTTGTGTCGCGGTTTAATTTGCATAGACGCCATGGAGAAGAAGTTTTGGAGAGGAACGTTAGGTTTGAAGAAGATGAAGCATGGAGAGCTCAGGTTAGGGGTATTTATAGGGAGGGTACGGGTGAGAAAACGACTGAAGGATGTGGTGTTAGTCATCAGTAGTTTTAAACGACCGTTGACATGGTGTTATCCTTTCAGACGTTGAAACAGCTGAAGTCGTGGTGTTAGGCATCAGTAGTTTAGAAAACTACTGAAGACCGTGGTTTTGACTTCAGATGATTGAAACAACTGAGGACATGGTGTTTGTCATCAGTAGTTATGAAACTACTGAAGACAGTGGTTTTGTCATCAGCTGTTGTAAACAACTGAAGACTTGGTATTAGTCATCAGTAGTTATAAAACTACTGAAGACGTGGTTTTGCTTCAGTTGTTTAAAATGAAACAGCAGTTGTACAAACGACTGAAGAGAAAGTTCTCTTCAGCTGTTTTCGTCAATTCTTAGCTTTTCAGCTGTTTCAAACTGTCCTCCACATTCATCAGTCTTTATGGCTGATTTCAGTTGTTTCATAGGACATCAGTACTTATCTGTTTTTACTGATTGCAGTAGTTATGACTGCATCAGTAGTTGTAACTACATCAGTAGTTTAACAGATGAAGTACTTCAGTACTTGAGACATTTAGCCTTCAGTAGTTATAAAAACTATGAGGTTAAAAGAGCTCATCAGTACTTATATGTGACAGGTACTCATGATCATCAGTATGAATTACTGAGATCATCAGTAGTTGTCACCTATTCTAGCTGCAGCATACCAAGCCTTAACACCAGGTTTTGGAAAGTTGAACTATCCAAAGGCTTAGTAAAAATGTCTGCAAGCTCATCAGCACTAGGCACAAACTTAGGATCAATCAGACCTTTTTCAAAACAATCCCTTATAAAATGATGTCTGATCTCTATATGTTTGGTCCTAGAGTGCTGGACTGGATTTTTGACAATGCAAAGAGCTGAAGCACTATCCATTAACAATGGAGTCTTAGTCTCTGTAATGCCATAATCCAAAAGTTGGTTTTGAAGCCAGAGTACCTGAGATGTACAGCTTGCAGCAGCAATGTACTCTGCTTCCGCAGTGGATGTAGCAACTGAGGTCTGTTTCTTGCTCTGCCAAGAAATCAGCAGTTGCCTAGGAATTGACATCCACCAGAAGTTGATTTCCTGGTCAACTTACACCCTGCATAGTCACTGTCAGAAAAGCAACTAATTTACCAGAATGTCCGTAGAATACCATAAACCTAGAGATGGAGTGCCTTGCAGATATCTAAAGATCCTCTTGACTGCAATCAGATGAGACTCTTTAGGTGCAGCCTGAAATCTAGCACAAACACATGTAGCAAACATAATATCTGGTCTAGAAGCTGTTAAATACATCAAGGACCCAATCATACATCTGTAAAGTGTTTCATCAACCACTTTACCTTTCTGATCTGAGTCCAGTTGGTGGTGCTGCTCATGGGAGTAGAACAGGGCTTACAGTTTTGTAAATCAAACTTTTGCAAAAGATCTTTTGTATATTTGGATTGATGAATAAAAATTCCATCAGCCTTTTGTTTGATTTGCAACCCCAGAAAGAACTGTAATTCTCCCATGGCACTCATTTCAAACTTCTGTTGCATCAACTTTGTAAAGGCATCACACAACTTTGGATCAGAGGATGCAAAAATGATATCATCTACATAAATTTGAACAAGTAGATTATGCTGCCCAGCTTTCTTAATAAATAAAGTCTTGTCTATGGAGCCTCTAGTGAAATTGTTTTCCAGAAGAAAGTTTGATAATGTCTCATACCAGGCTGGGAGCTTGTTTTAACCCATAAAGAGCTTTATCAAGCTTATACACCCAATTAGGATGTTTATTGTCCTCAAAGCCTGGAGGTTGACATACATAAACCTCTTCTTTAATTTTCCATACAAAAATGCACTTTTGACATCCATTTGAAAGACTTTAAGTTTTGATAAGCAGCATAAGCTAAAAACAATCGAATTGCTTCCAGTCTGGCTACAGGGGCAAAGGTTTCATCATAATCAATACCTTCTTCTTGTGCAAACCCCTGAACAACCAGTCTGGCCTTGTTCTTAACAATAAGCCCATTTTCATCAGTTTTGTTCCTAAACACCCATTTAGTGCCTATTGCACACTTACCTGGAGGTAGAGGAACCAGTTCCCACACTTGCTGTTTCTTGAACTGAAGAAGCTCAAGCTGCATGGCATCAACCCATCCATTGTCCTTTAAAGCAATGTGATAATTCTTTGGCTCTTGCTGACTGATGAAGAGAGCATAGAAGCAGAAATTTGACAATTGACTTCTTGTTGATACTCCAGCAGTGATATCACCAATGATTTGAGACATAGGGATTCTTCAGATCTTGATACACAATGAGATCTGTGCAAGTGTTTGTAGCCGGTTCAGCAGCAACAGATGGTGATGGTGAATCATTTCCTTGAAACCAATCAGTGGATGGTAATTCAAAGGAAGTTGAATTCGAAGAAATCTCATCAGCATTTGTTGTGGATGGTGCTACTGGCGCTACAGGAACATCAGGTCTAGTTGAGTCAGGCAGCTGATCACTAAACCTGAAGAGGTGAGTACTGCAATCATCATCATCATCAGCAGTACCACCAGGTGGTGAACTGTTGACAGGAGCAACAGCAGGAGTTTGATAAGGAACATATTGCAGTATGTCCAAATCAAATAACTCCACAGGACTTTGTGGAATCTTGTCCTTTGGAGATTCATTAAACTTAACATGTAGAGTTTCTTCAACCATCTTTGTTCTGCAGTTGAAGACTCTGTATGCCTTGCAAGTAGATGAATAACCAACAAAGTATCCTGCATCCACCTTAGGATCAAATTTGTGGAGTTGATCCTTTGTGTTGAGAATAAACAGGGACACCCAAATGCTTTGAAAAATGAAATCAGAGGAGCCAAATGATGGAGAACTTCATATGGAGTCTTCATCAACCTCTGATTTACTAAAACTCTATTTTGCACATAACAAGCTGTGTTGACAGCTTCGGCCCAAAAGGTCAATGGCAAACCTGAGTCAGCCAGCATGGACCTTGCAGCTTCAATGAGGGTCCTGTTCTTTCTCTCCACTACTCCATTTTGTTCTGGAGTCCTTGGAATGCTGAACTGCCTTTTGATTCCCTTTGAAAGATAGAAGTCATCAAGTGTATGATTTCTGAACTCAGTTCCATTATCACTCCTAATACACTTGACTGGAAGGGAATACTGCTTCTCAATGTACAGCACAAAGTGGATAATCTTCTGAGCAGCCTCATCCTTTGAATGTAGAAGAAAGTCCATACAAATCTGGAGTAATCATCCACAATTACCAGACAGTATTTCTTCTTTGCCATGCTCATTACTCTCACAGGACCAAATAGATCCATATGCAGTAATTGCAAGCAGGCAGTGGACTTGGACACTTCAATAGGAGGAAATGAGACTTGTGCTGTTTTCCTTTTAAACAAGCAGTGCAAGTTTCATCACAGTGGAACTCCTTTATTGGTAAGCCTCTGACTAAACTATTGTGGCTAAGCTGATTCATGTTTTTAGATTAACATGACCAAGCCTCCTGTGCCACAGTTTAGATTCTTGAGAAGAGGCTTTGGAAAATAGGCAAGGATTGCCTTTGAGATCTATCTTCTTAGAGAGATCTAAGGCATACACTCTTCCTGTCCTGTTGGCTTTCAGGAGAGTGTGATCATCCAACACCTTGTCAATCAAGTGCAAAACTTTGGATGACAGAATCCTACAGTTTTGACTTGTGAAAAGGGCACATGGCCTTTATCACACATTTGACTGACACTCAAGAGGTTGTACTTGAGATTTTCCACATGATTAACATCATCAAATTTGATTTCTCCATTGGAGACAAAGCCCTTACCGATGATGTAACCCCTAGCATCATTGCCAAAAGAGACAAATCCCTTCTTTCCTTGAGAGTAGTCATGAAGAAGAGAGATGTTCCCAGTCATGTGCATAGATCCCCCACTGTCTACATACCAGATGCTACTTTGGCATGTTGAAGA
This sequence comes from Flaveria trinervia, assembly GCA_025506515.1. NCBI lineage: Eukaryota > Viridiplantae > Streptophyta > Magnoliopsida > Asterales > Asteraceae > Flaveria > Flaveria trinervia. The sequence goes on from CM046444.1 coordinate 41,602,142, forward strand.
ACCCTGCAATAATAAACAATCAGTTAGTTTTAGAGACCCAAACCTTTTTGGTTTTGGGCCTGGTCTCATCAATAGATGGTAAACTAACATGTTTATTTGTAACAACAGCCTGAGAAGAAGATGGTGTAGAAGAGGAGTCCTTTGGCTTAGACCTCCTTTTCTGTGGTTTCAACATAGAGAATCTAGTTGGTTAACTCTACCCAACAGATGTTGTACCATCATCACCAGCTGTGTCTGATTTTGTGATAAAGCTTTCAGCTCATCAGACACATTGCTAGTGGAGTTAGATAAGGTCCTATGTTGCACCTTCTTCTTTTGAGCACCCTCAGCTGTCACCTGTTTAACTCCTTCCTTTTTGATTGCTTTAAGGACTTAAGGGTTACAGGATTTGATGTTGCTGATACAAATGTGGTCTCAAACTCAGTTTTCATTTTTACCATTTTCATTAATTTCTTCTTTTTGTTTGAGTTTGGAACCTCTTTTGTACCAACAATCATCTGTAAGATGATTGAACAAACCACATACTTCACATGGTTTCTTCTTCATCTTAGGTTGATCATCAACTAAAGATGGTGAAGCAACAGAAGACTTGTTCTTCAATGCTTTGGAAGCATTGGTTGCTTTCTTGACAGCCTCTTTAGTAGTCTTCAAACTCTTTCTACTGCCAGTTTTCTTCTCTTCAGTGCTGACAGCAGTTGAAGTTTGAACTTCAGGTGTTGAATCCTGCTCCCAGTCCTTTCAGGACCTTCAGGATTGACTCCTGAGTTGATCAACTTATTGATCATGTGAATGTCAGCATTTGGACCATCAACATCAGCTGATAGGTTCAAAGAGGACTTGATGCTGACTGCTACTTCTGATTGTGCTGTATCAGAAGGTAGATCACATGATTTGATGGATTGGTTATCACTCTCACCATCAGATTCTACCTCTGCTCTTGGGGTAAAATCTGTAGGTGGAGCAGTGTGATTGTAGCCAATTCCAAACTTCACATTTGAAGCAGATTGCTTACTAAGAAGCATTTCAAAACCTTTGCATGATTGTACCCATCTATCACACTCGACCTGGGTAACTGCAAGGGTTTCTTTGAGATCTTTGTACTTCTCTAGAAGTACATCTTCTCTAGCCTTATCATCAATTATTTTGCAATTCAGTTTATAAACTCATCATTTTTTTATCTTTGAGCACAAACTCAAACTCAGCTTTGTTTTTGGAAATTATTTGTTCTAGCTCAATGTTCTTATTAATTAAAGCTACATTTGCTTCTCTAATGGAAGCAAATGCTGCTATGCATTGTTCAGAACATAATTTGGCTTTTGCCTCAGAGGATACCTGTGATACCTGAGGTGTAGAGGCATTGGAAGATGAAGTATCAGCAGACTCCAAAGCCATAAGAGCTAGATTCCCAAAGGGACTGTCACCACCATGTTGACCAGCACCTGAGAACAGTTGATCATGACCAGACAAGTCATCTGGTAAACTGCTCCAGTCAACAACTCCTGGGGTGAAGAAGCTGTGTTGTTGAGATGAAGGTTGTTGATGAGATAGGGAAGGCTGAGGTTCTGGTAATGCATGAGGTTGTGGTGTCATAGGAACTTGAACTTGATTTGACTGTGGCATGTAATAACAAGGGTACTGATATGGCATTTGACCCTGAGGAACAAAATATGCCGGAGATTGTTGTTGAGGATGATGACTAGATGTGACAGGATGTTGCCCTCTGTTTTGTTGACTATTGCCAGGAAAAGTCACAAAGGGTGCAGTAGAGTTGAGATCCAGTTGATCTACACTCTCTTGCAAAGTGTCCAAGCCGTTGGCATTTGTGACACCTCAACTTGCTCTTGTCAAAACCAACTTTGGTTTTGCCAGAGAGTCCTGGGAATTTTCTTCCAGTTCTTTTGTAGAACTTCTGAGATCTGATATTTATCAAGGCCATTTGGCTCAAAATATCCATCTCTTCTAAGTCATCATCAGCAATCCCCTTGAGATCATCCATAATGAAACATAGATTGTCATTATTACACCCAGTGAACTGACCATCAACACTTACAAATGCAGAATTAGAAGTGCTCGAAGAGAAATTAATATGCTCATCATACTGGCATTCAGATGAAGCATATTCTGACTCATGACCCACCAAGGCAGTGTTGCCTTGTATAAAGTCTTCAGTGAGCTTTCCAGATGAAGACAGCTTTCTCTTCTGTTCTATCTCTCTCTCAAAAGTGAGCAATTTCCCATGGAGTTGGGTGAGAGATAGTTTGTCCAAACTTGCACTGGAGCGTAGGACAATAGTATATGTGTCCCATCTCTCAGGCAGTGATCTGAGAAATCTGTTATTCATCTGAATATTGGTGTATTCAAGTTTGACCATTTTTAGTTCAGAGATCAAACAAGAAACCGCTCATATTGTTGAGTCAGTGTCTCACCCTTTCTATGAGAGAATGTCTCATATTGTTGGGCAAGAATTTCTCTATTATTTGCCAAGACCTCATCTGTTCCTCCAAATTGTTCTTTCAAAGCAATCCAGAGGTCATGGGCAGTTTCATGATGCATTAGCCCAGAATAGATTTCATTGGGCAAAGCCATGGCCAGAATTCCATGGGCTTTTGCATCAATCTCAAGCAACTTCTTATCCTCATCTGAGTATTGCTCCCTCCTCTTCGGAACCATTTGATTGGTTTCCGGGTTATTCACCATAGGCTTGTGTGGACCATGTACCACTGATGTCCAACACCCTGCGCTGTTAACAGACAGGTGATGGAGCATACGTCTTTGCCATATGTTATACTCATTCCTAACCAGCATAGGAGGCTTGGTTGAGGAACCAGTATTGTGAGGATCATTGGAGGGAGTGTCATTTTCAGTTCAAAAACAGTTTAGTTCAAGTTTTAAAAGTTTTAGACAACCACAACAAACTCAATGAGAACCAAGAAAAAGATCTCAGGATGAATGAGCAGAAATACAGAAAATTCAATCTCTATAACCGTTTCTTGCAAAAACAAAAGCTAATTCAATCAAACTTGATCTTGAATAGCAGTTTCAATGATCAATTATTAGATCGATCAATGATTAACCTGCTCTGATACCATTTGACAGGATCAGTGATCACAAGTTTGATGTATCAGAATATAAAGCAGCGGAATACAACACGAATTAGACAAATTGTAGCAAGCAACGATATTTGTAAGCATTAAGATCGCATACGGTTATAGGGAGAATATGTATTTCTGATTTCTAGGAATGTTTAGATGTAGAATATTTCTAATCGAATCAATCATTCATTCCATTCAATTCTCATTTCATCAACGATTACAATAGGTTGTCACTCCTTATATAGAGTGCAACATCACTGCTGTTATCACGGAAAGTGACAACTGGCAGATCCAATACAGAAATAACTATTCTTAACAAACTACTGAAATGTTCACAACTACTGAGAACATATCAGCAAGTTAAGTACAAAAATAAAAACTACTGAAACTACAACGACTGAAGAACAAGCTCTTCAGTCGTTTTACAAACTACTGAACATAAAACAAAACTAGAAAATAAACTACTGATATCACAACTACTGAAGAAGTACTCTTCAGCAGTTGTGACAAACTACTGAGGCTTCAGTACTTGATCTTCAGACTTTGACCTTCAGGTTTTCATCAGCTGATGACTTCAGTAGATATCATCAGCTGATGTCTTCAGTCTTTGTCTTCAGACTTTGTACATCAGTTGTTGATCTTCAGCACTTTGAACTCTTCAGCTGTTGTACTTCAGTACTTTGGTCTTTCAGCTTCAGCACTTGTGTTCTTCAGCTGTTGTACTTCAGCACTTGGTTCTTCAGCTGTTAGGTCTTCAGCACTTGATCTTCAGCTGTTGAAGTCTTCAGCACTTGTCAAACTACTGATGAGGCTTTCAGCAGTTGTTGTGATACCGTGTGGGACTTAGAGGTTTTCTGATCTTGGCTCATTGGTTCTTTTGGTCCCAAGGTTCTTGTGTTGCAGAACAGGCTGATATTTGGACTATGACTCGAAGCACCATATATGTGCTCATCTCCATGCACTGCCAGAATGCTGCTGAGTTCTTTAGGATTATGCCTTTCTACTTATGTCAGGACTACAACCTATCTCTGCTGCTTGCACACCCTACAGGTTCTATACAGCAGGCCTTCGGGAATGCGTTCAGTTGATCGCTTGAGCCTCACTGCCTTAGGACTGCTATCTCAGCTGATATTAGTATTACATCAACAATCAATGCAAGTCCTAATCTAGTGAGGATGGTGAACCACCCAACCAGCACACCATCTGCTATTCGTGGATGTTTTCTGCGGATGAAGTACCTTAGGGATCACGCAGGTGTTCTCAACAAGAGCAACAGTTCCCCCATTTAAGAGTACTTGACTCACTCATTCTCAAGTGCATCGCGTCTAGGAAGGGAGGGTTTGACGAGATGTCAATCAAATCCAGAATACATATGTTGCTCTGGTGCTAAACCACCCATTCAGTTTCTCACACATGCTCTTCTCCTATATGATAGAGAACATAGCCAAGGCAAGGAAGGCTTTTGTATGTAACCACATTTCTTACAGATGATTATTGAAGAGAAGCTTCTTCGCTGCCAAAGGAGAAAGACGATTTTTGTATTCTTGAGGTTATGGATGATATGACATTGGTAGCATGAAAGTCTACCGGGGAAGCAGGTGAAGCCCCCAGTGAGGATATTGTTGGGTCATTTGGCCAACGACGAGTATGTGGTGCCATCTCGCAAGAAGTAGTGTCATGATGAAGTGACTCTGATACAGACCTATCGTGGCACCCACCGACGAGAAGATGATGATGATGACAACCATGATCAAGGTCAAGGTGGTGATGCACCTGATGGAATAAAGAGGGTTGGCTTCCACCAGGACTTCTTGATGGATGATGATGAGGAGTCGGATGATGAGCCACTGGTGGGACGGTTGGGAATAGGTTGTGGCACTAAGAGGTAAAATGCGGTCGGTGAACGCCCACTAGTTCTATAGGTGGTGATATGTCATCAACCCTACTTACACCCCACACCAGCCACACAGCTCAGGGGAAGCATCGCTCTCCAAGGGCTCAAGAAAAATAGAATGGGCCATCCTCATGGGTAGAAGAGTAAGAGGCCGAGGTTTACTTTGATTAATTCTTCTATTGCCACTGCCACAAACACACCCAATGCCACAGCCACCACTACTGCCCCAACCACTACCACCACCACCAGAGCTACTACTACCACCACCACCACCCCTCGCACTACCACTATCACTCCTCCCACCACCACTACTATAGCCACTCCACCACATCCCACTCTGATTCCACCTCCCATATTCACCACATCCACCACTACCACCACCACTTGCCAAGCTAGTCCCTCTACCCAATCCACATTCACAGCTGGACCAACTCTACCCGGTCGGGTTAGAGGAGCAGCTAGCTAACCTCAATCGCATTATGCTGAGACTGATTACAACCGATGAGCTAAGGATTACAGAACTAAACCAGATGATGGAGGTGAATGCAGCTCAGGCAAAGCAGATCATGCAGCTCAGCGAGAAGAGTTCTTAGTATGATAGAGCTCTAGGCCGAGCCCACCATGCACTTACTAGTCAAAATGAGCGGGTGTTGGCTTCGGTGAAGAGGATAGAGGATCTTGACAAGAAAAACAAGAAGGTACTTCTAAAGCTTAATGGATCAAAGAATAAGCCATTAAATATTAAGGATGGTTATGATGGTGATGATGATGATGATGATGATGAGGATGAAGATGATTCTGAGGAAGATGTTGATGAAGGAGGATCGAGTGGTAAAGATGAAGAGGATGATGACGATCAGGTAGGTGATACATCTATGTCTGCATCAAATCCTCAAGCTCAGGCGAGGCGTACTAAAAGAAACCAAGATCAAGGAGCCTCGTCTCAGCTCCTCCAGCTGAAGAATCGACAAATGAGGACAAAAGTAATTATTAGATGTCTTTGTATTTAAAAAACTTTTGTACCTGAATTATTTATTACATTAATGTAATTAATGATCATCTATGTTTGTTTATGTTTTAATTTTTTATATAATGACTTATGTGTGATGTGCTAAATGTTTAGTCAACAGATGAAGCTCAATAGACACACGAGTATGATGTCGAACCCCTTTAGCAAGTTAAGACTCAACTTACAATGATTCTTAACTTGCAAGGGATTGTTAGGAGATCTGTGAGCTACACTCCGGAAGAGGGAGATATTATTCATGATTCAACGGATGACCACTAGCTGAGATGTTCCGACTCAATCCTCATGAAATTGTCAAAGATGCTCTAGAAGTCGATATACTGTGTAATGAGGAGCCATATGATGTTGATGAGATTGAGATTGGGGATGTTACAACTGAGCATTATCCGGAGTACCCTAACCTCACGAAGGCAATGCTATCCCCAACATAGGTTATACTTTTGGTAGTGCTACATTTGAGAAACTAGAGGGGATGAAATAGAGAAAGAAAAAGATAAAGAAGGAAGCACAGCCCAGGCTTCGGATGTTAATATTGATATCAAGAAAGCTGAATGGGCAGCTTGTTTTGCAGAGATGAAATCCAAGTGCGCGGCCCAAAAGCAGAATGCCTACACAAAGATTTATAGAGTCAAAAGACATCAGAAAGTGTCTAGCAAGATTATAGCGTGGGCATATTTTGAAGATTTGGACGTATATGTTGTAAAGATGTTAGGTTGCTTTAAGGTAGCGTTAAAGAAGGAATACCACACCCAAAAGCAGAATGCCTACACAAAGCTTTGAGAAACTAGAAGGGGATTGGGTACTTTAGATATCCTCATGATCTGAAGACTCTTCCTGGTTTTGAGCTCAACCGACTAGCGTGCCTAGATATGCTATATGCTAATCCAAGAAAGATGTCAGGTTGCTTTGAGGTTGCGTTAAAGAAGGAATACCACACCAGGTTCGTAAACTTCAGACCTCAATAACCGAAGAGGTTCATACATAAGTCTGAAGTGGACCCTATATCTGGAAAGCCTAAAGTAGTGCTGAAGTGGAGTCCCTCGCACACAAGGTCAAATATTCTCTTACGGGAAATGCCTCGGACTTCACTCCACACTTTAAATAGTGGTATTATGATTGGCGGACAAGGGAAGCGGTCATAGTTTTGAACAGAGATGGAAAAGTAGAGACAATCAGTGTATTTGACCTAATGTGGCTTACTAACTTGTCAGCTGAAGATGTCAATACTTTGTACATGTGGCCATTGTTCTATGATACGCAAGACATAGTACAAGCTCTTCAATTTCAACATGTCATACGGCTCTACTTTGCTTTTGAGATACATGCAGGAGTCACAAGAGAAGAGAAGTACAAGAAGTTCCAAGAACAAATGAAGAATGTTAGACGATAGAGTAAACTAGGTCCAAGGGGGAGTATGTACATACATGTTTACATAGTTTACGAGCTTAAATGTAAAAGTCTTTCATTTCTTACATATGTGTAATTTGATGATGTAATGAATTATGATATATGCTTTGATTTTTATTTATCTTTAATTCATATGTATGACTTCTTATATACGTTTGAGATTGTTGTGCATATTTCTTAGTCAATAGTGATTGAGCATTATGTTCAACATAGTCGGATGAGTATTCATGCTAATGGCCCATACTTATGGACCATACGCATGAATACATCATGCTATGGACCAGTCGCATGACTGAAAAAGGAAACTGGATTAGTCGTATGATTGAGACATAAGATTGACTCTGGCGCACGACTGAACCTTCAGTTATTTGCATGACTCAATCCCATGATTTAGTCGCACGACTAAGCCATGCTAATGGTTCAGTCGTATGAATGGAAATCCCTAACCTATAAATACCACCTAATTCATGAAAAAAACACTGGAAGAGATATTACGCATACACATAAACCCTAGCCGTCTAGAACGTCCCCAAAAGCCTGTCCAAGTTCATAGTTCGTTCCTGGTCGATTCCTGCTCCTTCTTAACGTTTAGTTCAATCTTACATCAATCAAGTTAATGTTCTCACTGACTGGATCGCCAATCAATAGGATTCCACACTATTTGATGCGGTATAAACGGAGAATCAGTTAGTACTCCATACGTACACGATACCTAAACAATAATACTAATAATAATAATAATAATAATAATAATAATAATAATAATAATATATAATAATAATAATAGTAATAAAATTATAAAATTAATAAAATTAAAAATAATGACATATGTTGGAGCATATATAGTCATATATAGTGTGTCCGTCGCTTGTCGAATAGTCTAGGCTTAATGTTATACACCTGATATGTTGTAAACACATGAAACTGGGTCATTCGCAGGAGCATATGCGAATGAGACTCAGTCGTACGACTGGCCATGCTAATGGACCAGCCGTGTGACTGAGACATGCGATTGGGACATTCGTAAGACTGAACCATAAGTATGGTCCAGTCGTAGGATTGAACCATACGCATGGTCCAGTCGTACGATTGAACCATACGCATGGTCCAATCGCACGAATGGGACCAGTTGCATCTAATATGGGCCGAGGCCTATATATACCAGTTTCAATGTGTAGAGAGATAGAGGATTGAGAGGATGTCTGCCCGGAGCCTAGGGCTGCCAGATGAGTGGGGAGATCATGCTCGATCTTCCGCTTGCCAAGAGTCTTGATTCTTATGTTGTAACGAGCTTGTAATCGTTAGGTTTTTATCAATGAAACCAATATTGATAGTTCGTGTTATTGATTTGACTTTTGGTTTTGGTTGTTCATCCTTCCGTTAAGAACATGCTCGGATGTTTATCGATCCCGAAAAACCGACTTCACAACATATAGTTCAATAAGAAATTTATACATCTTGCTTATTTGTAGAAATTTCGAGGGAGAATATATTAAATGTTCTTCTTGTTTTTCTTTTCAGAATAAAATGAGAAGCCTGGACAATGTAAAGGAAGTTGATAGTATTGTGTGGTGCTTGATAGGTTTAGCGAGAAAGCGAAGTAAATAGTATACTCGTAGCTTAATTAATAGAGCAAGAAACTTGATGACTCACATAATCCCCTTGATATTTTTGGCCTTAACAAAGATTCAAGTCCTTGTTCAAAATGGGTTGAGAATGTGATATCTCTATTTTAAGTTTTTATTATATAAAGTATCTTTGTGTCAAACCTTTCCACCTTATCTCAAAAGCTATACACTTTCTTATCTTTGTACCTAAGATGCTCCCTACTATATTCCTATTTGTCACACCCTGACCGACGACGGAATCATCGGCGCGGACGAATGTGAAACGATTGTTCATAGCACATGAAACTAATAAGTTGAAATAATATTAAATATTATTTTTATTGAACAATACAAGACAATTAAATCATTACATTACGAGCAAGGTATAAATAAGAATATAATATTTTCAATTAAACTAAGTCCAAGTCCTATATGAGCACGAAGAGGCCCTCAAGTATCAAACCTGAAACATGTTAAAAATAAAGGGTCAACTACGAAAGTTGGTGAGTTCCCATGGGTTAAACATACATATATATAAAAGGATTTACATGTAGCAATTCATGTCAATGGTTACGATTCAGAAGGTTTATAGAACACATATAGTTATAACCAAACCTCGACTTGATTACAAGTTTATAAGATTGCCTAAGTGTACTTGGTTCCCATGATGAACAAGTCGTACGTCATCAGGAGCCGGCAATACATTCAGTTTAGCACCAAATAGGCTTGTCAAGCGCAAAGATCTAAGACATCACCAAGCTAGCAATAGTTAATGATTGTAAACAAAATATGTATCTCATATGAGACTTATAATAACACAAATAACCATGACAAAAAGGTAAAGATGAATTGCATGTTCATTTACAAGTGTCAAGATGTTTACAAGTGTAAGTTTATAAAGTTAACATGTTTCACCCGACAAGGTGTGAAATGAAGTAAAAAAGGCATGGAGAAATCACATGGCAAACTAACAAGATATATATTAGGTGATGATAAGAATTTAGACGTGAACTAGGCTCCAACGATTTCTTTTACAAGTTACCTAAACGTATTGATTTCAAGATTAAGTTTAATAGTAAGATTAACAATTAGACGTGAATTAGGGTTTCAATTGGAATTTGGGGGGTTTAAATAATTAAGTATATAATGAATCGTTTATATTTTAGTTTTATAAAGGGTATATAAATCAATTAGGATCAAGAATATTAAAAATGATTCAACAATTTATTATCGATTTAATAGAAACTAAGTATAATGTGTGAAATGAAATAATCAATTTAATAGTTAATTATTTAAAACTTGATAAGGGTGATTAATTGAATACTTATTAAATGACTTTAAAATTATTTAAAATCTTTTTGTAGAGTTTTGAACTTTTAAATGATTATTATAAAGATCTTACAATACAAAACATTAAGAACAAAATATAATATGTTGTTTTATAAGTTTCAAAAATTTAATTAAAAGTTTAAAAAATGGATTTATTAACTATTTATCATATAACATGGTTAAATAAAGCATTGAATAATTAATTATTTATATAATCATTTGTATAATTAATTATGTAAAGTGTTTGTAATATGTAGGTTTAAAGTGTTTTGAAATAACCCAATTTTGGGCTATAAAATACTTATAACATATAAATGACTTAATTATTTTTTATAACCTTTTTATTCTTTAAAAGAAATAATTGAATTATATAAGTTTTAAAATCTTTAAAAATTAGCTTAATAATTTCTGAAATATTTTCATTAAAAATTACATTTTTATTTTAACTAAACAATCTATTAATATTTTGTGCAAGTTAAAATGATTTAAAAATTCAGTAGTTAAAAAGATTTGGGGGACCCCGGGATTGAACTCGGGTCTCTTGTGTGGGAGTTGATGGTTGTTACCAATCGGGCTAATGCCCAGATATGTAGAATATCTCCCTTTAAAATCTTTTAAACATTAATTGTTTTACTCCCCCAATTCAACAAGAATTGATCCAAATTGAAACCGAGTGTTAATGAAATTAAACTTAGGGCTTTCATTGCCCATATGAAACCGAGTGTATATGCGGATTTAATTACCAGAATGACGATCCAAATGACGATCCAAATGAGGATACAAGATTAAGGTCTAGTCGCGACCATGGTTGAACATGTTTAAGATGCAAATGTTGCTAGAAATCAAATTATCTTTGTATGAAGCTTCAGATGGTGATTCTAAGTAAAAACCGTCAACCAGTTTTGTGTAACAGAGCTTCGAACATGGTTCTCGATTAATTTGCAGGTTGCAAATGAAGTTAGTTCTTGTTCATGGTGTATGTGTGTGTTTCGTATGAAATTGGAGTTGCAGATTGTTTGAATTAGTTGAGTTGTAGGTTTTAACATGGTTATGTAAGTCCAATTAAAAACGTTTCATAACGATCGAATTCAAATTTTAAGTAATGTTTCGGTTTCAAGAACACAACCAAATTAATTCAATTAACACCGTCTTTATGTTCGAAACTGATGTGCGTTTGATATGATGTAATTATTGGAATGAAAATCGACTAATGAAGTGGTGTTAGGGTCGCCAGAGACCCGCCATAAATGGTGGCCGGAACATGGGTCCGACGGGGGGTTTAGGTTGGGTTTTTAATCATAGTTACACTTTTAGTCCGTGTGTTTTTAATAGGTTATTATTTTATGACTAAAACGTTTAAAACAAGGTTTTAGTAATGACATTTCCAGCCCTTATAGTTTACCCAATCCAATTGTAAATAGTTACTCAAATTATTTTAAAAAATACAAACTTTATAAAGATTATTAATCTTGTAATATATTTATAATTTAATTGTTAAGATGGTTTAAATCTTGTAATTAATAATAGTCTTGATATATTTATATTTTTTGTAAATCTCATAGAAATTTTATATTCTAATTATTATATTTTTCTTCACAATAATTAAAACTCATATAACACCTCATAAGTTTTTAAATTGATTAAATTGAGAGATAAATATAAAATGTTAATCAAAAAATTACCAAAATTTGTAAAATAGCATATTTATTTTTTTTAAATTCACCAAAATGAACGAAATAGTTTGAATAATTGATTTTTTTATAATTTACAGAACGGGTTTGGGTCCATATTTTCAAAATGGGCAGAACACTATTGGTGCTTATCTCCTCGGCTATGTGTGAACATTGACCTGATGTGATGATCTCCGCTATTGTACGATAGTACTGACCTAGAGCTCTCATCAGCATAATATGATGATCTTCTTTGTTATACGTAAGTATAGACCTTAAGCTCTCATCTCTAAGACTCGATTGATCAACTCCTTTGTTATATGTAAGTATAGACCTAGAGCTCTCATCATTTGATGTTTTTAAGGGATTTGCTTCTTACGAAATAAGACCTATGATGCTTCTGAGAGGAAGAGTCGTGTAGAGTGTGTCAATTGTTCAATTCAACATGAGGACATGAGAAGTTTCTTTGCCAAATTTCTATTGGGATTGGGTCATTCTATGTTTTCTTTAAAAATAATCAAATCATGGTAATAGTAGCTACGGTGCACTTGTTGAAAGGAAGAAGGTTGGACTTAAAAGGACGAGTATATCAGCAATTCCACCAAACTTTGACTCTCCGAAATATCTTTTCACTTTCTCGTTCATATCCTTTCATTTTGTTTGATTTTGTTTTAACAAAATTATTCGTAAAGATTGTTGAGGTTCTGTGGAGCAAAATTTATTTTGATTTGTTTTATTTTGCTTACTTTATTTGATTTTTTTAAATTTATTTTTGTTAAGTGCTCTAAAAAGATTAACATGTTGTCTTTATTTGTCTTTTGATATATTGTAATAGTATAGGGACTATTTCTGTAATTTGTTAGCTCCTTTACTTTTGTTTTTAGTATAAATAGCTTAGATTTGCAGGTATGTAGTAACGAATACACAAGATATTAGAATCTGCTTTCATACTTGTAATTGTCTTAGCTTGATATTAATGAAAACTTGAATTTTATTGATATCTTGTTTTGATTTGATTACTTTGTGTGAATTTCATTGAATTGTGTTTACAAATCATCACAGATTTATTTATTTGATCGTATAAAATGGTATCAGAGCTGTTGGTAAGCTGTTAGTGATTGATTTTCGTTTTAAGTTCATCGAACTTGAAAACCTAAAAAATCTCACTGAATCTGTGATTGAGATACAATTCAATTGAAAATTTGTGAATTTTAGTTGTGTTTCATCATCAAAAACATGATTTGAATCACAATTAGCAGATCAATTCATCAAATTCAAGTAAACTGTTGAATTTGTTGTTAGAAAATAGCTTGAAGTTTCGAACTGAAATTTCAAAAATTGATTGATTTGTTGTTGAAATTGATATTAAGAAGAATGTTTATCGGCATAAAACTCATCTAATTGAAATGTTTCAATCGAATTCATCAACATTTGAAGAATTCAGAAGATTTGAGTTTGTTACATTCATTTGAAGATGATGAATGTGTCGCATGATGTCTAAGTGTTAGACGCATTAACACTGTGTAGACATTTTTAGTTAGTCATTTGAGTACCGTTGAAGAGAATCCCAGACGTATCATCTGTGTTAAGTTGAAAATTGTTAGACGCATGACAACTGTTTAGGCGTTTGACAACTATTCAGATGCTTACTGTTTAGGCGGTTGACAACTATTCAGGCGTTTGACAACTATTCAGGCGTTTGACAACTGTTTAGGCGTTTGAAACCTTCCAGACGCATTAATACTTGGACATTTTGAAAAAAAAAATTCTAAGGCATTCCCTCAGACGTTTCTCAACTTAGACACATCAACTGTTGAGACGTTTGAATACTGTTCAGACGTTTTAACCTTGATACTTAGATTTTTTTTAAAAAAATATAAGAATGGTAAAATCAAACGATTCTGAAAATAGAGTTCCAAAGCTTAAAAATAGAGCTGATTTCAAAAATTGGTCTCTTTCACTAAAACAGCATTTTAATTCTATTGACACTAATCTCTGGAAATCTATAGAAAAAGGACCATACATTCCTATAATAACTGATGGACCAGACAGAGGATTTGTGTATACTAAAGATTCTCGATGTAAGGCCCCGTTCCCGGGACGCTTACAGTTGGGTTCTCATTGCACATAAAACATATAATTACATTTGTATTTCATAAAATCGCAGCGGAAAACTAAAACAATCTTTCATTTCCATGTAAATGCTTTTGCAAATTAATACAACATTCGTTACAAAATAGTTTGTTCGCATTACAATGCAAAAACATCAATCAAAAGGATGCCATCCCAAAAGAGCTGAGTTGTCGCCCGTGCCATCCTCAGCAATCGATACCTGCCAACTGGAAACAAATCAAAGTCAGCGTTGCTGAGTGAGTTCTAGTTTTATAAATAAAACATACTTTACTTTACATTCGTTCATGATCACACATCATACGTACATACAGATAATATCAGTATTATCCTCATCATTCCGTTCGTTAACTTTGCTCATTCACGTGTTACATTGTCGTTCACTTCTCTATCTAGATCCGGTCAGACTTTACCCCCTTCGTGGCACTCAGCCACGATTACTGAGGTCGAATGACCAAGATCCTGTTCTGTACATTATTCCGATAATTCATTTACGTTCATTCATACTTCGTTCTTTCATACAAAATCTTTCGTTCATTTATACTTTCGTTCCTTCGAGTCTGTTGCGACAACATGGTCGCTCACCTCATTAACAATCCCAACGACTTCGCGCCATTCGAGTCTGTTGCAACCATAGAGTTGCTCACCCCACTTGCCAATCTCAACAATAGCATGCTATCCGAGTCTCTTGCAACCATAGGGTGGCTCACCTTATGGCAACTACACAATAACGCGTTGTCCGAGTCTGTTGCAACCGTAGGGGTGCTCACCTCATAGCAATCTCAAGGCTTGCATACCATCCGAGTCTGTTGCAACAATAGGGTTGCTCACCTCATTGCCATTCTCATCGATGGCACGCTATCCGAGTCTCTTGCAACCATCAAGTTGCTCACCTCATATATGTGCTTGCAAGCCTTTCCTTCGTTAGTTCATCATTCAATCTTGCATGCATTCTTACTTTATGTTCCCCTTTCATTATCTTTCACTTTACGTTACATAATACTTCATTCATTCATTAACATGACACATAAGGCCACAAGAAAGATAACATACATCATATTAAGGAACATATCATACACATTCATCATCATCATACAGGGCAATATCATGCATACATAACAAGCCCTAACATGCAACATCATCATCGTCATGCCCAACATGCCCTCTAAGGCCCCAATCGTCATCTTCCATGCTCTTACAGGAACATTTACGTCAAAACTTACATCTGCACTTTTCCCCGAAAGTTAGAAGTCAAACACCCTTCAGTCGCATGGCCTCCATGCAACTGAACATCATGCGAATGAACTAGTACGGATGAACACCTATGGGAACGAACATCCAGTCGTGCGAATGGACAATGCGGATGGACCTCATGAGAATAGGATTAATGCGGATGAGCACTTATGCGACTGGACCTTCAGTCGCATGACCCCATGCGACTGGCCCTTGAATCGTGCGAATGGACATTCAATCGTGTGAATGGACCCCAATCGCACCCTAATCGGCCGTATGGCCTCCATTCGGCCTCCAGTCGGTTACCTAGCCCTAACTGATGCAGAATGCAGTTCATCCCGACTGCAGCCGAGGGTTTCGGCCTCCAAACTCCTCTAAACCCATTTTAAGCCCAAATCGACCATCCTAAACCTTAGGGATGCATACCATGACACCATTCAAGCACACACAAGCTCACACCCAAGCCACAAACGCATCATACATACACATACACATACACAAACGGGTCGACATACACATACTCAAAAAAACCCGATTTCAGATCTTTTCCAGCCCCAAAATCGTTCGAAAACAAGTAAAAGTGGGGTTCTAGAACTCACACAAACGAGCACAACGACAAGAGCTTCGATTTGGCTTGCTACACGATGATTTTGGCGACCCGAACTAACTCGAACTGACTTTTCTCCTTTCTCTCTTCTTCTCTCTATGAAATCTGAAATGTGGGGTGTGTGGGGAGAGTGGGCTGCCCCCTCCCTACTAATATCACCACATTTCCCAACTTTTCTTCGTTGATGAGTTGGTCCCTCGACTTTGAACTTTATTTTCTTTTCTTTCTTCACCGGCTTCAAAATGATAAATATCCGGGTGTTACAAGTCCACCCCCCTTAAATAGGTTTCGTCCCCGAAACCTGTTATTCATCGAACAAACATGGGTAATGCTGTCTCATTTCTTCCTCAGTCTCCCACGTTGACTCGGATCCCTTCCTGTGCTTCCACTGTACACGCACAAGAGGAACCACTTTGTTCCTTAGCCTTTTCTCCTTTCGGTCGATGATTGCCACTAGTTGCTCCACATAATTGAGCCGTTCATCTACTTCGATATCTTCCAGTGGGACAATCGTATCTTCATCTGCTAGGCACTTCCTTAGATGAGATACATGGAATGTTGGGTGAATTCCATTTAACTCATCCGGTAACTCCAGTCTATAGGCCACCTCTCCTACTCGAGCAATGATTCGGAAAGAGCCTAAATACCTTGGGCTCAACTTGCCCCGCTTTCTGAATCGGATAATACCCTTCCAAGGTGAGACCTTCAGCATAACCCGGTCACCCACCTGGAACTCAATCGGCCTGCGTCGTTATCAGCATACGACTTCTGTCTGTCTTTGGCTGCCTTCATAAAGGCTTTGATCTTTTCAAGCTTCTCAGTCGTAGCCTCGATTACCTCGACGCTCCCCAATTCCTTCTGACCAATATCACCCCAACAAACGGGTGTCCTGCATCTCCTACCATATAGCATCTCATATGGCGGCATACCAATGCTGGCATGATAGCTGTTGTTGTAGGAGAATTCAGCCAACGGTAGGTGGTCATCCCAACTTCCACAAAAATCAATCACACATGCTCGAAGCATGTCTTCCAATTTCTGAATGGTCCTTTCTGACTGACCATCGGTTTGGGGATGATAAGCCGTGCTAATATGTAACCTTGTCCCCATAGCGTCGTGGAATTTCTTCCAAAATTTAGATGTAAACCGAGTGTCGCGATCAGACACAATAGACACCGGCACACCATGACGAGTTACAATTTCCTTGATGAACAGATCGGCCAACCTCTCAGATGAATACGTCTCGCGAATCGGTAGAAAGTGAGCACTCTTCGTCAAACGATCAACTATCACCCATATGGCATCGTACCCTTTCGGAGTACGTGACAGCTTCGTAATGAAGTCCATGGTGATGTGCTCCCACTTCCATTCCGGTATATCCAAAGGTTGGATCTTCCCATACGGCTTTTGATGCTTTGCCTTCATGTGTAAGCAAGTAAGGCACTTACTCACATACTCCACCACGTCACGCTTCACACCCGGCCACCAATAATCTTTCTTCATGTCATGGTACATTTTTTTGGCACCAGATGAATGGAGTATCGAGTCTTGTGAGCTTCATCCATTATCTTCACCCGTAGATCCCCAAAACGAGGAATCCACACACGACCGAATCGAGTTCTAACACCGAGTGTGTTTTCACCCAATTCCCCAACAAGACCTCTCATTCTTTCCAAGTTAAGGTGATCTTCTTTCAATGCCTCATCTTAAAACTCCTTGATTTGCTTCATCACATCAGAAGTCATGATTAGTTGATAAGCTTTCACCCGAATCGGTTCGGGCCTTTCCTTTCGGCTAAGGGCATCCGCCACCACATTAGCTTTGCCCGGATGGTAATGGATCTTACAATCATAATCCTTTATAAGCTCCAACCATCGCCTCTGCCTCATGTTCAGGTCTTTTTGCTCGAAGAAGTAATTCAGACTCTTGTGGTCAGTGAATATGGTGCACTTCGTCCCGTAGAGATAGTGCCTCCAAATCCTTAACGCAAAGACCACGACTGCTAGCTCCAAGTCATGAGTAGGATAATTAACCTCATGAAATTTCAACTGCCGGGATGCGTAGGCTATAACCTTCCCTCTCTGCATTAACACACACCCCAACCCTGAGTAGGAAGCATCAGAATAAACCACCAGATCTTAGCTTCCATCAGGTTAATGACAGAACAGGAGCTTGAGTCAGTCTTGCCTTCAGCTCTTCGAACGCCTTCTCTTGAGCTTGACCCCATACAAACTTCACATCCTTTCGGGTCAACTTAGTTAGTGGAGAAGCAATCTTAGAGAAGTCTTGGATGAATCTTCTATAGTAGCCCGCCAAGCCCAAGAAACTACGGATCTCGGATGGCGTCTTTGGTGACCTCCATTGCATAACCGCCTCCACCTTCGCCGGTCCACCATAATCCGTCAGGATTCACCACATGACCCAAAAACTGAACTTCGCGCAACCAAAATGCACACTTAGAGAATTTAGCATACAATTTCTCCTTCTCAACGTCTCTAGAACCTCTCGAATGTGACCATGCTCTGCTCTACTTCGCTCCTTAAGTAAATCAGGATATCATCAATAACACAATCACTGATTTATCCAGCATCGGTCGACACACACGGTTCATCAAATCCATAAAAGCAGCTGGCGCGTTGGTCAAACCAAAGGACATGACAAGAAACTCGTAATGACCATAGCGTGTGCGGAAAGCTGTTTTAGGGATATCTTGTTCCTTCACCTTCAACTGATGATAGCCAGACCGAAGATCTATTCTTGAAAACCAACTGGCACCCTGAAGCTGATCGAACAATCATCTATTTTCGGTAAGGGGTATCGGTTCTTCACTGTCAACTTGTTCAGCTCGCGGTAGTCAATGCACATCCTCATACTACCGTCCTTCTTCTTTACAAACAGGACCGGAGCACCCCAAGGAGAGATACTCGGTCTATTGATTCTCTTATCCAACAGCTTTTGCAACTGCTTCATCAACTCTTTCATCTCCGTCGGAGATAACCGATATGGTGCCTTGGCTACAGGTTGGGCACCCGTATCAGATCAATCTGAAATTCAATTTCTTTGTCAGGTGGTACCCCTGGTAAATCTTTTGGGAACACGTCTGGAAAGTCACACACAACCGGTACATCAGGCAGTTGTGGTATTGGTGCATCTACATCCTTTACATAAGCCAAGTAGGCGCTACATCCACGCCTCATACACTTTCCCCCGCCGCCATCCATTGAGATACCTTCGGGATCGTAGTAACCCGATCACCATAAACCGTTACCAAATTTCCGACAGGCGCTGTCAACCGAATCATCTTCTTGCGACACATAATGTTCGCCTCGAAGTCCGCTAGCCAATCTATCCCAAGAAGCAAATCAAAACCACCCAAGGTCATCACAAATGGTCTAACAAGAAACTTGTGAACTTCTACTTCCACCTCACAGTTTTCTATCATCTCCGAAATCCTGGTAGACTTACCTATGGCAGTTTCTACATCAAAGGGCACATCAACACGTTTACTACTAACAGGCAGCTTAGCACAGAAAGCAGCAGAAATAAAACTCCTACTAGCACCAGAATCAATAGCACAGAAGCTAAAGTTTGGTTCACTAGAAACGTACCGGACACGACATCAGGGTCTGTCCTAGCTTCCTCCTGTGTCATGGTAAATGCCCTGGCGCTCGCCCTCGGTCCGTCACCTCCAGTTCTCTTCATCCCAGAACTCTCAGCCCTCGACTTCTTGCAATCCTTACTTACGTGACCCTCTTCACCATAGTTATAGCACCGGACTATACGACAGTCCCTTGCCAGGTGCCCCGCCTTCCCACATTTGAAGAATAAGTTTGACCCAAACCTACATTCCCCGCTGTGGTCCCTTCCACACTTGCCACACCTTTCGACCCCGCACTTGATGTGACCACACGGCGATCATCCGCTCGTGCCTTCTTATTACCCATCGAGGCATCACCCCGACCAAACCTCTTCCCCCGCCAGTTTCGATCACCACCGCTCTTCTTGCCACCCTCAGTCACCATCATTGTTCTCCTATCATACAATCTCCCTGCCAAATCCACCGCCGACCTAAACGTACTCGGCCGGGCAACTATCATGTGCCTGCGAATATCCGCTGGTAAACCCTGAATATATCTTTTAATCTTTCGTGACAAAGGTGTCACCTGATCCGGCACCAGACGTGCATCTCGTTGAATTTAGTGGTGTACTGCTGGTGCGTCATAGTTCCCGCCACCAGTTGCAAGAACTCCCTTTCGACCTTGTCCATTTCCCGATGAGGACATAATTCCCCAATCACCAACCTTCTCAGCTCAAGCCATTTCATTTTCCCAATGGCCCTACTACCCTCAGCTTGGACAATGTTGTTCCACCAGCACAGAGCTGAATCCACAAAAGAGTGGGTAGCAAACTTCACCTTTTGGTCCTCTCGGCACTCGCTGATATCGAGAACAGCTTCCATTTCCCTCACCCACGGTGAGCAGCTGCAGCTATGCCGTTTCCATCAAAAGTAGGGGGCTTGCATCTCATAAAATCCCCATAATTACATCCTCGTGCCGTCTCCGGCGCAGGCTCTTCTTCTTCCTCTTCGTCATCAGATAGAACGTTTCCGGCTCTGGTTGTTCCCGTTCTCCAGCGGATATGTTTCTTTCTTTTCTTTCCCCTTCTCGTACAGCCTTAATAACTTCAGTCACCACAGACGGTAAGATTGTCTACATGACCTGATGGACTTCTTCTACAACAGCCTCCTTTACTGAGGCTCTGAGATTGGCGCTTTCGTCGCCACCCTCCGGATGAGGGGTCTCTGGTTCTTCATGAACCACCCTCTCAACTCTGGGTCTCCCTTTTCTAGGTCGTGGTTCAGCACCGTGACCTCCACCCCGTGAAGCTTTCGAAGATCTACCTCCGGCCATCACACGCACACTGAAAGATTCATACACCAACACAGTCATTCAAGGGAACAGCTTAGTTTATGTTAAGTATAGTAAGTCCCTAATTACAGTGGCCAGTTGTGATTAGCCACTTACTTTACTCTTCACACCCCAAGCATTACCTGTCCTGACTACATCGATATTAAATCCACATACAACACATAACACATACCATGCACACATAAAACGGTTAACTTTACGAAAAACCTCATGGCACGTAGCTACTCAGATGGGCATCCCATTCCCTTTCCATCCCATTCTCAGTTTAAGATTAGGTTTATTTGAAATTTACCCATTTCACTTAAACTTTGGCTCTGATACCAACTTGTAAGCCCCGTTCCCGGGACGCTTACAGTTGGGTTCTCATTGCACATAAAACATATAATTACATTTGTATTTCATAAAATCGCAGCGGAAAACTAAAAAATCTTTCATTTCCATGTAAATGCTTTTGCAAATTAATACAACATTCGTTACAAAATAGTTTGTTCGCATTACAATGCAAAAACATCAATCAAAAGGATGTCATCCCAAAAGAGATGAGTAGTCGCCCATGCCATCCTTAGCAATCGTTACCTGCCAACTGGAAACACATAAAAGTTAGCGTTGCTGAGTGAGTTCTAGTTTTATAAATAAAACATACTTTACTTTACATTCGTTCACGATCATACATCATACGTACATACAGATAATATCAGTATTATCCTCATCATTCTGTTCATTAACTTTACTCATTCACGTGTTACATTGTCGTTCACTTCTCTATCTAGATCGGTCAGACTTTACCCTCTTCGTGACACTCAGACACGATTACTGAGGTCGAATGACCAAGATCCTGTTCTGTACATTTTCCGATAATTCATTTACGTTCATTCATACTTCGTTCTTTCATAAAAAATCTTTCGTTCATTTTACTTTCATTCCTTCGAGTCTGTTGCGACAACAAGGTCGCTCACCTCATTAACAATCCCAACGAATTCGCGCCATTCGAGTCTGTCGCAACCATAGAGTTGCTCACCCCACTTGCCAATCTCAACAATAGCATGCTATCCGAGTCTCTTGCAACCATAGGGTGGCTCACCTCATGGCAACTACACAATAATGCGTTGTCCGAGTCTGTTACAACCGTAGGGGTGCTCACCTCATAGCAATCTCAAAGATTGCATACCATCCGAGTCTGTTGCAACAACAGGGTTGCTCACCTCAGTGCCATTCTCATCGATGGCACGCTATCCGAGTCTTTTGCAACCATCGAGTTGTTCACCTCATATATGTGCTTGCAAGCCTTTCCTTCGTTCGTTCATCATTCAATAATGCATGCATTCTTACTTTATGTTCCCCTTTCATTATCTTTCACTTTACGTTACATAATACTTCATTCATTCATTAACATGACACATAAGGCCACAAGAAAGATAACATACATCATATTAAGGAACATATCATACACATTCATCATCATCATACAGGGCAACATCATGCTACATAACAAGCCCCAACATGCAACATCATCATCGTCATGCCCAACATGCCCTCTAAGGCCCCGATCATCATCTTACATGCTCTTACAGGAACCTTTACGTCAAAACTTACATCTGCACTTTTCCCCGAAAGTCAGAAGTCAAACTACACTTTCCTCGGGTGAGACAGCCCTACTCGGGCGTATGGACACCCTTCAGTCGCATGGCCTCGATGCGACTGAACATCATGCGAATGAACTAGTACGGATGAACACCTATGGGAATGAACATCCAGTGGTGCGAATGGACAATGCGGATGGACCTCATGCGAATAGGATTAATGCGGATGAGAAGCTATGCGACTGGACCTTCAGTCGCATGACCCCATGCGACTGGCCCTTCAATGGTGCGAATGGACATTCAATCGTGCGAATGGACCCCAATCGCACCCTAATCGGCCGTATGGCCTCCATTCGGTTTCCAGTCGGTCGCCTAGCCCTAACTGATGCAGAATGCAGTTCATCCCGACTGCAGCCGAGGGTTTCGGCCTCCAAACTCCTCTAAACCCATTTTAAGCCCAAATCGACCATCCTAAACCTTAGGGATGCATACAACGACACCATTCAAGCACACACAAGCTCACAATCAAGCCACAAACGCATCATACATACACATTCACATACACAAACGGGTCAACATACACATACTCAAAAAAACCCGATTTCAGATGTTTTTCAGCCCCAAAATCATTTGAAAACAAGTAAAAGTGGGGTTCTAGAACTCACACAAACGAGCACAACGACAAGAGCTTCGATTTGGCTTGCTACACGATGATTTTGGTGACCCGAACTAACTCGAACCAACTTTTTCTCCTTTCTCTCTTCTTCTCTCTATGAAATCTGAAATGTGGGGTGTGTGGGGAGAGTGGGCTGCCCTCTCCCTACTAATATCACCACATTTCCCAACTTTTCTTTGTTGGCGAGTTTGGTCCCTCGACTTTGAACTTTATTTTCTTTTCTTTCTTCACCGGCTTCAAAATAATAAATATCCGGGTGTTACACTCGAGAACCTTATCCAGAAGATGATCTTCAAGGAGATGATCTGAAAAGAGTTAAGAATGATATTAAAGCCTATTCATTGATGTGTAAAGGACTACCTTTGGAAGTTCTTACAAGGCTAGATGCATATCAAACTGGATATACACTATATAAAGCATTGAAGATCATTTGTGAAGGAGGTAAAGAGATTCAAAATTTAAAGAAACAAAAGCTGAAAAGACAATTAGAATTATTTCAACATTTGTCTGGAGAGACAATAAATCAAATGATGAACAGATTTGTTCAACTCATAACTGAGATGTCAACAGCTGGTATCAAACTGATCTTGGAGATTTAAATCTCAGACTACTCAATGCTTTACCATCGTCATGGAAACAAACTGTAACTCTACTAAAGCATACTGAGAAGTTTCCAATGGATCTAGATCTTCTTATTGCAAAAATAGAATCAGTGGAGATTGATGAAAGTTTAAGGAACAATGATAGAGCAACATCAATGTCTCAATATCAATTTGTTGCTTCTCCTGCAACCACCATAGAAAATGCATTTATGGCAAAGAGTGAGAAAAGTCCTGAAGAAAAAGGAGATCTATTTGTAGGAGCGGGATTTTTTACTGACTCATCATTTACCAGTGCACCTGCATATACAACTCAATCTCATACTCAATCCCCTCCTAAAACACAGTCACAATCATCAAATATTCAGACAAAGACTTCTTCATGATCTAACTCTGCTAAATCTAGCAAAGTTAAAGATGTGATTAACATCCTATTAGAGGATGAAGAGTCCACAACTGCATTTACTGCTTTTATGGCCAGCTTTCAAGCATATCAAGGTAGCCATTTAACTCAACTAGATTTTGTTTTACAGGATTTATTTGAGATAGATCCTGAAGATGTTGAAGAGATGGACCTGAACTGGTAGATGGTGATGATTGCCTACACGACTCAAAAACATTCTTATGTCAACAAGAAATACAAGCCTTGTGCAAACAAGACTGTTGGATTTGACAAGTCAAAATCTAGATGTTTCAACTGCAATAGTTATGGACACTTCTCAAGAGAATGTAAAGCTCCAAGGAATAATGGACGAAGTGCTCATTCAAGCTCAAATAATCAAAGGTTTCAACAAGCTCAGAAGACTTTTCAAAAGCCATATCAAAGTCTTCCCATGCTAGAGCTTAAAGATGAAACCAAACCATCTGATGAAACAAAGAAAGCACTAGTAGTCAACATAAAAGATGGATATGATTGGAGTGTATATGCAGATCAATTTACAAATGAATTAACATCAAGTTTATCTCTTATTGCAGAAATTCAAGAGGAAGATTGGTCAGAAAACAATGAACCAAAAGGGGAAAGTGATGAAGAGGAAGATAACTATGATTGGAGTGACAAGTCTGATCCTAAAGAGGATACAGAGAAGTAGCTCAAATGGTTCAATCTGATCAACCAAAGGTTAATCTTCTACTTCATCATCTCAAACCACACTTCCAAAATTTCCTGAAATACCATTAGAAGTAAGAGAAAAGCTTTGCACCAAATCATGTTTTGAACATGTTGAACACTACAGAAACTATTCATTCAAAATCAATGAAAAGCAAAAACAAGAGGAATCTATGCATAACCAACTTAAATCTGATCATAAAACTGTAGATCAAAAGATTATCTCTCTTCAAAATTCATGGAACAAAACAATCAAAGATTAGAAATTGTTACAAAACAACTAGAAGAGATGACCAAGAATCTTGAACAAGAGAAAATAGCACATGCTGCTACTCAAGTTGATCTAGCAAAAGTTAAGAGTTCAAAAATGATAGTAGAAAAACTAATCAGTGAAAGGAAAGATAAACAAAAAGCAGGATTAGGTTTCACTCATGAACCGATGCCTGAATCTATCACAAACACACTACCAGAGAATTTCAATACTCATGATTATTCACCAGAAAACAAAGCAAAGCTTAAAGCCTTTCAGATCAAAACCAATAATGCAGAAGAGGAAAAAGAAAATGTTCATGTGTTTGTTGAAAAAGATCAAGAAAAAATCAAAAATGGACATCCAATCAAGATAAAATCATATGAACCAAAACAACCAAAACAAAATATCTCTTCTGATCAAATTCACAATGTAATAGAAGAAGTCAGAGTTCAAAACAAGGATAAACAACAGATAGGAACATCAGAAGATTCAAACACCATCAATATGAAACAAATTTCAATTAGAAAAGGAATCTTCTTCTGATGATGTTCAATATGAAAATAAACCAAGCTCTTCTAAATCAAAGAATCCAAGAAGAAGAAAGAAATCTGTAAAAGTAACATCTGAACAAAACAAAAGTTCCAAAACACTGATTAAAACAACAAATCAAATATCAAAAATAAAACCAATTAAATTTCTGTCAGCAGGTATGTTAAATATGAATTCTCTTTCAAATAATAAATCAAATGTTACAAACAAATTAAACTCTGATCTGAAATCTAGTTCAGATTCAAAGACTTCCGCTGTAGCAAAAAGATTTGTTTCTAATACATTCAAGAAGGAAATTCATGTTAAACAAATGAACAATAATCTGACACAAAATCAAACTGTGAAAAATGAAAGACAACAGTTTAACTATATGACACCAAAATCAAACATTATGTCATTGTCAAAAGTTAACAAAAAGTTGTTTTTAATGCCACAAAAGTACTGTGAAATTTGTGATATGAAAAATCACAATACTGCTGAGTGCTACTTTAACAAGTACTGTCACATATGTGACATGAGAAATCATTCGACAGCAGATTGTTATTATAACAAATATTGTACTTATTGTGATGAAAAGACTCACAACACTGCAGATTGTTACTTTAGAAATAGATCTCTCACTAGAAACTTTGCAAAATCAAACATGAGCAAAGGATTTGCTAATCCACAGCATTTGAGAGATCAAACTAATGGATTTCAAAGAGACATTAATCAACCTAATGTAGGTTTGAGATTTTTTCCTAAGAACAATTACATGAGCTCAAAACACAACATGCAAGAACACTTTATACCAAGATCTGTAAGGATGACTAATAAAAATGTTAGACATCAATACATTTCAAAAGATGATCAATCAAATGGTATAAATGTTCACAAAAATAAATCAAACAAATTTCAGAATAAAATTGGAAAATTCATCAAAAATAAACCTAATTTGAATAATCTCCATTATAAACAATTTACAATTATTGACAAATTTGGAAAGCCCAAGACCATTTCGGCTTGGGTAGATATTTCAACTTAAATTTCTTGTAGTGCATGTACGCCCAAAAAGACCAATCAATACATGGTATGTGGATAGTGGGTGTAGTCGGCACATGACAGGCAATACTGCCTTGTTACAAGATTTTAAGTCAAAAGATGAAACTCACGTCGCCTTTGGTGGTGATGCTGGAGGAAAAATAACTGGAGAAGGAACAGTATCCAATGGGATAATAAGCTTTGATAAAGTCAACTTTTATTCACAGTTGAACTTTAATCTTTTAAGCGTATCTCAAATTTGTGACAAATCATATTCTGTTCTGTTTGATAATTCATTCTGTTATGTTTTGAAGCCAGGTTTCAAGATAAGTAAAGATTGGGTTATTGTTACAGCTGAGAGAGACAGAGATGTATACAAATTGGATATGTCTCAAGTTGATCCTTCAACTGAAACAACATGCCTAATTGTAAAGGCATCAAATGATGAAAGCCAGCTTTGGCATAGACATCTCAGTCATTCAAATTTCAAGAATATGAACAAGCTTGTAGCAGGAAATCATGTCATTGGACTTCCATCCAAGAAGTTTGCAACTAATGATCACTACTCAGCATGTTTGAAGGGAAAGCAACACAGAGCGTCTTATAAGTCTAAGCCTATAAACTCAACATCCAAACCTCTTCAGATGTTACATATGGACCTTTTTGGACCAACAAATGTCAAGAGTATTGGATGAAAATCATATTGTTTAGTTATCATTGATGACTTTACAAGATTTTCATGGATTTTCTTTCTATATGCCAAATCTGAAACAGCTGAATTATTAAAAGAATTTATCATTAAAGTTGAAAATCAATTAGACAACAAAGTGAAAATAATAAGAAGTGATAATGGAATAGAATTCAAAAATACTAACATTGAAATGTTTTGTGCATAGAAAGGGATAGCTCATCAATTCAGTGCTCCAAGAACTCCTCAACAAAATGGAGTTGCTAAAAGGAAGAATAGAACACTGATTGAAGCTACACATTCTATGTTAGCTAATGCAAAAATTCCTATCACTTTTTTGGATGAAGCAATATCAACTGCGTGTTTTGTTCAGAATCGAATCTTAATTGTAAAAGATAAACCGAACTCCATATGAGTTAATGTTTGGCACAAAACCGAACATAAACTTTTTAAAATCATTTGGTTGTCCTGTTATGATTCTTAATTCAAGTGATCAATTAGGAAAATTTGATGCAAAATCTGATAATGGATTTTTTGTTGGATCGAGTCTACAACTCTTGGACAAATGAAATCATTGAAACATTCAATGTTAGATTTATGGAAAATTCTTTTCCATCAGTTTCAAATGGTCCTGCATGGTTATTTGATCTAGATTCATTATCAAACTCTTTTCAATCTAATTTTTTGATGAATCAAATTGTTTTAATTCTACATATATGAATAACTCAAGAGGAGATCTTGGATCTTTCAGTGAAGATTCAGATTCTGATGACCCAGATGATTCAAGCTCAGACTACCCATTTTTATCATTTGTTAAGGATTTAACAATACAAAATCATGATAATACAGTTTTAGATCATTCCGAGTCAATTAATGAGGAAGAATCACAAAATATTCCTAATGATGGTAATGAGTTTGTGATACCTGAGTCTGGAACATCATCCATTTCAGGTGATGTAGTTGATACAGGTAACTTTGATTACTTTGTCAACTCACCTACTCAAGTTCAAAACTTCAATCCACATTCTTCTATGTTAATACATGAGAAACAAATTTGGATGTTAATGTTCAATGTGATGAGATCATTACATCTCGTATTCACAAGAATCATCTAATTTCTCAGATTATTGGTTCATTGAATGAGAGAACAACAAGGAGTAAAGTAGAACAAGCAAACGTATGCTTATACTCTTGTTTTCTTTCTCAAATTGTTCCTAAAAATGTTACCGAAGTATTAAAGGACAATGGTTGGATAGAAGCCATGCAAGAAGAATTACTTCAATTCCGCAAATAAGAAGTGTGGAATTTGGTGGATCTACCTGAAGGAGAAAATGTAATTGGCACGAAATGGTTATTTAGAAATAAGACTGATGATCGTGGTGTTGTAATAAGGAACAAAGCAAGACTTGTTGCACAAGGATACACACAAGAAGAAGGTATAGATTATGATGAAGTGTTTGCACCAGTTGCAAGACTTGAATCTATTCGAGTTTTTCTGGCTTATGTTTCATTCATGAAATTTAAGGTGTATCAAATGGATGTAAAGGGTGCATTTTTATATGGTCCAATTACTGATGATGTATTTGTGAAGCAACCTCCAGGCTTTGAGGATGCACAATTTCCACATCGAGTATATAAACTGAGTAAAGCTTTATATGGACTTCATCAAGCCCCTAGAATTTGGTATGAGACGTTATCACAACACTTAATCCAACATGGATACACACGAGGGAAAATTGATCCTACTCTATTATAAAGAAGGACAATAATGATCTTTTATGTGTACAAGTGTATGTTGATGATGTCATATTTGGTTCTACATGTCCAAAATTGTGCAATGAATTTGAAGAAATAATGAAATCTCGATTTTAAATGAGTTCTATGGGAGAGATTAACTTCTTTCTTGGACTTCAAGTCAAGCAAACTGCAGATGGAATTTTCATCAATCAATAAAAGTTTGTTGACAAGCTCTTAAAGAAATTTAAGTTTCAAGGCTGTTAGTCCATACGAACTCCAGCAGATGTTAACACCAAGATTGAACCTGATCCAAAAGGAAAATCTATTGACCAAACGTTATACAGATCAATGATTGGTTCTTTGATGTATCTTACTGCATCTAGACCAGACATTATGTATGCTATTTGTGTATGTGCCAGGTATCAATCAGACCCAAAAGAATCTCACTTAATTGCTGTCAAAAGAATATTCAGGTATCTCAAAGGTAAACCAGCCTTAGGGCTTTGGTATCCTTACGAGGGTAACTTTGAACTATATGGATATACTGATAGTGATTATGGTGGATGTTGTCAAGATAGAAAATCTACTTCGGGTGGGTGTCAATTTCTTGGTCCCAGATTAGTCTCATGGCAATGCAAGAAACAAACAAATGTCTCTGTTTCAACTGCAGAAGCTGAGTACATTGATGCATGAGCAGGATGTTCTCAAATTCTTTGGTTGCAAAATCAATTACTAGATTATGGATTCAACTTTCTTAAGACACCAATTTACATTGATAACACCGCTGCTATGTTCATAACAACTAATCCTGTTCAACATTCAAAAACAAAACATATTGAAATTTGATATCATTTTCTTAGAGATAACTCTGAAAAAGGATTAATCATATTGATTCAAATTGCAACAGAAAAACAATTGGCAGATCTATTTACTAAAGCCTTCCTACCAGGACGGTTTGAGTACTTAGTAGAATCATTGGTCTTATAAATCATATGTGATCTCCCTAAATCAAAAGATCATAATAAGTGATACTCTCATTGTGAATGCCTGTTTATATTTTTGTGTGTGTGTGATTTTATGTTTTTCATAGAAAAATCAAATACAAAAATATATATCAAAAATACGAAAATATTTTTTTAGAAAGGATTATGTTTTGCGACATGTGAGAAATGATAGTACATTAGTGAGATCAGATGCATACTTCACTCTTTAATAAAGTCTAGACATGATCAGATGTGATGTGTAGACAATATCTGACTATTATGCTAAAAAAGTAAATTCTTGTGATCAAACTAAACATACATGCGTGTGTGTATTCATGTGAGTACTTTTGAGTTCCTTTAGCTTATCAGAATGAATGTTTGTTAAGATATATCTCTCACACCTGTTGAAACTATGTGAAATCATGAGATCTGTTACAAAGCATCATTTCACTTCTCTGTTATGAGTCATCATAGACCTAAAGTACTAAGATATCCTCTGTTGTAAGTCATTACAGACCTGGATTCTCTTTTTGATGCAAAAAGATGCCAATGTGCACAACCTATTCAAAAGAATAGTCAGAGCTGATCAATGGTTATCCATGATCATCCTCTATTAACTAAGTAACATGAACTCTGGTGATATCTATGTTTCAGGTAATAAGTTGAGCATGTGTTCTTTCTTACATTTCATGATGATAGTTGAATTCTCTTAGTCTCTGTATGCTTTACATCATGTCATATCTAAATCAACACTAATCAATCCAAGAATTGAAAAGTAAGTGAGTTGATAGTTGTGTCAAAAACACTCATTGCCTGTCCTTAGATCTTGTATCTCCTTTGCTGTGATATCACTGACCTGGAACATACTTGATCAGGATTTATTCATTGTCTATGACTATCCACATTCATTTTATTTTATGTTTTGATCTTCATTAATATGATCTCTCTGCAGACATTTATTCTTTGTTTAATATCAAATTTTAATTCTATTTTCAATTTTTTATGCATTTGTGTGTGAAGGCAATGTCTCAATGTGATGTGTGATCTTATTCTCTTCATAAGAAACTTGTAAGTTTTTCAAACTTAAAAGTTTAAGGGGAGTAATAATGAAAGATTTGTTCTCAGAAAATATTCAATAATCATAATCAAAATTTGAAATGTTGAATTGAAAGCATGATGCTTTGTGTTCAAAGTATTTGTGTAAACTGAAAATAGAATGTGTTTGACAATTACAATATGAATATACATAATCTTTTCAAATAAATGATTTTTAAGTTGAAAATTAGATGATATTTGATGTTATGATCAGACTAAAATGAAGGGACAAAAGAAATTTAAAAAAATTAAAAAGAAATACAAAATAAAAAAAATAATAATAAAATAAATTTTATAAATTGAAAGTGCAAAATGCAAAAAGTTCAAAATTTGGGGATCTAAATGGTAAAAAAATATGAAAGTGAAGAAATTGGAAATCACAAGTGTTTGAAACTCAACTCATGCACTTAAACAGTGCACATGCGCCTCAATAGGAGCATGATGAAATTTTCAGGATTATACAAGTGTTGGACGTTTCCCATGCGTCTAAAGAGTTGTAATACATGTGAAATTTACAAGGTTTGGGCGTTTGTGATAATCCCATGCGTCTAAATAGTGTGTTAGACGTATGTGATGTCTCATGCGTCTGCATAGTTTCAAAACTTCGTGTTAGATGCTTTACAAAGTCCATGCGACTGAACAGTGCAAAAGCGCCTAAACAGTGCTTATGCGTCTGAACAGTTCTCATGCGTCTGACTTAAAAGGAACAACAATGCTCATGCGTCTAACAAAATAAGTGAATTTTAGGTTTTCATATGCCCAAACAGGGACCATACGTCCAAACAGGGCTCATACGCCTAAAATTTCACTTATATATATTGAACACTTATGCGTATTTCTCATTCACTCTTCAAATTCTCAGAACCAAAACCCTTGAACTACTCCGTCGAGCATAAACACAACCTTATTTCATCTTAAATCAATCAAATTCTTTGAGTATACATTGCATTTGGATATATAAACGTAAGTTTGTGATTCAAATACATAAATTTTGGATTAAATCAGTGATTTGTAATAGACGGTTGAATGCTATTTGGGCGTTCGAACATATATAATCCTAGTTTAATCTGATAAAATGAGAATCATATCAAAAATTGATAATGGATTAATGATAAGAAATCAGTCTGCTGCATATATATCCTAGATAATGTATTAATGATAAGAAATCAGTCTAGTTGAATGCCATTTGCGAGTCTGTTGATGTATTGTTTTGATGTTAAAGTGAAATTTTTTTAAGAAATCAGTCGACTTTGCATAGTCGAAGAAGAAGAAGATGAACAGACAATCAACTTTTGAAAAAAATACATAAAAATTAAAATTAAATCAAAATTGAAATGTTAAATAATTAAGTCAAAATGATTAAGATAATTTCAAAAGTCAAATAATACAAATTTAAAAGTAATACAAATTGAAATCTTAATTCATAAGTAAAAATAAAAGAATGTTCTCATAATTCTTTTGTTGTGTTTTGCAGATGGCTGAATTAAAATTTGAACCAAAACACAATGTAGCTGCTTTTTTAGATGATGAAAACAGAGAAGCTACGGGATATGAAGACATTATCAGATTTTTACTCAGAACTAAATATGTTTATGTTATGTGTGCAAGGCCCATGATTAATGGAAGAATGATTAAAAAAATTCTGGAGAACTGCAAAAGTTAAAAGAGATGATCAAGGAAACAAAGTTTTAAGAGCCTTCATTACTTCAGAAAGAATGCTTGAAGTTTCTGAAAAAGCAATTAGACAAGCTCTAAGACTGGAAGATAATGATCCTGAAGATTTATCTGAATATACATTTAATGAATGTAGAGAAGTTTTTCTACAGATGGGTCATCAAGATCATTTCCTGAAGAAACAGTTTTTCAGAGCTCGTGTATTTAAACATTGGAAGCTTTTATGCTACATATTTCAACATTGCATGTCAAAAAGAAGTGCAGGTTGGGATTCATTCCCTATTGACATTGCATCTCCAATTGTAGCCTTATCCACTAACAGAAGATTCAATATGGCTAAGTGGATAATGAATGGATTTATGTTTAATCTGGAAAGAGGAGTAAGGCATAAGTATCTGATGTACCCAAGATTTCTTCAACTTCTCATTAATGATGCAAATCCAGATTTGAATGTTGCTGAAGTTATTGGTGATAGAATTCAGTTAGAGCACATGTCAGAGAGTGTGTACAAAAGACTGGCAATGATAACGGGTGCTCAAAACATTCCAGTTTTTGATTATATCAGAAATGTATCTATTGATGAAGTTGATATTACTCAGCCACACTTTCATCTAAGTGAAGAAGAACTAATAGATCCAAATGATCTGATTGAAGATATAGAAGTTGATGAAGAAAGTGATGAGGATATGTCTGAAAGTTCATCAAGTGAAGAAAGTGATGATGATGATGATGAAAATGATAATGTCACTGAAGTAATTCAAGAAGGAAAGGAAGAAGGGAATGTTGAAAATACTAAAATTGAGCCACAGGCTATGATTAAAGAAAATGTTCAGTAAGCTGTAACAGAAAGGAATTCTCAAAATCAAACATCTGATTCTGATTTTATCAATGATATTTCATTGAATCCAGTATTTAAAATTGATGAAAATGAAGGAGCAGAAGAAATTCTTGTTAGTATGTCACACAATGTGTCTATACAAATAGAAGAAATAGTTGAAGTTGATGTGATTAAAAAACTAAAAGAAGAAAATGTAAACAAAGAAAAGGAGATTGAAAAGTTGAAAGTTGAAAATGAGAGAATGAAAGAGATAATCAATGCTTCTGAAAAAGAAATTCAAAAGCTCAAAGATGAAAATTTGAAGTTGTCTGAAGAAATTGTGTTCAAAGATGAAAAGATTGTTAGTTTTGCCCAAGATAAAGAAGATGTGATAAAGAACTTTAAAGTCATGATTAAAGAAAGTAAATGAATTAGAAGAAGTTGATCGGAATGAATTTTCTTCTAAAATTCAAAGAACTGAAGAATTGGTTCAAGAGCAAAATGTTCAAGATAGATGATATTGAAGAAGTATATAAGATGATTGATATGATGAAGTTCTTGAGAATGAAGACATTGATAAAGCTGAATTTGTGTCACATTTCTCTTCAGAAGAACATATACAAGAACACGATGAAGTATCACATGATTTTGAAGAAAAATATAACTACCTTGTGAACATGAAATAAAATAGAGTGTATTTGGATGGACTGACTGTTTCTCAAATTAATGATGAATACGAGAAATGCATCTATGCAGAGTCAGTTGCTTCAATAGATCCAAATGAGATAGTGGTTGAGCATGGTGAATGGATAAGAACAAATGAGGTTATAAATGTAGAAGAACTGTCTAGTTCTGAGCTACACCATCTTGATCCTGATGATATGAGTATTCCTGCTCTTAGATCATGGTTGCAAGCTAGAAATTACCCGTGGAGGAAGCTAAAGAGATTACAATCTGTATCTCTAGAAATCTTGTGAGAAGCTTTCAAGAAACTGAGAAACAAATGAAGAAGATGATAGTGCTGGATACAGATAACCCTCAGTATCTTGAGATAACAAAAAGAACAAGAATGTTGAAGCCTCAGGAAATAAAACAAATGTCAAGACTTGATGATGCTCACACTCATAGAAAAGAATTGATGGAAATGTTTGCTGTCCTGAATACAAAACTATAAAGCATCAACTGATCAAAGGAATATTCTCGATAGTTCAAGAACAACAGGAGATTTAGTAAGAAATATATTCAGAAAGGACAATCAGTTGCTGAATTGTTGAATGCAATGATTGCTCCAGATTTTACAAACCAAGTAAAGATAATTGCATGGAAGTATGACGAAGTGTTTGATGCCTTCTTGATAAAGAGAGTAAATGCTGTATGTGACGTTTATCATTTTTACTCTAGTATCATAAAACTTCCGGTGCAAGACTTAAAAGAGCTAAATAGACTACCTCTGATCAATCCTACTGATGCAAAACGTGGAAGATGTTTGTAGAATTATTAAGACGTGGATTGGATAGATCAAGTAATTCCTTAACACAAGATGCGATCAAGAAGACAAGGAGTATTTTGTTACTTTGAAGAAAAACAAGAAACTTAAGGGAGTTCAATCAGAAGAAGAACATTCGTTGATAGAATTTTGTGATAAATACTTTGAAAAAGTTACAACTCCAGGACTTAAAGTGATTGACGGTAATCAAAACTCAAAGCCAATTCTCAGATGGTTTTACAACACTGAGACATTTGAGCTAAAGTTAGTCCGAAATCTAGAAAGATGGGATGAGGACATGATTACTTTATTTGGAGTTTTTGAGCTAAAATTGTTACATCCAAGTTATATCTCATTTTTGTCAGTACAAAAATTTGAGAAGGTTTCTCCTGAAGTGGCTGAGCAAGACAAGAAATATTTTATTTCTATTATCAATGTGATGAACGCTGCCATGGAAAGGATTTCTTTGAGAAAAGCACTTGCGTATGCCAACATTGTTAAGAAAGATATTAAAGATATTGAATTCATGAGAATATCAAGAAAAGGGGTCTTAGAAGTGTACTCAAAGGAAAGTAATAAACCTATTGAGTTATATGCAAACATTGATATTTCATGTCTTTCAAAAGATACATTGGAAAGAATGGACAAGATGGAGATTAAAACAAATGAAGCTAAACCAGAACAAGGCATTCTTGCAAGTAAATTCAAGTCTGCTATATCAAAAGCTTTGAAAGAGTTAGAAATGTACAAACAGAAGCCTATGTTCAAAGTCAAAGAAGAAGAATCAGCAGATTTCTTTGAATGATGAAGTCAAGGCTGAAGATAGAATTAAGATAGAGTCAGCAGTCAAGCTTGAAGATTTTGAAGACTAAAGACCATGTAAATCTTTGGGGGAGTATTGTTAAGTGCTCTAAAAAGATTAACATGTTGTCTTTATTTGTGTTTTGATATTTTGTAATAGTATAGGGACTATTTCTGTAATTTGTTAGTTCCTTTACTTTGTTTTCAGTATAAATAGCTTAGATTTGCAGGTATGTAGTAACGAATACACAAGATATTCAAATCTGCTTTCATACTTGTATTGTCTTAGCTTGATATTAATGAAAACTTGAATTTTAATGATATCTTGTTTTGATTTGATTACTTTGTGTGAATTTCATTGAATTGTGTTTACAAATCATCAAAGATTTATTCATTTGATCCTATCAATTTACTTTTATTTTATCTTTTTAATGAAAGGGAAATAATGTCAATTTTTAAATTTTTTATTATGTTTTTTCTAGATTTCCAGCGAAATTATAATTTCGCTAGTTGTAAGCCTCGTTCCCGGGACGCTTACAGCTGGTAAATCATTGCATATAAAACACACATTTTTAGTTCTCTTACATTAATATTGCAGCGGAAACATTCAAAAATGACATCTCATTTCATCGTAAAAACTTTCGCAAAATAATACATCGTTAATCAGTTACAAAATACATTGTTGCATTACATCACAAAAATATTATATAAATGGATGCCATCCCAAAAGAGCTGAGTAGTCACCTCGTGGCATCCTCAGCAATCATTACCTGCCAACTGGAAACACATCAAAGTAAGCGTTGCTAAGTGAGTTCTAGTTTTATAATAAAACATACTATTCTATCGTTAAAACCATTCTTTACATTCATGCGATCATACATCATACGTACACATAGATAATAGCATTGTTATCTTCATTATTCGTTTATTCGTCATTACATATTTTCCTTTCATCAACACCATGAACTTTACCCTTCATGCTCATGGTACTGGGCCTAAGCCTAACATAGACCTTCATTCACGGTGCCTGACACCTCTGGCCATAGGGTCTAAGATAACGTTCAGGTATAGCATTGTCATGTGCTATGCCCTTCATGCTCATGGTACTGGACCTAAGCCTATCATAGACCGTCATTCACGGTGCCGAGCACCTCTGGCCACAGTACCTAAGGCAAGCAACAATGGTTCCATACAAATGGTCAATCACAAAGAAAGACCCCAATGTGCATCCTCCCGGGGTAGCGAACCCGCACACCGTTAGGCTAACACCTTTTAATGGCGTGTCCCCACATACAAAGCTTGCAAGACTTTCTTTACATTCATTATTCATTAATGTATGCATTCTTCTTCATGTTCCTCTTTCCTTTATCTTTCACATTACGTTACATAATACTTTCATTCATTCATTAACATAACACGTAAAGCCACAAGAAAGATAAACATACATCATAATAAGGAACATAACATACATAGTCATCATCATCATACAGGGCAACATCATACATACATAACATGCATAATCATGCAACATCATCATCATCATGCCCAACATACCCTGTAACGCCTCAACAGTCATATTACATGAATTTACGGGAACTTTCATGTCAAAACTTACATCTGTACTTTCCCCTGAAAGTCAGTACATAAACTACACCTTCCTCGGGTACACCAGCCCTACTTGGGCATATGGGTACCCTTCAGTCGCATGGCCTTCAGGTGACTGGACATCATGCGATTGGACCAATGCGGATGAACACTTATGTGAATGAACACCAAATCATCCAAATGAAAGTAATGCGAATGGACTCCAAGCGGATGAGTCCCATGCGAATGGGCCTAATGCAGATGAAACTAATACGAATGGACATTTATGCGACTGGGCTCTTAGTCGTGCAAATGAACCCTTAGTCGTGCGAAGGAACGCTCAGTCGTGCAACGGAACCCTCAGTCGTGCGAATGCACCGTCAGTCGTGCGAATGCACCGTCAGTCGTGCGAATGCACCGTCAGTCATGCGAATGAACCTCAATCGCACCTCAATCGGCCGTGTGGCCTCCATTCGGTCGCATAGCCCTAGCTGGTGTAGAATGCAGTTCATCCTGAACCCAATCTACCATTTTAGACCTCCAAGCTCATCCCAAATTGACCATCCTAAACCTTAGGAATGCATACCACAACACCATTCAAGCACATACAAGCTCAAAAGCAAGACCCAAATAACTCATACACATACCCACACATACACAAACGGGTCAAACACCCACACACACCAAAAACCCGATTTTCAAATGTGTTCCAGCCCCAAATCATTCAAAAATGTGTAAAAGAGGGATCCTAGAACTCACACAAACGACCACAACGAGAAGAGCTTAGATTAGACCCGCTACTCAATGATTTTGCTCACTTGAATCCACCTAAACCAAGCTTTTCTCCCTTTTCTCCCTTTCTCTCTTCTCGCGTTTTGGCAAGTTTGGTCCCCCGACTTTGGACTTTATTTCTTGTTCTTCTTTCGTCGGCTTCAAAATAAATAAATAGCCATGTGTTACAAGTCCACCCCCCTTAAATAGGTTTCGTCCTTGAAACCAGTTATTCCTCGAACAAACATGGGTAATGCTGTCTCATTTCTTCCTCAGTCTCCCACGTCGACTCGGATCCTTTCCTGTGCTTCCACTGTACACGCACAAGAGAACCCACTTTATTTCTCAGCCTTTTCTCTTTTCGATCGATGATTGCCACTGGTTGCTCCACATAATTGATCCGTTCGTCTACTTCGATATCTCTGGTGGAACAATCATGTCTTCATCTACCAAGCACTTTCTCAGATGAGATACATGAATGTCGGGTGAATTCCACTTAACTCATCTGGTAACTCCAGTCTATAGGCCACCTCTCCTACTCGAGAAATGATTCGGAAAGGCCTATATACTTCGGGCTCAACTTGCCCGCTTTCTGAATCGAATAATACCCTTCCAAGGTGAGAGCTTCAACATAACCCGGTCACCTACCTGGAACTCATTCGGTGTGCGTCGTTTATCAGCATACAACTTCTGTCTATCTTTGGGTGGCTTCATGAAGGCCTTGATCTTTTCAAGCTTCTCAGTAATAGCCTCGATTACCTCGACGTTTCCTAACTCTTTCTGACCAATATAACCCCAACACATGGGCGTTGTGCATCTCCCACCATAATACACCTCATAAGGAGGCATATCAATGCTAGCATGATAACTATTGTTGTATGACAATTCAGCTAAGGGTAAGTGATCATCCCAACTTCTCCAAAAATCGATAACACATGCCCAAAGCATGTCCTCGAATGTCTGAATGGTCCTCTCTAACTGACCATCAGTATGGGAGTGGTAAGCCGTGCTGATATGTAACCTCGTCCCCATGGTGTCGTGGAATTTCTTCCAGAATTTAGAGGTGAACCGGGTGTCACGATCAGACACAATGGACATCGGCACTCCATGACGAGTTACAATTTCCCTGATAAACAGATCAGCCAACCTCTCAGATGAATATGTCTCGCAGATCGGTAGAAACTGAGCACTCTTCGTCAAACGATCAACAATCACCCATATAGCATCATACCCCTTCGGAGTACACGATAACTTCGTAAGGAAATCCATGGTGATGTGCTCCCACTTCCATTCCGGTATATCCAAAGGTTGGATCTTCCCATACGGCTTTTGATGCTCGGCATTCACCTATAGAAAAGTAAGGCATTTGCTCACATACTCCACCACGTCACGTTTCTTACGCGGCCACCAATAATCCTTCTTCATGTCTGGACACATCTTCATGGCACCTGGATGAATGGAGTATCGAGTCTTGTGAGCTTCATCCAAAATATTCACCCGTAGATCCCCAAAACGAGGAATCCACACCCGTCCAAATCGGGTTTTAACACCAAGTGTGTTTTCACCCAATTCC
Organism: Flaveria trinervia; assembly: GCA_025506515.1. Lineage (NCBI taxonomy): Eukaryota > Viridiplantae > Streptophyta > Magnoliopsida > Asterales > Asteraceae > Flaveria > Flaveria trinervia. The sequence continues at coordinate 41,642,060 of CM046444.1, forward strand.
CCAACCAGACCTCTCATTCTTTCAGAGTTAAGATCATCTTCTTTCAATGCCTCATCTTGAAACTCCTTGAATTGGTTCATCACGTCAGAGGTCATGATCAACTCATATGCTTTTACCCGAATCAGCTCGGGCCTCTCTTTTCGGCTAGGACATCAGCCACCACGTTGGCTTTGCCCGGATGGTAGTGGATCTCACAATCATAATCCTTTATAAGTTCTAACCATCGCCTCTGCCTCATGTTCAAATCTTTCTGCTCAAAGAAGTACTTCAAGCTCTTGTGGTCAGTGAAAATGGTGCACTTCGTCCCGTAAGATAGTGCCTCCAAATCTTTAGCACAAAGACCACGACTGCTAGCTCCAAGTCACGAGTAGGATAATTGACCTCATGAACCTTCAACTGACGGGATGCATAAGTTATAACCTTCCCTCTTTGCATTAACACACATCCCCACCCCAAGTAGGAAGCATCAGAATAGACCACCAGATCTTCACTTCCATCTGGTAATGACTATTCAGGAGCTTGAGTCAACCTCGCCTTCAATTCCTCGAACGCCTTCTCTTGAGCTTGACCCTATACGAACTTCATATCTTTTCGGGTCAACTTGGTTAGTGGAGAAGCAATCTTAGAGAAGTTTGGATGAATCTTCTGTAACAGCCCGCCAAACCTAAGAAACTACGAATCTCAGATGGCGCCTTTGGAGACTTCCATTGCATCACCGACTCCACCTTTGCGGGTCCACCATAATCCCGTCAGGATTCACCACCCAAGAATTGAACTTCACGCAACGAAAACACAAACTTGGAAAACTTGGCGTACAACTTCTCCTTTCTCAACGTCTTCAGAACCTCCTGAATGTGACCGGCGTGCTCAATCTCGCTCTTTGAATAAATCAGGATATCATCAATAAACACAATCACTGATTTATCCAACATCAGCCGACACACCCGATTCATCAAATCCATAAAAGCAGCTCGTGCGTTGGTCATAACAAAAGACATGACAAGAAACTCGTAGTGACCATAATGCGTGCAGAGAGCTATTTTAGGAACATCCTGCTCTTTTACTTTCAACTGATGGTAACCAGATCGAAGGTCTATCCTTGAAAACCAACTAGCACCTTGAAGCTGATCGAACAAATCATCTATTCTCGATAAGGGGTATCGGTTCTTCACCGTCAACTTGTGCAGCTCGCGGAATCCAATGCACATCCTCATACTACCGTATTTCTTCTTCACAAACAGGACCGGAGCACCCCAAGGACAGATACTCGGTCTAATCAACCCCTTATCAAGTAGCTCTTGCAACTGCTGCATCAATTCATTCATCTCCGTATGACCCAACTGACACGGTGCCTTGGCAATAGGTTGGGCACCCAGTATCAGATCAATCTGGAACTCGATCTCTCGGTCAGGTGGCACTCCTGGTAGGTCTTCTAGGAACACATCTGGAAAGTCAACACAACTGGTACATTAGACAGTTATGGGGTTGGCGTATCCACATCCTTTACATAAGCCAAGTGGCGCTACATCCACGCCTCATACACTTTCCCGTCACCGCTATTGAGTTTACTTTCGGATCATCATGACCGATCTCCATAAACAGTTACCAAACTCCTGTCAGGCGCTGTCAAACGAATCATCTTCTTGCGACGCGCAATGTTTTGCCTCGGAGTCCGCCAAACAATCCATCCCAAGAACCAAATCGAAACCACCTAAGGTCATCACGAACGGTCTAACAGGAAACTTATGACCTTCTAGCTCCACATCACAGTTCTCTATCATCTCAGAAATCTTGGTAGACTTACCTATGGTAGTTTCTACATCAAAGGGCGCATCAACACGTCTACTACTAACAGGCAGCTTAGCATAGAAAGCAGCGGAAATAAAACTTTGACTAGCACCAGAATCAGATAAAACACAAGCTAGAGTTTGGTTCACCAAGAACGTACTAGACACGACATCAGGGTTCGTCCTAGTTTCCTCCTGTGTCATAGTGAATGCCCTAGTGATTGCCCTTGGCCTTCACTCCCCGTCTTCTTCGCCCCAGAGCCCTCCGCCGTTGGCTTCTTACAATCCTTACTTGTGTGACCCTCTTCACCACAGTTAAAGCACCGGATCGTACGACAATCCCTTGCCATGTTCCCCGCCTTCCCACATTTAAAGCACAAGTTCAAGCCAAACCTACATTCCCCACTATGCTCTCCCACACCTACCACACTTCTTCATACCCGCACCCGACACGACCACACGGCAGTCGTCCACCCTTGCCTTCTTGTTACCGTCGAGGCATCACCCAGACCAAACCTCTTCTCATTCAGTTTCGATCACCTACACCCTTCCTACTACTTTAGCCACCACCACTACAACCTTCTCATCATATAACCACCCTACCAAATCCACCGCCGACCTAAACATGCTCGATGAGGCGGCGATCATATGCCTGCGAATGTTCGTTGGCAAACTCTGAATATACCGCTTAATCTTCCGTGACAGAGGCGTCACCTGATCCGGCACCAAACGTGCCATCTCGTTGAACTTTGTGCAGTAGTGTTGGTGCGTCATCGTTCTCTCCTCCAGTTGCAGGACTTCTCTCTCAACTTTATCCATTTCTCTATGAGGACAGAACTCCTCAATCACCAGCTTCTTCAGTTCAGACCATCTCATCCTCCTAATTGCCCGACTACCCTCAGCTTGGACTATATTGTCCCACCAGCACAGAGCTGAGTCCACAAAAGAGTGGGTAGCAAAATTTTCTTTTTGATCCTCCCGACACTCACTGATGTTCAATACAGCTTCCATTTCTCTCACCCACTGGTGAGCAACAGCCGTAGTGTCGTTTCCATCGAAAGTAGGGGGCTTGCAACATTGAAATGCCTCATAATTACAGCTCATGTCACCTCCTGCATGGCTCTTCTTCCTCCTCCTCTTCTTTATCATCCGAGAGAACCGCTTCAGGCTCCAGTTGCTCCTGTCATCATGAGGACCTTTCTCTCTTTCCTTTCCTCTTCTGTATAGCCTTGATAACTTCGGTCACTATAGATGGTAAGCTTGTCTGCATGACCTGATGGACATCTTCAACAACAGCCTCCTTTACTAAGGCTCTCAGATTGGTGGTCTCGTCGCCACCCTCCGAATGAGGGGTCTCTGGTTCTTAAGAACCACATTTTCAACTCTAGATCTTCTCTCTTGGTCACGGCTCAGCACCAAGCTCATCACGACCACCACCACGAGAGGCTTTCAAAGATCTTCTACCGGCCATTCACACGCACAATGAAAGATTTAAACACCAATACGGTCATTGAAGGGAACAACTCAGCTAATGTCAAGTATAGTAAGTCCTTAATTACAGGGGCGAGTTGTGATTAGCCACTTACTTTACTCTTCACACCCCGAGCATTACCTATCCTGACTACATCAGTATTTAAATCTACAAACAACACATAAGCCACATAACCATGAGCACATAATATCGTTAACATTACGAAAATACCTCATGGCACACAGCTACTCAATTGGCATCCTTTCCCTTTCCAACCCATTCTCAGTTTAAGTTAAGGTTTATTTCGAAAATTTACCCATTTCACTTACACTTTGGCTCTGATACCAACTTGTAAGGCCCCGTTCCCGGGATGCTTACAGCTAGTAAATCATTGCACATAAAACACACATTTCAGTTATCTTAAATAAATATTGCAGCGGAAACATTCAAAAATGACATCTCATTTCATCATAAAAACCTTCGCAAAATAATACATCGTTAGTCAGTTACAAAATACATTGTTGCATTACATCATAAAAGCATTATATAGATGCCACACCAAAAGAGCTGAGTAGCCAACTCGTGCCATCCGCAACAATCATTACCTGCCAACTGGAAACACATCAAAGTCAGCGTTGCTGAGTGGATTCTAGTTTTACTAAAACATACTATTCTTTCGTTAAAACCGTTCTTTACATTCATGGGATCATACATCATACGTACACATAGATAATAGCATTATATATTCATTATTCGTTCTTTCATCATTACATATTTTCCTTTCATCAACACCATGAACTTTACCCTTCATGCTCATGGTACTGGGCCTAAGCCTAACATAGACATTCATTCACGGTGGCCGACACCTCTAGCCACAGTACCTAAGATAAGTTCAGGTATAGCATTGTCATGTGCTATGTCATTCATTCTCATGGTACTAGACCTAAGCCTATCATAGACCTCCATTCACGGTGCCCAGCACCTCTGGCCATAGTACCTAAGGCAAGCAACAATGGTTCCATACAAATAGTCAATCTCAAAGAAAGACCCCAATGTGCATCTTCTCGGGGTAGCGAACCCGCACACCGTTGGCTAACACCTTTTAATGGTATGTCCTGACATACAAGGCTTGCAAGACTTTCTTTACTTTCATCATTGATTAATGCATGCATTCATCTTTAATGTTCCTCTTTTCTTTATCTTTCACTTTACGTTACATAATACTTTCATTCATTCATTAACATAACACATAAAGCCACAGGAAAGATAAACATACATCATAATAAGAAACATAACATACACAGTCATCATCATCATACAGGGCAACATCATACATACATAAGATGCATAATCATGCGGTATCATCATCATGCCCACATACCCTCTAAGGCCTCAACAGTCATCTTACATGAACTTACGGTAACTTTCACGTCAAAATTTAATCTGCACTTTCCCTTGAAAGTCAGTACATAAACTACACCTTCCTCGGGTACACCAGCCCTACTTGGGCGTATGGGGACCCTATAGACACATGGCCTTTAGGCGACTGAACATCATGCGATTGGACCAATGCGGATGAACACCTATGTGAATGAACACCCAATCGTGCGAATGAACTAATGCGATGGACTCCATGTGGATGAGTCCCATGCGAATGGGCCTAATGCTGATGAAACTAATGCGAATGGATATTAATACGACTGGGCTCTCAGTCGTGTGAATGAACCCTCAGTCGTGCGAAGGAACCCTTAGTGGTGCGAAGGAATTGTCAGTTGTGCGAATGAACCCCAGTCATGCGAATGAACCTCAATCGCACCTCAATCGGCCGTATGGCCTCCATTTGGTCGCATAGCCTAGCTGGTGTACAGTGCAGTTCCCCCGAACCCAATTTGCCATTTTCGACCTCCAAGCTCATCTAAACCCATTCTAAGCCCAATCGACCATCCTAAACGTTAGAATGCATACCACAACACCATTCAAGCAAACACAAGCTAAAAAGCAAGATCCTAACGACTCATACACATACCCACACATACACAAACAGGTCAAACACCCACACACACCAAAAACCCAATTTTCAGATGTATTCCAACCCCAAATCATTCAAAAACGTGTAAAAGAGGGGTCCTAGAACTCACACAAATGACCATAACGAGGAGAGCTTAGATTGGACCCGCTACTCAACGATTTTGCTCACTTGAATCCACCTCAACCAACCTTTTCCTCCATTTTCTCCCTTTCTCTTTTCTTGGGTGAGTTTTTGGAGATGTGGGGAGGGTGTGGGCTGCCCTCCCCTCTTATTCTCCTTCTCTTCCGAACTTTCTCGCGTTTTGGCAAGTTTGGTCCCCTGACTTTGGACATTATTACTTTTTCTTCTTTTCTCGGCTTCAAAATAAATAAATAGCCGGGTGTTACACTAATAGTTTTGCATGGTGAAACTGTAGCTTCACTCGCTCTTTCGCAAGTGGCATGGTCAGTTCCTCCAGACTTTCGTCTGGCAAAATTGCATCTTCGCTTGGTGAAACTATAGTTTCACTGCCTATGAAACTATGTGCTATATAACTCTATTTGGAAAATTGTTGATCGATTTTCACACATTCGTGTTTTCTGAGGCTTAAGGTTTCTCCCTAAATTTGTTTAGCGAATCTATTTCTCTGTGATTTTATGTTTTGATGACCGTTGTTTTCCCTTCGCAAGTGAGTTTCAAACTCAAGACTTTAGACTTTTATAGGTTTAATAACTTTATTGTAAGTATCTTTGATTGAGAGTCTTTGTTGCATTCGTAGTTCTTACTACGAAAGTACCAGTAGTCCAGCGAAACTAAACGAAAGTTCATAGTTTTTCAGCGAAACTGTGGAGGTATGCTATCCAAGTGAGCTTAACAGTCGCCAAAATTGATAACTATAGCTAATTGTTTGCAAAACTACATATAATTGATGCCAAAACTATAGTTTTGTCCAACTGAACTAAAACATTCAATCTGCGAATCTATAATTTTGGGTAGCGAATTTAATTTGCTTTTTGTGTAATTTTTATATTTTTCTTATTTTTCTTTAATATTATTATTTAATATACTATTCTAATATGTTCATCTGTTTTTCAGATTTAATAGCGAATATGAAATTTGACGAGAGGAACAAAATTACTACTATATTGAATGATACTCACCCTAAAGCGACTAGTTTTAGAGATTGCATACAATGGTTGCAGAGATCTCCATAGCCTACACGATATCTCATTCCACTACTATTTATGACCTTCTCATTAGAGATTTTTGGCAAACGGCTGAGTATGATACAAGAGGAATACTTAGAGGATCATAGCCAGAGTGATGGAGAATGAGGTGATCAATATTGCTGAGATTGTATCGACGGTGCTAAGGCTAGACAAAGACACAGGAGAGGAGGTTACTATGTCAAACCAGGAGGTGTTTGAGGCGTTTAGATTGATGGGATATGAGGGACCACCTTTTGGAACTAGGAAGGAGATTAAAGAGTCCTTCCTCTCTAATGAATGGAGATACATAGCTCATGTCTTTATTACGTGCTTAGATCACCGTAAAGGTGGATCAGATCGGCTTAACATAGATTGGGCAAAAGCTATGGTGATATGTTGCAGGGGAGAGAAGGCAAACATAGCGAGACTGATTTTTGCTTGTATGGTGGAGAATGTGATGGCATTAAAGAAGGATAAATGGTTGCATTATCCTTGATTCTTACACATGATTTTTGATGATCTTATTCCTAACATCCCAAGACATGGGGAGGTTAAAAGGCTAGTGCAAATGAACACCCGCATCTTCACAGACTGCGGCACCATTAGTCACGACTTTAGTAGGAAAATTACTCACCCCTGGGAGAACACGTACTCACCAAAAAGGTGGAACTATATCAAGAGGATAGATGAGTCTGAGAACAAAAGGGTTGAGGAGGCAAGGGTGCAACGAACGGATGCAGTTAAAAAAAGGAAAAGATATGTGAAATAGAAAGATTATGGTTTCGAGGAGGATTTGAATGAGATGGCCAAGGAGGCCAGGGTTGAGAAAGAAAACAGGTCAATGAATAAAGCTGATGAGGGAGATGTTGAGAGAAGAACTAAACATAAGTATCAAACTTTCATAAAGCTTTCAAGAGGGGAAGAGATAATGAGTTTGGATGAGGATGTGATAAGAAATTTAAATCCATCTCTGGCTAATGAATTAGGCATGATAAAGACAAAATTTACCAATCAAGAGATAAGGGAAAGGCAAAAGGATGAGGTGATTGAGGGAATGACCAAGATGTTAGTGGACCTGAATAAGCTGATCCAGAGACTGTTCGAGGAGGTGAATGAGCTATGGGCTATAGCTGGCCTGCCTAATCAGCTAACTTAGACTGAGTTTGATGATTTGACTAACACTACCAAGTACCATTTTTAAATGTGGATACATCTTCCTGGCTGGAGAGGGCACATCTGGAGCAGTAGCTGATGAAGCAAAAGGATCTGGAGAAAAGGAAGAAACTGTGAATGTGGAGAATGTTGAAGAGGTAATTGAGGCTAGTTTTGTGAACAAGCACTTTGACTTGGAGAAATATTGGTCGTAGAAGAAGTGGTGAGAGACCAGCCTGTTGAACATGTGGAGAAGACTGCTGGGAAGGGGCTGATTGATAAAGAAGAAGATGATGAGCAACTGGTTGATTATGATTCTAAACTAGAGTATTATGAGGTTGATAAGATACCTATCACCTATGTTGCCAAAAGGGTGATGATGATAAAGATGTGTTTGAAATGGATAAGGATGATTGGTTTGCTAGGGAGAAAGGGACTAAAGAGATAACTCCCCTATTCCAAAATCCGAAAGGGTTGAGTAAATCTGAGGCTGATAAAAGGATCATAAGTTGGAAATATAACCCCTACCTCAAAATGTTTATGATAAAGAGGAGAAGGGGAGGCATTTCTTATCTCCATAAGAGGAAGGCATTCAAGACCTGGCCTAAGTGGGACTTGTGGAGGCTGGCTGTGCTGCCATTGGTTAATGCTCATCTAAGTGAGAGAGCCATACTACTAGAAAAGGAGATCAAGAATGGACAATATGACAATTTTAATTCATTTGGATTCATGAAGGCTGAGAAAAGAAGATCAAAGAAGGATAAGGATTGGGAGATGGGAAACGGAAGAATTATGCTGAGGGTGAAACCCCCAAAGACCGTAAACAGGGTCAAATTGTTAGATCCCCTTCCCTAACAATTACAAAACTTCGAGAAATTGTTTTAAAAACAATACGGGGAGGCTGTGATCAGGGTAAAAGGTAGTGTTGAGTTCAGATTATTTGATCCTATGGAAGTATTTGGATTCTGTGATGATGATCTACTGGTTCTTTGTGAAAATCACATCAAAGCAGGAGCAGGGAAGGAGACAAGGAAAGAAGTCAGTTTGTTCATGACAGTGGCTAATAAGGCTACAGGTGTGAGTAAAGAAGTGAGGAGCTGGCAGAGAAGGTTAGAGCTCAAAATGAATTAGACATGGACGTGAGGGACTTGACAAGATAGTTTGAGCAAGCTAGTGCTCGTACCAATGGAGCTAATGAAGCAGAAGGCGACCAGAGTGAATTAGTTGCTAAAGCTCCCAAGGAAGACGCTACAAGAGCAGATAAAGACACATCAGATGCAACAGGGGAGATTGGAGCTGACTAGACAAATCAAGAGTAGTCAAGGCGGTGAGATCCAACCTAAGGGGAGTATTGAAGATAAAGTATAGGTTGGACTCACATTAGATTACATTTTGTTTATATTACTATGTAATAGGTCTAATATTAATTTACTTTTATATGTTGTTTATTTTGCTTAGTTTTGTGGTCCAGCGAAACTATACTTCACTCATAGTTAGCTGTTTTAGTTCACCCTGCGAAACTATTGTTTCTACCTGGTGAAATTATAGTTTCGGCAGTACAGTTTCACTATGAGCAAAACTGTCTCTGAAACTAAGACTACTATATATAGATTTCATCATTTTCATTGTTGGGTAATCTTGCAAAACCTTAATCATTTATCATTGTTGCAAGAAACCTTTGTTAGCAGTTTATTCAAAGAAATATCATTATGCTTTGTTATTATTGAATGTATTGCTTCTAATTGTTCTTACTTTGATTCATTTTTGATTGTTCTTAATCTTCTTCATCTTTGTTATCTATTGTTGGTTTTTTGATATTGAACGATTCAACATCTCATTTGTACTGCAAATTGTTCAAATGGACCAATATATACGTATATATTAATATACATATATATGTATGTACATATACGTATACATACATTTATATATATACATATATGTATATATGCGCATATATATATGAATGTACATATACATATACATACATATATATATATATACAATATATATACATATATAATATATATACATGTATATATATATATACATATATATATACATATATATATATATATATATATATATATATATATACATGGGATTCTTAGTGGCTACCAGATGGAGATGAACATTATATATATACATACATATATATATACATATATATATATATATATATATATATATATATATATATATACATGGGATTCTTCAGCTATTGGGTGGTATGATCCCCAAGGCTGTGGCAAACTACTCTGATGAAGACAGGAAGAGAGTAGAGATTGATAGAAAAGCCATGAAAGACCTTCAGACTGCTCTTCCAAACTCTGTATACAAAGTTTCAAAAATTGCAAAACAGCTAAGCAACTGTGGGATGCACTGAAACTAATGTATGAGGGTTCCTCTGAAGCTAAAGAGAACAAGAAGGATCTCCTGAAGCAGCATTTTGAAAACTTCACCTTCAAAGCAGGTGAAACCATGACTCAGCAATACTTCAGGTATGTTGAGATTGTGGATACCCTTGTGGATGGAGGAGTTCCTCTTGAGAACAGGGACATTATAAGGAAATTCATGTCCTCACTTCCTAGGCAATGGAGACATTACTATATGGTGATCAAGAGGACCGAGAATCTCAAAACTCTCACTCTGACAGAGTTATATGGGATTCTTAGTGGCTACCAGATGCAGATGTACATGCAAGGTTCATCTGGCAACTCCAAGAATCATACGGGTTCAACCCATCATGTGGTTGAAAAGGATAGCATAGAACCCCAACATCATCTCATATGCTACCCTGACAACTCACCAAAGGATCCTTCATCACCTTCCCAGAGACACCAAGGGAGAACTACACTCAAGGAAGCCCATTCTAAGAGACAAGCTCTTCCCAAGCTTTTGTGTCTTCTGATGAAAGTTGTAGTAGCTTTCTGTTCACCCTTGAATACCTAGACTGTATCCATCCAGATGATCTGGAGTACATGGAGATAGTCCAGCAAATGGCTCTTCTCACTCATAGAGCGAAGAAGTTCTACAAGCGGACTGGAAGGAAGTTTCCAAGTAGTGCAACCAATGGAAAGTTTGGTCTGGACAAAGGCAAAGTTAAGTGTTACAATTGTAACTTGATGGGTCACTTTGCCAAGGAGAGTAAGGCACCTAGAATAAATGGTGGCTAAACACAGTCCAGACACAACTACACTAACAAAGCCCTCCACATTGAGAAGCCAAAGCAACAGGCTACTGTTGCTATTGAAGATGGAGGCTTTGACTAGAGGTTTTAGGTGGAAGATGCTTCTACAAATCAAGCACTGATGGAAGATCATGATGAAGGAAAGGCATTGGTACATCTCTGTACCCCTAAATGCATTGCTAAAGTTAATAGATATAGGTCCTACAACATGGATATGAGATCTGATCTTGAGTCCTTAAACATTTTAAAAGCTGATTTTAGAAACTCTGAAAATGATTATAAATTGAAGATAGAGGACTTAGAGAAAAGTATTTTAGTTCTAAAACATGAGCATACCGATTTTAGGACTCAAATCAAGGATCTCATAACCAAACTGACTGAGTGCCAGGTTGAGCTTCTGATCAGCAAAGCCAAGGCAAACAAGTGTGTTCTTGAAGAAGAGACCTTCAAGAACATGATATCCTGATCCCTGCACAACAAAGTGTGCTATCAAAACAAGCAGGGACTAGGATCAAATGAGATTGCTCCTCCACACACAATCTTGTTTGTAAGATCACCTAGGTGTGGAACTTGTGAAGATGAGCTTCCTCTCATAGATCCTTTCAGTGAAAATGATGAAGAAGTGATACTGAAGAATTCCTCTGAGAAGAGTGAAGAGGAGGATTCTAAGAGGGGCCACTATCCTTTTGATGAGAAGAAAAGCACTGTGATGACCAAGTCAATGAGGAAGAACTTGACAAGAAAGAGCAATAGGAAAGCAAGGAAGGCTTAAGAGATCAAGACTACTTTTGACTCTAAGTAGAAACAAGTTTTTATCTCTACAGGGTTTGAAGTAGTAAAGACTGAAAACATCAACCTCAACGTTTCTGCTAAGATTTCTGGTTCATGTTCAAATCATCTCAGTATCCTGAAGAAGACTGATCTGTTGTGTACCATTGCTACACAACCTAGACCATCAAACTCCAAGATTAGTCCTCAGCCCAAAAGGACTGTCTCAGCTTATGCAAAGATGAGGGTGGAGAAGGGATGTGACCAAAGTCAGTATTGTTCCCATAAGGCTCTTAGGAGGAAGAAGATGGAGTGTGTTATGTGTGAAAGTACTCATCATCTTTCTTAGGATTATCCATACAATCCTAAGGGTACTCTTCACATGATCAAACCAAAGGCTTCCAAGAGTTCTAAGAAGATTCAAGCTTTGGAAGGAAAATCTGTTTACTTTGAAAGCTCCAAAACCAAGAAGAAGGCAAATGGAAAATTGCCTTCGGAAGAAAAGTTGGTCTCGGAAGGAAGGAATACTTCTGAAGCACTGAAGTCTGCCGTAGTGTTAGCAGAATCTTCTAAAGGTCCGGTCTTCAAACTTCCGAGGTATCAAAAGCTTCCGAAGTATTGAAGGTCAAGCCCAAGACTCTAAAGGTGGTGTGGAAGTCTAAGAAAGACCAAGTGACTGAGAATTTTCCATCAACAACAGCTCAAGATCCTCCAAGCACAAAAATAGGATCTATTACTGTTGCATTACCTTCTGTTTCTCTTAATGAGCCCAAGACAAGTAAGGCTTGGGTTTCCAAATGTAACTAATCATTTTCTTTGTGCAGGGACAACTCATGACAAATAGAAATGTCTGGATCATTAACAGTGGCTATTCCAGGCACATAACAGGCAATAGGTCACTACTCTAGAACTTTGAAAGGATTTATGGAGGGCTAGTTGCTTTTGGAGGTGATGAAGGTGGTTACATTTCTGGAAGGGGCAAGGTCACAAATGGTAAGCTCATCATTGAAAAGGCAAACTTTGTTAGGGAGCTTAGGTACAATCTTCTAAGTGTATCCCAATTTTGTGATCAGAGTCATAACATGCTCTTTACAGAGCATGAGTTCATTGTTCTCAAGCCCGGGATGGTCATTCCTCACAAGCATATTTTTCTTAGAGCCCTAAGGAAATGGAACATGTACAAGATGGATTTGCAAGAAACATCTCCCTCTAGAGAAGTTTCATGCTTTCTGTCTAAAGTAAATAGTGATGAGTCTTTCCTATGGCATAAAAGAATGTGCCATGTAAACTTTAACAATATGAATAAACTGATTAAGAATGATTTGGTAACTGGAATGCCAAAGAAAGACTTTACAAGTGATGACCATTGTGTTGCATGCCTGAAAGGGAAGCAACACAAGGTATCTCACAAGCCTAAGGAAAGGAACTCCATCACTAGTCCCCTACACTTGTTACATATGGATCTCTTTGGCCCCACCAGTGTAATGAGTCTAGGAAGGACCTCTTATTGCTTAGTGATCACAGATGACTTTACAAGATTCACTTGGGTATTCTTCCTTAGAACTAAGGATGAGACTTTTGAGATTCTGAAGAGTTTCATCTTGAAGATTGAGAATCAATTTGATCACAAGGTCAAAACCATAAGATGTGATCAAGGAACTTAATTTATGAACCAAATCCTTGATACATTTTGTGATGAAAAAGGTATTACAAGACAATATAGTGCTCTGAGGACTCCTCAGCAAAATGGTGTTGCTGAGAGGAGAAACAGGACACTGATTGAAGCTACAAGAACCATGTTATCTGACTCTAAGCTGCCCATCACCTTCTGGGCATAGGCAGTCTACACTGCCTACTGTATGCAAAATAGGGTTTTAGTAGTTAAGACTCATGGCAGAACTCCTTATGTACTTTGGCACAAGAGGAAACATTTCATTGGTTTTCCCAGGTCATTTGCTTGTCGTTGCACCATCTTGAATACCAAAGATCGAATTGCCAAATTTGCTGAAAAATTAGATGATGGACACTTTATTTGATACTCTTCTCAAACTAAGGCTTACAGAGTATACAATCTAAGAACTAGAATTGTTGAGGAGTCAGCCAATGGGACTTTCAATGAACACACACCCTGTGTGGCTGGTTATGGTCCTAATTGGCTTTTTGATCTTCATTTAGTTACCAAGTGTTTTAACAAATCTTGTGAGACTATTTTAGGATTTGCAGAAAATTTAAATATAGGTGACCCTCATCCAAGATTTGAGTTGAGAAAACCTTTAAGTAACGCAACTTCAGCTCCAGTTGGGAGTACTTTTGCAAATGAGGTTTCTATCAGCACCACAATGACAAACTCAGCTCATATATCTAGTATACCTTCAAATTCTAGCTCAGAGGCTCCACAACTAGATAAAGGCACATCGAATGCATAAGACAATGATGGTAGTGGTGATAGTGATCAAGACTTTCTTGATGCTGATAACCACTCCATAGATGACAATATCAATGATGTCACACACTCCTTTGATCAAGTTTCTCTTGATAAGTATGCTGATGTGGTGGGAGAAACATCTATGCCATATCTAAATTTTTCTAATTTAGGTCTTTCATAGCAACTTGTTGTGATCCCTCAGCTAAGGATTCACAAGTCGCACCCCATGACAAACATGATTGGAGATGTTGTCACAAGGGTAAGAACAAGAGGGCAAACCCATGAAGCAAATGTTTGTCTACACTTTTGTTTCTTATCCCAGATAGGGCCAAAAATAGTTGATGAGGATCTAAAGGACGGAAGTTGGGTTAAAGCTATGCAAGAGGAGTTGTTTCAATTCAAAAGACAAAAAGTTTGGAACCTATGTCCTCTTCCTCGTAGGAAGACTATCATTGGAACCAAATGGTGTTTAGGAACAAGAAGGATGATAGAGGCTTTATCAACAAGAACAAAGCAAGACTGGAAGAAGGGATTGACTACACTGATGTCTTTGCTCTAGTAGCAAGACTGGAAGCTCTTAGGGTATTTCTGGCATTTGCTGCATCCAAGAATTTCAAGGTTTTTCAACTTGATCTAAAGTGTGCTTTTCTTTCTGGAGTCATTGATGAAGATGTGTACGTCAAACAACCATCTAATTTTGTAGATCCTGATCATCCTCCTTATGTCTACAAGCTTAACAAAGCTCTCTATGGGCTGCATCAATTACCCAGGAAGTGGTATGAGACTCTATCTCAGTATCATTGCAAACATGGATACAGGAGAGGTACTATAGGTTGAACAGTCTTCATCAAAGGATAGGGAAATGACATATTGTTAGTTAAAGTATATGTGGATGACATCATCTTTGGTTCAAATAATCCAAAGCTCTGCAAAGATTTTGAGAAGCTGATGAAGCATAGATTTGAAATGAGTTCCATGGAGGAACTTAATTTCTTTCTGGGAATTCAAGTGATGAAAGTTGAAGATGGCATCTTCATTAGTCAGTAAAACAATGTTCAAGACGTACTCAAGAGGTTCAACAAGACTGATTGTAAGATTGCTAAGACACCCATAGCTAGAAACCACTCCCTTGGACCTAATCTTGAGGGGGAGTGTGTAGATGAACCCTTATACAGGGCTATGATTCGGTCTCTTGTGTATATTACTGCTAGCAAGCCTGATATTATGTTTGCCGTTTGCATCTGTGCAAGATATCAAGCCAACCCTAAGATGTCTCACCTTATCACTGTCAAAAGGATTCTAAGATATCTTAAAGGTACCTCAACACTTGGTTTATGGTATCCTAAAAATCCTGACTTCAATATGTATGCCTATACAGATAGTGATTATGGTGGCTGCAACATGTCTACAAAGTCTACATCTGGGGGATGTCAGTTTCTTGGTGGAAGGGTTGTCTCATGGCAATGCAAGAAACAATCTTGTGTCTCTACATCAACTGCTAAAGCTGAATACATTGTTGTTGCAAGCTATTGTGCTCAAGTGCTTTGGATTCATAATCAGATGCTAGACTATGGGTTAAACATCAAGGAGACTCCCATTCACATAGACAACAACAGTGCTATCTCAATTACAGAGAACCCTGGTTAGCACTCAAGGACCAAACTCATCAACATCAGGTATCATTTTATAAGAGATAATTACGAAAAAGGATTAATTAAAGTAGTTAAAGTTCACAGAGATGAACAATATGCTGATTTGTTTACAAAGGCCTATGATGAACAGAGATTTAAATATCTAATATCAGCTTTTGGAATGATCAACTTTGAGTAGGTTTTTCTTAAAACTAATTCTTATTATTTCTTAAAATATGTGTGTCCTAAGTTGGCTAGTTCATCACTTTCATAAGCTCTTGTTTTGTGTGGATGAAAAACTTTTTGAAGATTTTCCTTAGATCAATGATAATTTTGAACCTTCGGAAGTTATGTTATTAACTTCAGAAGAAACTTATGCCTTTAAAACAACTAAATGCCTAAGTATTTTACCTTCGGAAGAATTTTCTGAAATATCTTTCGAAGCTTAAAATCTCCTTTGGCGCTTATATATTTTCAAGGACAACTTTCTTCCGAAGCACATTAACTCTCGGAAGTTTTCTTCTTGAACAAAACTCTCAAGTCTTAATTTTTCTTCCGAAGTCAAAAGTCCCAAAATCCTTAGAAAATTCTTCTGAAGTAATTTTAGCTTCGGAAGCTTTTTCATTAAAACTTCCGAAGATATTTTACTTTCGAAAGCTTTTTGACTTCCAAGAAAACTACTTTTTGACCAAAAGTAAACTACTTTTCAGAGGTGGGACCGACATTCAAACTTTAAAGTTTATCCTCTTTCATTAAACTTTATCTAAAATCCTTCTCACATATAAACCCAATAGTTTCCCCCTTCTTTCTATCATCTGCTTCTTCCTCCAAACCTAAAACCCTAAAATTTCTCTCTGAAATTACTTTCTTTCATCTTTCTTCATCCTTAAGCGTCTCAAAATGGCCAACCCTCTTCACAGAAATGACCCGAACCTTACCATACAGTTACACAAGAAAGTTAATCAGGTTGCTCAGTTAAGCTCTGAGAAAGATTCTTATTTCTCAGAGGTTTGCCATTTCTTAGCTTTGTCAAATTACTTCACCTCCCTAACCATTGTTCCTCTACTGTATGAGGATCATCTGCTAGAATTATGGAAGCCTGCAAAGAGGTCGTAATGCACGGGGAGAAGGCACTGTCTGCCACAGTGCAGGGGAGAACAGTCTTCATCACTCCGGCCATCATCAACATGCATCTTCAGCTGGATGATGAAAAGGGTGAGCTGTTCTTCTCGAAAGAAGCTGTAAATCATTCTTTTGAGTAGATGGGTTATGAGGGAGATTATTCTATCAAGACCTTCAGGAAAGGGAAGGTCTCATCCTAGTGGAAATTCCTATTCCATGTGGTTATCCACAGCTTATCAAACAAGCATGGTGGATGGGACCATATTCTTGAGGATCTCTCCTTCATTGTTTATGGAATGATTCAGGGGGGTCAAGTTTAGGTAGTCTTAGTTTGTTTATACTAATCTACTTGCAAACTTGGACTCTTTAGAATATTACATGTTCCCTAGATATGTCCAGTACATCCTTAACTGTGAACTGGGCTCACAGTTAAGGGGAACATGTAACATTTTAAACTGGGACAAATAAAGCCTGACATTTTTAAAATACTGAAAAAGCCTACTGTTGGCTTCTCTGGGGTAGAAACAGCCCTAGTCCCAAAAATGTTATAGCTCATTTCTCAACGTGACAACCTAGCAGCATCAGCTAGTGTTGAACCCACACCTTCTACATCCCAACCACCTAAACAGCTACAAATCACCCTCACCTACCAAAGAAAATCCAAACGAACCCGTACTCAGGCTATTCAGTCTGTGGAGTCCCCTAAACACTCACCCATACAGGAAGAAGTGGACACTAGAGCTCCCACTTCTTCTGAGGAGCAAACCACTCCCATCTCTTCAATGATCAGTGCTGAGGTTCCTAATGCTCAGCCTGATGAGCTTATAAGCAAACCTTCCTTAAGCCATCACTCTGAGTCTCAACACCCAAGTGAACAGCCTTCAGGGGACAGTTACCATCACCAGCCTTTAGATCTCAACCAACCAATCCCCAACCTTGATTTCTACACTGATGAAGATCTAGGTTTCATTGAGTACAATGATTCTCTCTTCTTTTCCCCTACTCAAAGAGAGATGAGTGCTTCTGAGGGTCCTACTTCTAGCCTTTATCAGTCACATACTACTAAGGTGGACACTTCCTAACCTATTCAGGATGTCCATATGGAAGAGGCTCTCACTTTTGAAAGTGATTACATCATTAAGACCTCAACCATGGCAACTCAGTCCTCTGACATCTCAACTGAAATTGCCAGTGAGCAGAGGAAATCCAACAACCAAGAACCTGAATCTAGTGGTGAGAGTGAGGACTTTGGTCCGATCATCTCATCCCCCAATGATTCTTCTCATGAAGATGAGGGGAAATTAAGACTAAAGGTGTAAAAACTATCTCAAAATTCACCTATTTAGTCTCCAAGGTTAGTTACCTTGAATCTCAAATGACTACATTGTAGAACAGGGTCAATGATCAGCAACTTGAGATTTCATATCTTAAGGAAAAACTAGCTAGGAGACTATTAAGAAGAGCTCAACTAGGAACACAAGAACCTATGGATGTGATTGACCTAGCTCCTGGCTCACCTATGCAAGTGGGTGATGCTACCAAAAAGGGGGAGAAAGGCATTCCAATCATAGAACCTGGGAGTTCTTCAAAGAGGATGGACAGTGAGGACTCACCAACCTCACTTGCAATTGTGCATTCTCAGCAACCTCCTCAAGTTCACATTGATGTGGACTACATAGACTCCTTCATACACAGTCTGTTTGAGGAAGGGATACGAAGGGCTATGTCATCTCCACCATCTTCTAATCACATCATTGGGTGGAGGTATGACAGCAACAGGAGAGCCCTAATCATCATTAGAGTTCAAGGGAAATACGAGATCTTCAACTTTCCGACATTGAACTTCTATGACAGTCTAGATTTAGTCAGCATGCCATTGTCAATCCAAGCAAATCAAGATAAGCTGACTAGTTGGCCCAAAGAATCCAAGACCGGATCACTACAGAGTTCAGCCTTAGATGAAGACTATGGCAATCAGGCAATGTCATCAGTCAACTGAATGTTAAGGCAGACCCTAAGATTAGTTTCATAGGGGAAACCTTAACTAAAGGCCTAGTGACAGACCTGAGAGCCCTATCTTATCACCAATAGCTGCTGTAGAGATCAATTCCCTTTTTGAGACACCTACCGGTAAAGGTGCTTCTCAACCTCTTTCTGGCCAGAGCTTGGAGGCTACATATGCAATGAAGGCCAAAGCTCTCTCCACCCTAAGGCATAAAGGTCTGTGAGTGACAAATGGAAAAGAAAAATGACTTGAGGAGATTGAGTAGGAGAAAAGAGAGAGGAAAAGGAAGTTGTAGGGAGAAAGTTCCTCCTCTGAGTCTGCAAGACTCATGGAGTCTACTATGAGGACTACCCCAGACCAAATACCCGAATGATGAGTTAAGGGCAGTCAGGAAAAACTGCCTGCAGATAAGGAATTATGACATAGACAATGTCATTTCTCTTCCCTTGGAGGAACTAAATGAACTGGTTGACCTGGAAAGGTCAAGGGAGAAAAAAGAAGCAGAAGATGTAGAGCTACTGGTACAAATCAAAGTAGACAGAAGAAAGAAAAGATTATACAAGCATGTGCTTACTCTCTCCCTAGTTCAAGAAAGCCCTGCATATGTGGATGTGGTTCAATAAGAAAATCGGGTAGATAAAGAAGAAGAAAGGATCAAGATGATCAACTACCTGAGTGCCACAGGCCTCTATCGGGAAGAAGCACTTCTTCCCTTATCCTTTGACTATATTGAGTTTGAGTATCTCAAAAAACATAAACTTCAGATAGTCAAGGAAAGAAAAACAACCAAAAGAAAGCTAAGGGAAGAAGCTGCTAAGTCAAGAGCCATCATCGAAAAGAATATGAAGAAGTCTGCAGATAGGCAGAGGATAACGAGCTTCTTGAAGCTGTATGGATTCTCCGAAGAAGACTTGGCCCCATGTCTCTATCCATTATGGATGAACATATAAAGGTGATCAAGCATAAGATAAAAAGTGGAGAGCTATTTGACTTACATTCCCCTCCAAGCAACCAAATTTTTTCCGCATGCATACTTTTCCTAAAGTTGGACCCCTTTCCGCTGCAACACTAAAAAGTCACCAACAAAATCAAAATCAATTCTAGATTACAACCGACCATGCTTTGATTGCCTTTTGACTAGTTACTATGACATGCCAGAGCTCACATCCTAATATATTAAAAAAAGGATAAAAGTACATAAAGTAGAAAACACATACTCAAGACCCTAATGTACATTTTACCAAAAGCATGGACTTTTCACCAACTAGTAAAAGTTGGTGGTCAACAGAGTTGCAAGGGAAAGTTGTCCAACTTTATATTAAAGTACAACGGATAAAAGCATGTGTTCAAAAGTCTTTAGTAGATAATCTGTCTTCACTTCTAGGCTTTGCAAGTCTTTGTCTGAAGCTTCGAAAGACTTTACTTTATGCTTTGGAAGATGTTGGTCTTGGCTTCGAAATATTTTATACTTTGAATATTTTGTAGTGCATGGTGTAAAACTTTGAAGCATTTCTACTTCTGCACTTCAGTGCATACATGCAGGAAGACATTGGATGTTTTAGGTGCATCAACCTTTATATAAACCTTACAAACTCCCCCTAGGCTGATGCTACCAAATATGAAGATCTTAGATGTTGATAGTCCTCATTAATGACCATGCCTATCTTCATCAAATGGTCAGGATCACTTAGACTCTCATAGTATATTCTCATCTCAAAGAGATCATGTAGAGGTAGATTGAACATGTCTTTCCATGTGTAGACATCTTCAATACCTTGGTCTCTGATCACATGCCATGTATCCGGATTAGTGGACTAAGTCCCGAACAAGATGGGTCTTCCTGTTGCAAGAGGAGCTACTGGAATGGGAGTTTTTTGAGCTTCCTGTTCATGCATTTACTTAGGATGTTCTGACTCATCCTGAGGTATGGAGGTGGATGACCCTATCTTCTTCTTCTTAGGCTTGGGCTTAGAGGCCATCCTTTTCATCTTCTTTGAACTTTTAACTAATAAGACTGGCTTGCTACACCATGGTGTTCTATCTTGTCTTTCTCAGTTGGGTCTACCTCCCTCATAGGTTCAGAAGGAGAGGAAGGTTGACCGTACTGTGGATCATAAGATGAACCTTCCAAAGACTCAGCATGAGGTCCAAGTTGAGTTGTCTTAAATGGTTTAACCTTAACCTCCACTTCTTGTGGGTCTTGACTTGGTGGGGCGTGTAAATCAATAATCTCTCCTTTTTAAATCTTCTTCGTGTTCACCCTTATGTACTCGTCCATGGTGGATAGAGATACAAGGCCAAGTCTCCTTGTGGATTATCCATAAAGCTTCAAGAAGCTCATCATCCTCTGCCTATTAGTAGACTTCTTTTGACTTTTCTAGATGATGGCTCTTGCTTTGGCGGTTCTTCTCTCATTTTCCTCTTTGTTGCCTTCTACTCTTTGAGTACTTAAAGCTCAAGTTGTTTGAGATACTCAAACTCAATGTACTCAAATGCCAAGGGAAGAAGTGCATCTGCCTGGTAGAGACATGTAGCACTCAGGTAGTTGATCATAGTTATCCTGTTAGTTTCTTTATCTACCTGAGGTTCTTGAGTTGCCATAGTTTCTTGCACATGGCTTTCTTAAACTGGTGAGAGAGTAGAAAATGTTTGTAAAGTCTTTTTAGTCTCTTTTCTTCCTTGATCTGAAGAAGCAATCTTGCATCCTCTTCTTCCTTCTTCTCTCTAGACACTTTAATGTTTGCCAGTTCATTAAGTTCCTCTATGGGAAGGGAGATGATTTGATCAATGTTATATTCATGGTTTGAAAGGAAGCAATCTTGACTGCCCTTAACTCATCATTCTAAGTATCTGGTCTGGGGGCAACGCTTATTATAGCTCGCATGAATCTTGAAGACCTATTAGAACTATCTACCTTTCGCATCCTCTTCCTCTCTCTTTCTCCTCCTACTCAATCTCCTCAGGAGTCATTTTCCTTTTCCTTTTGTCACTCACAAACCTTTGTGACTTAGGGTGGATAAGCTTTAACCTTCATTGCTTGGTATAGCATCCATGCTCTGGCTAGAAAGAGGCTATGATACACTTTCTCCAGCAGGTGTGTCATGGAGGGAATGAATCGCTGAAGTGGTTGAAGGTGAGGCAGGACTCTCAGGATCTATCACTTGGCCTTCAATCAAGGATTTCCCTTTAAAGCTAATCTTAGGGCCTGCCTCAACATCAAATTAATCGATGATATTTCCTGATTGTCTTTGTCTACATCTTTGAGTGCACACTTCAGTAATTCTGTCTTGAATCCTCCGAGCCAGCCTGCCAGCTTTCCTAGATGGCTTGGGTCAGCAACTGGCATGTTGATCAGGTCAAGACCTTCATAGTAGTTCAAGGTCTGAAAATTGAAGACCTCTTACTGCCCTTGAACTCTAGGAAGAATAAGGTCTCTTCTATTAGCATCATACCTCCACCAAAGTATGTAGTTGGAAGTTCCTTGAAGTGGAGATAATACAACCCTTAGTATACCTTCCTCAAAGAGACTCTGAATAAAAGAGTCTATAGGGTCCACATTAATATGAACTTGAGGAAGTTGTTGCGTATGAACTACAATTGAAGATGGTGAGTCTATAATGTCCATAATCTATGAAGAACTCCTAGGTTATGTTATTTTAATGACTTACTCCTCCTTTTTGGTAGCATCACCAACTTGCATAGGTGAGCTAGACGTTAGGTCAATCACATCCACAGGTTCTTGTGTTCTTAGATGAGCTCTCCTTAAAGGTCTCCCAACTAGTTTTTCCTTAAGATAAGAAATCTCAAGTTGATGATCATTGACCTTGTTGTGTAAGGTAGTCACCTAAGATTCCAAGAGACTAACCTTAGAGACTAAATAGGTGTATGTTTTTGACAGTTTTTGCAGCTTTAGTCTTAAACTTCCCTCTTCTTCATCAGAAGATTGATTTGGGATGAGATAATTGGATGAAAGTCCTCAATCTCACCACCAACATCAGGTTCTTGGCTATTGGTTTTCCTCTGCTAACTGACAGCTTAAAATGAAGTGTCAATGGGCTAAGATGCCATGGTTAAGGTCTTAATAATGTAATTAATTGTAGAAGTGAGAGCCCCTTCCATATGGACTTCCTAAACATGTTCAAGGAGATCCAACTTAATGTTAGGTGGATGATGTGGGCTAGACAGGGGAGTGGTAGGAGCACTCATCTCTCTTTGAGTAGGGGAAGAGTAGAGAGACTTATTGTAGTCACTAAATACTAAGTCTTCATCATCATAGAAGTCAAGGATAGGAATTGGTTGGATAAGATCTAAAGGCTGGGGATGGTAACTTTCCCCTAAAGGTTGTTCACTTGAGTGTTAAGACTCAAAGTGAAGGCTCAAGGTTGTTAGGCTAATGAGCTTATCAAGTTGAGGATGAGGAACCTCAACACTGGTTCTTGAAGGGATGGGAGTGGTTTGCTCCTCAAGAGAAGTAGAAACTTTAGTGTCCACTTCCTCTTATGTGGTTAGTGATATAGGAGCCTGCATAAGCTGAATAGCTAGTGCAGGGGTTCGTTTGGATTTGATTTGGTAGGTAAGGGTGATTTGAGGTTGTTTGGGTGGTTGAGAAGTGTAAGTATGGGTTCAACACTAGCTTATGTTACTAGGTTGTCACCTTGAGCAATAAGCTCTAACATTTTTGGGACAAGGGTTGTTTCTACCCTAGAGAAACCAACAGTTGGTTTATTCATGATTTAAAAGATGCAAGGCTTCATCTGTCCTATATCTATTTTCTTTAACTGTTAGCCTAGTTCATATTTATGAATGTATTGAACATACCTAGAAAACATAAAATATTTAAGGTGTCCAAGTTTGCAAGCGAATTTGTATAAACAAACTGAGAGTACTTGAACTTGACCCCCTGAACCATTCCATGCACTATGAAGGAGAGATCTTTGGAATCTGGTCCCAACCCCCGTGCTTGTTGGAAAGCTATGGATGACCACATGTAGTAAGCACTTCCACTGGGACGAGACCTTCCCTTTTCTAAAGGTCTTTATAGAGAAATCTCCTTCATAACCCATCTGCTGAAAGGAGTGGTTAACAGCTTCCTTTGGGAAGGACACCTCACCTTCCTCATCATCCAGCTGAAGATGGTTGCTAATGATGGCTGGAGTGATGAAGATTATCTTTCCCTGCACTGTAGCAGACATTGCCTTCTCCCCATCCATCAAAACCTATTGGTAGGTATTCCAAAATTCGAGCAGATGATCCTCATAAAGAATAGGATCAATGGTAAGGTAGGTGAAGTACTTTGACAGGGCCAAAAAACAGCAAGCCTCTGAGAAGCTAGGATCTTTCTCAGAGTTCAATAAAGCAACCTGATTTGTGTTGCATGTAAAGCTGCGTGGAGAAATCAGGGTAATTTATGTGGTTTAGGTTGACCATTTGAGAAAGCTTAAGTGTGAAGGAAATGAAGAACAAAGGAAGTTTATGAGAGAATTTAGGTTTTGCAAGGGTACAGAGGAAGAAGATAATATAAGAGGGGGGAACTATTAGGTATATATATGAAATTGATCTCAGATAAAGTTAATGAAAGAGGATAAACTTTGAAATTTGGAAGTCGGTCCCACTTCTGAAAAGTAGTTTTGTTTTACCCAAAAGTTAGTTTTCTTGGAAGTCTAAAATATTCTTAAGGTAATTTCTCTTCGGATGTTTTGATAAAAAGCTTCCGAAGCCAAAATAGCTTAAGAAGATAATTCAGGGAGTTTAGAAGTTTTTTCTTCGGAAGAAATTTAACACTTGAATGTTTTAGTAATTGCTTTTGGATGAAAGTTATTTTTTAAAACATGCAAGTATTTAAGAGAAAGTTAAGCTTCAGAAGAGATTTTGGAAATTTCTTTCGAAGGTATATTTTCTTAAGTAGTTGTTTGTTTTGAATACTTCAATTTCTTCATAAGGTATAAAAAAAACCTTCGAAGACCAAAAGATAAAATTTTCAAAAATCGAAAGAATGTCTTCTAAAAAGATTTTTCCTTCCAGAGAAAACCAAAGGCTTATGTAAGTGAGAGAATAGACAACTTTAGGACACAATAATGTTTTCGAAATAATATGATTAAGTTTAGAGAAAAGCTATTCAAATTTAATTATCCTAATAGCTGGAACAAGATATTTAAATCTCTATTCATTTGTGTCAACTTTGACTATTTTGATCAACAGATCAACATATTGTTCATTTATGTCACTTTGACTATTTTGATTAATCCATTTTCAAAATCATCTCTAATCAAATGATACCTGATATTGACGTGTTTTGTCCTTGAATGCTGCACAGGATTCTCTGTGATAGAGATAACACTATTTTTGTCTATGTGAATGGGAGTCTTTTTGAAGTTCAATCGATAGTCTAGCATCTGATTCCGAATCCAAAGCACTTGAGCATAGTAGCTTGCAGTAACAATGTATTCAGCTTCAACAGTTGATGCAGATACACAAGATTGCTTCTTACATTGCCATGAAACAACCTTTCCACCAAGAAACTGACATCCCCCTGATGTAGACATTGCAGTCATGTTGAATTTAGAATTTTTTAGATACCATAGGCCAAGTGTTGAGGAACCATTGAGGTATTTTAAATTTCTCTTGACGTGTGAAATCTTGGGGTTGGCTTGATATCATGCACAAATACATGTAGCAAACATAATATCAGGCCTGCTAGTTGTGCGGTACATAAGAGACCCAATCATAGCCCTGCAAAGACCAAGGGAGTGGTTTTTAGCTATGGGTGTCTTAACAACCTTACAATCAATCATGTTAAATCTTTTAAGTATGTCATGAACATAAGTTGATTGACTTATGAATTTGCCATCTTTAACTTGCTTCACTTGAATTCCTAGAAAGAAATTGAGTCCCCTATGGCACTCATTTCAAATCTATCCTTCATCTGCTACTTTAAGTCTTTGCAGAGCTTTGGATTAGTTGACCCAAAAATGATGTCATCTACATATACTTAAACTAGCATTAAGTCATTCCCTGTTCCTTTAATGAAGAGAGTTCCATCTGTAGTACCTCTTTTGTAGCCATGCTAACAGAACTACTGAGATAGAGTCTCATACCACTTTCTTGGTGCTTGATGCAATCCATAAAGAACTTTATCAAGCCTGCAAACATAATGAAGATGATCAGGGTGTGCAAACCCTCGTAGTTGTTTGACATACACCACTTCATCAATCACTCCATAAGAAAATCACACTTGACATCAAGTTGGTAGACCTTGAAGTTCTTGGATGTAGCGAAAGCCAAGAATATCCCAACAGCTTATAGTCTTGCAACAGGAGCAAAGATATTCGTATAGTCAATTCCTTCTTCTTGTATGTATCCTTAAACAACTAGTTATTTCTAAAAACCTATTTGGTTCCTATAGTAGTCATCCCATGAGGAAAAAGACATAGGTTCCAAACCTTTTGCCTTTTGAATTTAAGCATCTCCTCCTGTATAGCTTCAACCCAACTTTCATCCTTCAAAGCCTCATCAATATTCTTAGGGTCTATCTGTGATAAGAAACAAGAGTGGAAACATATATTTGCATCATGGGTCTGTTATCTTGTTTTTACCCCTGAATCAACATTTCCAGTGACGTTTGTGGTAGGATGAGCCTGATGAATCCTTAGCTGAGAAATCACAGCTAGTTGCTTAGAGAGATCAAAATTAGAAAATTTTAGATCTGGCACTGAGGTTTCTCCCACCACATCAAGAAACTTAACAAGTGAGACTTGATCTAATAAGTATGTGGCATCATCAATGTTATCTTAAATAGGATGGTTATCCGTATCTAGAAGTTATTGATCACTGTGAACATTACCATTCTCTCCTACATTTTACTCCTGCATTTGCGTTTTGTGCCTTTAAGCTGGAATTTGAAGGCATTTCATATGTATCAGATGAATTTGTCATTGTTATGCTGATAGGTTCTCCATTTGCAGGGTTGCTTACAATTGGAGCTGAAGTAGTGTGTGTTGAAGGTCTTCTCAACTTAAATCTTGGATGAGGATCACCTATGGGAAGTATATATGTAGACCCTAAAACATTCTCACAAGGTTTGTTAAAACAGTTAGTAACTAAATCAAGATTAAATAGCCAATCAGGAATACAACCATTTACACTTCGAGTGTGTTCATTGAAGGTCACATTGGTTGACCACCCCTCAACTACTCTAGTTTTGAGATTGTATACTCTGTAAACTTTGGCTTGAGAAGAGTATCCAATGAAATGTCCATCATCTAATTTCTTAGCAAACTTGGTAGTTTGATCTTTGGTATGCAAGATAGTGCAAGGACATCCAAAGTTCATAAGGATCTTACCATGTGTTTTAACTACTAAAACTCTATTTTGCACATCAGTCAATACTGTTTTGCACATAGCAGGCATTGTTGCCTGCCTCTGCCTAGAATGTGATGGGCAATCTAGAGTCAGACAACATAGTTCTTGTTGCTTTAATAAATGTCCCACTTCTCCTCTCAGCAACACCATTTTGCTAAGAAATCCTGGGAGCAATGTTTTCAGAACCTGATCGAATGTCAAACCGGAAGCCTTACTGGTTTAGTGGTCGGACTAGTTGGACCGGATTTAACTATATTTTAAATATATTTATATATGTAGTTAAATATACGTAATTTATATGCTTTCTAGTTACATTTTATAGTTATATATAAAACTTAACTATATTTTAAATATCCAACACAATAATTTATGGTTAACATCCCGTTTTTACCCATTAAAATAAAAAATAAAAACAATTCAAAACAGATCTGAACCAGTCTGGTTTCCTGGTCCGACCACCGGTTGGGAAGAACCGGTCGGTTTGAACCCTCAGAAACGATTCGTAGCAAAACGGACCGATCCCTAGGCGAACTAGTTGGACCAACCGGTCCAATCCAATCGCGAAAACACTGCCTGGGAGCACTGTATTGTCTTGTAATACCCTTTTTATCACAAAGTTTATGAAGGATTTGGTTCTTGAATTTAGTTTCTTGATCACATCTTATGGTCTTGACCTTGTGTTAAGATTGATTCTCAATCTTTAAGATGAAATTCTTGAGAATCTTAGGGGTTTCATCCTTAGTTCTAAGAAAAAAGACCCAAGTGAATTTTTTGAAGTCATCTATGATCACTAAAGAATAATTGGTCGTTTCTGTGACTCGTTACACTGGTGGGGCCAAAAAGATCCATATTTAACAAGTGTAGGGGAGTAGTGATGGAGTTTCTTTCCTTGGCTTGTGAGACACCTTGTGTTACTTCCCTTTCAGGCATGCAACATAGTGGTAATTACTGGTAAACTCTTTTTTTGGCATTCCAGTTACCAAGTCATTCTTAATTGATTTATTCATGTTCTTAAAGTTTACATGACACATTCTTTTATGCCAGAGGAAAGACTTATCACTAGTTTCTTTAGATTGAAAGCATGAAACTTCTCCTAAGGGAGATGTGTCTTGCAAATCCATCTTTTATATGTTCCCTTTCCCTAGGGATCTAAGTAGGATATGCTCTTGAGGAATGACCACCCCGGACTTGAGAACAATGCACTCATGCTCCGTAAAGAGCATGTTATGACTCTGATCACAAAATTGGGATACACTCAAAATATTGTATGTGTTGATACATATGTCCCTAATTTATGTGCTTAATGTAAAAGTCTTTCATGTCTTACACATATGTAATGAATGGGTTTAATGAAATATAATATGTGGTTCATGTTTATAATGTTTAAATTTCATAGTATTATTGTGGGTTAAAGTATAATGAACTTACTATATAGGTTTGAGGTTGTTGTGCATAGTTCTTAGTCAATAATGATTGAGAAATGTGTTCAAACTTAGTCGTATGAGTCTTCATGCGAATGGACCATGCTTATGGACCATACGCATGAATACATCATGCTAATGGACCAGTCGCATGACTGAACCAGGAGACTAGATCAGTCACACGATTGCGACATAAGATTGACTCAGTCACACCATTGAACTTCAATCGCACGATTAGAAACCCATAACCTATAAATACCACTTAATTCGTGGAAAAATAAGGACTTGGAGAAACACTTAAGAAACACTTGATACTCATATGAACCCTAGCTGTCAAGAACGTCCAAAGAAGCCTATCTAACTTCATAGATCAATCCTGGTCAATCTTTACTCGTTCATAATGTTTGGTTTAAATCTTATATCGATCGGGTAATTGTTCTCACTGATTGGATCGCCAATCAAATAGGATTCTGCACTATTTAATTCGGTATAAAGGTAGAATCTGTTAGTATTCCGTACGTACACGGTCCTGACAAGTGGTATCAGAGCTTTGGCTCTTCATTTTGCATTTGATTCAATTAGAATTGTGTCAAACCTCACGTTTTAACTCAAAAGAGTTAGCTTTTTTGCTCCACTGTTGTTTTCCGACGTTTACAGGCATTCAAGTTGAACTTTTTCGTCATGCGGCAGATTAGGGTTTCTGGGTAAATCATAATTCATGTCAAAATTCAAAAATTTTCAAGCACATCAGCCTTCAGTCGCTCGAATAGCTCATTCATACGATTGAGTCATCCGCATTGTCCATTCGTACGACTGAGCCATCGACATAAGTCATCCGCATTGTCCAATCGTACGACTGAGCCATCCGCATTACTCATCCACATTGTCCATTCATACCACTGAGTCATCCGCATTGGTCATCTGCATTTGTCCGTTCGCACGACTGAGTCATCCGCATTGACTCATTAGCATTTGTCCAATCGCACGATAGACTCATCCGCATTTGTCCAATCACACGATTGACTCATCCGCATTAGTCGAATCGTATGATTGAGTCATCCGCATTTGTCCAATCGCACGAGTGAACCGCCCTTGTTTTAAAGTACAAAGTTTATAGAAATGGAAGATCAATTCACTGTCTTTACTACCGAAAGGGACTCTTGGATCCAAAATATTCTGCTTTTGGAAAATGATATTGGGAATCATAATAAACCACCAAAGCTTATAACCTTAGATGATCATCCATAATGGAAGCAGAGGTTCGATTCTATCTAAATATAGTTGATCTCAATCTTTGGGCATCCATTGAGACAGGTTACACTATGCCAGTCAGTGCTGATGGAGTAAAGCTGACTCTCGGAGGAATGAATGACAGTCAGAAGGTTAAGTACAATGCCGAAAAGAAAGTGTATGCCCTGTTGACTAAGTCAATACCTAAAGATATCTTTCATAAATTCTTTGAGAACAAGCAGACAAAAAAGTTATAGGAAGCATTGGAGAAGAGATATGATCAGAATGCAACACTAAAGGCTCTGAAGGCTAAGGCTCTCAAGAAGGAGTTTGATAACTTCTCTTCAATAGGGAAAGAGAGCTTGGATGACATCATTGACAGGTTCTACCATCTAATGAGTGAGCTGCACACTCATGCTGTAACAACATCTATGGAAGATAAAGAGTCAATTGCAGACGGTTTGCTGGAGAAATAGGTTTCGTTTGTGTCTAATCTAAGACAGAATGATATTCTTGCAAAGTTAGACATAAATGACTTCATCTTGAAATTAAGAGAAGAGGAACTGAGAATGAAGTACAGTTCATAGAAAGGATCCTACGATCAGAATCCTTTACTTTAGAACTCTTTTTCAACTCCAACCAGTTCAGGAGTAACACTTCAAACCGCTTTTGTGTCTAGTTCCATGGCTCCTACTCAATCCACTGCTTCAGGAAAAGAAACGTCTGGGTCCTCATCGACTCAATACATAGTGCCTGAAGCCAACACTACAAAGTTAAAGACTGAGAATCTCAATAATGTCATAGTGGAGGTTGTGAACGAGCACATGGATCTTCTTGCAGCTGTTGTCCAATCCTATGATGGTTTAGTTGTTGGGAAGATTGGGAATTGTCATCTTGCATATGAAGTATATGATCAAGTTGACGAGAACGAGCTAGAGAGGATGGATATCATGTGGGCTCTTGCAAGTGCAGTTAGACGAGCCAAAATGTTCGTTTAGAAGATTGGGCAGAATTTAGTAGCCATAAAGGACACAACGTTTGCTTTTGACAAAACCAAAGTCACTTGCTTTAATTGTGGTGAAAAGGGGTATTTTAAACGAGAATGCGTAAAGCCTAAGAAGACTGGAAATGGAAATCTATTTTCCACCTTCAAGCGTCAAGACAAACCCATGCGTGGGGCTACCTCTTCAATCAAAGAGACAATTGCCTTGACTACTCAAAGTGATGAAGGGCAACACTGGACCTTCAACTTTATGTGTCGAGGTGATTCAAACATTGCCTGTGTTGAGGGACTGGATGATGGTTCTGTGAGTGAAGGTGAGATCATAGTTGAGCAAGTAATATGAGATATTGAAGAAGCTATGATCATGGTACATCGCTTAGTTGAGGAAGAGCTGAGAGCAACAAGTTCAGAATCTCCAACAACCGAAGAGTCTAACTCTGCATTGATGGCTGATTCAACCAATTCCTCACAGGTAAGTACTAAAGAGCAACTATTTGAAAAACATGCTTGTGATGAATGTAATAAATTTAGAGAAAGCATTGATTGAAATTTGCTAGGTTATTAGACCACAATGATAACTTAGTAAATTATTTACAACTGTGCACTGAAGCTAGTCGGATTTTAAAACAAAATATGTGTAGTTACAATGAAAAAATAGAACTTTTGAGAAAACAACTAAGGGAAACCGAGGTTGTTGCTTTCAATCAAGCAAATTATATAAAGTTATATTCAAATACTTTGGAAGAAACCAAGAAAGAAAAAGCAGTTTTAGAAGGCGAAGTTAATTCCTTAAACAAAAACTACACAGTTGGACTAGTTCTTCTCACATAGTTCAACTCTTAGTGAAAGAACAAAATAATAAGGAAGGGTTGGGTTACAAGGTAGTTCCACCACCACATGAGATTCTGTTAAATGCTAAATGTAGAGCTGTAAATACAACTCAGTAAAGGATCATGTGGTGTTGACTCCTCTGGTTAGTGATCCTGATTTGACAAGTACACCTATGACGGAAAGCACTAAATAGAAGGAGTCTACCTTGGAATCAAAAGGAAAGATACCTATTGTTAATTTGGATACTAAATTTGAAAAGGTTAATGTAAGGTCAGGTTCACACATGTCTTCCTCTAAACCCAAAATGACTAAATCAATTAACCAAACCCGTGTTACACGTCAAAGTCCAAACAAACTAAAGGCTAAAGTGGTTAAAAATGTTTGACAAATTAATTTTGTTAAAGAAGCAGAAACATCTAAATGAGAGGTGACTAAACCAAACCAGACTCGTGTTGCACCTATACCATATGCAACCCCATGTAAACAGTTTCCTCAACTTGTAGAAGGGAGATCATGCTACAGTTGTGGTAAAAGAGGACATATTTTCTCTCATTTTCCTTATTATCAGACTCCCAGAAAGAAAATTGAACTTTATGACACAAAACAAAGTTCTTCTAAAAGGAGTTATGTTATTCCTCCTAAGAGAACTAATGAACCTAAAGTTCAAACTATAAGCCAGTCATCTATTTATCACAAACAGGCCTTACACAAAACTGGCTTATGGAAAGAAAAGTCAAGTAAATTGTCTAATAATGAGAACAATAAGAAGAACGATATGCCCTTAACTAGGAGTTTGATTTATGAGTCCAAATGAGCTCGTGAAAATAGTAACTCGTCTTTCCGCCCTGGTCCAAATAAGTAAGACTTCAAAAGTCCAATGGAAATAGAATAGGTGAAGTGGGTTGAGTTTATGATGTGTGATTCCTCTGGGTCACCCAAGCCAGTGAAAGGCTTGGGTCCCAAACCTTAAATAATCATTTCCTTTGAATGTGCAGGGTGTCCGCTACAGTGCTATCACAAATACCTCGATTGTTGATAGTGGGGCGTCTAGGCACATGATGGGGAACTTGTCTCTCAATTTCAATGTCAAACAAATTAAAGGAGGACATGTATCATTTGCTGGGAATAAAGGAGGATATATCAGTACTCAGGGCGTGGGAAACCAGAAAGTCAAGTTTGATAAGGTCAACTACATTCAACAACTACAAAACAACTTGCTTTCAGAGTCTCCTAGATCTGTGACAAGGGCTTCAAAGTTGTGTTTGACAACAAGAAGTGCTATATGCTAAAAAAGGATTACGTTATCCCGAAGGACAAAGTCTTAATGTCAGCTACAAGATATAACGATTTATATGTCATGGATCTATCAAAAGCCTCCACAACTGATGAGAAAGTTCAATGCTTATTGTCAAAGGCAATAGAGAGGGACTCAATATCTAGGCATAGGAGAATGGGACACACAAATCCACGAAAGATGAATCACTTGATATAGAATGATCTAGTGAATCGCGTGAATGTCAAGAACTTCAAGCTTCTGGATTTTTGCGTAGTATGTAAGAAAGTAAACAGACCATGAAGTCTCACAAGGCAAAGAAAGTTAATTCCATTTGCAGGATCATTGAAGGGTGAAGAGTTACAACACAACAACACAAAGAGGAGATAAACTAAACTTAGATCAAACAGTAAACTGGATTAACCAAGTGGTGACACTAGGAACACAAGTAATATATGAGACAGAACACAAAGAACACAAGTCTTTGGTTTTCAAGAATGCAGTATATTGCCTTCTCTATGTTCTATAACAAGTGTTACAAAAGCATATTCGAAAGATACAAGAACATGAGATACTTATACAACATCCTACAGCCGGCTATACTTTGAAAGCCAGCTGGATACAATTGACTAGACACATACAAAATCAATTGTAGAGTCAAAAGGTAGATTGCCTTTTGACTAGTGACTATGACATGCCATAGCTCATATCCTTATCTATTACAAAAAAGGATAAAGTACATAAAGTAGAAAGTTACAGACTCAAGACCTCAATGTACAGTTACCAAAAGCATGGACCTTTTCACCAAACCATGTTAGTTGGTGACTTGCAGAGTTGCAGCGGAAAGGTGTCCAGCTTTATGGAACAGTACATCAGATAAAGCATGTTACTAAAAGTCCTTGAAAGAAATCTGTCTTCATGAACTTGAAGCTTTAGAAGACTTTGTCTCTGAGGCTTCGGAAGACTTCATCTTTGGCTGCGGAAGATGTTGGTCTTGGCTTCGGAAGATTTCACACTTAGAGTATTTCTGTTGCACGTGTGAAACTTCCAAAGCATTCCACTTTAATGCACTTGTGCAGCATGCAGGAAAGACTAAAGATGTTTAGGTTGCATCAGCCTCTTCATTAATCTCTACAACTCCCCCTAGGCTGATGCTACCAAAACATTTAGAAAACTTCAGATATTAACATTCCTCATTAGGATGATCACGATTCCATTCTTCATAAGATTATCAAGATCCTTCAGGCTGTCAAAGTGTCTTCTCATGTCAAAGAGATCATGCACAGGCAATCGAAACATATCTTGCCATGCATAGATGTCTTCAATGCCTTGATCTCTAATAACATGCCACCTTTCTGGATTTGTGGTGTATGTCCAAGACAAGATGGGTCTTCCTAATGCTAGAGGAGCTACTAAAGTTGGAGTTGATTGAGCATCCTATGGTTGCACATCCTCAGGCTGTTCTGATTCATCCTCAGGTTCAAAAGGGGATGCAGGCTTCTTCTTCTTACACTTTGGTTTAGAAGCCATCCTTTTCCTTCTCTTTCCAAATTTTAACTGAGAAGACTGGCCTGCAGCACCAGATTGATCTTCAAAGTCTTTCTCAGTTGGGACATCCACGCTCTCAGGTTCAGATGGAGAAGGAGGTTGACCCTGCTGTGGATCAGAAGATGAAGCTTGCAGAGCATTAGCAGGAGGTCCAGGTTGTGTTGTGTCTGTTTGTTCAACCTTAAACTCCACTTCAGGTGGGGCCTAACTTGGAGTGGAGTGTAAGTCAGTGGGCTCTCCACTCTTAATCTTCTGCTTGATTACCCTGATATGCTCATCCATAATGGATAGAGACATGGTTCCAAGTCTCCTTCCGGAGAATCCATACAGCCTCAAGAAGCTCATCATCCTCTGCCTATGAGCAGACATCTTCATGCTCTTTTGGATGATGGCTCTTGACTTTGCAGCTTCTTCCCTCAGCTTCTTCTTTGTTGTCTTTCTTTCCTTGACTAACTCAAGCTCAAGTTGTTTTAAGTACTCAAACTCAACATAGTCATAAGGTAAGGGAAGGAGTGCATCTGCCTATAGAGGCCTGTGGCACTCAGGTAGTTAATCATCTTGATTCTGTCCTCTTCCTTATCTACCTGAGGTTCTTGGTGAACCACATCCTCTTGTTCAGAACTTTCTTGAACTGGTGAGAGGGTAGGCATACCCTTGTACAGTCTTTTTCTTCTTCTCTCTTCTTTGACTTGTACTAGGAGTTCTGCATCTTCTGCCTCCTTCTTCTCTCTTGACCTTTCAGATCAACCAGTTCATTCAATTCATCCAAGGGGAGAAATAACACTATCTATGTCATAGTTCCTAGTTTGCATATAGTTGATCTTGACTGCCCTTAACTCATCATTCTGAGTATCTGGTCTAGGGGCAGCCCTGATTGCAGACTCCATGAGTCTTGGAGACTTAGTAGAGGAACTTTCTCCCCTTAGCCTCCTTTTCCTCTCTCTCTCCTCCTCCTCAATCTCCTCAGATGTCATATTTCTTTTCCCGTTGTCACTCTCAGACCTTTATGACTCATGGTGGAGAGAGCTTTGGACTTCATTGCTCGTTGCAACATCTGAGCTTAGGCCAGAGAGAGGTTGAGAAGCACCTTCACCAGCAGGTGTCTCAGAAGGAATATGGATCTCTACAGTAGTTGGAGATGATGAGACAGGGCTCTCAGGTTCTGTCACTGGGCCTTCAGTCAAGGTTTCCCCTATGAAGCTAATCTTAGGGTCTGCCTCCACATCTAGTTGACCGATGACATTGCCTGATTGCCTTAGTCTCCTTCTTAGACTGAACTCTGCAATGATCCTGTCTTGGATTCTTTTAGCCAGTCTGTCAGCTTGTCTTGATGGGCTTGGGTTGACAAGTGGCATGTTGACTAGATCCAGACCTTCATAGTAGTCCAAGTTCTGAAAATTAAGGCTTCTTGTGTCCTTGAACTCTTATGATAATGAGGGCTTTCCTGTTGTTGTCATACCTCCACCCAATATGTGATTGAAGGATGATGAAGGTGACATAGCCCTTGGTATCCCATCCTCAAACAGACTCTGTATGAAGGAGTCTGTGTAGTCCACATCAATGTGAACTAGAGGAGGTTGCTGAAAATGCACGGTTGCAAGTGAGGATGGTGAGTCCTCAATGTCCATTCTCTTGGAGGAACTCCCAGGTTCTGTGGCTGGAATGACTTTCTCCCCCTTTTTGGTAGCATCACCCACTTGCATAGGTGAGCTGGAGATAGGTCAATCACATCCACAGGTTCTTGTGTTCCTGGTTGAGCTCTCGTAAAGGCTCTCCAGCTAGTTTTCCTTAAGATATGAAATCTCAAGTTGCTGATCATTGATCCTATTTTGTAAGGTAGTCACCTGAGATTCAAGGTGACTGACCTTTGAGACTAGGTAAGTGCATGTTTTAGACATTTTTTGCACTTTAGTCTCAGATCCCCCTCATCTTCATCAGAAGAATCACTGGGGGTGGAGAAGATTGGACCAGAGTCCTTTCTCTCATGACCAGTTCTAAGTTCTTGGCTACTAGATTTCCTCTGCTCACTGGCAGTCTCAGTTGAGATGTTAGTGGGCTGAGTTGCCATGGTTGAGGTCTTAATGATGTAGTCACTTTCAGAAGTGAGAGCCTCTTCCATATGGACATCCTGAACAGGTTCATAGTGTCCACCTCAGTTGTAGGTGACTGATGTGGGATAGATGTAGGAGACTCAGTAGTACTCATCTCTCTTTGAGTAGAGGGAAAGAAGAGAGATTCATTATACTCACTGAAACTATATCTTCATCAGTATAGAAGTCAAGGTTGGGAATGGGTTGGTTAAGATCTATAGGCTGGGATGGTAACTGTCCCCTGAAGGTTGATCACTTGAGTGTTGAGACTCAGTGATGGCTTAAGGCAGTAGGGCTAATGAGCTTATCAGGCTGCATGAGGAACCTCAGCACTGATTCTTGAAGAGATGGGAGTGGTCTGCTCCTCAGGAGAAATAGGAGCTCCAGTGTCCATTTCTTCCTGTATGGGTGAGTATATGGGGACCTCCACAGACTGAATAGTCTGAGCAAGGGTTCGTTTGTATTTCTTTGGTAGGTGATGGATATTTGAGGCTGTGTGGGTGGTTGGAAGTAGCAGGTGTGGGTTCAACACTAGCTTGTGCTGCAAGGTTGTCACCTTGAGCAATGAGCTCTAACATTTTTTGGACTAGGGCTTTTTCTACCCCAAGAATCCAACAGTGGACTTTCTCAATATTTTAAAGATGTCGGGCTTCATCTGTCCGAATTTGAGAATGTTACCAGTTTCCCTTAACTGTGAGCCCAGTTCACAGTTAAGAATGTACTGGACATATCTAGGAAACATGTAATATTCTAAGGAGTCTAAATTAGCAAGCAAATTTGTATAAACAAATAAGAGTACCTGAATTTGACCCCTTGAACCATTCCATGGACTATGAAGGAGAGATCTTCAGGAATCTGGTCCCATCCACCATGCTTGTTTGATAAGTGTGTGGATGACCACATGGAGCAGGAATCTCCATTGGGATGAGACCTTCCCTTTCCTGAAGGTCTTTATAGAGAAATCTCCCTCATACCCCATCTGCTCAAAGGAATGATTAACA
This sequence comes from Flaveria trinervia, assembly GCA_025506515.1. Classification (NCBI taxonomy): domain Eukaryota; kingdom Viridiplantae; phylum Streptophyta; class Magnoliopsida; order Asterales; family Asteraceae; genus Flaveria; species Flaveria trinervia. The sequence goes on from CM046444.1 coordinate 41,679,582, forward strand.
GCTTCCTTTGGGAAGAACACCTCACCTTCTTCATCATCCAGCTGAAGATGTCTGTTGATGATGGCCGGAGTGATGAAGATTGTTCTCCCTGCACTGTGGCAGACAGTGCCTTCTCCCCATCCATAATGACCTCTTGGCAGGTCTTCCAGAATTCAAGCAACTGATCCTCATAGAGTGGAGGATCAATGGAGAGGGAGGTGAAGTAGTTCAAGAGAGACAGGAAAGACAAACCTCTGAGAAATGAGGATCTTTTCAGAGCGTAACAGAGCAATTTGATTGTGTTGTCTGTGTAGCTGCATGGTAAAGTTGGGATCATTTCTGTGAGCAAGGTTGGCCATTTTGAAGTAGCTTAAGAACGAAGGAAGAAGAAAGAAAGAAATTCAGAGAGAAATTTGGGTTTTTAGGTTTGGAGGAAGAACAGATGATAGAAAGAGGGGGAAACCGTTGGGTTATATGTGAGAGGGATTTCAGATAAAGTTTAATGAAAGAGGATAAACTTTGAAATCCGGATGTCGGTCCCACCTCTGAAAAAGTAGTTTACTTTTTGCTCAAAAAGTAGTTTTCTTGGAAGTCAAAAAGCTTCCGAAGGTTAATTATCTTCGGAAGTTTTAATTAAAAAGCTCCGAAGCTAAAATGACTTCGGAAGAATTTCCTGAGAGATTTGAAAATTTTGCTTCGGAAGAAAAATTAAAGCTTGAGTGCTTTGAGTGTAAACAGACAAAGCTCCAGAGTTAATTTTGCTTCGGAAGTAAATGGTCCTTAAAATTTAGTAAGTGTCTGAGACAAATATTTAAGCTTCGGAAGATAAATTTGAAACTCTTCCAAAGGTAAACTTCTTAGACAGTTATTTAATTTGAAGGCATGATTTACTCCGAAGTTAAAAAACAAAACTTCCAAAGTATCAGAAATTTTAAAAATCTAAGGAAAGTCTTCAAAAAGAAATTTTCATCCAAAGAAAACATGAGCTTATGAAAATGATGAACTAGACAACTTAGGACACACATTTTTAAGAAATAATAAGAATTAGTTTTGAGAAAAGCTTACTCAAGGTTTATCATCCAATAGCTGATATAAGATATTTAAATCTCTATTCATCAAAAGCCTTTGTAAGCAGATCAGCATATTGTTCATGTGTGTGAACCTTGACTAGTTTAATTAATCGCTTTTCATAGTTATCTCTTATTAAATGATACTTGATATTGATGTGCTTTGTCCTTGAGTGCTGCACAGGGTTTTCTGTGATGGAGATAGCACTGTTGTTGTCTATGTGAATGGAGTCTCCTTGAAATTTAACCCATAGCCCAACATCTGATTTTGAATCCAAAGTACTTGAGCACAATAGCTTGCAGCAGCAATGTATTCAGCTTCAGCAGTTGATGCGGAGACACAGGATTGTTTCTTTCATTGCCATGAGACAACCCTTCCACCAAGAAACTGACATCCCCCAGATGTAGACTTTGCAGTCATGTTGCAACCACCATAATCACTATCTGTATAGGCATACAGATTAAAGTCAGAATTCTGGGATACCATAGGCCAAGTGTTGATGCACCCTTGAGGTATCTTAGAATCCTCTTGACAGTGATAAGGTGAGACATCTTAGGGTTGGCTTGATATCTTGCACAAATACATGTAGCAAACATGATATCAGCCTGCTAGCAGTAAGATACATAAGAGACCCAATCATAGCCCTGTATAAATGCTCATCTACACACTCTCCCTCAAGATCAAGACCAAGAGAGTGGTTTCTGGCTATGGGTTTCTTAGCAATCTTACAGTCAGTCATATTAAACCTCTTGAGTATGTCGTGAACATACTTTGACTGACTTATGAAGATGCCATCTTCAACTTGCTTCACTTGAATTCCCAGAAAGAAATTGAGTTACCCCATGGCACTCATTTCAAATCTCTCTTTCATCAGCTTCTCAAAGTCTTTGCAGAGCTTTGGATTAGTTGAACCAAAGATGATGTCATCCACATATACCTGAACTAGCAGTATGTCTTTTCCTTGTCCTTTGATGAAGAGAGTTCCATCTATAGTACCCCTCCTGTATCCATGTATACAGAGATACTCAGATAGTGTCTCAAAACACTTCCTAGGTGCCTGATGCAGCCCATAGAGAGCTTTCTCAAGCTTGCAGACATGATCAGGATGATCAGGATCTACAAAACCAGGTGGCTGTTTGACATAAACCTCTTTATCTATCACTACATACAAAAAGGCACACTTCACATGAAGTTGAAAAACCTTGAAGTTCTTGGATGCAGCAAATGCCAGGAATATCGTAACAGCTTCTAATCTTGCCACTGGAGCAAAGACATCAGTGTAGTCAATCTCTTCTTCTTGTGTGTATCCTTGAACAACCAGTCTAGCTTTGTTCTTGATGATGATGCCTCTATCATCTTTCTTGTTTCTAAAGACCCATTTGGTTCCAATGGTAGTCTTCCCAGAAGGAGAGGACAAAGGTTCCAAACTTTCTGCCTTTTGAATTCAAGCAGCTCTTGTTGCATAGCTTCAACCCAACTTCCATCCTTTAGAGCTTCATCAACTTCTTTGGCTCTATCTAGGATAGAAAAAAAGAGTGAAGACAAACATTTGCTTCATGGGTTTGTCCTCTTGTCTTTACCCCAAGATAACATCTCCAATGATGTTTGTGGTAAGGTGAGACTTGTGGATCCTAAGCTGAGGGATTACAGCAAGTTGTTGAGAAAGATCTAAATTTGAGAAATTTAGATGTGGCATAGATGTTTCTCCCACCACATCAGCACACTTTTCAAGTGAAACTTGATCCAAGCAGTGTGTGAATCATTGATGTTCTCATCCCCACTGTGGTTAGTGGCATCAAGAAATTCTTGGTCACTGTCACCATCACCATTGTTGTCTTCCACAGTTGAGGTGTTCTTATCTAGTTGTAGAGCCTCTGAGCTGGAATTTGAAGGCATACCAGATGTATCAGCTGAATTTGTCATTGTAGGGCTGATAGAAACCTCATTTGAGAAGTGGTTACAACTGGAGCTGAAGATAGTGTCTTGAAGATCTTCCTAGCTCAAATCTTGGATCAGATCATCTGTATTCAAATTTTCTACAGATCCTGAAACATTCTCACAAGATTTGTTAAAACAGTTGGTAACCAAATCAAGATCAAACAGCCAATCGGAACCAGAACTAGTAACACAAGGTGTGTGTTCATTGAAAGTCACATTGGCTGACTCCTCAACAATTCTAGTTCTGAGATTATATACTCTATAAGCCTTAGCTTGGGAAGAGTATCCAATAAGGTGTCCATCATCTAATTTCTTAGCAAACTTGGCAATTTGATCTTTGGTATTCAAGATGGTGCAAGGACATCCAAATAACCTGAGAAAACCAATGAAAGGTCTCCTCTTGTGCCAAAGTTCATAAGGAGTCTTGCCATGAGTCTTAACTACTAAAACTCTATTCTACACATAGCAGGCAGTGTTGACTGCCTCTGCCCAGAAGGTGATGGGCAGTTTAGAGTCAGACAACATGGTTCTTGTTGCTTCAATCAGTGTCCTGTTTCTCCTCTCAGCAACACCATTTTGCTGAGGAGTCCTGGGAGCACTAAATTGTCTTGTAATACCCTTTTCATCACAGAATGTGTCAAGGATATGGTTCTTAAATTCGGTTCCTTGATCACATCTTATGATCTTGACCTTGTGATCAGATTGATTCTCAATCTTTAGATGAAATTCTTCAGATTCTCAGGAGTCTCATCCTTAGTTCTAAGGAAGAAAACCCAAGTGAGTCTTGTAAAGTCATCTGTGATCACTAGATAGTATAAGGTCCTTCCTAAACTCAATACACTAGTAGGGCCAAAGAGATCCATATGTAACAAGTGCAAGGGAGTAGTGATTGAGTTCTTTCCCTTAGGCTTGTGAGATACCTTATGTTGCTTCCCTTTCAGGCATGCAACACAGTGGTCATCACTTGTAAACTCTTTCTTTGGCATTCTAGTTACCAAGTCATGCTTAATTAGTTTATTCATGTTCTTAAAGTTTACATGGCACATTATTTTATGCCATACGAAAGACTCATCACTATTGGCTTTAGACAGAAAGCAAGAAACTTCTCCAGAGGGAGAGGTTTCTTGCAAATCCATCTTGTACATGTTTCCTTTGCTGGGGGCTCTAAGCAGGATATGCTCATGAGGAATGACCACACCAGGCTTAAGAACAATGCACTCATGCTCAGTAAAGAGTATGTTATGACTCTGATCACAAAATTGAGATACGCTTAGAAGATTGTATCCAAGCTCCTTTACAAAGTTTAACTTTTGTGTGCTGAGCTTACCATTTGTGACCTTGCCCCTACCTGAAATGTAACCACCTTCATCTCCTCCAAAAGCAACAGGTCCTCCATCAATCCTTTCAAAGAACTAGTGTAGTGACCTATTACCAGTCATGTGCCTGGAGCGGCCACTGTCTATGATCCAGACATTTCTGTCTGTCTTCTGCTGTCCCTGCACAAAAGAGAATGATTAGTTACATCTGGAAACCCAAGCCTTGCTTGTCTTGGGCTCATTGCACAAGGTAATTTTATAGTAATAGATCCTATGGTTGTACTAAGAGGATCTTGAGCTGTTTTTTATGGAGAAATCTCAGTCACTTGGTCTTTCTTAAACGTCCATACCACCTTTGGAGTCTTGGACTTGACCTTCAAAACTTTAGAAGCTTTTGGAGCTTCAGAAGTTTTGATGACTGAACCTTCGGAAGATTCTGCAAACACTGCAGCAGTCTTCAGTGCTTCGGAAGAACTCCTTTCTTCCGAGACCAAATATTCTTCCGAAGAGAATTTTCCACTTCCCTTCTTGCTAGATTTGGAACTTTCGAAGGAAACTAGTTTTCCTTCCGAAGCTTGAATCTGCTTAGAACTCTTTAAAGCCTTTGTTTTGGCCATATGGACAGTACTTTAGGATTGAAGGGACAATCCTTTGCAATGTGAGTGGTGTTGCCACACATAACACAATTCATCTTCTTCTTCACAAGAGCCTTGTCTTGAGAGTAAGACTGTCTTTGGTCACTTCCCTTCTCCACCTTCATCTTTGCAGATGTTGAGACAGTCCTCTTGGGCTGAGAACTGTGCTTAGAGTTTGATGGACCAGGCTGTGCAGCAGTGGTACACACAACAGATCAGTCTTCTTCTTGCTGTTGAGATGAGTTGAGCAAGAACCAGAACTCTTAGCAGAGTTTTGGTTGATGTCTTCAGTCCCTACCACTTTAAACCCTGCAGAGATAAAAACTTGTTTCTGCTTAGAGTCGAAATGCCTTGATCTCTGAGCCTTCCTTGCCTTTCTTTTGCTCTTTCTAATCAAGTTCTTTCTCATGCACTTGGTCATCACGGTCTTCACTTTCTCCTCAGAAGGATAGTGGCCCTTCTTGGAATCCTCCTCTTCACTCTTTTTAGAGGGATTCTTCACTATCTCTTCTTCATCCTCCTCACTCATAGGATCTATGAGAGGAAGCTCATGTTCATAAGTTCCACACCTAGGAGATCTTACTGACAAGATTGTGTGTGGAGGAGCTATATCATTGGATCCCAGTACCTATCTTTTTGATAGCACACTTTGTTGTGCAGGGATGAGGATATCATGTTCTTGAAGGTCCTCTTCTTCAAGAACACTCTTTTCTACCCTGGCTTTGCTCATCACAAGCTCAGCCTGGCACTCAGTTAACTTGGTTATGAGATCTTAATTTGACTCCAAAAATCTTTGTGTTCATGTTTTAGAACTGAAATGGTTTTCTCCAAGTCCTCTATTTTCAGCTTATAATGATTTTCAGACTTTCTAAAATCAGATTTTAAAATGTTTAAGGACTCAATATCATATCTCAGTTCCAAGTTATAGGACTGTACCTGTTAACTTTAGCAATGCATTCAGGAGTACAGAGATGTTCCAATACCTTGGCTTCATCATGATCTGCCATCAGTGCTTGGTTTGGAGAGGCATCTTCAACCTGAAAGCTCCAGTCAAAGCCTCCTTCTTCAACAAGCAACAACAGCTTACTGCTTTGACTTCTCATTATGGAGAGCTTTGTCAGTGTAGTTTGGTTACATTATGTTGGCCACCATTTGTTCTAGGTGCCTTACACTCTCTGGCAAGTGGCCCATCAGGTTACAGTTGTAACACTTGACTTTGCCTTTGTCCAGTCCAAACTTTCCACTGGTTGCATTGCTTGGAAACTTCCTTCCAGTCCTCTTGTAGAACTTCTTGGCTCTGTGAGTGAGAAGAGCCATCTGCGGTGGACTATTTCTATGTATTCCAGATTATCTGGATGGATACAGTCCAGGTCTTCAAGAGTGAAAAGAGAGTTGCCATAGCTTTCATCAGAAGACAAAAAAGCTTGAAGAGCTTGTCTCTTGGAATGGGCTTCCTTGAGTATAGTTCTCCTTTGTTGTCTCTCTGTGTGTGGGAGGTGATGAAAGGACCCTTGGGTGAGTTGTCAGGGTAGCATAAGAGATGATGTTTTGGTTCTATGCTCCCTTTCAACCACATGTAAGGCTGAAACCCATTTGATTGTTAGAGTTTCCAAATGAACCTTGCATATTCATCTCCATCTGGTAGCCACATTGAGAATCCCAAATAACTCTGTCAGAGTAAGAGTTTTGAGATATTCAGTTCTCTTGATCACCACACAGTAGTGTGTCCACTGCCGAAGGAAGACATGAATGAACTTCCTTACAATGTCTCTGTTTTCAAGAGAAACTCCTCCATCCACTAAGGTATCAACAATCAACATACCTGAAGTACTGCTGCTGAGTCATGGTTTCACCTGTTTGAAGGTGAAGTTTTCAAACTGCTGCTTCAGGAGTCCTTGTTCTCCTTGGCTTCAAAGAACCCTCATACATCAGTTTCAGTGCATCCCACAGCTGCTTGGCTGTTTTGCACTTCTTGAAACCTCTGTACACAGAGTTTGGAAGGGCAGTTTGAAGAGCTGTCATGGCTTTTCTATCTATCTTACTCTCTTCCTGTCTTCATCAGAGTAGTTAGCGACATCTTTGGGGATCATACCAGCACCAGTAGTAGAAGGGTGCTGCTGGGTATGAAAGGTCCATTCTCAATAGACTCCCACATTCTTGAATCAAGAGACCTGATGAAACCTTCCATTCTTAAACACCAGGTGTCAAATTCATCAAGAGTGATTAGTGGGGACTTGTTCATGGTTCCAGTTTGCATATCAGTTTTGGAAATGGCTGCCATTTGAAAAGTTTAGTATTTGTGTGTGTGAGGGATCTAAAGATGGTGAGATCTTATATTAAGAGCCTAGAGAGCTCTCATACCAAATGCAGTATCGTTGAAGGGTGAAGAGTTACAACACAACAACACAAAGAGGAGATAAACTAAACTTAGATCAAACAGTAAACTGGATTAACCAAGTGGTGTCACTAAGAACACAAGTAATATATGAGACAGAACACAAAGAACACAAGTGTTTGGTTTTCAAGAATGCAGTATATTGCCTTCTCTATGTTCTATTACAAGTGTTACAAAAGCATATTCAAAAGATAAAAGAACATGAGATACTTATACAAAATCCTACAGCCGGCTATACTTTGAAAGCCAACTGGATACAATTGACTAGACACACACAAAATCAATTGTTGAGTCAAAAGGCAGATTGCCTTTTGACTAGTGACTATGACATGCCATAGCTCACATCCTTCTATTACAAAAAGGATAAAGTACATAAAGTAGAAAGTTACATACTTAAGACCTCAATGTATAGTTACCAAAAGCATGGACCTTTTCACCAAACCATGTTAGTTGGTGACTTGCAGAGTTGCAGAGGAAAGGTGTCCAGCTTTATGGAATAGTACATCAGATAAAGCATGTTACTAAAAGTCTTCGGAAGAAATCTGTCTTCATGAACTTGAAGCTTTGGAAGACTTTGTCTCTGTGGTTTCGGAATACTTCATCTTTGGCTTCGGAAGATGTTGGTCTTGGCTTCGGAAGATTTCACACTTAGAGTATTTCTGTTGCACATGTGAAACTTCCGAAGCATTCCACTTTAATGCACTTGTGCAGCATGCAGGAAAGACTAAAGATGTTTAGGTTGCATGAGCCTCTTCATTAATCTCTACACCATTGACCTGCCTCTCGAGCTTCTACACATGGATATGTTCGGTCCTATTAGAACTAAAAGTATTGTTGGTGATTTGTACTGCTATGTAGTTACGGATGATTACTCAAGATTCTCTTGGGTGATGTTTCTAAAAGCCAAATAAGAAACTTTTGAATCATTCAAACATCTAGTAACTACTTTGGAATCACTCTACAAGCGGAAAGTTAGACAGATTCGATCAGACAACGGCACAGAGTTCAAGAACCAGTGGATGGAGGCATTTTGTAAGGGAAAGGGATTCTAGATCAATTTACTTCTGCCTACACCCCATAGATGAATGGAGTTGTTGAGCGAAAGAATCGGAGCTTGATAGAGACAACAAGAACGATGCTAGCCGACTCGAAACTGCCTATCCAATTTTCAAACGAGGCAGTGGCCAATGCATGTTACACCCTCAATTGGTCTTGGTGGTCAAATGTCATGGTAAAACATGTTATGAGTTGCTCCAGCGACGTATACCTAACCTGGAGTATCTCAAACCATTTGGTACACCATGTACGCTACTGAAGAAAACTCAGTCTGGGAAATTCAGTGTTACTAACTAATCCATTGATCATCTACAGGTACTTAGTGACTGAAATTGAACAACATGCTTGGTGTAATCAACCCTAACTGGCCTAATTGGTTAAAATCAAGAAATAAGTAAAACCCCTCAAATAGACCATTGAACTGAACAAAATAGTTTATTTAAATGACATTAGGTGCTATTTCGGGTGTTTGCAAGTCAACTGAGTCTAAATATGACATATAACATTGTTGATATATATGTACCTAGTTTATGATCTTAATGTAATATGCCTGTCATGTCCTAAATGTAAATGAAATGTATGAGTTGAATGAAACCGAATATGTGATTGATGATCTTAATGTCAAATGTTCAGTGTATGTTTCAATGTTTATTATTATATTAACGCATATTGAACTAACTATATAGGTTTGTGGTTGTTTGAATAAATCTTAGTCAAGTAATTATTGAGAAACGTATTCAAACTTAGTCGTATGAAGTTTTCATGCGAATAGACCATGCTAATGGTCCATACGCATGAATACTTCATGCTAATGGAACAGTCGCATGACTGAACATGGAGACTGGATCAGTCGCACTACCGAGACGTATGGATAACTCAGTCGCACGACTGAACCATCAGTCGTGTGATTGACTCAGTCGCATGCTTTAATCGCACGACTGAACCATGCTATTGGTCCAGTCGTACGATTGACTAACCCTAACCTATAAATACCACTTAATTCGTGGAAAAACAGGACACTTTCAATATTTCGACTCCTACTCGTACCCTAGCCATCCAGAGACCTTAGAGACCCTGTTCCAAGTTCATAGATCGCACAAAATCTTATTGCAATCGTTCTTAACGTTTAGATTCATTCTAAGATCGATTCTACGTGCGTTCTCACTAATTGGATCACCAATCAAATAGGATTCCGCACTATTTGAGTTGGTATACATGTAAGTCAATTAGTACTCCGTCCGTACACGGTCCTAACAAGTCGTATCACAGCTTTGGCTCTAAATTTACATGTGATTCAATCGATTTTGCCTAAAAATCGTGTTTTTCACTCAAAAATTCAATATTTTTGTGTCAAAAAGTGTTTTCGAAGTCTTCTGGTCATAAATTTAACGTTTTTCGTCATATGGCAATTAGGGTTCATAAGAAATTTGTGTTTTTGCATCAAAGTGGTCAAAACATTTTTTTTTGCAAAAACAACAGCCTTTAGTCGCACGATTGACTCAATCGCACAACTGAACTCAGTCGCACCATCCATACGCAAGATTGAACTCAGTCGTCTCGTTCATTCGCATGACTGACCAGCTTCATTCGCATAGACTCCAACCACACTCTCCTTCCACATGACTGAATCCAATCGCACGATTGAAATCATCCGCATACTCCATTCGCACGATTGACCCAATCACATAAGTTCAATCGCACGAGTGGTCCTTTCGCATAAGCAAAGTATTTTACTTAAAAGAATTTTAAAGTTTACTAAATGGAAGAGCAGTACTCAACTTTTACTGCAGGGAGAGACACACGAATCCAGAACCTCTTACTTCTGGAAAATGTGACAGGGAATCACAATAAACCCCCTAAGCTAATAACGTTAGACGATTACCCTCAAAAAAGTTTTGAGATTTAGTTAAATGGAGTTGATCCCAACCTTTGGAAGTCAATCGAGACAGGGTATGACATGCCAATAGGTGCTGATGGAGTGAAACTGACATTGGGAGGGATGAATGACACGCAGAAGGCAAAATATAACACAGAAAAGAAAGTGTGCGCCCTGTTAACTCAGTCTATACCAAAGGATATATTCCATAATACTCTGAGAATAAACAGGCTATGAAACTTGGATGGCCTTGGAAAAACGCTATGACGGGAATGCTTCATTAAAAGCTCTAAAGGCAAAAGCATTGAAGAAGGAGTTTGACAACTTCTCTTCAATGGGTAAGGAAGTCTAGATGATGTAATCGACAGGTTCTATCATCTCATGAGTGAGCTACATATTCATGGAGTTAAAACGTCGATGGAAGATAAGGTTTCCAGTTTGGCTGATGGGTTACCAGAGAAGTGGGATTCATTTGTATCTAACCAAACACAGAACAATATTTTGGAAAAGTTAGATATAAATGATTTCATCCTGGAATTAAGAGAAGAGGAACTTAGGATGAAATACAGGTCGCAGAAAGGAACATATGATCAAAATCCTTCGCTTTACAACACCTCTTCTACAACAACTGGTTCAGGAGCACCCCTTCAGATGGCTTTTGTTTCAAGTTCAACTGCTCCTTCACAAACCATAACTTCTGGGTCTAACACGTCTGGGTCATCAAGTACCCATTTTATTGCACCAGAAGCTAATGCTATAAAGTTGAAGAATGAGAACCTCGGGAACATCACTGTGGAGGTGGCTAAAGAACACATGGATTTATTGGCAGCTGTGGGACACTCATATGACGGGTTGGTTGCAGGAAAGATTGGTAACTACCATCTAGCAGACGAAGACTATGAACAGGTAGACGACAACGAGCTTTAACGTGTGGACATATATGGGTGTTAGCAAGTGCTGTCCGGAGGGCTAAGAAGTTTCTTATAAAGACAAGATAGATCTTGATAGCTACCAAAGACACTACGTTTGGGTTTGACAAGTCCAAAGTGACTTGTTTCAACTGTGGAGAAAAGGGGCACTTTAAACGTGAATGTGTAAAGCCCAAGAAGACTGGCAATGGGAACCCGTTCCCGACATTCAACCATTAGGAAACCAACTGGGGGAGCTACATCATCTAGCACCGAGACAAAGGCCTTGACTGCTCAAGGTGATGAAGGGCAAGACAGGACCTTCAAATTTGTGCCTCCAGGAGAATCCAACATTGCAAGTGTCGAGGTGTTGGATGACGATACTAAAAGTGAAGACGATATCGCAGTCGAAAAAGCCATGTTAAAAAACTAAGAAGCTGCGAAAGTGGTCAAACCTGTGATTGAAGAAGATGAAAAACTACATGTTCAGAATCTCCAGGAGCTGAAGAGACAATCTCTACACTGATGGCCGATTCAACTGAATCTTCTTAGGTAAGTTCTAAAGACCAATTGTTTGATAATCATGCTTGTTTTGAATGTAATAAATTTAGGGAAAGCATTGATTTGAAATTTTCTAGGTTATTAGATCATAACAATAGCTTAGTAAAGGACTTACAATTGTGCACAGAAGAAAATCACGTTTTAAAACAAAACGAGCACAGTTACAAACAAAATATAGAACTATTAAATAAACAACTAAGGAAAACCGAAGTTGTGGCTTTTAACCAAGCAAATGACATTAAGTTCTATTTAAAATCCCTTGAAGAAACTAAAAGGGAGAAAGCAGTTTTGGAAGTCGAAGTAAAATTCTTTAAAACCAAAACTGCACAGTTGGACTAGTTCTTCACATATAGTTAAAAACTTGATGAAAGAACAAAACAACGGGGAGGGATTAGGTTACAAAGTGGTTCCACTACCACATGAGAGTTTGTTAAATACGAAATGTCAACCAGTAAAAAACAATTCTATTAGGTTACAAAGTGGTTCCACTACCACTCTCTAGTTAGGGATCCAGATTCCACGTGTCAAAAGATGGAATCTGCCACTAAAGAGAAGGAGGACACTTTGAAATCTAAGGGTGAAATGCCTATTGTTAATTTGGACGAATAGTCTAAAGAGGTTAATATACAGTCAGGATCTACCACGTCTTCTTCTGAACAGAAAGTGACTAAACAAACTAACCAACCACATGCTCCACGTAATAGTCCAAAAAAACAAAAGGCAAAAGATGTTTCAACTGCTCAAAAGGTAAAGTTTATTAAAGAAGTTAAAACATCCAAACAAGAAGACTTGAAACCCAACAAGACCAAATTCTCACCAGTCTCACATGCTTCCCCACAGAGACATCTTTCCCAACATGTAGAAGTTCGATCATGCTACATTTATGGAAAGGGAGGACATATAGCTTCTAATTCTCCTCAGTATCAGACAGCGAGAAAGAAAGTTGAGCTTTAAGATTCAAAATATATTTCTTCAAAAAGGAGGTCTATTACTCCACCTAAAAGAAATAATGAAACTATGGTTCAAACCATAAACCAATCGTCTGTTTATCACAAACAGGCATTGCACAAAGCTGGCTTATGGAAAGATAAATCAAGTCAAATATCTAACACTAAGAGCAATAAGAAGCATGATATGCCCTCACCCTCAAATGGACAGTGGGTTGACTTTTTGATGTGTGATTCCTCTGGGACACCCAAGCCAGTTAAGGCTTGGGTCCTAAACCATAACTAATCATTTCCTTTGAATGTGTAGGGTGTTTGTTACAGTGCTATCATAAATAGATGGATTGTAGATAGTGGAGCATCCAGGCACATGACTGGAAACTTGTCTCTCCTCTCAAACGACAAACAAATTAAAGGACGACATGTTTCTTTTGCGGGAAATAAAGGAGGATACATCACTGCACAGGGAGAAGTGGGAAATCAGAAAGTTAAGTTTGACAAGGTCAACTATGTTCAACAACTACAAAACAACTTACTTTCTGTATCATAGATTTGTGACAACGGTTTCAAGGTGGTCTTTGACAACAAGAAGTGCTACGTGTTGAAGAAGGAGTACACCATTCCTGAAGACCTGGTCTTAATGTCAGCTTCAAGATACAATGATTTATATGTCTTGGATCTAACAAAGGTCTCAACAACCAATAAACAAGTCCAATGCTTCTTGTTAAAGGCAACTGAGAATGATTTCATCTCCTGTCATAGGAGGATGGGACACATAAATCCAAGGAAGATGAATCATCTAATTCAGAATGATTTGGTCAATGGAGTAAATGTCAAAAACATTCAACTTCTGGATTTCTGTGTTGCATGTAAGAAGGGAAAACAGACCAAGAAGTCTCATAAGGCAAAGAATGTCAACTCTATTGAATTGCCTCTTGAACTTCTACATATGGATTTGTTCGGTCTAGTGAGCACCAAGAGTATTGCTGGGGATCTATACTGTTATGTAGTCACCGATAACTACTCCAGATTCTCTTAGGTGATGATTCTGAAATCCAAATCAGAAACATTTGATTCGTTTAAACAATTTGTGACCACTTTGGAATCTCTATACAAGTTAAAGGTACGTCAGATCCGCTCAGACAACGGGACAGAGTTCAAGAATCAGTGGATGGAGGCATTCTGCAAAGAAAAGGGAATTGTACATCAGTTCACATCTGCCTACACTCCACAGATGAACGGGGTTGTTGAAAGGAAGAACAAAAGCTTGATAGAGACTTCCAAGATAATGCTAGCAGACTCGAAACTGCCTATCCAATTCTAGAATGAGGTAGTGGCCAATGCATGTTACACTGTGAATCGAGTCTTGGTGGTTAAACGACATGGGAAAATGTGTTACGAGTTGCTACAACGACGTAAACCTAATCTGGAGTACCTCAAACCATTTGGGCCACCATGTACGCTTGCTGAAGAAAAATCAGTGAGGAAAGTTCAGTCAAAAGGCTGAAGAAGGGATTTTTCTAGGATACACCATACCAAACAAGAGGGTTTAAAACAAAATAGGTCAAGTAGAAGTGTGGTGCAACGTCGATGTTCAGAGATACACCACCCCTCCGGTAGGAAAAGGACCAGCCTTCTTTTTTTATTATGATGGATTCTTCAAGTCCTTCAACATTCCTCTCACGCCTTCTGATGATGAGCTATCCACAAAGATGATGTATAATGTCTTAAACACAACACCTCTAGAAGGCCAATATTCTGGTTCACAAGGCCAATATCCTAATAGGTCAGGGGGAGTACCAAAAGTTAGTGACTCCTCCTCTGACGATGAAGATGTGAAGAATGTTCAGGTAGAACACGAGGAACAGGTTCTGGCTACAACAAGTACACATTCATCCGATGTTGATGCCTCTAACACTTTGGATCCCCAAACTCCAACAGCTACAGATTCTAACCCTAGAACTCATAATCTAGGCTAGGATGTAGTTGTTCCCACCACTCCTGGTCGTGACTTATTGTTTATCATCCTCTAGACAATATCATAGGGGATGTATAATCAGGAGTACAGACACGAAATCAGCTATACTCAGCTGATTATGCCTTAGTCATGGAAAAAGGATACCTTCATGACAGAGCTTATTGATGTTTTGGGTTTCAATTTGAGCCAAAATATGTAAGTGACGCCTTGAACGATGAGGCTTGGGTGAGTGCCATGCAAGAAGAACTTCTTCAATTCAAGAAGTTGGGTGTGTGGACTCTGGTGGATAGACCTAAAGGTGCTAAGGTCACTAGCACGAAATTGGTCTTAAAATGCAAGCAGGATGACCAAGGGGTCATTATCAGAAACAACGCTCGACTTGTAGTTCAAGGATTTCGACAAGTCAAGGGTATTGATTACAACAAAGTGTTTTCACCCGTGGCAAGAATGGAAGCCATCCGTATCTTCCTAGACTATGCATTGGATATGAAGATTAAAGTATATCAACTTGATGTGAAGAGTGCATTCCTTCATAGTGAAATCCAAGAGACAGTGTATGTCAGTCAACCCGAGGGATTTGAGGATCCATATCATCAGGACAAAGTTTACAAGCAAGACAAGGCTCTATACGGGCTTCATCAAGCCCCTAGAGCGTGGTACGAGAAACTGTCAACTCATATTGTGAAACATGGGTTTCTAAGAGGAGTGATTGATTGTACACTATTTATCAATGTAAAAGATGCTGACTTGCTGCTGTACAAATTTATGTTGATGATATAATCTTCGGATCCAAAAACGAAGGGTTATGTAAAGAATTTGAAGTAGTAATGAAAGCAGAGTTCAAAATGAGTGCAATGGGAGAAATGAAGTTCTTCCTCAGATTACATGTGGATGAGACACCTAAGGGAATTTTCCTACATCAAACCAAGTATGTAGGCAATATTCTCAGTCAGTTTGATATGAAGAATGTTTCGGCAGCTGGAACTCCCCTTCCTACAAACCATGATGTACCACCTGACAAAAGTGGCGATCTGGTTGATGCCACCATGTACCGAGGAATGATTAGTTCCCTCATGTATCTCACATCCTGACGACCTGATATCATGTACGCAACGTGTCTATGCTCCAGATATCAGGCGAAACCAAAAGTCAACCATCTTATTGGGGTTAAAAGGATATTTCGTTATCTGACGGGTACACCAACACTAGGGTTGTGGTATCCTCATGATGATGACTTCGAGCTTACGGCGTATAGTGACTCGGATTACGGCGGTTGCAAAATGAACTACAAGTCAACATCAGTAGGATGTCAATTCTTTGAGAGGAGATTAGTGACATGGCAGTGTAAGAAGCAGACCTCGGTTGCTCTGTCAACCTGTGAAGCCGAATATGTTGCTACTACAAGTTGCTTTCCACAAATCATCTGGATTTAACAGCAAATGCGGTATTACGGTTTGCAATTCTCTAATACTACTATATATATTGATAACTCGGCTGCAATAGCTGTAACTAAAAATCTGGTCCAACATCCCAAAACCAAATACATCAGGATTAAATATCATTTTATACGTGATTGTTTTCAAAAACATTTAATCGATGTGGTTAAAATTAATACGGATTTTCAACGCGCCGACCTCTATACAAAAACTTTTGATAAACCGAGATTTCTATATCTCTTAGAGGTTAATGGCGTGAAAAAGAAAAATGATGTAATCTCAGAAGATGAAAACGTGTAGTCCGACACCGTGTTTATTTTATTTTTATTTTTATTTTTAATTTTTTTAATTCATGTATTATAAAATTCAAAAACAGCAAAAATATTTTCGGTTTTAGAATTTTAGGGGGAGAATAGGTTAAGAAGTTAGTGTTAATTTTAGTTGTTCTATTTTTAGTACATAAAAAGACAGAGGGAGGAGGACAGGCTAGCTGATAGAAATGAGATCGTATCTGTGATACCAATTCAATGACTATGGAAAATGATGGTACACAGGAATAAAGAATTTGGGACTTTAAAAGATTTAAATTGAATTAGATGCGAAATTCAAAGTCTGAGAAGTCTGAGCAATATAACAAGAAAAATAATAGTAAAACTGGCTATTACTAAGGTACACAAAGAAAGTAGATCTAGAGGTTGTTAGACCACTAGATGATGTGTCAGTAGATTCAACACAATAGATGATTAGACCTCATTGGTGAATTCTATGCAAACTAAGTTGTTCAACTAGTTGTGGGTTCCCATCTTATCACTGGTTAACACAATCAATTATTTCAAATAAGGGGTGACGAGTAATTAAACGCCACAAATGTGTGCGGATGACAACAAAAAGAGCAAAGCACGAAAAAATTGAAACATAACGCAAACAAGCTAATAACAAATGTTGTTGGTGCGTTATATGCCAAAAGAAAAAAAATATATGCTCTTACAAGAAGATAGGTTGTGTGCCTCTCTGCTGTGCGGTGGCACTGACCTGAGGATAAGCATAACCTAGATATTCTAGAATTCATTGTTTTTTGCCGCCTCTCTGTTGTGTGGTGGCACTGACCTAAGGCTTGGCTTCTCTTTGAAAGCTCTAAGTATAGTTTCTTCTTGTCAAAATACCCGTACACGGCTCAAAAATCTCCTAAGGAATGTTGATTACCATATAAGCGTATGATCTACAAATGCTGGTTGAGGAAATTAAACCTAATATATCACCAATCTGTGTCAAAAGTCTATGTATGGATTTAAGTGGACAAGTATACTGACAATCATCGTGGCGGCAATTCTTGAAAGTCCAAATCAATGTGTGCATCTTATAGTACTACTATGATTTCCTAAACTTGCTAATGATTCTTGATAAAAACAAGAATCTAGCATCAAAAGATTTTGGTAACACGTCCTGAATGATTTGATAACCTGTATGATTCCAAAATGAATCATTGCAGTTATGGTTCCAACAACGTGAAGCGTACTGTTCTAGAAAGAAATCTGCTAGATATCTATCTTAAAATTCCTACCTCACACAAAATCACAAAAATATGTTCATTTTTATCTTTTAGTTATAGTTGTTTTTTTTTGTTTCAATTTTTAGTCAAATTTAGTTTCAATCGTCA
Source organism: Flaveria trinervia (assembly GCA_025506515.1). Classification (NCBI taxonomy): domain Eukaryota; kingdom Viridiplantae; phylum Streptophyta; class Magnoliopsida; order Asterales; family Asteraceae; genus Flaveria; species Flaveria trinervia. The sequence goes on from CM046444.1 coordinate 41,697,329, forward strand.
GACTATATAGTGGAATTTTATCTGGGATTTAATCACTTAAAAGGGTCACGTCTGAGGTGACAAAATATTTTACTGTGAAAAGTATCACGTCTGAGGTGATTAAATATTTCGAAAGTTAAAAAAAAGATCATGCCTGAGATGATCAAATGCTCGTAATGTTTTACCAAGTGTTAAAAGGATAAATGTAAAATGTTCATAGAGTCAAAATTATAAGAATGAGCCATTCGCACGACTGGACCATAAGTATGGACCAGTCGTACGATTGGGCCATACGAATGAGCCTAATCGCACGACTAAGCCTCACGTATGGCCTAGACTTGTGATTGGACTATCAGCATGGATAAATTCATGCGATTGGATCATCAGAATGAACCAATCGCACAAATGGCATCAACCGAATGGGGTTGTCACACGACTGAAACCCAGTCGCACGACTCAAGGTTACCGATAGAGTCAGTCGCATGATTGAGACTCAATCGCACGAACCAGCTATGCGATTAAGTCCAGTTGCATGACTGGAGAAAAGCCTAGCATAAATAGAGGGGTAGTCGGTCGCAAACCCTATTCACCCTCAATCGCACTTGTTTATCGCACGACTTAATGAAACTCTACCCGATTTTCGTTTGATTGGTCTAAACTGCTATTTGTTGTGTTCTAACAATTTCTAGCGACTGTCCAGGTAATGTGTGATGTTCTACATTGCAAACATTCAACCATCTGTGCCCACGACACTCAACTTTATGCCCAAAAACTAATAGAGACTCGTTTGACCAATAAACTAATAAAACTAAGTTAAATCTTAAAATAAAGGTTATTGGGAGCAATTTTGGGTGTTTGCGAGACTAATGAGCCATACCACAACGTCTAACACTACCATTTGCGTAAAATTTGAATTTGAAGGAACCAACAGTCTGTCATGCGAATGGGCGCCCAGATGAACTTCAATCGCACGACTGAGCTAGGTGAATGGCTCAGTCGCACGACTGATATGGGTGAATGGGACAATCGCACGACTGAAACGTGCGAATGAGTTCAATCGCACGACTGGTTCAAACACTTGGTAGAGCATACGACTAAGCCCAGTCGCATGCTGTGTCGTGCGTTTGAGGTCAATCGCACGACTAAACCTCAGTCGCACGGATCATTCGCACGACAGAACAGAAAGATTCAAGTTAAGAAAATAAAAACTGTTATTCATTTACACACTCTAATGTTATCTATATTGTGTAATAGATGACGAGTCGCTGGACCATGAGCATTAAGCACAACTTATGTGCTCACCTAGATTTTACTTCCAGGAATGCCACAGAGTTCTCGAGCATCATCACATTCCTACGGAGATTTAGGATATTTCGATCCATCTGAACACCATGTACTCCTTATCGCTTAGTCCAACAGGCTTTCTGGGAAAGCGCTATTGTAGACAGGTCCTCTGAGCCCCATTGCATGAGGAGCTCGATATTAAGCCATGCCATTGAGATCACATAGGATGATATCAGGACTGTTTTAGAGTTTGGAGATGACGCTAATTGCCCCACACCATTACATCCATTTACGGTCCAAGGCTGCTTTCTGAGGGCTAAGTACTCTGGGGAAATCAATGCAGGTGTGCTCAACAAGAGCAACCTGTGCCCCTAGTTTAAGTACCTTGCCCATGTGCTGCTCAAGTTCATAGCTTCGCGTAAGGGAGGGTTTGATGAGCTATCTGATCAGATCCAGAATGCTTACGTGGCGTTGGTGCTGAACCACCCGTTTAGCTTCTCTAGGATGATCTTTACCTATCTGGTGGATAACATTAAGGGGAAGGGGAAGGAGGGGTTTTGTATGTACCCTCGATTTATTCAGATGATCATTGATCAGAAGCTACCATCGCTACCCAAAGAGAATGAGGATGCAGTAATGGTTGAGGTGATGGACGATACCACCTTGGGCCGCATGAAGGTGTATAGGGGGGAGCAGGTGAAGCCCCTTGTCGGGAGATTGTTCGGGCATCTGGCCCGAGAGGATTATGTGGCGCCCGCTAGGAGGAAGTGGCACCACGAGGATAGTGATTTGGATGTCAAGCAGATTGTGCTCCCGGATGATGACTCCGATGATAATGATAGTGGTGATGGTGGAGAGCAGATTGTCACCTAAATTGTCTACACTCTATACAAGTGGCCACTTTTCTATGACATGCAAGATATTGTACATGCCCTCCAATTCCAAAATGTGATACGACTCTGCTTTGTGTTTGAAATACACGTAGGAGTCACAAGAGAAGAGAAATACAAGATGTTTGAGGAGCATATGAAGAATGTTAGACAATAATGTAAACTAGGTCCAAGGGAGAGTTTGTTGATACATATGTCCCTGGTTTATGTGCTTAATGTAAAAGTCTTTCATGTCTTACAAATATGTATTGAATGGGTTTAATGAAATATAATATGTGGCTGATATTTATAATGTTTAATATTTCATAGTATTATTGTGTGCTAAAGTATAATTAACTTACTATATAGGTTTGAGGTTGTTGTTCATAGTTCTTAGTCAATAATGATTGAGAAATATGTTCAAACTTAGTCGTATGAGTCTTCATGCGAATGGACCATGCTTATGGACCATACGCATGAATAATTCATGCTAATGGACCAATCGCATGACTGAACCAGGAGACTGGATCAGTCGCATGATTGAGACATAAGATTGACTCAATCGCACGATTGAACCTTCAGTCGCACGATTAGAAACCCATAACCTATAAATACCACTTATTTCGTGGAAAAATAAGGACTTGGAGAAACACGTGATACTCTTACGAACTCTAGCTGTCTAGAACGTCCAAGGAAGCCTATCCAACTTCATAGATCAATCTTGATCGATCTCTACTCGTTCATAACATTAGTTTCAATCTTATATCGATCGGGTAATTATTCTCACTTATTGGATCGCCAATCAATAGCATTCCGCACTATTTGATTTGGTATAAGTGCAGAATCTATTAGTATTTTGTACGTACACGGCCCTGACATTATCCAAGCTCCTTGACAAAGTTTACCTTCTTAATGTTGAGCTTATCAATTATGACATTGCCCCTTCTAGTAATGTAACCCACCAGCATCTCCTGCAAAAGCAACCGGTCGTCTATCAAACTTTTCAAATTTCTGGAGTAGTGACCTATTTCCTGTTTTGTGCTGGAACAACCACTATCAATGATCCATATGTTTTTTTTGTCTTTAGTTGTCACTACACAAAAGAATTGGTTAGTTACATTTGGAAACCCAAGCCTTGTTGGTCTTGGGCTTATCAAAATAGTTAAAGGCATTGCAACAGTAACATATCATGTAGTCACGTTTTGAGGATCATTTGCTGATGATAATGGAGAACTTTCAGTCACATGGATTTTCTTTGTCTTTCACACCACCTTTGGAAGCTTAGACTTGACCTTCAATACTTTGGAATTTTTGCTGACTTTGGAAGATTTGATGACTCGACCTTCAGAAGATATTGTTAACACTGCAGCAGGTTTTAGTACTTTGGAAGTATTCTTTTCGTGGAGACCAAATTTTATTCCGAAGGTAATTATCCACTTGCCTCCATCTTCATTTTGGAACTTTTGAGAGAATAGTTTTATTCTTTTGAAGCTTGAATCTTCTTGAAACTCTTAGAAGTCTCTTTCTTGTTCTTGTGGATAGTAACTTTTGGATTGTAAAGACAATCTTTAGCAAGATGAGAAGTACTCCCACACATGACACGATTTTAGTAGATGCTGTGGAAGTTCATTTAGGGTTTGAACTTACTTTGGAGCTAGATGGTTCAGGTTGTGTAGTGGTGGTACACAACTGATCAGCCTTTTTCATGCTGCTAGGATGATTTAAGCATAAACTAGGACTCCTGGTACTAGGGTTTAAGTTAACATCTTCAGTCTACACCGCTTCAAATCTGGTAAAGATAAAAACTTATTTCCACCTAGAGTTAAAGGTGGCCTTGATCTCTTGAGCCTTCTTTGCTTTTCTCTTGTTCTTCCTGATCAAGTTCTTCCTCATAGACTTGGTCATCCCAACTTTCTTACTATCTTCAGAAGGATAGTGACCCTTCTTAGAATCCTCTTCTTTACTATTCTAAGAGGCATTCTTCATTATCTCTTATTCATCCACTTCTATCAAGGGGTGTATGAGGGGAAGCTCATCTTCACAAGTTTCACACCTAGGAGATCTTATAGACAAGATTGTGTATGGATGAGCTATCTCATTAGATCCTAGACCCTGCTTATTCTGATAACAAAATTTTGCATGCAAAGATAAGTATATTATGTTCTTGAAGGTCTCTTCTTCAAGAACACATTTTTCTGCCCTGGCTTTGCTGATCACAAGCTAAGCCTGGCATTAAGTCAACTTAGTTATAAGATCTTTGATTTGGGTCCTGTAATTTGTATGCTCATGTTTAAGAGTTGAAATGGTTTTCCCTAAGTTCTCTATTTCAATTTATATTCATTTAAGCTCTTTTAAAATTAGATTTTAAGATATTCAAGGATTCAAGATCAGATTTCATCTCTAAGTTGTAGGACCTGTATCTATTAACTTTAGCAATACATTTAGTGTACATTGATGTTCCAATACCTTTGCTTCATCATGGTCAGCCACCAATGTTTGGTTTGAAGATTCATCTTCCACCTGAAAGTTCCAGCCAAAGCCTCCTCCTTCGAAAACAACTACAGCTTGTTGCTTTGGCTTCTCATTCTGGGTGGCTTTCTCAGTGTAGTTGGTATGGTTTGTGCTTGGCCACCATTTGTGTTTGGTGCCTTGCACTTTCTTGCAAAGTGCCCATTTGGTTACAGTTGTAACACTTTACTTTGCTCTTGTCCATCCCAAACTTTCCACTTGCTGCATTACTCGAAAACTTCGTTCCTGTCCTCGTGTTGAACTTCTTGGCTCTATGAATGAGAAGAGCCATTTGCTGGAGTATTTCCATGTATTCCAGGTCATCTGGATAGATACAGTCTAGGTCTCCAAGGGTGAATTGAAAGTTACTAGTGCTTTCATCAGAAGCCACAAAGGCATGTTAAGAGTTTGTCTCTTGGAATGGACTTCCTTGAGTGTAGCCTTCTATTGGTGTCTCCGGGAAGGTGATGAAAGGACCCTTTTATGAGTTTTCAGGGTAGCATATAAGATGATGTTGTGGTTCTATGTTCTCCTTTTCAACCACATGGAGGGTAGAACTCTATTGATTGCTTGAGTTACTAGATGAACTTTGCATGTTCATCTCCATCTGGTATCCACTGAGAATACCATACAACGCTGTTAGAATAGAGTCTTAATGTAAGGCCCCATTCCCAGGATGTTCACAGCTGACCAATCATCACACATAACACATATTAAAATTATTAAAACATTGCAAGGGAGTTAATTTAAACCATTTCATATTATATAAATAACCACTTTTGCAAAATAATACAACATTCATAGTAATTACAAAACATTGTTTGTTCGCATTACAATACAAAAACATTATCGTTTACTAAAATGGATGTCTTCCTAAAATGAGCCAAGTAGCCGCCCATGCCATCTTTAGCAATCAATCACCTACCATCTGCAAAATACATAAAAATTTAGTGTTGCTAAGTGAGTTTTAGTTTTACAAAAACATTATATTACCTTTCATTCGTTAAAACATTTTCTTTCAAATGGCACATGATCACACATCATACGTACATCAAGGTAATATTTATTATCTTCCATCATCATTCATTTCGTACATATTGCACGTTTTGCGCATTTTGTACTTATTGCACTTTTCGTACATTATTATCTTTTCACTTCTATCTAGGTCCTGTCGTATGATTAATACCCCTCTTGAGCACAAAGCCATATCATCTAGGGTTAAGCGACGACAACCCCATATCCCACATATCGCACAAATGGAGTTGAGCTAACTCCCCCTATGTGTGAACCATTAAGGGTTAGCCAAGATCGCATGCTATAAACACATAGTTGAGCTAACAACTCTCAATGAGTTGTGAACCTCATTTCATTTGCTTGTAAGACTTTCATTCGTTCATTCACTATGTTCCACTTTCATTATCTTAAGTCTTTCACTTCGTTAAGATAATACTTTACGTTCATTATCATAATCACACCACGTAAAGTCACATCATAGTACGTAATAAGGAACATAAGGAAACATATCATACATAAGCATAACATCATCAAACATCATCATACATAACATACATCGTGCATCGTTCATTTACATACATAAATATATGCACAACAAGCACAAGTCGTTAAGACATAAACGATCCTCTGTGAGACAAAGGGGTTCGGGGGCGACAGCCCCTGACAGCGGGGTCCTAGGGGCAATAGCCCCTAGTGGGGTCCAAGGGCCAATGCCCCTGGCTGGGTTCGGGCTGCATTTCCGCCAGGCTGCATTTCCAGCCCCAAACTAGTTTAAAACCTTTAAGATAGGGGATCTCACCTGGACTCGATGATATAGAAAAATCAATCTTCCTATTAAAATCTCTTAAAATCTTGATCGTTTAAAATTTATAGTTAGCATGCATTTCTAGCGCCAAACTAGTTTAAAACCTTTAAAATAGTATATCTAGAACTCACCTAGACTTGATGAGTAGCTTCTCAATCAATATTTCAAAGAAAGGGTTGCACTAATAGCCTGCAGATATGTTAACACTCAAAGGAGTTAATTTCTGCCGAATTTCGCTACTAAATTCGCTGCCAGACAAGCAGTTTCACTACTTTTTTTCACCAACAATTTCACTGCTAGTTTCGCCAGTAGTTTTGCTGCTAGCTTCGCTGGCAGTTTTGCTAGCATCTTCGCTGCCAGTTTCACGGCCAGTTTCGCCTAACTTGTGTTGGATAATCATGTCTGTGAAACTACGTGTGAAAGTATAGTTTCATAGGACGCCTTCATAGTTTCGTTGGATGACTATATAATTTCACTGGATGAACCCTTAATTTCAGAGAACGGGCTGAAAATTACGAACCAACCCATTTTGACCTAAAACTTCAATCTTTTACATCAAAAACCTTGGTTTATCACCAAATAAGCTATATCTAAGCTTCTTACATGCTTTCTTACACAAGAACGTGAGTTTTGGGTGATTCTTTACCACATTCAAAAACCCCAAGCTTTAGAATCCGGGTTTACATCAAAATAAAAGATTAAATGATGTTTCTTACCTGTATTTTTAGTGTTTTCTTGATGTATGGATGTCCACGAATACCAATCTTCAATCTCGTGATCAATCGAGCCTTGAATCTTCACCTCTTCTCTACTTTCTCTCTCTACTCTCTCTAGAAATTGGTATTGAGTTGCAAATGAGAGTTGCTGAAGTTGATCTGTTAATATATACCAGGCGTTCCCAGGATTTTAAATTCGCCAAACACATAACCTGCGAGGTCTACTTGGTCCATACTCCATTACCCGCTTATTTTCTTTAAATAAACTCGGCTAAGCTCCTTATTATTAATTGGCTTGTTTCGACTTTATTCTGAGCATTACACTTAAGGTTCTCAGTCCTCTTGGTAACACCACAACAATGTGTCCACTGCCTAGGAAGAGAGGACATAAACCTCCTTACAATGTGCATGTTCTCAAGAGTCACTCCAACATCCATTAGAGTGTCCATAACTCAACATACTTAAAGTATTATTGAGTCATGGTTTCACATGTTTTAAAGGTGAAGTTCTTAAAATGCTGTTTCAGGAGATCCTTCTTGTTCTCCTTGGCTTCAGTTAACCCCTGTTTAGTTGTTTTGCACTTCTTAAATCATTTGAATATGGATTTTGGAATAGTAGTTTGAAAGGTTATCATTGCCTTCTTATCAATCTCAACTTTTTTCATGTCTTCATCAGAATAATCAGCCACATCCTTTGGAATTATACAACCTCCACTGCATTTGAAGAGATGCTTGGTGTCTAAGGTCTTAAGATAACAGATTCCCACATTTTGGAGTCTTGTGACTTTATGAACCCTTCCATTCGTTGGCACCAAGTGTTAAAGTCTTCAACAGTGATTAGTGGGGACTTTGTCATGGTACTAGTCTCCATATCAGCTTTAGTGATAGCTGCCATTTGAGATGTTAAGTGCGTTATGTGTGTGAGGGATCTTAAGATGGTGAGATCTTACAATCAAGAGCCTAGAGTGCTCTGATAACTTACAACACAACACACAATGAGGAGAGTGATGTTTAGAACACTTAATAGATCAAATAGGGAACTAGTATGACACTTAGAAAACCAGTAAAGTAAGAGACAAAACAAAGAACAAACACAAGTAATTGGTTTTCAAGAATGTTGTATATTGCTCTCAAGTTCTTTTAGAAGTGTTAAGCATATTTCTGAAGTTACAAAGACCTAACATACTTCTACTACATCCTATAGTCGGCCGTGCTTTGCAAGCCAGTTGGATACATTTGAACAAGACAACAAAATCAAATGTAAAGTCAAAAGGCAGATTGCGTTTTGACTAGTGACTATGACATGCCATAGCTCCCATCCTAATATATTAGAAAAAGGATAAAAGTACATAAAGTAGAAAGCACAGACTCAAGAACTCAATGTACAATTTACCAAAAGCATGGATGTTTTATCCAGTTAGTGAAAGTTGGTGAGTCAACAGAATTGCAGTAGAAAGTGGTCTAGCTTTATGATAAAGTACATCAGATAAAAGCATGTCTTCAAAAGTCTTCACAAGATAATATGTCTTCACTTCTAGGCTTTGGAAGACTTTGTCTCTCAAGCTTCGGAAGACTTCACTTTAAGCTTCGAAAGATGTTGGTTTAGGCTACAGAATATTTTACACTATGAATATTTTCTAGTGCTTGGTGTAAAACTTCCGAAGCATTTCTACTTCTACACATCAGTGCATGCATGCAGGAAGAGTTTGAATGTTTAGGTGAATCAGTCTTTATATAAAGCTTACAATATGGTTGTGTGTAGGGCTATTCACGAACCAAACTGAACCGAACGCAGCTCCGCTTGAAATCGGTTCGGTTTCAAACCGAGCCGCTCGATTTGGTTTGAATTTACAAATTTGATCACATTCTTCATGCTAAAACTCGGTTCGGTTTTAAACTGAGCGCTCGGTTTCACTCGGTTTTGCTTGGTTTTGTTTGGTTTCATTTTATATTTAAAGCAAAACTATTAATTTTTTCAAATGTTTTAACTTTTAAATTATAACCGTAGTATTTTCACCAATGCTTGTAAAAAAGTTTTCAAGAACCAAATTATAAAAAAATTAACCACAAGATATCGCAATTAGGAAGAAGTGAACAATGTCGGGCTTCGCACTTCGGAGGCAAATTATCAAAGGTGGGATGCACGATTAGACTATTACATGTCGGATTTCCGAATGTTGTGGTCGCATGTTAGAGTGCTAGAGGTTGGGGGTTACATGTTCGAGTGCGGGAGGTCAACGTCTTGACAGTCGGTAGGGAGGCGGGGGATACGGGGGACAACTGGAAAGTGGTGATTGGTGGAATGGTGAAAGGATTTTAAAATGTGAAGTGATGATTTGATTAGAGAATTAAAGTTTTACATTTAGGGTAGTTTAGTTTTTGACTTATTAAGTAAAATAGTGGTAAGTGATAAATAACTAAATCGATTAAAAATATATAATTTATAATATTATATATAAAAATTAACTAAAAAATAATTCGAGCGAACCGAGCGAGCGTATCTTTGCTCGGGCTCGGTTCGTTTCCAAACCAAACCGAGCCGCTAGGTTCATTTACAACCGAGTCAAATTCAAACGAGCAAAAATACGAGCTTTTTTCGAACGAGTTAGAGCGAGTTTCGAATGCCATGCTATTTGAACAGCCCTATGTGTGTGTACCGGTGCATGCATCAGCTTGCCTATACACATATGTATATGTGTCGGTTGCATGCACGCATATGTTTGGGTATGTATGTATGTATGTATATATACATAATGTGGGTGGTTTGGTCATATATAATTATATGTGTATGGAAACGGATTTATGAGAATGTAATATATATATATATATTATATATATAATATATATATATATATATATATATATATATATATATAAGGTTGGTCACTTTTATTCTTTTGGTTTAGGTTAATTAAGTTACTTGTTATAAGTGGCCATTATGATTTAATAAAAGTTCAAGTCTTTAATATTTATTGAAGTATTTTTTATAAGATCTTTAACTCTTGTGGTTTATATAAATTTTTTGATTTATTTTATCTTTATAATTTATATGTTAGGTTGGTAAGTTTCTGTTTAAATGGTGTTAGTAATATCGATTGTTATGATTTCTCATAATGTTTAGTCTTGGTGAACCGGGGTTCACCATACAATCCTAAACGTTTTGTCCATATGACCAAGACAAAGACTTCAAAGAGTTCCATGAAGATTCAAGCTTTGGAAGGAAAATCTATTTCCTTCGGAAGCTCCAAATCTAAGAAGAAGGCAAGTGGAAAATTACCCTCGGAAGAGAAGTTGGTCTTGGAAGAAAGGAGTTCTTCCAAAACACTGAAGTCTGTTGCAGTGTCTGCAGAATCTTCCGAAGGTTCAGACATCAAAACTTCCGAAGTTCCAAAAGCTTCCGAAGTTTTGAAGATCAAGTCCAAGACTCCGAAGGTGGTGTGGAAGTCTAGGAAAGACCAAGTGACTGAGAATTCTCCATCAACAACAGCTCAAGATCCTCTTAGCACAACCACAGGATCTATTACTGTTGCATTACCTTCTGTTTCGCTTAATGAGCCCAAGACAAGTAAGGCTTGGGTTTCTAAATGTAACTAATCCTTTTCTTTGTGTAGGGACAAGTCAAGACAAACAAGAATGTCTGGATCATTGATAGTGGTTGTTCCAGGCACATGACATGCAATAGGTCACTCCTCCAGAACTTTGAAAGGATTGATGGAGGACCAGTTGCTTTTGGAGGAGATAAAGGTGGTTACATTTCTGGAAGGGGCACGGTCACAAATGGTAAGCTCAGCATTGAAGAGGTAAACTTTGTCAAAGAGCTTGGGTACAATCTTTTGAGTGTATCCTAATTTTGTGATCAAAGTCATAACATGCTCTTTACTGAGCATGAGTGCATTGTTCTCAAGCCTGATATGGTCATTCCTTATGGGCATATCCTGCTTAGAGCCCCCAGGAAAGGGAACATGTACAAGATGGATTTTCAAGAAACATCTTCCTCTGGAGAAGTTTTATGATTTCTGTCTAAAGCTAATAGTGATGAGTCTTTCCTATGGCATAAAAGAATATGCCATGTAAACTTCAAGAACATGAATATATTAATTAAGAATGATTTGGTAACTGGAATACCAAAGAAAGAGTTTACAAGTGATGACCATTGTGTTGCATGCCTGAAATGGAAGCAACATAAGGTATCTCTCAAGCCTAAGAAAAGGAACTCCATCACTACACCCTATACTTGTGACATATAGATCTCTTTTGCCCCACTAGTGTAATGAGTCTAGGAAGCACCTTTTATTGTTTTGTGATCATAGATGATTTTACTAGATTCACTTGGGTCTTCTTTCTTAGAACTAAGGATGAGACTCCTGAGATTCTGAAGAATCTCATCTTAAAGATTAAGAATCAATCTAATCACAAGGTCAAGATCATAAGATGTGAGCAAGGAACTGAGTTTAAGAACCAAATCCTTGATATATTTTGTGAGGAAAAGGGTATTACAAGACAATACATTGCTCCCAAGACTCCTCAGCAGAATGGTGTTGTTGAGAGGAGAAACATGACACTGATTGAAGCTGCAAGAACCATGTTGTCTAACTCTAAGCTACCCATCACCTTCTGGGAAGAGGCAGTCAACACTGCCTGCTATGTGCAGAACAGAGTTTTAGTGGTCAAGGCAAGACTCCTTATGAACTTTGGCATAAGAGGAAACCTTTCATTGGTTTTCTCAGGTCATTTGAATGTCCTTGCACCATCTTGAACCCAAAGATCAAATTGCCAAATTTGCTGAGAAATCAATTGATGGACACTTTATTGGATACTCCTGTCAAGCTAAGGCTTATAGAGTATACAATCTTAGAACTAAGATTGTTGAGGAGTCAGGCAATCTGACCTTCAATGAACACACACCCTGTGTGGTTGGTTCTGCTCCTGATTGGCTATTTGATCTTGATTTAGTTACCAAATGTTTTAACAAATCTTGTGAGAATGTTTCAGGATCTGCAGAAAATCTAAATACAGGTGATCCTGATCCAAGATTTAAGCTGAGAAGATCTTCAAGTCACACATCTTCAGCTCCAGTTGGAATTACTTCTGCAAATGAGGTTTTCATCAGCACTATAATGACCAAACTCAGCTAATGCATCTAGGGTACCTTCAAATTCCAGCTTAGAGGCTCCACAACCAGATAAGGATACCTCAATTGTGGAAGACAACAATGGTGGTGGTGACAATGATCAAGAATTTCTTGATGCTACTAACCACACCATAGATGACACCATCAATGATGTCACACACTGCTTGGATCAAGTTTCTCTTGATAAGTGTGCTGATGTGGTGGGAGAAACATCCATGTCACATCTAAATTTCTCTAATTTAGATTATTCTCAGTAACTAGTTATGATCCCTCAGCTTAGGATCCACAAGTCTCACCCCACCACAAACATCATTCGAAATGTTGTCACAGGGGTAAGAACAAGAGGACAAACCTATGAAGGAAATGTTTGTCTTCACTCTTGTTTCTTATCCCAATAGAGCCTAAGAAAGTTAATGAGGCTCTAAAGGATGGAAGTTGAGTTGAGGCTATGCAACATGAGGTGCTTCAATTCAAAAGGCCGAAAGTTTGGGTCCTTTATCCTATTCCTTATGGGAAGACTACCATTGGAACCAAATGGGTGTTTAGGAATAAGAAGGATGATAGAGGCATCATCATCAAGAACAAAGCTAGACTAGTTGTTCAAGGGTACACACAAGAAGAAGAGATTGACTACACAGATGTCTTTGCTCCAGTAGCAAGATTAGAAGCTGTTAGGATATTCCTGGCATTTGTTGCATCCAAGAACTTCAAGGTATTTCAGCTTGATGTAAAATGTGCCTTTCTGTATGGAGTAATTGATGAAGAGGTATATGTTAAACAGCCACGTGGTTGTGTCTATCCTGATCATCCTGATTATGTCTGCATACTTGACAAAGCTCTTTATGGGCTGCATCAGGCACCCAGGAAGTGGTATGAGACACTATCTAAGTATCTTTGCAAACATGGATACAGGAGAGGTCCTATAGATGGAACACTCTTCATCAAAGGACAGGGAAATGACATTCTGCTAGTTCAAGTGTATATGGATGACATCATCTTTGGTTCATCTAATCCAAGCTCTGCAAAGACTTTGAGAAGCTGATGAAAGATAGATTTGAAATGAGTGCCATGGGGGAACTCAATTTCTTTCTGGGAATTCAAGTGAAGCAAGTTGATGATGGAATCTTCATAAGTCAGTCGAAGTATGTTCAGGACATACTCAAGAAATTCAACATGACTAATTGTAAGATTGCTAAGACACCCATAGCCAGAAACCTGTAACCCCCGGTTATTTTAAAAAGGCAAGACATGAAGAATAAATGGAAGAAAAGAAATAAAGTCCCAGTGGAAGGACTAAAAGTGTCCAAAAGGACAAATCTTTGAAAAAGTTGGTGTAAAGGTTGGCATGGCCACCCACCCTCCCTTCACGTCACACATTCTTTCGGTTTTGAGAGAGAGAAAGCAGAACTTCGAGTTTTGAAGAGAAGAAGAAGAAGAAATCGAATTCAAGGTAAGAATTCGTGGTTTTTAAGTGTTTATGATGGGTTTGATACCGGTTATATGCTTATGTGCTTATGATTTTGTGTATGTGCTCGGGTGTGTGTGTTTGGTGTTGTTTTCAGGTGTTTGAACTCAATTGCAAGCGGGTTAGAAAGGAAGAAACATCCAAGTTGTATCAGGTGAGTTCTAGAGCCTGGTTTTTAGTTGTTTTAAACTATCTTTAGGGCTGAAAATGTATTAAATGATTTTACAATGTTTATGTATGTTTACCCGTATGTAATATGCATGTTGGATGTTGATTCTTGAATGCATATAGGTTTTTCATGCTTAGAGTAGCCATATTAAGCTTACAACAGATGGGTTTGAAAACATACTAGAAACATGTCACCCAGGAGGGTCCATGCGCCTAGATAAGGCTCATGCGCCTGAAAATGCCTTAGAATGATTTAAGTGTAATCCATATGCCTGAACAGTAGCCTATGCGCCTAAGATTACCTTAGAAATGTTTAAGCACAACCCATGCGCCTGAACAGTGGTCCATGTGCCTTGAAATATTAGTCGGACCACTAAGTATAGGGCCATGCGCCCCAATAGTGCCCATGCGCCTAAGTGTCCATCATCCGGATGACCCATGCGCCTAAGTGTTCATACGCACGAATAGTGCCCATGCGCCTAAGTGATAAATGATTGTGTTGGCTGATGCGCCTATATAGTGATGGAACGCCCAAACAGGGCTCATGCGCCCAAATAGTGCCAAAGCGCTAAGCACTTAGAAATTTTTACAGAATTTTATAGGAATCTGTGCTTTTAGGGTTTTGACCGAGGGTTGACCGGGGCTTATTTATGATGATGTTTTATGCATGGTTAAGATTGTTCCTTATTCTTATTATTGCTATTATTACTTTACGTGGTATGTTATTATCGTAACGTAAAGTATTTTTTAATAATAAATAGAAAGAGCAATAAAGAAAGGAAGAGGAATATTAATAAAATGTTAACAAGTCTTGCAAGCTTACAGGAGTGACACGACCATGTTATCGCTAGCTCGACCGTGTTCGGGTTAGCTACCCCATATTGCACACGGGACCAGGACCTTTGCAGCATGCCCTGGGTGATTGGGTCGGCCTTGTATACAGTACACAGAACCCTTTCGAGGGATATAGTTGACCCTTTCGAGGGATACAGCTGACCCTTTCGAGGGATACAGTTGACCCTTTCAAGGGATACAGTTGACCCTTTCGAGGGATATAGTTTACCCTTTCGAGGGATATAGATGGCCTTTTCCCATCACGCATATAGTTGGGGTATTGCTCATTGGTCCATGTGAAAGTGAAAGATAAAGATAAAAGTTTATAGAACAGACAAGGCATACAATAAAGAGAACGAACAGTATCTGTCCATATAGTTAATGCGTGCTCGCATATATAGTAAAGAGTTGTATTTTACATAAAAAAGTATTTTCATATACAACATACATAAAGTATTTTATTACTTATAAAACTAGAACTCACTCAGCAATGCTGACTTTTATACATTTTCAGTTGGCAGGTAGTTATTGCTGAGGATGGCACGAGGGTGAAGCTACTCGGCAGGGAAAGACTGACTTCCATTCGTATTTTATGTTGCTGTTGTTTTGTAATGTTGTAAAACAATACTTTTGAAAAAATTTAAACGATGATGTATTGCTTAACAACAGTGTTTTAAATAAAATGAATGGTTTTTGGATAAATTATTTCCGTTGCTTAAGTTTGTATAATTATAATGTTTGATGTTTTAGCTGCTGTGATTGACCAACTGTGAGGTCTTCGGAAACGAGGACTTACAAGTTGGTATTAGAGCCAAAGTTTAAAAGAATTAGGTTAATATAAATAAGCTTTCAAAACCTAAACTTAAACTGAAAATATGACAAATGGAGGGATGTTAGCCTGAGTAGCTACATGCCATCAGGTATGTCTTTTGTAAATGTTAACCGGTATTATGTGCGCATGGTATGTGACTTATGTGCTCTTAGTAGATTTAAATACCAATTAAGTCAGGATAGGAGATGCTTGGGGTATGAAGAGTAAAGTAAGTGGCTAATCACAACTGGCCACTGTAATTAGGGACTTACAATACTTGACATAAACTGAGCTATTCCCTTGAATGATCGCATTAGTGTTTGAATCTTATAGTGTGCATTTAGAGGATGGTCGGTGGTGGACCTTCGAAGGTTTCGTCAGGTGAAGATTGTGGTGGACGTGGTGCTGGACCGCGTGTCACAAGAAGTATGGCTAGGGCTGCTGAAGTAGCACTCAAGGAGCCCGAGATCCATCACCCGGAAGCTGGTGAAGATAGTGCTAGTCGGAGGACCATGTTGACAGAGGCTGTTGTTAAGGGAGTTCAACGGGCCATGCAGACGATTCGTCCGGGTATAGTGACGGAGATAATTAGGACGTGAAGGAGATGACCGTGATTGAAGTGAACAAGGAGTGCAGCAATAACAAAAACTACAATGGAAAGTGGGTCGAACATGGGGGTTACACCCCATATAAAAAGGTTGCCAGGACGGATAACCGGTGGGTAACTTCATCCGGTACGGGGATAAGGAAGTGTGGCAGATATGGAAGGGAGCATACCGGTGAGTGCAGGATTGGAATGAATGTATGCTTCAGGTGTGGTAAGCCTTGCCACATCGCTAGAGACTGTAAGAAACCATGGGATGAGAGTTTTGGCACATTGATGACGACTGGAATTGCGAGTTCAAAAAGGTGTGATAAGTGTGGACGCAGGCACCTCGGGAAATGTAGATTGGGGAGCAATGTCTGATCTGTTGTGGAAGGATGGGACATGTGGCGAAGAACTACGGTATGAGGCGGTGCTATTCTTGTGGTGAAGAAGGTCACATGAGCAGGGACTGCAAGAAGCTGAGGGTGGAGAGTTCTGGAGCGAAGAAGAAGCCGGAGGAAGGATGGTAGGGAGCAGGTGCCAGAGCTTACACCATGACCCGGGGAGGAAGCCAAAGCTGATCCTAATGTCGTTTCAGGTATGTTTCTAGTAAATCAATTTATGCCTCTGTATTGTTTGATTCCGGTGCCAGCAAGAATTTTATTTCCATTACTTTTTGTGCTAAGTTGCCTGTTAGTAGTAGAAATGTCCGTGAACCATTCGATGTAGAACCGCTATTGGTAAGTCCACTAGAATTACTGATGTGATAGAGGACTATGCCATAGAACTAAAAGGTCATAGGTTTGCTGCTAGGTTACACGTGATACCCCTAGGTGGATTTGATGTAGTACTAGGGATGGACTGGTTAGCAACCTATGAAGCAAACATCCTGTGTCGCAAGAAGATGATTCGATTAGTTGCGCCCAATAAGAGTTTGGTTACGATTCATGGCGATCACGTTACTACAATCCCGAAGATGATTTCGATGGCGGTGGTGGGGAAGTGCATAAGACATGGATGTAGTGCCTACTTGGCCTACGTAAAAGATGTGGATGTGTCGGTACCGCGGCTATCCGAGTATCAATGGTGTGCGAATTTCCGAACGTATTCCTGGAAGACTTACTCGGCGTGCCACCGGATTGTGAGATTGCGTTCCAAATGATTTGGTACCCGGTGCTCAACCCGTTGCCAAAGCACCGTATTAGTTTCCAAGAAAACTATTTTTTGAGCAAGAAAACTATGTTTTGAGCAAAAGTAAACTACTTTTTCAGAGGTGGGACTGACATCCGGATTTCAAAGTTTATCCTCTTTCACTAAACTTTATATGAAATCCCTCCCACATATAAACCTAATGGTTTCCCCCTCATTCTATCATCTGTTCTTCCTCCAAACCTAAAAACCCCAAATTTCTCTCTGAATTTTCTTTCTTCCTTCTTTCTTCATCTTTAAGCTACCTCACAATGGCCAATCTCGCTCATAGAATGATCCTAACTTTACCATGCAGCTACACAGGCAACATAATCAGGTTGCTCTATTAAGCTCTAAGAAAGATCCTCATTTCTCAATGGTTTGTCCATTCTTAGCTTTGTCAATTACTCCACCTCCCTAACCATTGATCCTACACTCTATGAGGATCATCTGCTTGCTTTCTGGAAGACCTGCCAAGAGGTCGTAATGGATGGGGAGAAGGCAATGTCTGCCACAGTGCAGGGGAGAATAGTCTTCATCACTCCGAGCATCATCAACATGCATCTTCTGTTGGATGAGGAAGAAGGTGAGGTGTTCTTCCCAAAGGAAGTTGTTAATCATTCCTTTAAGTAGATGGGATATGAGGGAGATTTCTCTGTAAGACCTTTAGGAAAGGGAAGGTCTTATCCCAGTGGAAATTCCTGCTCCATGTGGTCCACCATAGCTTGTTAAACAAGAATGGTGGATGGGACCAGATTCCTGAGGATCTATCCTTCATCATTCATGGAATGGTTCAAGGAGTCAAGTTCAGGTATTCTCAGTTTGTTTATACCAATTTGCTTGCTAACTTAGACTCCTTAGAATATTACATGTTTCCTACATATGTCCAGTACATTCTTAACGATGAACTAGGCTCACAGTTAAGGGAAACAGGTAACATTCTTAAACTGGGACAGATGAAGCCCGGCATCATTAAAATACTATGAAAGCCCACTGTTGGCTTCTTTGGGGTAGAAACAGCCCTAGTCCCAAAAATGTTACAGGTCATTCCTCTAGGTGACAACCTAGCAACACAAGCTAGTGTTGAACCCACACCTACTATTTCCTTACCACCTCAACAGCCTCAAATTACCCTCACTTACCATAGAAAATGCAAACGAACCCCTGCTTAGACTATTCAGTTTGTGGAGGTCCCCATACACTCACCCTTACAGGCAGAAGTGGACACTGGAGCTCCCACTTCTCCTAAGGAGCAGACCACTCCCATCTCTTCAAGGATCACTACTGAGGTTCCTCATGCTCAGCCTGATGAGCTCATTAGCCCAACTGCCTTAAGCCGTTACCCTGAGTCTTAACACTCAAGTGATCAACCTTTAAGGACAGTTACCATCCCTAGCCTATAGATCTCAACCAACCAATTCCAACTTTGATTTCTATACATATGAGGATCTAGGTTTCAGTGAGTACCATGATTCTCTCTTCTGTTCCCCTACTCAAAGAGAGATGAGTGCTTCTGAGGCTCCCATTTCTAGCCCCCATCAGTCACCTACTACTGAGGTGGACACTTCTGAACCTGTTCAAGATGTCCATATGGAAAAGGCTCTCACTGTTGAAAGTGATTACATTATAAGACCTCAACCATGGCAACTCAGCCCACTGTCATCTTAACTAAGACTACCATTGAGCAGAGGAAATCCAGTAGCCAAGAACCTATAGCTGGTGGTGAGAGAGAGGACTTTGGTCCAATCATCTCATACCCCAATGATTCTTCTGATGAAGATGAGGGGAATCTAAGACTAATGGTGCACCAACTGTCTAAAACATGCACCTATTTAGTCTCAAAGGTCAGTTACCTTGAATCTCAGGTGACTACATTACATAACAGGATCAATGATCGGCAACGTAAGATTTTATATCTTAGGGAAAAACTAGCTGGGAGATCCTTAGAGCTTAACCAGAAACACAAGAACCTGTGGATGTGATTGACCTATTCCAACTCACCTATGCAAGTGGGTGATGCTACCAAAAAGGGGGAGAAAGTCATTACAACTACAGAACCTGGGAGTTCTTCAGAAAGAATGGACATTGAGGACTCACCATCCTCATTTGCAAACGTGCATTCTCAGCAACCTCCTCAAATTCACATTGATATGGACTACACAGACTCCTTCACACAGAGTCTGTTTGAGGATGGGTAACATAGGGCTATGTCATCTTCACCATCTTCCAATCACATCATTGGGTGGATGTATGACAGCAACAGGAAAGCCCTAATCATCATAACAGTTCAAGGGCAACAAGAAGTCTTAAATTTCAGACTTTGAACTACTATGAAGGTCTGGATCTAGTCAACATGCCACTTTTCAATCCAAGCAAATCAAGACAAGCTAACAGGCTGGCTCAAAGAATCCAAGACAGAATCACTGCAGAGTTCAGCTTCAGAAGGAGACTCAGGCAATCAGGCAATGTCATCGGTCAACTAGATGTTGAGACTAACCCTAAGATTAGTTTCATAGGGAAACCTTAACTAAAGGCCTAGTGGTAGAACCTGGGAGCCCTGTCTCATCATCATCAACTGCTGCAGAGATTCATATTCCTGTTGAGACACCTACTAGTGAAGGTGCTTCTCAATCTCTCTCTGCCAGAGATCAGAAGCTGCATCAAGCAATGAAGGCCAAAGCTCTCTCCACCTTGAGTCACAAAGGTCTGTGAGTGACAAAGGGAAAAGAAAGATGACATCTAAGGAGATTGAGGAGGAGAGAGAGAGAGAGAGAGAGGAAAAAGAGGCTGAGGGGAGAATGTTCCTCTTCTGAGTCTGTAAGACTCATGGAGTCTGCTATGAGGGCTGCCCATAGACCAGATACTCAGAATGATGAGTTAAAGGCAGTCAGGATAAACTATCTACAGACAAGGAACTATGACATAGACAATGTCATCTCTTTCCCGTTAGAAGAGCTAAATGAACTGGTTGACCTGGAAAGGTCAAGGGAGAAGAAGGAGGCAGAAGATGCAGAACATCTAGTACAAATCAAAAAAGAGAGAAGAACGAAAAGATTGTACAAACATGTGGCTACCCTCTCCCCAGTTCAAGAAAGTCCTGCATAAGAAGATGTGGTTTAACAAGAACCTCAAGTAGATAAAGAAGAAGATAGGATCAGGATGATCAACAACTTAACTGACACGGGCCTCTATCAGGCAGAAGCACTTCTTCCCTTGTCTTATGACTATGTTGAGTTTGAGTATCTCAAACAACTCGAACTTGAGATAATCAGAGAAAGAAAGACAACCAAAAGGAAGCTAAGGGAAGAAGTTGCTAAGCTAAGAGCCATCATCCACAAAAGGATGAAGAAATCTGCTGATAGGCAGAGGATGATGAGCTTCTTGAAGCTGTACGGATTCTCCGGAAGAAGACTTGGCCCTATATCTCTATCCATTATGGATGAGCATATCAGGGTGATCAAGCAAAAGATAAAATGTGGAGAGCTTATTGATTTACAGTCCCCTCCAAGTCAAGCCCCACCTAAAGTGGAGGTTAAGGTTGAACAACCAGAGATAACACAACCTGGACCCCCTGCTGAACCTCAGCAAGCTTCATCTTCTGATCCATAACAGGTTCAACCTCCCTCTCCTTCTGAGCCTAAGAGAGAGGAAGTCCCAACTGAGATAGAAAATGAAGATCAATCTGGTACTGCAGGCCAATATTCTCAGTTAAAACCTGTAAAGAGAATGAAGAGGATGGCTTCTAAACCAAAGCCAAAGAAAAAGAAGACTGCACCCTCGTCTAAACCCCAGGATGATTCAGAACATCCTGAGGATGTGCAGCCAGAGGATGCCCAATCAACTCCAATTTCATTAGCTCCTCACATACACCACAAATCCAGAAAGATGGCATGTCATTAGAGAACAAGGCACTGAAGACATTTACACTTGGCAAGATATGTTTCAGTTGCCTCTACATGATCTCTTTGATATCGGAAGACATTTTGACAGTTTGAAGATTTCTGATCATCTCATGAAGAGAGGGCTGGTTATCATTCTAATGAGAACTTTTGATATCCGAAGTCTACTAAGTCTTTTGGTAGCATCAGCCTAGGGGGAGTTTGTAGAGATTAATGAAGATGATGATGCAACTCAAACATCCAAAGTCTATCCTGCATGCTGCACAAGTGCATTGAAGAAGAATGCTTAGGAAGTTTCACACATGCAACTGAAATATTCTAAGTGAGAAATCTTCCGAAGCCAAGACCAATATCTTTCGACGCTAAAGATGAAGTCTTCCGAAGCGTCGGAGACAAAGTCTTCCGAAGCTTCAACTCATGAAGACAAATTTCTTCCGAAGACTTTTGACACATGCTTTATCTGATGTACTTTTCCATAAAGCTGGACACCTTTCCGCTGCATCTCTGTAATGTCACCAACTTACATGAGCTGGTGAAAAGGTCCGTGCTTTTGGTAACTGTACGTTGAGGTCTTGAGTCTGTAACTTTCTACTTTATGTACTTTATCCTTTTTGTAATAGATAAGGATGTGAGCTATGGCATGTCATAGTCACTAGTCAAAAGGCAATCTGCCTTTTGACTCTACAATTGATTTTGTTTGTGTCTAGTCATTTGTATCCGGCTGGCTTTCAAAGTATAGCCAGCTGTAGGATGTAGTATAAGTATCTCATGTTCTTGTATCTTTCTAATATGCTTTATTACACTTGTAATAGAACATAGAGAAAGTAATATACTGCATTCTTGAAAACCATACACCAGTGTTCTCTTGTTCTGTCCCTTATATTGTGTTCTTAGTGTCTCATTTGTGGTTAATCCAGTTTACTATTTGATTAAGTTTGGTTAATCTCCTCTTTGTGGTGTTGTGTTGTAAGTGACCCCTTCACCGGTCCCGCAACATTCTCCCCCACTAATAGAAATTTCATCCTCGAATTTTACCTAAGGTTGTTTACTAAAGGATTGGCCCATAACCTAACATTTCAAAATCGTAATAGTTATATAAACTCGGATAGAGAACCTTTACCATATATCAAGGATAATAAGGTGTTGTGCCATGCTTGGGTTGGAGTTTCATTTGTGTTTGCCAAATTTCACTAATAGGAGTCGGGGGTTTGAATAAATGCGGGTAGTTCTTTTTATTTCATTTTCTGGTTCCCATGTAAACTCGAGCCCTCTCTTAAAATTCCATTTGACCTTCACAGTGGGGATTTTTACTCGTCTAAGTTTCTTCTCTCGTCGGGCGAAAATTTCAAGTGGTTATTTCATAAACTGTAACTTGTTGTTAATCCGGATACTGGTGTAAGGCATCGTTAGTGTTTCATCGGACAAGCACTTTTTGAGATTTGATATTTGGAAAGTGTTATATATCCCTCCAAGCTCTTCGGGTAGTTCTAGCTTTTAAGAAACAGGTCCAATCCTATTGATTATCTTAAATGGTCCTATGTACCTTCGAATCAACTTCCCTCGCTTCCCAAACTGAATTAGTCCCCTCCATGGAGACACTTTCAGCATCGCATGGTCCCCCACTTGGAACTCTAGTGAGTTTTTTTGGTGGTCAGCATAACTCTTTTGACAGTCTCTCGTAGCAGCGAGGCGTTCTCAAATTCGATAGATTTTGTCAGTTGTCACATGAACTATCTCGGGTCCAGTCAATTTCCTCTCTCCAACCTCTTCCCAGCAAACTGGGGATCAACATTTATGCTCATAGAGTCCTCGAATGGTGCGGTTTTGATGCTTGTATGGTAACTTTTGTTGTACGAGAATTCGGCTAGTGGTATGTGAGTGTCCCAACTACCACCAAAGCCGTTCACGCAAGCCCTTAACATGTTTTCAAACATTTGAATCATTCTTTCACTTTGACCATCCATCCAGAGTGGTAGGCAGTGCTTAAGTCTAGTCGTGTGCCCAATGCCTGCTGAAATGATTTCCAAAATCTAGAAGTAAAGCGGTTGTCACGATCAGAGATTATCGATAGTGACACCTTGTGCCTGGATACAATTACATCAACATACAGTTTAGCTAGTCTTTTCATCTTATAGTCCTCTCTAATCGCAAAGAAATATGCTGATTTAGTCAGTCTATCCATAACTACACAAATTACATCATGCAGGTTTGAGGGAGTTTTGTGATAAAATCCATAGTGAAATGTTCCTATTTCCATTCAGGTATCTCTAGTTGTTGAAGTAGCCTTGAAGGTTTTTGATATTCCGCTTTAACCTTAGAATAGGTTAAGCATTTTCCAAGATAGGTGACTATCTCTTTCTTCATACCTGGCCACGAGTAGTTTACCTTTCGGTCTTTGTACATTTTGTCACTCCATGGGTGGATGGAATATTTGGTGTTATGGGCTTCATGTAACACCACTTCTCTCAAACCGCTCTGTTTTGGAATCCACAATCTTCCATTCATCCTCATTATTTTGTCATCTTGGGTACTCAATAGCTCCTTTATTCAATTTAAAAGTTCCTTACTATAGTTCTCTATCTTTAAGGTGTCTAATTGGGCCATTCGTATTTGGTCCATTAGATTGATTCAGGCCTCTATAGTTAGCGCACAAACTCGTAATGGTTTTGCTCTCTCGTTCCTACTCAATTCATTACCCACCACGTTTTCTTTTCGAGCATGGTACCGAATCTCACAGTCGTAGTCATTGAATAGTTCTACCCATCTTTTTTGTCTCATGTTTAACATTTTCTCATTTTCTGATCATAGATGTGCTGCAAATTGTTGTCATTGGTGAAGATCACATATTTTGTGTCGTATAAGTAGTGCATCCAATTTTTATTGCCAAGTCATACGCTACTACCATATCTCTTTGCATTAGTACACACCCAAGTCCTTTTCATGACGCATCACTGTAGATGATGAAGTCCCCTGTTCCTTCGGGTAGGGATAAAATTAGTGCACTGCAAGACTTTTGCTTTAGGATTTCAAAAGCTTCTTGTTGTTAGGTTACCCAATCGAATTTGGTTGTCTTTGAGTCAATTACATTAAGGGTTTGACAATTCTTAAGAAGTTCTCAATGAACCAGCTGTAGTAGCCAACTAATCCCAAGAATTGTCTTAACTTAGTGGGTGTTTAAGGAGATTCCCATTTCTTGATCGCCTTAATTTAACCGGATCCACATTGATTCCTTTTTCACTGACTATATGACCCAGAAACTACACTTCTCGTATCCAAAATTCACATTTTGAGAATTTTGTATAAAGTTGTTCACTCAGAACAAATTCACGAATCATCCTAGGTGCTGCATGTGCTCAGCCTTGGTTTTGGAATATATCATGATGGCGTCTATGAATATAATAACAAACTTGTCCAGGTATGGTTTGCACACCCTGTTTATGAGGTTCATGAACACAACAGGGCGTTAGTTAACCCAAATGGCATTACAGGAACTCTATTGTCCCTACCTAGTTCTAAATGTAGTTTTTAGTACATCTTCATCCTTAAATCTTAGTTGATGATATCCTAACCTCAGGTCTATTCTGGAGAAATATCATGACCCTTGAAGTTGGTCAAAAAAATCATCAATCCTTAGAAGTGGGTATCGGTTTTTGATTGTGACCATGTTTAATTCCTTATAGTGGATACTCATCCTTAGTGTTCCATCTTTCTTCTTAACAAACAAGACCAATGCTCTGCATGGTGAGTAGCCCGGTCTAATGAATGCTTTGTCTATTAGCTCTTGTAGTTGGATCCTTAGCTCTTGCATTTCCGAATAGGCCGACCTATAAGGTGCCTTGGCTATGGGTGTTGCTCCTGGTACCAAATTGATGTGGAACTCAACCTATATCTGCAGCTGCAATCTTGCTCGTTCATCAGAAACACGCCTGCGAACTTTGACACAACACATATATCTTCAAGACGTTTCTCTTCTTTGGTAGTCATCACGTAAACTACATACGTGACACGTTATTTACATAAGAACTTATTAGCCTTCATACATGATATAATTTTCATTCCTTGTCTTGGTCTTTCCTCGTAAACTATGAGGTTTTTTCCTTCTGGTAATGGTATTTTCAAAAGCTTCTTATCACACACTATTTCTGTTCTATTCATTGCTATCCAATCCATTCCTACCTCTATTTCAAACCCTCATAACTCTACGGGTATTAGATCTATGGGCAATTCATGCTCATCCAGATCCAACGTGCATCTGACCACGGCTTCTTCGGCTTCAAATAGGTTCCATTTGCCAAATCTATGGTATACATACTAGATAGCTTAGAGGAGTCTAGGTAAATTATTGGTCTAAACTTTATATAAACATAACTCCTGTTTGCCCCAGTATCAAATAATATGTATGCCTAATGATTATTGACCAGAAACATACCAGTCATGACCTCTGGCTCCTCTCTAGCAGCTCCGGCATTCATCATGAATGCTCTATCTTTAGGGTGGCCAACCTAAGGCTTTTTAGCTTTAAGCTTGGGGTAGTCAGGGTGGAGATGTCCAACTTCTCCACATTCATGACACGTAGCAGGTCGTATGGTGGTGGATTTGCATTCCTTTGCGAAATGCCCCGGTTGGTTACACTTGAAACACACATTTGCTTTAACCTCTTTCCTTTGGGGTTTTAATGTTGGCTTGAGTCGACTTTGCCCCACATGATGCAACCCACATTTCCCACAGAATGGTTGCTTACCCAATAAGGTCACTTATTTCCACTTGGCTTACTTTCACTTGGTCTCCCATTAGGACTCCTACTGATAACCCTATAATTATCCCACTTCATCTTAACTCCTACATTCTCCGATCCCCTAGCTCCCTCACATCTGACTACCTCATCGTCTAGTGTTGCAAAAATCCCCATAGTTTCTTGAAATGTCCTTGGTTTTATAGCCTTGACCATACCTCTGATCTGTGGGGTCAAACCCCACACATACCTGCCTATCTTCTTTGATTCGGGTGTAATCAAGTGTGGCACTAACAATGATAACTCGTTAAACCTATTATGTACTCCAAGTGTGCAGTTCCTGAATCTCAATCTTAGGAACTCATCCCCCATATTCTCTATCTCATTCATCAGGCAATAACACTTGATCATCAACTTCTTAAATTCCTCCCACCTCATTCTACTCACAGCATTCCTTCCTCAGGTTTGTAATAATGTATTCCACCTATTCAAGGCTCCATTTTTAAGGGAGTGTATAGTAAATCTCACTTTGTTTTCCTTAGCATAATCACTTAATCAAGTACCACTTCAATCTCGTCTAGCCAACTTGTGGACCAAAAGAACCAATGAGCCAAGATCAGAAAACCTCTAAGTCCCACACGGTATCACAACAACTGCTGAAAGCCTCATCAGTAGTTGACAAGTGCTGAAGACTTCAACAGCTGAAGATCAAGTGCTGAAGACCTTAACAGCTGAAGAACGAAGTGCGAAGTACAACAGCTGAAGAACACAAGTGCTGAAGCTGAAAGACCAAAGTACTGAAGTACAACAGCTGAAGAGTTCACAAGTGCTGAAGATCAACCTGATGTACAAAGTCTGAAGACAAAGACTGAAGACATCAGCTGATGATATCTACTGAAGTCATCAGCTGATGAAACACCTAAAGGTCAAAGTCTGAAGATCAAGTACTGAAGCCTCAGTAGTTTGTCACAACTGCTGAAGAGTACTTCTTCAGTAGTTGTGATATCAGTAGTTTTATATTTCTAGTTTCTAGTTTTATGTTTCAGTAGTTTTGTAAAACGACTGAAGAGCTTGTTCTTCAGTCGTTGTAGTTTCAGTAGTTTTATATTTTTGTACTTAACTTGCTGATATGTTCTCAGTAGTTGTGAACATTTTAGTAGTTTGTTAAGAATTAGTTATTTCTGTATTGGATCTGCCAGTTGTCACTTTCCGTGACAACAGCAGTGATTGTTGCACTCTATATAAGGAGTGACAACCTATTGTAATCGGGGTATGAAATGAGTAATTGAATGGAATGAATGATTGATTCGATTAGAAATATTCTACATCTATAAACATTCCTAGAAATCAGAAATACATATTCTCTCCCTATAACCGTATGCGATCTTAATGCTTACAAATATCGTTGGCTTGCTACAATTTGTCTAATTCGTGTCTGTATTCCGCTGCTTTATATTCTGATACATCTAACTTGTGATCACTGATCCTGTCAAATGGTATCAGAGCAGGTTAATCATTGATCGATCTAATAATTGATCATTGAAACTGCTATTCAAGATCCAAGTTTGATTGAATTAGCTTTTATTTTTGCAAGAAACGGTTATAGAGATTGAATTTTCTGTATTTCTGCTCATTCATCCTGAGATCTTTTTCTTGGTTCTCATTGAGTTTTGTGGTTTGTCTAAAACTTTTTAAAACTTGAACTAAACTGTTTTTGAACTGAAAAATGACCACTCCCTCCAATGATCCTCACAATACTGGTTCCTCAACCAAGCCTCCTATGCTGGTTAGGAATGAGTATAACATATGGCAAAGACGTATGCTCCATCACCTATCTGTTAACAGCGCAGGGTGTTGGACATCAGTGGCATGGTCCACACAAGCCTATGGTGAATAACCCGGAAACAATCAAATGGTTCCGAAGAGGAGGGAGCAATACTCAGATGAGGATAAGAAGTTGCTTGAGATTGATGCAAAAGCCCATGGAATTCTGGCCATGGCTTTGCCCAATGAAATTATTCTGGGCTAATGCATCATGAAACTGCCCATGACCTCTGGATTGCTTGAAAGAACAATTTGGAGGAACAGATGAGGTCTTGGCAAATAATAGGAAATTCTTGCCCAACAATATGACATTCTCTCATAGAAAGGGTGAGACACTGACTCAACAATATGAGCGGTTTTCTTGTTTGATCTCTGAACTAAAAATGGTCAAACTTGAATACACCAATTCAGATGAATAACAGATTTCTCAGATCACTGCCTGAGAGATGGGACACATATACTATTGTCCTACGCTCCAGTGCAAATTTGGACAAACTATCTCTCACCCAACTCTATGGGAAATTGCTCACTTTTGAGAGAGAGATAGAACAGAAGAGAAAGCTGTCTTCATCTGGAAAGCTCACTGAAGACTTTATACAAGGCAACACTGCCTTGGTGGGTCATGAGTCAGAATATGCTTCATCTGAATGCCAGTATGATGAGCATATTAATTTCTCTCCGACCACTTCTAATTATGCATTTGTAAGTGTTGATGGTCAGTTCACTGGTGTAATAATGACAATCTATGTTTCATTATGGATGATCTCAAGGGGATTGCTTGATGATGACTTAGAAGAGATGGATATTTTGAGCCAAATGGCCTTGATAAATATCCGATCTCAGAAGTTCTACAAAAGAACTGGAAGAAAATTCCCAGGACTCTCTGGCAAAACCAAAGTTGGTTTTGACAAGAGCAAGTTGAGGTGTCACAAGTGCCAACGGCTTGGACACTTTGCAAGAGAGTGTAGATCAACTGGATCAAACTCTACTGCACCCTTTGTGACTTTTCCTGGCAATAGTCAACAAAACAGAGGGCAACATCCTGTCACATCTAGTCATCATCCTCAACAACAATCTCCGGCATATTTTGTTCCTCAGGGTCAAATGCCATATCAGTACCCTTGTTATTACATGCCACAGTCAAATCAAGTTCAAGTTCCTATGACACCACAACCTCATGCATTACCAGAACCTCAGCCTTCCCTATCTCATCAACAACCTTCATCTCAACAACACAGCTTCTTCACCCCAGGAGTTGTTGACTGGAGTAGTTTACCAGATGACTTGTCTGGTCATGATCAACTGTTCTCAGGTGCTGGTCAACATGGTGGTGACAGTCCCTTTGGGAATCTAGCTCTTATGGCTTTGGAGTCTGCTGATACTTCATCTTCTAATGCCTCTACACCTCAGGTATCACAGGTATCCTCTGAGGCAAAAGCCAAATTATGTTCTGAACAATGCATAGCAGCATTTTCTTCCATTAGAGAAGCAAATGTAGCTTTAATTAATAAGAACATTGAGCTAGAACAAATAATTTCCAAAAACAGAGCTGAGTTTGAGTTTGTGCTCAAAGATAAAAATGATGAGGTTTATAAACTGAATTGCAAAATAATTGATGATAAGGCTAGAGAAGATGTACTTCTAGAGAAGTACAAAGATCTCAAAGAAACCTTGCAGTTACCCAGGTCGAGTGTGATAGATTGGTACAATCATGCAAAGGTTTTGAAATGCTTCTTAGTAAGCAATCTGCTTCAAATGTGAAGTTGGCATTGGCTATAATCACACTGCTCCACCTACAGATTTACCCCAAGAGCAGAGGTAGAATCTGATGGTGAGAGTGATAACCAATCCATCAAATCATGTGATCTACCTCCTGATACAGCACAATCAGAAGTAGCAGTCAGCATCAAGTCCTCCTTGAACCTATCAGCTGATGTTGATGGTCCAAATGCTGACATTCACATGAACAATAAGTTGATCAACTCAGGAGTCAATCCTGAAGGTCCTGAAAGGACTGGAGAGCAGGATGATCAACCTAAGCAACCAATGCTTCCAAAGCATTGAAGAACAAGTCTTCTGTTGCTTCACCATCTTTAGTTGATGATCAACCTAAGATGAAGAAGAAACCATGTGAAGTATGTGGTTTGTTCAATCATCTTACAGATGATTGTTGGTACAAAAGAGGTTCCAAACTCAAACAAAAAGAAGAAATTAATGAGAAAATGGTAAAAATGAAAACTGAGTTTGAGACCACATTTGTATCAGCAACATCAAATCCTGTAACCCTTAAGTCTTTAAAGCAATCAAAAAGGAAGGAGTTAAACAGGTGACAGCTGAGGGTGCTCAAAAGAAGAAGGTGCAACATAGGACCTTATCTAACTCCACTAGCAATGTGTCTGATGAGCTGAAAGCTTTATCACAAAATCAGACACAGCTGGTGATGATGGTACAACATCTGTTGGGTAGAGTTAACCAACTAGATTCTCCTATGTTGAAACCACAGAAAAGGAGGTCTAAGCCAAAGGACTCCTCTTCTACACCATCTTCTTCTTCTCAGGCTGTTGTTACAAATAAACATGCTAGTTTACCATCTATTGATGAGACCAGGCCCAAAACCAAAAGGTTTGGGTCTCTAAAACTAACTGATTGTTTATTATTGCAGGTTCTTCAACATGCCAAAGTAGCATCTGGTATGTAGACAGTGGGGGATCTATGCACATGACTGGGAACATCTCTCTTCTTCATGACTACTCTCAAGGAAAGAAAGGATTTGTCTCTTTTGGCAATGATGCTAGGGGTTACATCATTGGTAATGGCTTTGTCTCCAATGGAGAAATCAAATTTGATGATGTTAATCATGTGGAAAATCTCAAGTACAACCTCTTGAGTGTCAGTCAAATGTGTGATAAAGGCCATGTTGCCCTTTTCACAAGTCAAAACTGTAGGATTCTATCATCCAAAGTTTTGCACTTGATTGACAAGGTGTTGGATGATCACACTCTCCTGAAAGCCAACAGGACAGGAAGAGTGTATGCCTTAGATCTCTCTAAGAAGATAGATCTCAAAGGCAATCCTTGCTTATTTTCCAAAGCCTCTTCTCAAGAATCTAAACTGTGGCACAGGAGGCTTGGTCATGTTAATCTCAAAAACATGAATCAGCTTAGCCACAATAGTTTAGTCAGAGGCTTACCAATAAAGGAGTTCCACTGTGATGATACCTGCACTGCTTGTTTAAAAGGAAAACAGCACAAAGTCTCATTTCCTCTATTGAAGTGTCCAAGTCAACTGCCTGCTTGCAATTACTGCATGGATCTATTTGGTCCTGTGAGAGTAATGAGCATGGCAAAGAAGAAATACTGTCTGGTAATTGTGGATGATACTCCAGATTTGTATGGACTTTCTTTCTACATTCAAAGGATGAGGCTGCTCAGAAGATTATCCACTTTGTGCTGTACATTGAGAAGCAGTATTCCCTTCCAGTCAAGTGTATTAGGAGTGATAATGGAACTGAGTTCAGAAATCATACACTTGATGACTTCTATCTTTCAAAGGGAATCAAAAGGCAGTTCAGCATTCCAAGGACTCCAGAACAAAATGGAGTAGTGGAGAGAAAGAACAGGACCCTCATTGAAGCTGCAAGGTCCATGCTGGCTGACTCAGGTTTGCCATTGACCTTTTGGGCCGAAGCTGTCAACACAGCTTGTTATGTGCAAAATAGAGTTTTAGTAAATCAGAGGTTGATGAAGACTCCATATGAAGTTCTCCATCATTTGGCTCCTCTGATTTCATTTTTCAAAGCATTTGGGTGTCCCTGTTTTATTCTCAACACAAAGGATCAACTCCACAAATTTGATCCTAAGGTGATGCAGGATACTTTGTTGGTTATTCATCTACTTGCAAGGCATACAGAGTCTTCAACTGCAGAACAAAGATGGTTGAAGAAACTCTACATGTTAAGTTTAATGAATCTCCAAAGGACAAGATTCCACAAAGTCCTGTGGAGTTATTTGATTTGGACATACTGCAATATGTTCCTTATCAAACTCCTGCTGTTGCTCCTGTCAACAGTTCACCACCTGGTGGTACTGCTGATGATGATGATGATTGCAGTACTCCTCTTCAGGTTTAGTGATCAGCTGCCTGACTCAACTAGACCTGATGTTCCTGTAGCGCCAGTAGCACCATCCACAACAAATGCTGATGAGATTTCTTCGAATTCAACTTCCTTTGAATTACCATCCACTGATTGGTTTCAAGGAAATGATTCACCATCACCATCTGTTGCTGCTGAACCGGCTACAAACACTTGCACAGATCTCATTGTGTATCAAGATCTGAAGAATCACCCTATGTCTCAAATCATTGGTGATATCACTGCTGGAGTATCAACAAGAAGTCAATTGTCAAATTTCTGCTTCTATGCTCTCTTCCATCAGTCAGCAAGAGCCAAAGAATTATCACATTGCTTTAAAGGACAATGGATGGGTTGATGCCATGCAGCTTGAGCTTCTTCAGTTCAAGAAACAGCAAGTGTGGGAACTGGTTCCTCTACCTCCAGGTAAGTGTGCAATAGGCACTAAATGGGTGTTTAGGAACAAAACTGATGAAAATGGGCTTATTGTTAAGAACAAGGCCAGACTGGTTGTTCAGGGGTTTGCACAAGAAGAAGGTATTGATTATGATGAAACCTTTGCCCCTGTAGCCAGACTGGAAGCAATTCGATTGTTTTTAGCCTATGCTGCTTATCAAAAACTTAAATTCTTTCAAATGGATGTCAAAAGTGCATTTTTGTATGGAAAAATTAAAGAAGAGGTTTATGTATGTCAACCTCCAGGCTTTGAGGACAATAAACATCCTAATTGGTGTATAAGCTTGATAAAGCTCTTTATGGGTTAAAACAAGCTCCCAGAGCCTGGTATGAGACATTATCAAACTTTCTTCTGGAAACAATTTCACTAGAGGCTCCATAGACAAGACTTTATTATTAAGAAAGCTGGGCAGCATAATCTACTTGTTCAAATTTATGTAGATGATATCATTTTTGCATCCTCTGATCCAAAGTTGTGTGATGCCTTTACAAAGTTGATGCAACAGAAGTTTGAAATGAGTGCCATGGGAGAATTACAGTTCTTTCTGGGGTTGCAAATCAAACAAAAGGCTGATGGAATTTTTATTCATCATCCAAATATACAAAAGATCTTTTGCAAAAGTTTGATTTACAAAACTGTAAGCTTGTTCTACTCCCATGAGCCACCACACAACTGGACTCAGATCAGAAAGGTAAAGTGGTTGATGAAACACTTTACAGATGTATGATTGGGTCCTTGATGTATTTAACAGCTTCTAGACCAGATATTATGTTTGCTACATGTGTTTGTGCTAGATTTCAGGCTGCACCTAAAGAGTCTCATCTGATTGCAGTCAAGAGGATCTTTAGATATCTGCAAGGCACTCCATCTCTAGGTTTATGGTATTCTACCGGACATTCTGGTAAGTTAGTTGCCTTTTCTGACAGTGACTATGCAGGGTGTAAGTTGACCAGGAAATCAACTTCTGGTGGATGTCAATTCCTAGGCAACTGCCTGATTTCTTGGCAGAGCAAGAAACAGACCTCAGTTGCTACATCCACTGCGGAAGCAGAGTACATTGCTGCTGCAAGCTGTACATCTCAGCTACTCTGGCTTCAAAACCAACTTTTGGATTATGGCATTACAGAGACTAAGACTCCATTGTTAACGGATAGTGCTTCAGCTCTTTGCATTGTCAAAATCCAGTCCAGCACTCTAGGACCAAACATATAGAGATCAGACATCATTTTATAAGGATTGTTTTGAAAAAGGTCTGATTGATCCTAAGTTTGTGCCTAGTGCTGATGAGCTTGCAGACATTTTACTAAGCCTTTGGATAGTTCAACTTTCCAAAACCTGTGTTAAGGCTTGGTATGCTGCAGCTAGAATAGGTGACAACTACTGATGATCTCAGTAATTCATACTGATGATCATGAGTACCTGTCACATATAAGTACTGATGAGCTCTTTTAACCTCAGCAGTTTTTATAACTACTGAAGGCTAAATGTCTCAAGTACTGAAGTACTTCATCTGTTCGAAACTACTGATGTAGTTACAACTACTGATGCAATCATAACTATTGCAATCAGTAAAAACAGATAAGTACCGATGTCCTATGAAACAACTGAAATCAGCCATAGACTGATGAATGTGTTGAGGACAGTTTGAAACAGCTGAAAGGCTAAGAATTGACGAAAACAGCTGAAGAGAACTTTCTCTTCAGTCGTTTGTACAACTGTTGTTTCATTTTAAACAACTGAAGCAAAACCACGTCTTCAGTAGTTTATAACTACTGATGACTAATACCAAGTCTTCAGTTGTTTACAACAGCTGATGACAAAACCACTGTCTTCAGTAGTTTCATAACTACTGATGACAAACACCTTGTCCTCAGTTGTTTCATTCATCTGAAGTCAAAACCACGGTCTTCAGTAGTTTTCTAAACTACTGATGCTTAACACCATGACTTCAGCTGTTTCAACGTGTGAAAGGATAACACCATGTCAACGTCGTTTAAAACTACTGATGACTAACACCACATCCTTCAGTCGTTTCCTCACCCGTACCCTATAAATACCCCTAACCTGTGCTCTCCATGCTTCATCTTCTTGAACCTAACGTTCCTCTCCAAAACTTCCTTCTCCATGGCGTCTATGCAAATTAAACCGCGACACAACTGTGTTGCCTACCTCACAAAATCGCCGATCTGGACTAAGTTCGATACGGCTATCGATCTTATGGTTCAGTCCCAATACAACAAGGCATTCCTCTGAACCCCGTCTTACATGCCGAATCCTTGAACCAATTTTGGATGAACGTTACTGTTACAACTGAGGAGAGCAACACACGATCACTCCGGTCAGTCGTCAACAACAAAGAAGTAGTGATTACTACTCCTGCAACCATCCGTAAAATTCTTCAACTGAGTGATGCTACCTCTCCTGCTGGATATCCGAAGGGCACCAGATCTATCATTTGCTCAGCATGGATATCAAGGTGATCTCAGTGCCACCACCATCATGAAGAAACACTTTAATGACGCTGAGCGCCTGATTTTTCACATGGTCAATGTAGTTTTGGCCCCTAAGACATCGTCTTGGGATCAAATGTCCCCAAATGGCAGCAGGTAATGTATTCTATCCTTGAGCAACAACCACTGAACTTTTCAGAATTAATATTTTCAGAGCTCAAAGATATGGCTCAAAAACTAACTGCCAACCGTTGGATACTCTATCCACGGTTCATAATGGCCATTATTATAGACCAGCTTAATGTGAGGGACTTGTTGGCTTGGGAGTCCCTGCTACGGCTGTTCTGCCAGAAGTATACTCCCGGCACAACTCTGACCGGACACTCAAACTGGCTGCCAAGCTGCGAAAACCCACGCAGCCGGAACCCACAGCCACCACCTCCAAATCCAATGTCCCCACCAAACCCACCAAAAAGAAACCCAAAATGGCTACTCAGGGAATTGAGTCCCCTGAGGATGCTCCTGCACCACAAACGCAGGATATATCCACTAGTCCAAACCCCCTAGTGGATACAATGACTCTTCCAGCCACAGCCGCTCAGGCTTCCTCTCAACAGGAGCCTGCAGCAACCCAAGGGGCACCTACTTATCTGGGATCTTACTCACTTGAGGAGATTGCCATTGAAGAGCACCATCCACCCCAAGTGCACACTGCTTCTAACCTTACCCCAAACAACCGCCCCTCACAGCCCGACTTTAATAGTTGCACAAGTGCTGACTCAATTGCACTCCTCACCCCCTCCCCAGAAACCACTTACTACTGGGAATACCTCTACAATTGAGGGGGAGGAACACAGTGCACCTGAGAACCCAGAGCACAGGGGTTTCCAATTCTATCTCCTGGTGTAGACAAGGAGCTTAGAATATCTAGTGAGGCTGCCACCTCCTCTGTCTCAGCACATGACCAGAGTGAGGCTGGTAACATTGCTAAGACCTCCCTAGAGGCAACAGCTGATGATGGACATTGTCCTGAGGCTGGAAGTCCCCAGTACCAAGCACAAGGGGCACATGCACCAACTGGTCTACACCCAGTGCATGTAAATCCTGCTCTAAGCAGGAGGTCAGGTGATTCAGTATTAACTGATGATGACCTGAGCTTCTTCTATGAGTAGTTGCTCAAAACACCATTCTAGAGGATGAGGTTAGCAGACTCAAAGAGCTGCTGGCCAAGATGTCTCGGGATGCAAGTCCATCTGCCACCCTCATACACCACAGATGGCACCTTCCCTTGAAGGTTTCCCAAACACAGAGCCACCCCAACATCAACCACCTGCCTCTGCTTCAGGCCCTACTTCTCAGGAACAGCACCTTCTGAGCAAATAGGTGCTGTACTCCAAAATTCCCTTCCTCTCATCACCCCAATAATCACTGATATAGTGATCAAAGCCCTTGATGAGAGGCTTTCCTCAACATTACAGCCCTTGGTTGATGCTGCTGTCCAAAAGACTCTTTCTGCGGTACCAACCCCTTCCTCCAATGCAACCAAAAAGGGGGAGAGTACTGCAGTGAAAGAAAGGAAGAGGAAAAGATCTGAGGAAAAGGAAGAGGAGGAGAAAGAACAGCAACCAATGCTCACCTATAAGAGAAAGAAAGGTGCTGATGAGCACATTGCTGAAGATAAAGCCTTGGAGCTACTGATAAAAAGGCTGATGCCGAACACAGTAGATCAATGGACAACATCATTGATCAGCTGTTTAGGCAAGGCCATGACACCAATAAACTTGACTCTGAGATTCGACGACTAGAGATTGAAGAAATCCAGAACAGATGGGCAAGTTATGAAGTGTTAGAAAGAGAAAGGCTTGAAATCATGATCAGATTTATTGCAAAATATCTTGGAAGGTCAATGATCGAAATCAAAGCTTGGTCCAGGGACAGTATCTTGGCAATCACCACCAAGATCTGTCATCTGAAGTATATACTAAGGGGCTTGTCATTGAAGCTTTGAATGAAGCGGGTGCTGGGAGCAGGCCTGAGCTAGCCAAGCAATCAAAAGCCACACTCACCTCAAGGATGCTAGAATAGCCTGTCAACATTCCCACACCAAAACCACCCAAAACACAACCCACCAAACCAACTCCCTTACCCTCAAAACCCATAGCCGATGATATACCCTTGAAGAAGAAGAGAAGGATATTGAGGCTAGAAGATGATGACGAAGATGATGAAGACAGGCTGCCGCTCTCAGCTGTGATTCAGTTGCCTAAGGCCACAAGTCACTCCTCAGCAATAACTCCTGAAGTCCAGAGACAAATGGTTAAAGTGAAGCTAGAAGAAGAAGAGCTTCATAAACTGCATGATGAGGAATTGCTGAAAAGAGTTGACAAAGCTTATGCAGCCACATCTTCTATCATCAATATGAAGGAGCAAGCCCTCAGACTTTACACTCTCAGGCATACCTTTCAATATTAAAAGGAAAGAGTGAGGATTTGGCCTGATCCCAGGGTCTCTCACAGAATTCATAAGAACAATATACCTCAGAGATACATTGGCCAGGTGAAAAAGATCGTAGATGAAGTGATCTCTCTGGTCTTTGTAGTTTCACCCTGGGAAATCCTGGAAGACTTCAAGAAGGCCTACAAAGCTAATCTAACCCCTCAGAAGATGCTAGAAAACAAAATAGTGAAAAAGGGGTTAGTTTACAAGAGGCTTGAGGAAGTCAGGAAAAATGAGCTTCAGTTGTTCCTAGAGGGTAATCACCCGGATGAGTTTGCTTACAGAATAATAACAACTGTGGAGCTAAAGAATGGGAAACAGGCCAAATACCTGTCTGAGTATTATGGGCCTGAATCATTGTTTGAAGGAGGTACTGAAGTGCTAAATATGGAGGAACAAATCACCTTCCTTGAGGCCTACACAAGAGAGTCGTACAGACTCATTATGGGGAAGTAAATCTCATGAATGGGATAACAACTCTGTGTCCAGTTCCCCAAAACAGAGTTCCCATTCATACTCTGCCAAACAAATATTTGAGATTTCTTCCCAGGCCGGAGGTACATGGGTCATCTTCTCTACTGATCAAGAAGGAAAAAGACCACATTTTTGCCATCAATAAGTGGGAGTATAAATAAGTTAGAGGTTTTGGCTGCATTGGTTCAGGGGGAGTTTGTTGGACCAAAAGAACCAATGAGCCAAGATCAGAAAACTCTAAGTCCCACACGGTATCACAACAACTGCTGAAAGCCTCATCAGTAGTTTGACAAGTGCTGAAGACTTCAACAGCTGAAGATCAAGTGCTGAAGACCTTAACAGCTGAAGAACGAAAGTGCGGAAGTACAACAGCTGAAGAACACAAGTGCTGAAGCTGAAAGACCAAGTACTGAAGTACAACAGCTGAAGAGTTCACAAGTGCTGAAGATCAACAACTGATGTACAAAGTCTGAAGACAAAGACTGAAGACATCAGCTGATGATATCTACTGAAGTCATCAGCTGATGAAACACCTAAAGGTCAAAGTCTGAAGATCAAGTACTGAAGCCTCAGTAGTTTGTCACAACTGCTGAAGAGTACTTCTTCAGTAGTTGTGATATCAGTAGTTTTATATTTCTAGTTTCTAGTTTTATGTTTCAGTAGTTTTGTAAAACGACTGAAGAGCTTGTTCTTCAGTCGTTGTAGTTTCAAGTTTTATATTTTTGTACTTAACTTGCTGATATGTTCTCAGTAGTTGTGAATATTTCATTAGTTTGTTAAGAATTAGTTATTTCTGTATTGGATCTGCCAGTTGTCACTTTCCGTGACAACAGCAGTGATTGTTGCACTCTATATAAGGAGTGACGACCTATTGTAATCGGGGTATGAAATGAGTAATTGAATGGAATGAATGATTGATTCGATTAGAAATATTCTACATCTATAAACATTCCTAGAAATCAGAAATACATATTCTCTCCCTATAACCGTATGCGATCTAATGCTTACAAATATCGTTGGCTTGCTACAATTTGTCTAATTCGTGTCTGTATTCCGCTGCTTTATATTCTGATACATCTAACTTGTGATCACTGATCCTGTCACAACTGATGGTTTCTATAGCACCTTCGATCCCAAAGTCATTGCTGGTTGCATGCCATGAAGGCCTTGTATGCACACCTAGTTCGCACTAGTTCCATTTTGAGTTCTTCATCATTTTTATAGTATTCTCATCGTCATTTCTTACTCATGCAGGCATTTCTTGATGGTGTTTTGCATTCACATGGGCGGCAATAGCGGGTAATGCATTTGCAATGGCCTCGACAAGTAGTTGTGAAGTCTAGCTTCTTGGTTGGTTTTATTGTTGGTATTAGTAGGGTTTTTGGTGTTGTGTGTGTTCTTGAGGTTGTTGGTGTTGTCAGTGTTCCCATTAAGATTTTCATCGGTTTGGTTGATGCGTGCCCTAGATCGAGTGGTGGCACCTGTCCTTATGTTTGGAGTGCATCCCTGACCTCTTCCCCTTGGCATGGCTATAATCATACGTTTTACATTTTAGTTTGCAGCATAGTCAATTTTTTAAGCATTAAGTACTCCAAGCATCATCACACATAACATATAAGTAATAACCAAAGTTAACCCAAACAAGCATAAAAGTCCAACTCATAGCGAAATCTCTATGAATACAAATTAAAGTTCAAATGCAATCCGGTGTGACATGAGTGAATATTCACTCATATCCTACAATACATAGTTTTTCAAATTAAATACATAAATAGAGGAAAGTAAAATAACATCAATGGTGATGGTGACGACGGAAGTGGGTCCACGTGTCTATCACACACTTCTTGGCAACGCTCAGAAGTTTCCTCCTCATCATTTTCACAATATACATGGCCTCGCCCCTTTCTTGCTTCATCACATCGTAGTATGGTGACAAAACGACACCTCCATCATGAAGGAGTCTTCACCAATGGCCCCGAGTGATACAAGGACAGGTTAGCAAAAACCTGATGTGATGTACTAGAATAGCAGGCAAACTCGGCATAGGGGTTAGTGTAGTACACTGAGGGGATCATATGGAAGCAATGACGCATTACTGTGTCACGCCCATAGGGCCCTACTGGGTAGGATGGAACCAGCTATGGTGGCGGAGGCAATGATGTCACAGCAGGTTGGGGCGGCGCCCCGGTTAATCCTGTAACTAAGTTACCCCAATCTGGTTGGAATACGGGGACGGGTCGAATAGATATTCATGCGATTTGCCTCGCACGAATGTTCTGATCCCTACATTCCCAATCCTTGCTAGAGTCGGACATCATGTGCTCATAGGGGCCGAAGGGTACCAATTTGGGTCCCCATACTCTGGGTTAAGGGGGGCATACTCCCCAATCTCATAGGACTGGGGGTGTCTCGATGGTCCCACACCCACATCTGATACAAACGTGAGTCGTGAAATGGTGGTCTAGTAGAAGTGTGGAGGTGGGACATTAGGTGAGTCACTAATATAAATAGTCTTTCCCATGTTTTGGTTGCATGCCATCTAATGAAAAAAGAAGGTAAAATGAAACATGAATAAAATAAATATAATCAAAATCAGATATTACATCAAACACTTATGCAAAAGTTTAATGAATATAATACTAGGTGTTATCCTTAGGTCATGGCCTAAGGGGGTTGGGGGTTGTGTCATTTTCTTATCTTCCTGGTTTCCTTAAGGTATGGTTAAAGCCTAGGTTTCTTATGGTAAGAACATAATTTGATGAAACCATTGCCTCTGATACCAATCTGTCACACCCCGTTGACTAGGTCTGTTCGTGACCGACTAATATCATCATAATCCAACAGAAAATCAATAAACCCAAATTTATCTTTTATTTAATATCATCACAATGCAACAGAAAATAAATAAACTCAAATAATCATATGGTAGATTGTCTAAAGGATCCAAATAATTTTATTTAATTGTTCATAAATAGAAATATGGATAGGGCGGTGGATAAATCTCCAAGAGGTCATGTGGTAGTACCTATCCATTTGACACCTGTCAATTACACATCACCTGAAATACACACTCAAAATACGTCAACATAATGTTGGTGAGCCCATGAGTTTATGACACGTACCTTTCATGACAAATTTAATATTCAATGAATTTAATAATGACAACAACCATAAAACACATACCATGATGCACTATTGAATGTATCATAATCAATTCCGACCCAGACTTTTCTACCCGAGTACTAAAAATATCCCCTATCCCACTACCACTAGATTGTTAGGTTTCAAATGTGCCCTCGTAAGCATAGTTAAATGGCACTAATTTGTGGCATGATGATTATTCAATCCCAATAGGGGGTTCCCTTGCATAAAGGACCCATTGTGTGTGGGGGATTCCCCAAATAGTACTATCCACAAATCACGTGACTCCTAGTGGAGTTAATGATTGTGCTCTGTTTGGGGACAAGCGTAAGTAGTATTGCACCAAAATAATATGATAAACCATAATATAATAACCAATGAGTATATATTTCACCCCAAAAGTTTTAAAGTAAAAAGGGGTTCGTGAGACACACCTGTGGTTGATCACGTGGTTGTTTGTAAGGTTTGGATGCTACCGACAGTGAGGGCTCCTAATGGTTATTTAAAATAAGTTAGTTCTATAATTCAAGGATTAATTAACCCAATCATTATAATTGTACACTTTAGTTTGATGAATGTTGTATTACATTTGAGTAATCTTGTTTTAGGTCTTAAGGTTTTTGGCTAGTACTTTTAGTTCATTTACGTTATGCCATTATCTTATATGTTCTGATCATTCTTGTTCTTATAGGTGTGGTATAGCTTCAAAACAATAAGGTTTCTATGTTTGGAAAGATTGGTCCCTTAACTTTGCTAAATTTACATTTTTCACCCTAGAGTTTAGGATTGTTGTATCATAATTACTTATAACGGTTTTATGATTTTTAGTGGGTTAGGCTATTATAATAAGTGAGTTTTCATGTCATCTAATCTTTCATAACAGTTTCAAGAGCTTGCTTTCAGTTTATGCGCTTTATAATGTTATATTTAATTACTTTCTTATTTGAGGTTGTCGGATGGCTCATTTGAAAGTTTTGTCTTAAGTATAACTTATATTCATGATAGTTGAATGTTGAAGGTTTATTAGTATGGCTTTAGGTTTAATAAGTTACTTATTGTGTTCAATCTATGATTTTTCTATATTTCTACTTATGATCAAGTTGTAAAATATATCTACTGAAAAATTATTGTATTCAAAAGATTAACGGTCAATTATGTGTATTTATGGTTTTTCGAATTATTAATTCAGTAAATATTTAGTGTAAGGGTTGAATTTTGTATGACTTTTGTAAAATTCAAGGATTTTGTAAATGTTTAGTTTTTACATATTTTAGTCTTCATATCACTATTAGGTACCAGAAAATTTTGGTCTTTAACTTGTTATGTCGGTTTGGGGAATAAACGCTATCGGTTCGGATTTTTAACGGATTTTTGAGTTTTGGTTGATTATGGTCATGTTTTTGTCTTATAAGGCTTTGATATACTTATAATATTTTTCTAGTTTCTGGATTTTTTTTTCTAATATCGACCATAAGATCATTTTTAACGATTTTCTTTCTTTTATGGTGAATATTTATTGTATTTTCGTTTATTAATATAATAAATTCTAAAAATTATCAATTAATTTTTTAGGCTCTTGTAAGTGTACAAAGTCTACTGAAACTTTTATGTAATTAAAATATCACACATTTTCCATTTTCATTGTCTAGCTAAGTTAGTTTCGTTACATGTTCGTTAAGTCTCGGTCTTGAATTTACTAAGCGTTTTACGCAGATTTATCCCATCCCATACTTTCTCATATATTAATATCTTTTAAATAACCTCTTAATTACAGTACTTAAACCCCTTTCCATTTCTTTTTATTTTTATAAAATAGTAGTTTCAAAATCTTTGTATTATTCATAACATGTAAAATACATAAGTTTAATTTGTGAAACTTTATTCCCGACCTCAGATAACTCTTTGAAACTTCTAGAAATATTAGGATTATGACCCTTGGACTCGATTAATATACTTTCATGTTTTTGTGAAAACCGGGTTTTCGGGTTCGTTAAATGTGACAAGTTCATACTTGTGACCCAATAGAGTTTTGAAAAGCTTTGGATAACTTTTAGTTACTGAAAAATGAGATCTTTTAAGATGTTATAAGAAGTTAGGGGTGTCGTGAGGTTAGTTGTGTCACAAACGTGACAAAACGCGATGTTTTAAGCGTCTTTGGTTTGTAATGTGTTACCTTAGTGCTTGGTGACCGAGAGAGGGTTCAAACGGCTGGATTGGGACCTTGGGATATCAAGGAAATGCTGTGCAAAAGAGGAGGTTAGGCCAAGTTTACAAATAAGATGAAAATGATAAAAGAATTTGAAGGTGTTCTAGTGTGTGTGTGTGTGTTTGTGTGTTTGTTGAATAATTATCTTGGCTTCATAAGACTGGGTGCTTGTGTTCTAGGAGTTTCCTTGGCTTCAAATGCGCTGGAGTATTGATGTTCAAAGTGTGCAAGAGAGTGGAAAGCAATCCAAGAGAGAGTAGAGAGTGCTTTGTTGAAGATGTGGAGTGAAGTGATGGTGGTGATGGTGTGTTAAGGTGGGGTTTGGTTGAGGGTCTATGGAGGGGGTTTGGAAATCTCTGTGACATCTGGTAATTTTACGTTACCAAACTCCGTTAGTTCCGTTACGTCTTGCATACACGTGTCATGAGCACACACTAGTTGTCGTTTAACGTTGGTGACCCGATAATAATTAATAATGTTAAATTAGTGATATTTTACCCATTTATGTGATTGTTGTGTTATGCATATGTGTTTACGCGATTTAAATGTTAATGGTGAGTTTTATCGCGTACCATGGAAACACGTATATTTAAATTGCATGTCTTGTGACTAGTGGAAATAATGTAAATATTATTATTGTTGATTAATAATGTTGGTATGTTAAAAGAATAGTTTTTATAAAATATAAATAAAGGGGGTTAAGTGTAATTACCTAAAACTAAGACTTAACAAATTAACAACCTTAATCCCCCCAAACCCCATTTCAGCCGCAACATCCATTCCAAGCCCCCTCATCTTCGAATTTCAGCTTTCAACAATCATTCTGCTATGGTTTTGGTCGATCTCAAGCTATAGAACACATTAGAATCATCATTTGCAAGATAATACACGTGAAAAGGTTAGAATTTTACAAGTTTTATGGGTTTTCTTGATATGGCCGAACCCTAATTCGGATTTGGGTTCAAAAATGTTAAAGTTGTTGTTGTTTGATGATGCTAGTATGTTAGTTAGATAGTTTACATGATGTTTAACATTGATTCAAGATGTACTCTAATTCGAAAATGGATGTTGATTATATGAAGCTGATGATTGTTAGATGATTATATGGTGTTATTTTGGTTGGGTGAGTGCTAGATTACATTGATCTTGTAAGAAACTGATGAATTCAAGGTTGTGTTCATAGGTTACTAATAATAGTAAATTTATTTTGTCAAGAATGTTGAATTAGGGATGAATGGATGTTATGGATATGTTTACGATGATGTTTAGATACT
The DNA here is from genome assembly GCA_025506515.1 of Flaveria trinervia. Lineage (NCBI taxonomy): Eukaryota > Viridiplantae > Streptophyta > Magnoliopsida > Asterales > Asteraceae > Flaveria > Flaveria trinervia. The sequence continues at coordinate 41,741,771 of CM046444.1, forward strand.
AGATTGTTGTTGTGAACTATGGGAGTTCAAAAACACATGTTAGAATCCATACATTACAAAAGATAGTAAATTTTTAGGATATGAATTGATAAATTATATTAGTTCGGTGTTGTTGATCATGCCTAGTTATGTTATGAACTTGATTAGCCATGTAATAGATGAATTTGTGATTGTTATGGATGGTAGATCACTTTTGAGTATACTTTCGCAAAAGGGAAACTTTATTTTCAAGGTACGTTGGATATTATGAGTTGGACATGTTCTAGGTGTTAAGATCAGGCTAGAGTGTTTATTGTGGTTGTCTAATGTGATAGAAGTGTTATATGACTTGTATGATATTAATGGTATGATGATCTAAGTAATGCATTAGGTAATATAGTACCACATGTGATCCATTTGAATCTTAACCATGTATGTTATATGTTCACGTTTGCTTAATTGAATTACAACTCATGATGTCACCAACGGTCAAATGGGTCAACTGGGTCAAACGTGTCTGTTTTCAAAAACCTTAAGTCTTTGGTTGTGGTGTGCTTAGGGTTCCACATGTTCTCTGTTTACACGTACTTATGTACTTACATGATCTAGGTAACCTATGAAGGTTGTTTGTCCACTCTTTCTTCCAAGTAAACCCTAAGTATTTGTTACGCATATCAGGTGAGTTCATGCCCCACTCTTTACTTAATCTCTTTTGCGGGAGATAGCATACTGATAATTTACAAACGCTTTATATATTTAAGTTGTGTATAATATTAATACATTGTTCTTTATCATGGAAAAGTCCTCACACTTTCGAATTGCTACTATTGAATAGCGGGGAAACTAGGGTAGTACTACGGGTCTGACGAGCCCCACCTATGTGACTCGAGGTCAACGGGTGCAATTTGTCCTAATGAACATTTTCACGACCTGATAAATCGTGACAGGAGGCAACAACTTATCACAGTCATCTTAATTGCGAAATCACTATGAATTAATATTTATTGTTAATAGATTAGCTATCTGTTACAATACACAAATTATATATCACAACTGTTAAATTGTTATATTTGAACGTCAACTCTTAAACTCACCAACCATTGTGTTGACATTTTTAGTATGCTATTCTCAGGTCGTTAACTCGGCTCGCCATTAGGAGCACAACACGGGTCCAGCATGCATCCTAAGGCTTTAATTCATAGATACATTTGTTGTCTTTTATTCATGGGTTTTTAAACACTGGGATGGTGCGTGTTTTGCCATATTATGTATTTTTTATACTTTGGATTTTTCGTATTTACAAAAAGCTTTCGCATAGTTTTCAAGTTGAACTTTGGTTGATTTTATTATAACGTTGGCATATAGAGTCGTTCTGGGTAACTATTGACTGTGATCCTGGTTTGCTCACACACCTCGTGGTAAAATTCCACACGTGGATTCTGTGGGTATGACAGATTGGTATCAGAGCCATTGGTTATAGGGAACTAGGTTACATACACACTAGACTATAACCGCACACAATTAGTTAGTTACCTGTTCCTTATTTCCTCTACTGCATACTCATTGGCATACACATCACAATCTCTGTAGCATGGCATCGTCATCGAGATCTCCGGGTAAGCGACTGGAATCACCTACACGATCTGAGTCCCTACCTCCCGCACCTGTATCCTACAATGGACCCAACTAGCCCCGTTTAGCTTATCCTGGAGGGGAGATTGATTGGGATCAACCTTTTGCATTGATGGAGCGTGACCCCCCATGAGACTGGAGTTTCTACTCCAAGTTCGTTGATCACATAATGCATAGGGAGCACGTACCTGTCCCGAGGCCCAGGATAGGAGCAACGTTGATCAGCCAATGCCTTCACTCCCACAAACGGTGCAGTCAATGATTGCTGTACTGGTGGCTGCACTGGATACTGAGCAGCAATAAGTCAGGCGACTCACGGGTGATGTTTGTACACTGTAGCATGAGGTGTACAAACTACGACATCAAATGGATGAACTCGAGGAGCAACACGGGAAGACCCTAAATCGGTGTCACCACATGCAAGATGGTTTTATAACACTCAGAGGACGCATAAATGCTTGTGAACAGCGGGATACACTAGCCGATAACATAATTGCTACCTTAGAAGCCCAATTGGCAGCGCTTCAGATTGCCATAGCTCCTGCTCCTGCAGAGGACCCTGGGGATGAGGATCCCAAGGAGGAACCCAGGGATGAGGATCCCGAGGAGGAACTCGGGGATGAGGATCCTGAGGCGGAACCGGGGAGGAGGAACCAGTGGAGATGAAAGATGACAGTGATGGGTCGGATGTCGTCAAATGATTTCCTTTATATGACTTGGACTATGTACTGTTTCTCGCTTTTGAAACCTATGTGGGAAGGGTTGTTTCCCCGCCCGAACGACAAACTTAAATTATGACATTGGTGAATACATTATGACTTATTTATAATTTATTTATCCTAGCAATCATTTTTGTTATGAATGTTATGGTTGTGATGAATCATTATTCCTTACTGTTTACTGTACTTCAATGGGATAAATGTGCTTGATGTTACTCATTATTGTATTTGTGAATGTAAAGTGAAAAATGGACGCCCGTGGACGTGGACGTTGACGTGAGCGTGGGCGCGGACGTGGACGTGGACGTGGGCGTGGGCGCGAACGTGGACGTGGTGCCGGAGACTATGGCGGTGGTGCTATAAACATGACCCCTGCTAAATTAGCTACCTTGATAAACGAGCATGTTCAGGCAGCAGTGGCTGCTGCCCAAACAGGATAGCCAGCAGGTAAACGATGATAGAAAGCTAAATCAAATATCCTGAATAACCGTATAGGATATCTGATTAATGTGTGTTGTGTTAAAACAGGACCACCGGTGTGTACCTATAAGTCCTTTGTGGACTGTAAACCACACACCTACAGTGATACTGAAGGGGTTGTAGGACTGGTACGATGCTTTGAGAAGACAGAGTATGTTTTCTCCAAATACAATTGCCCACCTATTGATCAGGTGAAATATGCCATCGGGACTCTGGAAGGTGCCGATGTCTCCTCGTGGAATGCGCAAGTTCAGATGCTAGGACAAGCAATGGCAAATGGGCTTCCCTGGACTGAATTCAAGGAGATGATGACTGAGTACTGTCCTCGAAATGAAGTACAAAAGCTGGAGATGGAGTTCTGGCAACTTAAGATGTAGGGCTTGGAAATCGAGGCCTATACAATCCGAACCCATGAACTAGCCACCCTATGCCCAGGGATGGTGAACGAAATGCATAAGAGGGTTGAACATTACATACGGGGAAGTACCCGAAATTCAAAGCATGGTGATGCTTCCAACCCGGCCACGATTTAGCAAGCCATCTAGTTAGCTCATAAGCTAACTGATCAAGCAGTGGAGCAATGACGTTTACCTAAGTGGGGCGCTGTGGCGAGCGTGCCCGACAAAAAGAGAAAGTGGGATACTTCCAGCAACAACAAATCATTATCATCCAGCGATCAACCCCAATCTCAACAACCAACAACAGCCAGTTCAGCAACAACAACGGAGGTTCGATAATAACCACAACTTCAACCAGACGGCTTCAAACAGTCAAGGACCCGGTGGTTATGGTGGTAAACATTTGAAGTGCACTCGCTGTAATTACCATCATGTGGGAAGGTGTGTTAATTTCAAGTGTCAACGTTGTGGTAAGATTGGACACAATGCTAAGAATTGTCATGGTGAACTGTTAAGGAAGCCACAACAGCCTCAGGAGACTCCCAAAGGTTGTTTTGAATGTGGGAAGGAAGGGCATTACAGGCGAAACTGCTCACAACTAAGGAAAAATGGTAATGGCAATAACGGAAATGGCCACAACAACAACAACCACGGTAACAACAACAATGATGGCAATGGTACTAGTAATGGTGGCAACAATGATGGAGCCAAAGGGAGAACCTTCGTCATTGGCTCAGGTGAGGCTCTGAACAACCCCTCAACTGTTACTGGTAGGTTTTCTGTTAATGGGTGTTTTGCTACGGTACTACTCGATACTAGAGCCGATAGGAGCTTTGTGTCCTTAAAGTTCTGTAGTCTTTTAAGTGATATACCCTCCGCCTTAGAATCTAAATACACCATAGAATTGGCCGATGGTAAACAGATCCATGTAACGCATATCCATAGAGATTGTATGATAGAGCTTGCTAGTCATACTTTCGCTATAGATCTTATGCTTGTTACGCTAGGGAGTTTTGATGTAGTGATAGGCATGGATTGGCTCTCTAGTAAGCAAGCAGAAGTCATATGTCATGAGAAGATCATACGAATTCCTGTTGGTGAAGAAAATCCTTACAGTCAGAGGTGATAGGAGTGCTGCGGTGATAGGCATCATCTCATACATGATAGCCCAAAAGTTGTTGCAAAAAGGTCGTTTGGCTATTCTAGCACTCGTCACCGATAAGCAAGCGGAAGAAAGGAGAATAGAGAACATTCCCATAGTGCGTGACTTTCTAGAGGTGTTTCCAAAGGATCTTTCTGGATTACCACCTCACCGCCAAGTGGAATTTCAGATCGAGTTGACTCCCGGCGCAGCCCCGATTACTAGGGCACCTTATCGATTAGCACCGAATGAACTACAAGAGTTGTCATCACAACTTCAGGAGCTTTTAGATAAGGGCTTTATTAGACCTAGCACATCACCTTAGGGAGCCCTGTTCTTTTTGTTAAGAAGAAGGATGGCACATTCCAAATGTGCATCGATTATAGAGAGTTAAACAAAGTAACAGTCAAGGACCGATACCTTTTGGCTCGTATGGATGACTTGTTTGATTAGCTTTAGGGATCAAGCTATTATTCGATGATTGACTTGAGATCCGGTTATCATCAACTTAGAGTCCAAGAAGAAGACATCCCCAAAACTATGTTTCGTACTCGTTATGGTCATTATGAGTTCTTGGTCATGCCTTTTGGGTTGAGTAATGAACCGTGTGTTCAAACCCTATCTCGATCAGTTCGTCATTGTGTTTATCGATGATATACTGATATATTCTAGGACCAAGGAGGATCATAAAGAGCCCTTACGAATGATCTTAGAACTATTGAAGAATGAGCAGTTGTATGCCAAATTATCTAAGTGTGACTTTTGGATACGAGAAGTGCAATTTCTAGGTCATATTGTTAATGAGAAGGGAATGCATGTTGATCCTACCAAGATTGAGGCGATAAAGAATTGGACTATACCCAAAACGTCGAGCGAGATTGTTAGGGATCGTGTACGGGACGATGTACTAACTGATTAACGTGTAAACCGAATCAAATAGTGCGGAATCCTATTTAATTGGCGATCCAATCAGTGAGAACGCACGTAGAAACAATTATGTAATTGAATCTAACGTTAAGAATCGATTAGGAATCGATCTACTGCGATCTATGAACTTGGAGTATGATCTTAGAGGTCTCTGGATGGCTAGGGTACGTCTGGAGTCGAAATGTGTTTTATGCTTCTGTTTTCCACGAATTAGGTGGTATTTATAGGTTTAGGTTTCTCATTCGTGCGACTGAACCATTAGCATGGTTCAGTTGTGCGATTGAGCCATGCGGTTGATCTATTTGCACGACTGAGTGTTTAGTCGTGCGACTGAGTTATTCGCATGAAGTTGTTCAGGCGTATGGACCATTTAGGCGCATGGACACTTAGTCACATGGCCATTCGGGCGCATTACCACTATTGGGGCGCATGGTCCATTCGGACGCATGAGAACTTCACTTTACTAAGTTTGAAGTAGTTTCATTTATTACATTATTCACATTAGTTCGAACACCCACAAACCTATGTAATCAAGTCAAAATACGTTAAATAACTCATTAATGAAATATTAGACGTGATAAACACAACCAAACATTTTCATTTCATTATGTACCCAAGTATTACATAAGTGTAAGACAATACAGACATATTACATTAAGTTCAAAAACTAGGGACACATGTACCAACAAATTCCCCCTTGGACCTAGTTCCATCTAATGTCTTACCATCTTCATAACCTCTTCATACTTCTTGTACTTCTATTCTCTTGTGACTCCTCCGTGTATCTCAAATGCAAAGTAGAATCGTATAACGTTTTGAAACTGTAGAGCCTATACAATATCTTGAGAGTCATAGAACAGTAGCCACTTGTATAATGTGCATACATCATCTGTAGACAACTTTGTGAGCTACATAGGGTCAAATAACCTGATGGTTTCCATAACACCATTCTTGTTCAAGACTACGACTGCTTCTCCCATCCTCCAATCATAGAACCACCATTTGAAGTGTGGAGTGAAGTCCTGTGGTATCTCCCATAGACGGATCTTTGACATTATTCGTGGTGGACTCCACTTCAGCACTATCTTCGGTTTTCCAGTAATGGGATCAACCTCAGACCGTCTGAGATACCTCGTTGGATATTGAGGTTTGAAGTTGACCCATCTGGTGTGGTACTCTCTTTTAAGAGCTGCTTCAAACCAACTAGACATCTTGCATGGATCAGCGTATGGCAATTTCAGCTTCGCTAACTGGTTCAGCTCAAATCCAGGAAGAGTCTTCAGGTCGTGTGGGAACCTGAAGTACTCGATCCTTTTCTCATGTTTAACTGCATAAACGCTGAGATCTTCAAAATATGTCCACGTGATGATTTTGCTCGACACCTTATGATGTTTCTTCACTTTGTATAGCTTGGGGTAGACAGTTGACTTTGAAGCACTGCGTTGGGCTCTTATCTCTTCAAAACACGCAGCCCACTCAGCCTTTCTGATATTAACTTTAGCATCTAAGGCTTGGGCCTTATCTTTAGTCTTGTCAGACTCTTCTTCCATTCTATCAAGAGTTTCAAAAGTTTCACTGACAAGGTTGTCGCCCAGATTAGAAACGACATTACCTTTAATGTCAGTGTACTCTGGATAGTGTTGATCCGTGACATCTTCTATCTCGATCTCACAAACGTCGTTAAGCTCATCGTCACTTTCAACTTGGACTGTTGGAGCATCCTTGACAATCTCATTAGGATTTAGCTTGAACATTTCAGCACTTTGCTCGTTAGTGAGATTGTGAATGATCTCTCCTATTCAGGAGTGTACATCACCGATCTCCTGACTATTCCCTGCAGATCAAGAATCATCATGAGCTGAGTCTCGATCTGTGGAGGGGAGCATCATCATGTTCATCCCTCTGAAAGTTTGGATCTGCTTGATTTATACATGTAACATAACAATCATTAATTAATAATCAAGACAGAAATACCAACATTAAATATAAACATTAATTACATTAATATGATACAAGATTCAAATACATATTTTTTTAATAACAAAAAACATCTAAGTATTACTCTCGTCTTGGATCATATGCTCCTCTACTGACGGGGTGGATGTGGAGGCACCTTGGTCTTGAGTCCTTTTGCTCCTCCTTTCACCTACAGATGTGGCACCCATAGCAGATGCATCCTCATCATCATCATCAACATCATCAGCATCATCACCAGCATCTGTATCATCTCCGTTATCATCACCACCATCATCATCATCATCATCATCATCACTGTCATCATCACCATCATCTCCATATCCTTCCTTGATCTTTAAGGGCTCTTCCTTGATCCCTTGAGCCGCAACATGATGGTCTTGTTGGTGGTTTCCAACTCCTTTATCCTTTTAGCTGCTTGGGCATGCTGTTCCCGGAGTTAGGACATCTCTACACGTTGTGCATCCATCAGCTGGGCTTGCTGCTCTATCTGTTATGCCTGCTGAGATATCTGCATAGATTGAGCAGCAGTAAGGTCTACTAGCTGTCAAATCTGAGCAGTCTTCTCGTCATCGACAGCCAATAGCTTCAGCACCATACGATTAAGTGCCGAGAGCTGTTCCTCTACCCCACTAGGAGGTAGAGTGGATCCAGATGGGTAGGAATGGAATGACGATGGTCCGACATGGTGGCTGGTGGTCGTGGTTGTGGCAGTGGTGAAGATTGGGGGTAATATAGATGAAAGTCGTGGTGGAGTGTGTGTGGTAGATGGGATAGCAGTGATGGTGGTAGTAGGTGGATGGGTGGATGTAGCTAGAGTGATGGTAGTAGGTGGAGTGGTGGTAGTGGGTGGAGTGATGGCAGTAGGTGGAGTAGTGGTAGTGGGTGGAGTGGTGGTAGTGGTAATGAAGATCGTCCTCCTCTTCTTCCTCCTCAGTCCGTGGGGCTGAGCCATCCTTTTCTTCCTCGATCCTTTCGAGGTGGATGCTCCCCCTCGAACACTGCTTGGCTGATCGAGAGCATAAGTAGGGTCAATGTCAGCCTCTCACGATCCGTTAGGGCATTCACCAACCGCCCGGAGCCCTCTCTCGGTGGCAACAACCTTGCTGCCCACCATTTGAATCAGAGGCTCCTCGTCTGACTCCTCTCCTCATCAGGTTGGAAATCCTGATGGAACCCTGCAGCCTCTATCTCCCCTTGGGTGGGTGCCGGAGATACTATATCAGCTGTGGGGGACCTCGGTTGAGTGGGCCCAGCATCTCCACCATCACCGCTATCGTTATCGTCGGAGTCATCCGCCGGGAGCTCTAACTGCTAAACATCAGAGTCACTGTCTACGTGATGCCATTTATGTCTGCCTGGCACCACGTATTCCACCTTGGCCAGATGGCCTATAAGTCTCTTTACCAGGGGCTTGACCTGCTTTCCCCAGTAAACCTTCATACGACCCAGTGTCGTATCATCCATAGCCTCTAAAGCCACAACGTCGTGGCTCTCCTTTGGCAATGTGGGAAGCTTCTCATCAAAGATCATCTGTAAGAACCGAGGGTCATTGCAGAAACCCTCCTTTCCCATTGCCTCCAACTTCTTTATCATATAAGAGAAAATCATGCTAGAAAAGCTGAAAGGGTGGTTCGGCAACAGTGCCACGTAGGCATTTTGAATCTGGTCTGATAGGTCGTCGAACCCACCCCTTCGCGACGCTATGCACTTATGGATCACGCGAGCCAAGTACTTATATCGGGGGCATAGGTTGCTCTTGTTGAGCACACCTATGTTTATGTCCCAGAGTACTTAATCCTCATGAAGCAACCTCTCACCATCAGTGGGTGAAGTCTGGTGGGGTGGTCTGTATCATCTCCCAACCCAAGTACTCTCTGAACGTCTGCAGCCATGATCTCTATATCCATACCAAAAATAGAACTCCGTACGTTGTACGGCTCATGCGATCGATCAACCAATGCATTCTCCCAGAAGGCCTGTTCTATATACCTGTAAGGGGTGCATGGTGTAGAAATAGCCCGATGGATCCTGGATCGCTTAAGGAAATCAATGATCCCTACAAACTCGGCTCCATTCCGAGTCGTGGAGTCTAAGTGAGCATAGATGTTGTGCTTGGGGTTGACAGACCATCTATGAGCCATCGATCTGTAACACAAGACACATATACATTAGATAACCATATGAGACAAATCAATCTTAATTAACTTGGCTGAATTCATCTTGGTTCATTCATGCGATTGAACCAAGCGACTGTGCTTAGTCGGACGCTAGGCATGCGACTAGATTCAGTCGGGTGACTGAGTATGGGATTGAGTTCAATCGGGTGACTGAACCTATGACTAATTCAGTCGGCCGACTGAGCTCATTTGTATGATCCATTCGACCGATTAAGCCATTCGACTAGCTTAATTGTGCGATTGGAGTTCATCCTGGTGTCCAGTCACATGACCTACTGTTCAGTCGACTTAGATTCGAATTTTAACCAAGACATGATATTAGACGTCGTGCACCGGTTCTTTAGACTCGCATTCACTTAACTAATGACCTAATAACTTTAATTTTAACATTTTGTTTAGTTTAGGTAGGTCATTAGTCCTTTAAAAGATCGGTTCTTGTGAGGGTCAAATTTCACAGGTTAGGGCACCATTTCTCTAGATTTCGGTGAGATTTCAACTCATTGTACTTGTATAATCACACACAATCGTCAGATTGTAAATAGAAGTATGAAATCTTGGTCTGATGAAATTTTGGCAGACTAACGGTAGGCTATGCGAAGTGAGGGCGATTAGGGGGTGATGAGTTGAATGTGATCGACTGTGGCCCTATTTATACTGAATCTGATCTCATTTGGCTGACTGGACCCATTCGCTCGGCTCATTCGGGTGAATGGACCTCAGTCGTGCGATTGGCTCAGTCGACTACATTCAGTCAGCATACTGGACTTCAGTCGGGCGACTAACTCATTCGCACACTCTCATTCAGTCGAATGGTTCATTCTGATAAGCCATTCGGGTGAATGGCCCATACTCATGTGCCATTCGGCTGTTTAGTGCATGAGTATGGTCCATTCGTACGATTGGTCCATACTCATGGTTCATTCGTGCGAATGGGTCATACTCTTGATTTTGACTTTATGACCATTTCACAATTAACCCCTTTTAACTTTTGAATAAATGTTATGAGCAATTGATCATCTTAGACATGATCATTTTAACTTTGAAAACTTTTGATCACCTCAGCCGTTGATCCTTTTAAAACACTTTGTCACCTCAGACATTACCCATTTAGGTGATTGATTCCCTTACTGAATTCCATGACATAGTCCGATATTAAACAAACTGAATTGACAACATTAAAATAAAAATAAAAGACTTAAACTTAACTACCTAAACTAAACTTGTTTTTGACTTTTTGTGTGAGGTATAAATCAATAGATAGATATCTAACGGATTCGGTTCCGGAATAGGCAGCTTCAATTACTTTTGACCATAACTGGACCAATTCAAATTGGAATCATACAGGCAAGTCAAATCATTTGGGACATGTTTTCAACACATTTTGATGCTCAATTCTTGTTTTACATCTAGAGTCGTTAGCAAGTTTAGGAAATCATACTAGTACTATTAGATCCCACCTTGATTTGGACTTTCAAGAATTCCAGCCACGACGATTGTCAATATACTGGTCCTTTTAAATCCATACACAGACTTTTGACACACATTGGTGACAGTTTAGGGTTTGATTATTTCAACAAGCATTTGTGGATCCCATACTTATATGGTAATCAACATTCCTCAGGAGATTTTTGAGCGGTCTCAGGGTCGTTTTCAAGAAGACAGTATTCTTAGAACTTTCAGAGAGAAGCCAAGACTCAGGTTAGTGCCACCGCACAGCAGAGAGGTGGCAAACAACAAAGAAGTCTAGAATATATAGGTTATGCTTATCCTCAGGTCAGTGCCATAGCACAGCAGAGAGGCACATAACCTATCTTCTTGTTTGAGCATTTTTCATCTTTATGCATAGTTCTCACCAACAACATAAGTTATTAGTTTGATTGCTTTTGCTCATATTTTGGTCTTACGCATACATTTGTGGCGTTTGTTCTGCTCGTCACTCCTTATTGGATTTGTTGATTGTGTTAACCAGGGATAAGATGTTAACCCACGGCTTGTTGAACAACTTAGTTTGTTCTTGATATCACCAATAAGGTCTAATCGTCTATTGTGTTGAATCTACCGACATATCATCTATGGTCTAACAACCTCTAGGTCTACTTTCTTTGTGTTACCTTACTAGTAGCTAGTTTTACTATCATCTTTCCTTTTATATTGCTCAGACTACACAGACTTATACTTTGAACTTCGCATCTTATTTTGTTTAATCTTTTAAAGTCCCAAGTGATTTGTACCTGTGTACTATCATTTTCCAATGTTCTTGAATCGGTATCACAGATACGATCTACTTTCTATCAGCCAGCCTCTCCTCCTCCCTCTTTTTATTAATATATATTACTGCCTAAACCTATTCTCCCCCTAAAATTCTAAAATCGTAAAGGATTAGCGTTTTTTAGGATTCTAATAGGCAAAGAAGTAACACCAATTTTAATTAAACTACTTAAAATTAAACAAATAAAATGAAAATTTTGAACATAAAAGAAAGATTACAAAACGCATCGGACTACACATGGTCATCTTCAGGAATAAACTCACTTTTCTTTCTAACGCCGTTGACCTCTAACAGATATAGAAAACATGGTTTGTCAAAAGCCATTGTATAGAGGTCAGCGCGTTGAAAATCAATGTTTATTTTTACCACATCGATTAGGTTCTTTTCAAAACAATCACACATAAAGTGATATTTAATTCCGATGTGTTTGGTCTTTGGATGTTGGACCGGGTTTTTAGTGACTGCAATTACAGCAGAGTTATCAACAAAGATAGCAGTAGAAGTGAATTTCAAACCGTAATCCCGCATTTGCTGTTGAATCCATATGATTTGTGAACAGCAACTTGCAGCAGCAACGTATTTGGCTTCACAGGTTAACAATGCAACCGAGGTCTGCTTCTTACACTACCAGGTTACTAATCTTCTACCAAAGAACTGACACCTTGCTGAGGTAGACTTGTAATTCATCTTGCAGCCACCGTAATCCAAGTCGCGATACGCCATCAGCTCAAAGTCATCATCGTGAGGATACCACAACCCAAGTGTTGGTGTACCCTTCAGATAACGAAATACCCTTTTGACTCCAATGAGATGGTTAACCTTGGCTTTGTCTGATATCATGAACATAAACATGTGGCATACATGATATCAGGTCTTAAGGCAGTGAGGTACATGAGAGATCCAATCATCCCCCGGTACATAGTGGCATCAACCAGATCACCAGATTCGCCGGGTGCTACATCATGGTTTGTAACAAGTGGAGTCCCAGCTGCAGAAGCATTCTCCATGTCAAACCGACTGATGATATCTTTTACATACTTGGTCCAATGTAAGAAAATTCCATTTGGTGTCTGATCTACCTGTAACCCGAGAAAGAATTTCATCTCTCCCATTGCACTCATCTCAAACTCCGCCTTCATACTGCTTCAAACTCTTTACATAATTCTTCGTTCTTTGAACCAAAGATTATGTCTTCTACATAGATTTGTACCAGCAGTAAATCCCCATCTTTCTCCTTGATAAACAATGTGCAGTCAATGACTCCTTTGCAAAAACCGTGTTTCACAAGGTGACTCGAGAGTTTCTCATACTAGGCCCTCGGAGCTTCATGAAGCCCGTATAATGCCTTGTCAAGTTGGTAAACTCTGTCCTGATTATATGGATCCTCAAATCCCTCGGGTTGACTTACGTACACTGTCTCTTGGATTTCACCATGAAGGAAAGCACTCTTCACATCAAGTTGACAAACTTTAATCTTCATATAAGATGCATAGACAAGGAAGATGCGGATTGCTTCCATTCTTGCCACGGGTGCAAAGATTTCATTGTAGTCAATGCCCTCAACTTGTCGAAATCCTTGGACAAGAAGTCGAGCCTTGTTTCGGATGATCACATCTTGATCATCTTTCTTGTATTTCAAGACCCATTTAGTGCCAATTACCTTTGCTCCTTTAGGTCTATCCACCAAAGTCCATACACCTAACTTTTTGAACTGAAGAAGTTCTTCTTGCATGGCACTCACCCATGCCTCATCATTTAGGGCTTCACTAACATACTTTGGTTCAAACTAAGACACAAAGCAACGATATGCTCCACCGTGAAGGTATCCCTTTTCCATTACTGAGGCATAGTCAGCTTAGTACAGCTGATTTCTAGTCTGAACTCCTGACCTCGCATCTCTAATGACATTTTCCAAGGGATGATAAACATTTAGGCGTGATCCAGGAGTTGTTGGAACAACTACATCAGAATCCAGAGTATGAACATTTGGTTCAGTATCTGAGGCAGTAGGAGTCTGAGCTTCCGAGGATTCAGAACATCAACATCAGATGGTTGTGGACTTGCAGGAATAGGAACCTGTTCCTTCTGGTTGTTCTAATCAGTCTCCACAGCTTCTTCATCAGAGGAGGAGTTACTAGCATCAAGTGTTCCCCCTGAGTTGTTAGGTGATTGACCGTGTGAACCAGATGGTGTTGACTCTTGAGACGGTGTGTTCAAGACATCATACATCATCTTGGTTGCCAACTCGTCTTTAGAAGGGGAGAGAGGTATGTTAAAGGACTTGAAGAATCCATCATAGTCAAAGAAGTAAGCAGGCCCTTTTCCAGAAGGTGGTGTGGTGTATCTCTGAACATCAACGTTACACCACACTTCTACTAGACCCGTTGAGTTGTTGTAAACTCTTTTGTTTGGTATGTTGTATCCTAGAAAAATCCTTTCATCAGCCTTCTCACTGAATTTTCCCTCCTGAGTCTTCTTCAGCAGGGTGCACGTAGCGCCAAACGGCTTGAGATACTCTAAGTTAGGTTTACGTCGTTGTAGTAACTCGTGGCAAGTCTTTCCATGGCGTTTTACTACCAGAACTCTATTCAGTGTATAACATGCATTTGCAACTGCCTCATTCCAGAATTGAATAGGCAGTTTCGAGTCTGCTAGCATAGTCTGTGCGGTCTCTATCAAGCTGCGATTCTTCGTTCAGCAACACCGTTCATCTGAGGAGTGTAGGCAGAGGTAAATTGATGCACATTTCCCTTTTCCTTGTAGTAAGCCTCCATCCATTGATTCTTGAACTCGGTTCCATTGTCTGAGCGCAGTTGACGTACCTTCAACTTGTATAGGGACTCCAGAGTAGTTACTAACTCTTTGAATGACTCAAATGTTTCTGATTTGGATTTCAGAAACATCACCCAAGTGAATCTTGAGTAGTCATTAGTAACTACATAGTAGTACAAGTCGCCTGCAATGCTTCTTGTACTGACTGGACCAAACAGATCCATGTGAAGAAGTTCAAGAGGAAGTTTGATAGAGTGAACTTTCTTTTCCTTATGAGCCTTCTTCGTCTTTTTGCCCTTCTTGCACACCACACAGAAATCTGGAAGTTGGAAGTTTTTGACATTAACTTCTCTCACTAGATCATTCTGGATCAAGTGATTCATCTTTCATGGATTAATGTGTCCCATTCTCCTATGCCAGGAGATGGATTCCTTCTCAGTAGCCTTTGACTAGAAGCACTAAACTTCATAATCCGTAGTGGAGGCCTTCGATAGATCCAAGACATAAAGGTCCTTATATCTTGAGGCAGACATTAATACTTGATCCTCTGAGATTACGTAGTCCTTCTTTAGGACATAGCACTTCTTATTGTCAAACACTACCTTGAAGTCTTTATCACAATTTGAGAAACAGAAAGCAAGTTATTCTGAGGTTGTTGGACATAGTTTACCTTGTCAAACTTCACTTTCTGATTTCCTACTTCCCCTTGAGTTGTGATGTACCCACCTTTGTTTCCAGCGAATGAAACATGCCATCTTTTGATATGTTTGACGTTTGATAAGAGAGCCTTGTTCCCCATCATGTGCTTGGATGCTCTGCTATCTTCAATCCATGTGTTAGTTTTAGCACTATAGCAAACACCCTGCACATTCAATGAAAATGTTAGTTCAGGTTAGGAACCCAGGCCTTTACCGGCTTGGGTCTCCCTGAGGCATCACACATCATAAACTCAACCCATTGACCTTTTGAGGGTGATAGAAGCTTAGATGTCTGTTTGTTCTCATTTTCAGATACTGAGGAGGATTTTTCCCAGATTTGTGTAAGGCCTGTTTGTGATTAACAAACCACTGGTTGATGGGTTGAACTTTGTGTTCTCTATCTCTTTTAGGAGGCATCACTGAGTTCCTCTTCAAAGAGCTAGTTTTTGGTTCAGAAAGTTCATCGTTCTTCCTCGGTGTCTGATAATAAGGACAATGAGACGTGTGTCCATACTCTCCACAGTTGTAGCAGGATCTACTTTCAACTTTACGATTTATTTGTTTTTGTGGAGATGTAGGTGACACACGGGTGACCATATCTTGTTTTGACTTAGACATTTCCTGATTAGATGTATAGTCTGGTTTTACAAATTTAATTGCTTTACCTGGTTTTACATCCTTTACATTTTGTTTTCGTGGACTTTTACATGATTCACATGATTGATTAGATTTAATCATCCTTTTAGGTTCAGATTTGACTTTGTTTGAACCTGACTTTAAATTAACCTTTTCAAACTCTTTCTCCAGGTTAATACAAGGCATCTTTCCTTTTTCCTTTGAAGTGGCCTCCTTTTGTTTGGTGCCAGATTCAAATGATGTACTTGTTGAATCTGGGTCACTAACAACAGGAGTGGAAACCACATGATCCTTGATAGGGTTATTATTAATTGGTTTACTTTTGGTGTTTATCAAGGTCTCAGGTGGTGGTGGAACCACTTTGTATCCCAATCCCTCCCCGTTATTTCTCTCTCTCACTAAGTGTGGGACAATATGAGATGAACTTGTCCAACTATGCAGTTTTTGCTTTAACGAATTAACTTCTACTTCTAAAAATACTTTTTGCTTCTTAGTGTCCTCTAGGGAGTTAAGATAGTACCTAATGTCATTAGCTTGATTAAGAGCTACAAATTCTGTTTCCCTAAGCTATTTGTTCAAAAGGTCTATCTTTTATTTATAACTATGCTCATTTTGTTTTAAAACTCTGTTTGCCTCAGTGCATAGTTCTAGGTCCTTTACTAAGTTATCGTTATGTTCTAATAACGTAGCAAATTTAGAATCAATGCTTTCCTTAAATTTATTACAGTCAGAACAATCATGATTATTAAACAACTGGTCAGTAGTACTTACCTGAGATGGTGGTGATGAATCAGCCATGAGTGCCGAGTCTTTTGTCTCGGGTTCTGGTGATTCTAACATTAGTGCAGATTCTACTTCTTCAGGCAAGTTGTTGACCTCTGGTGCAGTGTCTTCAGAATTGGACATCGCAAGCTCTACTGCTATATCTCCCTCACTGGCCGAATCGTCATCTATGTCCTCCACGCTAGCTATGTTGGATTCTCCCAGTGAGACAAACCTAAAGCTCCAGTCCTGTCCTTCATCCTCATTCGCATTCAAGGCTTTAGGATCTTTGCTTGATGAAGTAGGACTGCTAGTGGGTTTCTCCTGACGATTGAAGGTGGAGAAAGGATTCCCATTGTCAGTCTTCTTTGGCTTCACGTACTCCCTTTTGAATTGCCCTTTCTCACCATAGTTTAAACAGGTTACCTTTGACTTGTCGAAGCCAAAGGTTGTGTCCTTAGTTGCAACCAAGTTCTGTCTGGTCTTTTTGACAAACTTCTTAGCTCGTCGGACAGCACTTGCCAAGGCCCACATTATATCCATTCGCTCCAACTCCATCTCGTCCACCTGCTCGTAATCCTCATCAGCCAGGTGGCAATTTCCTATCTTTCCAGCAGTTAGTCCATCATAGGAGTGGACAACCGTAGCTCAGAGGTCCATGTGTTCCCTGGCCACCTCAACAATCATGTTACCGAAGTTATCGGTCTTCAATTTTGCTGCATTGGCCTCAGGTATAATATACTGGGTACTAGACGACCCTGACATCTCAGAACCTGAAGTAGATCCTTGTGCTTGACACGAAGGCAGTCTGCAGTGGTGCTCCAAATGTCTTGGCCTGAGGAGTCGTGTTGTAAAGCGCCAGATTCTGATCATAGTTGGTCTTTTAGGCTCTATACTTCATCCTTAGTTCCTCCTCTCTCAGTTTCAGAATGAAGTCATTTATATCTAACTTCGAGAGCATCCCATTCTGTTTGAGATTAGAAACAAAGGAAGCCCATTTCTCTTGTAGTCCATCAGCAAAGTTGGATACTTTATCTTCCATCAACGTTGTCACTCCATGAGTGTGGATCTCACTCATCAAGTGGTAGAATCTGTCGATCACGTCGTCCAAGCTTTCCTTTCCCATTGAAGAGAAGTTATCAAACTCTTTCTTCAAAGCTTTGGCCTTAATAGCCTTGAGTGAGGCATTCCCGTCATACCTCTTTTCCAATGCATCCCATAATTTATTTGCTTGCGTATATTCCGAGTATTGATGGAAGATATCCTTTGGAATAGACTGGGTAAGCAAAGCGTAGACTTTCTTCTCAGTATTGTGTTTTACCTTTTGTGCATCAGTCATGCCACTTAAAGTAAGTTTGACACCGTCAGCTCCTACTGTCATGCTGTATCCCGACCCTATAGCCTCCGACAGATTTGTATCTACTCCATTCAAGTAGATTTCAAAACGTTGCTTCCATTGAGGGTACTCGTCTAACGTGATAAGCTTTGGGGGTTATTATGATTACCCACTTCATTCTCCAATAGCGGTAGGTTCTGTATACGTGTGTCTCTACCTGTTGTCTATGCTGCAAACTGGTCCTCTATTTCATTTAACTTTAATTTTAAAACTACCTCTTTTATGTGTGCGAATGAAGGAAGGCAATTAAACTATTCGGGCGATTTAACTATTTGGGCGATTGAACTATGCGGATTGTTCAATCGTGCGACTGAACTAATTCGGATGAGTCAGTCAGCCGAATGAACTAATGCGATTGAACAGTCCGAATAGAGTTCTTAGTCGTATGAATGGAAGTACGAATGAGTCAAATCGTACGTATGGGGTACGTGAATGAGTTCAGTTGTGTGATTGAGTCAATCGTGTGACTGAGGCTGCTGGAATTCGAAAATTTCTAGGTTTAAAGTGGTTTGGCCGCAAAAATTTGAGTTTTCACTAACCCTAATTGCCGTATGCCAGAAAAACTGAACTCTATGACCAGGAGACGTCTAAGACACCATTTGACACAAAAAGATTGCGTTTTTAGTGAAAAAACACAACTTTTGTATCAAAAACGATTGAATCACATGCAATCAAGAGCCAAGGCTCTGATACCACTTGTTAGGGATCGTGTACGAAACGATGTACTAAGTAATTAACATGTAAACCGAATCAAATAGTGCGGAATCCTATTTGATTGGCGATGCAATCAGTGAGAACACATGTAGAAACAATTATGTAATTGAATCTAACGTTAAGAATCGATTAGGAATGAATCTACTATGATCTATGAACTTGGAGTATGATCTTAGAGGTCTCTGGACGGCAAGGGTACCTTTGGAGTTGAAGTGTGTTTTATGCTTCCGTTTTTCCACGAATTAGGTGGTATTTATAGGTTTAGGTTTCTCATTCGTGCGACTTAACCATTAGCATGGTTCAGTCGTGCAATTGAGCCATGCGGTTGATCTATTCGCACGACTGAGTGTTCAGTTGTGCGACTGAGTTATTCGCATGGCCATTCGGGCGCATGACCACTGTAGGGGCGCATGGTCCATTCGGACGCATGAGAACTTCACTTTACTAAGTTTGAACCAGTTTTATTTATTACATTATTCATACTAGTTCAAACACCCACAAACCTATATAATCAAGTCAAATATGTTACACAACTCATTAATGAAATATTAGACATGATAAACACAACCAAACATTTTCATTTCATTAAGTACCCAACTATTACATAAGTGTAAGACAATACAGACATATTACAGTAAGTTCACAAACTAGGGACACATGTACCAACGGAGATAAGGCAATTTGTGGGATTAGAAGGATATTACCGACGATTCATAGAGGGATTCTCTAAGATCGCATGACCTCTCACAACCTTGACTAACAAAGGAACGACATACAAATGGAGTGAGAGCCAATAATAGGCTTTTCAATTGTTAAAATAGAAACTCTGTAGTGCACTGATATTGGCACTGCTAGAGGGAATGGATGATTTCGTGATGTATTGTGATGCATCCATTCAAGGATTGGGTTGTCTCTTGATGCAACGAGAAAAGGTGATAGCCTACGCCTCGAGACAACAAAAGGTTCACGAGAAGAACTATACCACCCATGACTTAGAATTAGGTGTAGTGGTTTTTGCCTTAAAATTTGGATACATTATTTGTATGGTACCAAGTGCACTATCTACACTAATCACAAGAGTCTTCAATATATCTTCGAGCAAAGTGAGTTGAATATGAGGCAACGATGTTGGGTGGAGCTACTAAACGACTATGATTGCGCTATCAAGTATCATCCGCGAAAGGTGAACGTGGTTGCCAATGCCTTAAGCAAGAAGGAAACAACTAAACCCAGACGGGAGCTTACTATCAGTACTCAACTGCTTGAACAAGTTAAGGAGGCATAGCTGCAGAAAATGTCAGTTCTGAGTCGCTAAGAGGAATGGATAAACAACTAGTGATGAAAGAGGATGGAATTGGTACTTCATGGATAGACTTTGGGTGCCTGTCAATGGAAATCTAAGGGATTTATTTATGAGTGAGGCACACAAATCTAAGTATTCTATACATCCTGGATCTGACAAGATGTTCCATGACTAAAGGCGCACTACTAGTGGCCTAACATGAAGGCGGATGTAGCTACGTATGTGAGCAAGTGTTTGACCTGCTCGAAAGTAAAGGTGGGATACCAAAAACCATCCGGACTGTTGCAACAACCCGAGATACCAATGTGGAAACGGGAACAAATCTACATGGATTTTATTACCAAGTTACCCTCAGACTAATACTAGTTGTGACACGATATGGGTTATCGTGGACCGATTGACAAAGTCTACTCATTTCCTTGCAATTAAGGAAACTGGCAAGATGGAGAATTAACTCGACTGTACCTTAAAGAAATCGTTTCGAGACACGGTGTACCGATCTCAATTATTTCTGACTGCAACGCTCGTTTCACGTCATATTTCTGGCAATCACTATAGAAATCATTGGGTACATGATTGGATATAAGTACTAGTTATCATCCACAGAAAAATGGCCAGAGTGAGCGTACCATACAGACGCTGGAGGATATGCTACGTGCTTGTGTGATTGACTTCGGGAATAACTGGGAAATTCACCTGCCATTGGTGGAGTTTTCTTATAACAACAGTTATCATACTAGCATACAAGCAGCACCTTTCGAGGCGTTGTGGGAGAAAATGTAGATCACCAGTTTGCTGGGCGGAAATTGGTGATAGTAAACTGACAGGTCCCGAGTTAATTCATGAGACAACCGAGAAGATTGTGCATGTACAAAACCGTATGGCTACAGCATGAGACAGACAGAAGAGTTATGCTGACAGGAGACGCAAACCTTTAGAGTTTCAAGTTGGTGACAAGGTTTTATTGAAGGTCTCACCATGGAAAGGCGTAGTTCGGTTTGGCAAGCGAGGAAAGCTAAATCTGAGGTATGTTGGACCATTTGAAATAATGGAAAGAATAGGTCCAGTGGCCTATCGACTAGCCCTACCTGATTCGCTAAGTTGATTCCATGATGTATTTCACGTGTCGAACCTAAAGAAGTGTCTAACTGATGAAATAATGGTTGTACCACAAAAAGAAGTTCAAATGGATGAACAATTACGCTTTATTGAAGAACCAGTCGAGTTGTTGGACCGTGAGGTGAAAACACTTAAGCAAAGCAAGATACCCATAGTCAAAATCCGTTGGAATTCACGACGTGGACCGGAATTCACGTGGAAATGAGAAGATCAAATGAATCTTAAGTACTCTCAACTATTAGAAAAGACGATGGCAGCAAACGAGGGTATTGATTTAAATTTCGGGACGAAATTTCTTTCAACATGGGGATGATGTGAGAACTCATCCAAAACTCACTTGATTTTGATTTATGTGTGCCAATGCAGTAGACCAGTGATGGAACACTCACCATGTAACACAATTTTCGGGACGAAAATTCTTTCAACATGGGGATAATGTGACATCCGGTAATTTTACGTTACCAAACTCCGTTAGTTTCGTTACGTCTTGCATACACGTGTCATGAGCACACACTAGTTGTCGTTTAGCGTTGGTGAGCCGATAATAATTAATAATCTTAAATTAATGATAATTTAACTGATTATGTGATTATTGTGTTATGCTTATGTGTTTACGCGATTTAAATGTTAACGGTGAATTTTATCACGTAACATGGAAACGCGTATATCTAAATTTCCTATCTTGTGACTAGTGAAAATAATGTAAATATTATTATTGTTGATTAATAATGTTGGTATTGTTAAGTTAAAACCTTTTAAAAAGTGTTTAAAAGAATAGTTTTTATAAAATATAAATAAAGGGGGTTTAGTGTAATTACCTAAAACTAAGACATAACAAAATTAACAACCCTAATCCCCCCAAACCCCATTTTGGCCGCAACATCAATTCCAAGCCCCCTCACCTTCGAATTTCAGCCTTCAACAATCATTTTGCTACGGTTTTGGTCGATCTCAAGCTATAGAACACGTTAGAATCATCAATTGCAAGATAATACACGTGAAAAGGTTAGAATTTTCCAAGTTTTATGGGTTTTCTTGATATGGCCGAACCCTAATTCGGATTTGAGTTCAAAAATGTTGAAGTTGTTGTTGTTTGATGATGCTAGTATGTTAGTTAGATAGTATACATGTTGTTTAACGTTGATTATGCAAGAACGATACGTTTTTGATGAATTGTTAATGAACTTTGAATCAAGATGAACCCTAATTCGAAATTTGATGTTGATTATATGAAGTTGATGATTGTTAGATGATTATATGGTGTTATTTTGGTTGGGTGAGTGCTAGATTACACTGATCTTGCAAGAAATTGATGAATTTAAGGTGTGTTCATAGGTGACTAATAATAGTAACTTTATTGTCAAGAATGTTGAATTAGGGATGAATGGATGCTATGGATATGTTTATGATGATTTTTAGATACTAGATTGTTGTTGTGAACTATGGGAATTCAAGAACAAATGTTAGAATCCATACATTACTAAAGATAGTAACTTTTTGGGATATGAATTGATGAATTATATTAGTTCAGTATTGTTGATCATGCCTAGTTATGTTATGAACATGATTAGGTATGTAATTGATGAATTTATGTTTGTTATGGATGGTAGATCACTTTTGAGTATTACTTTTGACAGGATCAGCGATCACACGTTTGATGTATTAGGATACAAAGCAGCGGAATACAAACTAGAATTAGACAAATTGTAGCAAGCAATCGATACTTGTAAGCATTAAGATCGCATACGGTTATAGGGAGAGAATATATATTTCTGATTTCAAGGAATGTTTATAGATGTAGAATATTTCTAATCAAATCAATCATTCATTCCATTCATTCACTCATTCATCTCTGATTACAATAGGTTGTCACTCCTTATATAGAGTGCAACAATCACTGCTGTTATCACGGAAAGTGACAACTGGCAGATCTAATACAAAAATAACAAATTCTTAACAAACTACTGAAATGTTCACAACTACTGAGAACATATCAGCATGTTAAGTACAAAATATAAAACTACTGAAACTACAACGACTGAAGAACAAGCTCTTCAGTCGTTTTACAAAACTACTGAAACATAAAAATATAAAACTACTGATATCACAACTACTGAAGAAGTACTCTTCAGCAGTTGTGACAAACTACTGAGGCTTCAGTACTTGATCTTCAGACTTTGACCTTCAGGTGTTTCATCAGCTGATGACTTCAGTAGATACCATCAGCTGATGTCTTCAGTCTTTGTCTTCAGACTTGTACATCAGTTGTTGATCTTCAGCACTTGTAAACTCTTCAGCTGTTGTACTTCAGTACTTTGGTCTTTCAGCTTCAGCACTTGTGTTCTTCAGCTGTTGTACTTCAGCACTTTGGTCTTCAGCTGTTGAGGTCTTCAGTACTTGATCTTCAGCTGTTGAAGTCTTCAGCACTTGTCAAACTACTGATGAGGCTTTCAGCAGTTGTTGTGATACCATGTGGGACTTAGAGGTTTTCTGATCTTGGCTCATTGGTTCTTTTGGTCCAACAAACTCCCCCTGAACCAATGCAGCCAAAACCTCTAACTTATTTATTCTCCCACTTATTGATGGCAAAATGTTGGTCTTTTTCCTTCTTGATCAGTAGAGAAGATGAACCATGTAAGCTCCGGCCTGGGAAGAACCTCAAATGTTTGTTTGGCAGAGTATGAATGGGAACTCTGTTTTGGGGAACAGGACACAGAGTTGTTATCCCATTCATGAGATTCACTCCCCATAATGAGTCTGTACGACTCTCTTGTGTAGGCCTCAAGGAAGGTGATTTGTTCCTCCATGGTTAGCTCTTAGCACCTCCTTCAAACAGTGATTCCGGCCATAATACTCAGACAGGTATTTGGCCTGTTCCCATTCTTTAGCTCCACAGTTGTTATTATTCTGTAAGCAAACTCATCCGGGTGATTACCCTCTAGGAACAACTGGAGCTCATTTTTCCTGATTCCTCAAGCCTCTTGTAAACTAACCCCTTTTCACTATTTTGTTTTCAGCATCTTCTGAGGGGTTAGATTAGCTTTGTAGGCCTTCTTGAAGTCTTCTAGGATTTCCCAGGGTGAAACTACAAAGACCAGAGAGATCACTTCATCTACGATCTTTTTCACCTGGCCAATGTATCTCCGAGGTATATTGTTCTTGTGAATTCGGTGAGAAACCCTGGGATCAGCCAAATCCACTCTTTCCTTTTGATATTGAAAGGTATGCCTGAGAGTGTAAAGTCTAAGGGCTTGCTCCTTCATGTTGATGATGGAAGATGTGGCTGCATAAGCTTTGTCAACTCTCTTCAGCAATTCCTCATCATGCTGTTTATGAAGCTCTTCTTCTTCTAGCTTCACTTTAACCATTTGTCTCTGGACTTCAGGAGTAATTGCTGAGGAGTGACTTGTGGCCTTAGGCAACTGAATCACAGCTGAGAGCGGCAGCCTGTCTTCATCATCTTCTTCATCTTCTTCTAGCCTCAATATCCTTCTCTTCTTCTTCAAGGTTATGGGTTTTGAGGGTAAGGGAGTTGGTTTGGTGGGTTGTGTTTTGGGTGGTTTTGGGTGTGGGAATGTTGACAGGCTGTGCTAGCATCCTTGAGGTGAGTGTGGCTTTTGATTGCTTGGCTAGCTCAGTCCTGCTCCCAGCACCCACTTCATTCAAAGCTTCAATAACAAGCCCCTTAGTGTATGCTTCAGATGAACAGATCTTGGTGGTGATTGCCAAGATACTGTCCCTGGACCAAGCTTTGATTCAATCATTGATCTTCCAAGATATTTTGCAATAAATCTTATCATGATTTCTAGCCTTTCTCTTTCTAACACTTCATAACTTGCCCATCTATTCTGGATTTCTTCAATCTCTAGTCGTCGAATCTCAGAGTCAAGTTTGTTGGTGTCATGGCCTTGCCTGAACAACTGATCAATGATGTTGTCCATTGATCTGCTGTGTTCGGCATCAGCCTCTTTTATCAGTAGCTCCAAGGCTTTATCTTCAGCAATGTGCTCATCAGCACCTTTCTTCGCTTGTAGGTGAGCATTGGTTGCTGTTCTTTTCTTCCTTTTGGGCTTGCATCACTTCCTTTTCCTCGGATCTTTTCCTCTTCTTTTCTTTCACTGCAGTACTCTCCCCCTTTTTTTTGGTTTGGAGGAAGGGGTTTGTACCGCAGAAAGAGTCTTTTGGACAGCAGCATCAACCAAGGGCTGTAATGTTGAGGAAAACCTCTCATCAATGGCTTTGATCACTATATCAGTGATTATGGGGTGATGAGAGGGAGGGAATTTTGGAGTACAGCACCTATTTGCTCAGGAGGGTTCTGTTCCTGAGAAGTAGGGCCTGAAGCAGAGGCAGGTGGTTGATTTTGGAGTGGCTCGGTGTTTGGGAAACCTTCAAGTGAAGGTGCCATCTGTGGGTGGATAGAGGCAGATGGTCTTTCTCCTTGTGAGAGTTGGTCAAGTAGGTTTTGCAGCCTACTGACTTTCTCTTCAAGGAGTGTGTTCTGGGCAAGAACATCATAGAAAAAGCCCAGGTCATCATCAGCCGAAGCTGAATCAGCTGACCTCCTGCTTAGAGCAGGATGTACATGCACTGGGTGTAGACCAGTTGGTGCATGTGCCCTTGTGCTTGGTACTGGGGACTTCAGGCCGCAGGACACTGTCCATCATTAGCTGTTGCCCTAGTGAGGTCTTAGCAATGTTACCAGCCTCACTCTGGTCATGTGCTGAGTCAGAGGAGGTGGCAGCCTCACTAGATATTCTGAGCTCCTTGTCTACACCAGGAGATAGAATTGGGAAACCCCTATGCTGTGGGTTCTCAAGTGCACTGTGTTCCTCCCCCTCAATTGTAGAGGTATTCCCAGTAGTAAGTGGTTTCTGGGGAGGGGGTGAGGAGTGCAATTGAGTCAGCACTTGTGCAACTATTAAAGTTGGGCTGTGAGGGGCGGTTGTTTGGGGTGAGGGGATAGAAGCAGTGTGCACCTGGGGAGGTTGGTGCTCTTCAATGGCAATCTCCTCAAGTGAGGAAGATCCCAGATAAGTAGGTACCCCTTGGGTGGTTGCTGCAGGCTCCTGTTGAGAGGAGGCCTGAGCGGCTGTGGCTGGAGGAGTCATTGTATCCACTAGGGGGTTTGGACTAGTGGATATATCCTGCGTTTGTGTTGCAGGGGCATCCTCAGGGGACTCAATTCCCTGAGTAGCCATTTTGGGTTTCTTTTTGGTGGGTTTGGTGGGACTTTGGATTTGGAGGTGGTGGCTGTGGGTTCCAGCTGCGTGGGTTTTGCAGCTGGCAGCCATTTTTAGTGTCCGGTCAGAGTTGTGCCGTGAGTATACTTCCGGCAGAACAGCCGTAGCAGGGACTCCCAAGCCAACAAGTCCCTCGCATTAAGCTGGTCTGTAATAATGGCCATTATGAACCGTGGATATAGTATCCAACGGTTGGCAGTTAGTTTTTGAGCCATATCTTTGAGCTCTGAAAATATAATTCTGAAAATTTGTTTAGTGGTTGTTGCTCAAGGATAGAATACATTACCTGCTGCCATTTGGTGGACATTTGATCCCAAGACGACGTCTTAGGGGCCAAACATACATTTACCATGTGAAAAACCAGGCGCTCAGCATTAGTCTTAAAGTTTCTTCATGATGGTGGAGGCACTAAGATCGCCTTGATATCCATGTTGAGCAAAGGATAGATCGATGGTGCCCTTCGGATATCCAGCAGGAGAAGTAGCATCATTCAGTTGAAGAATTTTGCGGATTATTGCAGGAGTAATGACTACTTCTTTGTTGTTGACGACCGACTGGAGGGATGGTGTGTTGTTCTCCCCAGTGGTAACAGTAACGTTCATCCAAAATTGGTTCAAGGATTCAGCATGTAAGACGGGGTTCAGAAGAAATGCCTTGTTGTATTGGGACTGAACCATAAGATCGATAGCAGTATCGAACTTAGTCCAGATCGGCGATTTAGTGAGGTAGGCAACACAGTTGTGTCGCGGTTTAATTTGCATAGACGCCATTGAGAAGAGGGAAGTTTTGGAGAGGAACGTTAGGTTTGAAGAAGATGAAGCATTTAGAACTAAGGTTAGGGGTATATATAGGGTACGGGTAAGGAAACGACTGAAGGATGTGGTGCTAGTCATCAGTAGTTTTAAACGACCGTTGACATGGTATTATCCTTTCAGACGTTGAAACAGCTGAAGTCGTGGTGTTAGGCATCAGTAGTTTAGAAAACTACTGAAGACCGTGGTTTTGACTTCAATGATTGAAACAACTGAGGACTTGGTGTGTGTCATCAGTAGTTATGAAACTACTGAAGCCAGTGGTTTTGTCATCAACTGTTGTAAACAACTGAAGACTAGGGATTAGTCATCAGTAGTTATAAAAACTACTGAAGACGTGTTTTTGCTTCAGTTGTTTAAAATGAAACAGCAGTTGTACAAACGACTGAAGAGAAAGTTCTTTTCAGCTGTTTTCGTCAATTCTTAGCTTTTCAGCTGTTTCAATCTTCCTCAACACATTCATCAGTCTTTTTGGCTGATTTCTGTTGTTTCATAGGACATCAGTACTTATCTGTTTTTACTAATTGCAGTAGTTGTAACTGCATCAGTAGTTGTGACTACATCAGTAGTTTAGAACAGATGAAGTACTTCAGTACTTGTGAGACATTTAGCTTTCAGTAGTTATAAAAACTACTGAGGATAAAAGAACTCATCAGTACTTATATGTGACATAGGTACTTATGATCATCAGTATGAATTACTAAGATCATCAGTAGTTGTCACTTATTCTAGTTGCAGCATACCAAGCCTTAACACCAGGTTTTGGAAAGTTGAACTATCCAAAGGCTTAGTAAAAATTCTGCAAGCTCATCAGCACTAGGCACAAACTTAGGATCAATCAGACCTTTTTCAAAACAATCCCTTATAAAATGATGTCTGATCTCTATATGTTTGGTCCTAGAGTGCTGGACTGGATTTTTGACAATACAAAGAGCTGAAGCACTATCCATTAACAATGGAGTCTTAGTCTCTGTAATGCCATAATCCAAAAGTTGGTTTTGAAGCCAGAGTACCTAGATGTACAACTTGCAGCAGCAATGTACTCTGCTCAGCAGTGGATGTAGCAACTGAGGTCTGTTTCTTGCTCTGCCAAGAAATCAGGCAGTTGCCTAGGAATTGACATCCACCAGAAATTGATTTCCTGGTCAACTTACACCCTGCATAGTCACTGTCAGAAAAAGCAACTAATTTACCAGAATGTCCGGTGGAATACCATAAACCTAGAGATGCAGTGCCTTGCAGATATCTAAAGATCCTCTTGACTGCAATCAGATGAGATTCTTTAGGTGCAGCCTGAAATCTAGCACAAACACATGTAGCAAACATAATATCTGGTCTAGAAGCTGTTAAATACATCAAGGACCTAATCATACATCTGTAAAGTGTTTCATCAACCACTTTACCTTTCTGATCTGAGTCCAGTTGTGTGGTGCTGCTCATGGGAGTAGAACAAGGCTTACAGTTTTGTAAATCAAACTTTTGCAAAAGATCTTTTGTATATTTGGACTGATGAATAAAAATTCCATCAGCCTTTTGTTTGATTTGCAACCCCAGAAAGAACTGTAATTCTCCCATGGCACTCATTTCAAACTTCTGTTGCATCAACTTTGTAAAGGCATCACACAACTTTGGATCAGAGATGCAAAAATGATATCATCTACATAAATTTGAACAAGTAGATTATGCTGCCCAGCTTTCTTAATGAATAAAGTCTTGTCTATGGAGCCTCTAGTGAAATTGTTTTCCAGAAGAAAGTTTGATAATGTCTCATACCAGGCCCTGGGAGCTTGTTTTAACCCATAAAGAGCTTTATCAAGCTTATACACCAATTAGGATGTTTATTATCCTCAAAGCCTGGAGGTTGACATACATAAACCTCTTCTTTACTTTTCCATACAAAAATGCACTTTTGACATCCATTTGAAAAACTTTAAGGTTTTGATAAGCAGCATAAGCTAAAACAATCGAATTACTTCCAGTCTGGCTACAGGGGCAAAGGTTTCATCATAATAATACCTTCTTCTTGTGCAAAACCCTGAACAACCAGTCTGGCCTTGTTCTTAACAATAAGCCCATTTTCATCAGTTTTGTTCCTAAACACCCATTTAGTGCCTATTGCACACTTACCTGGAGGTAGAGGAACCAGTTCCCACTTGCTGTTTCTTGAACTGAAGAAGCTCAAGCTGCATGGCATCAACCCATCCATTGTCCTTTAAAGCAATGTGATAATTCTTTGGCTCTTGCTGACTGATGAAAAGAGCATAGAAGCAGAAATTTGACAATTGACTTCTTGTTGATACTCCAGCAGTGATATCACCAATGATTTGAGACATAGGGTGATTCTTCAGATCTTGATACACAATGAGATCTGTGCAAGTGTTTGTAGCGGTTCAGCAGCAACAGATGGTGATGGTGTATCATTTCCTTGAAACCAATCAGTGGATGGTAATTCAAAGGAAGTTGAATTCGAAGAAATCTCATCAGCATTTGTTGTGGATGGTGCTACTGGAGCTACAGGAACATCAGGTCTAGCTGAGTCAGGCAGCTGATCACTAAACCTGAAGAGGTGAGTACTGCAATCATCATCATCATCAGCAGTACCACCAGGTGGTGAACTATTGACAGGAGCAACAGCAGGAGTTTGATAAGGAACATATTGCAGTATGTCCAAATCAAATAACTCCACAGGACTTTGTGGAATCTTGTCCTTTGGAGATTCATTAAACTTAACATGTATAGTTTCTTCAACCATCTTTGTTCTGCAGTTGAAGACTGTATGCCTTGCAAGTAGATGAATAACCACAAAGTACCCTGCATCCACCTTAGGATCAAATTTGTGGAGTTGATCCTTTGTGTTGAGAATGAAACAGGGACACCCAAATGCTTTGAAAAATGAAATCAGAGGAGCAAATGATGGAGAACTTCATATGGAGTCTTCATCAACCTCTGATTTACTAAAACTCTATTTTGCACATAACAAGCTGTGTTGACAGCTTCTGCCCAAAAGGTCAATGGCAAACCTGAGTCAGCCAGCATGGACCTTGCAGCTTCAATGAGGGTCCTGTTCTTTCTCTCCACTACTCCATTTTGCTCTGGAGTCCTTGGAATACTAAACTGCCTTTTGATTCCCTTTGAAAGATAGAAGTCATCAAGTGTATGATTTCTGAACTCAGTTCCATTATCACTCCTAATACACTTGACTGGAAGGGTATACTGCTTCTCAATGTACAGCACAAAGTGAATAATCTTCTGAGCAGCCTCATCCTTTGAATGTAGAAGAAAGTCCATACAAATCTAGAGTAATCATCCACAATTACCAGACAGTATTTCTTCTTTGCCATGCTCATTACTCTCACAGGACCAAATAGATCCATATGCAGTAATTGCAAGCAGGCAGTGGACTTGGACACTTCAATAGGAGGGAATGAGACTTTGTGCTGTTTTCCTTTTAAACAAGCAGTGCAGGTTTCATCACAGTGGAACTCCTTTATTGGTAAGCCTCTGACTAAACTATTGTGGCTAAGCTGATTTTTTTTTTTGAGATTAACATGACCAAGCCTCCTGTGCCACAGTTTAGATTCTTGAGAAGAGGCTTTGGAAAATAGGCAAGGATTGCCTTTGAGATCTATCTTCTTAGAGAGATCTAAGGCATACACTCTTCCTGTCCTGTTGGCTTCAGGAGAGTGTGATCATCCAACACCTTGTCAATCAAGTGCAAAACTTTGGATGACAGAATCCTACAGTTTTGACTGGAAAAGGGCAACATGGCCTTTATCACACATTTGACTGACACTCAAGAGGTTGTACTTGAGATTTTCCACATGATAACATCATCAAATTTTTTTCTCCATTGGAGACAAAGCCCTTACCGATGATGTAACCCCTAGCATCATTGCCAAAAGAGACAAATCCCTTCTTTCCTTGAGAGTAGTCATGAAGAAGAGAGCTGTTCCCAGTCATGTGCATAGATCCCCCACTGTCTACATACCAGATGCTACTTTGGCATGTTGAAGAACCCTGCAAATAAAACAATCAGTTAGTTTTAGAGACCCAAACCTTTTGGTTTTGGGCCTGGTCTCATCAATAGATGGTAAACTAACATGTTTATTTGAAACAACAGCCTGAGAGGAAGAAGATGGTGTAGAAGAGGAGTCCTTTGGCTTGGACCTCCTTTTCTGTGGTTTCAACATAGGAAAATCTAGTTGGTTAACTCTACCCAACAGATGTTGTACCATCATCACCAGCTGTGTCTGATTTTGTGATAAAGCTTTCAGCTCATCAGACACATTGCTAGTGGAGTTAGATAAGGTCCTATGTTGCACCTTCTTCTTTTGAGCACCCTCAGCTGTCACCTGTTTAACCCTTCCTTTTTGGATTTCTTTAAGGACTTAAGGGTTACAGGATTTGATGTTGCTGATACAAATGTGGTCTCAAACTCAGTTTTCATTTTTACCATTTTCTCATTAATTTCTTCTTTTGTTGAGTTTGGAACCTCTTTTGTACCAACAATCATCTGTAAGATGATTGAACAAACCACACATTTACATGGTTTTCTTCATCTTAGGTTGATCATCAACTAAAGATGGTGAAGCAACAGAAGACTTGTTCTTCAATGCTTTGGAAGCATTGGTTGCTTTCTTGACTATCTCTTTAGTAGTCTTCAAACTCTTTCTACTGCCAGTTTTCTTCTCTTCAGTACTGACAGCAGTTGAAGTTTGAACTTCAGGTGTTAAATCCTGCTCTAGTCCTTTCAGGACCTTCAGGATTAACTCCTGAGTTGATCAACTCATTGATCATGTGAATGTCAGCATTTGAACCATCAACATCAGCTGATAGGTTCAAAGAGGGCTTGATGCTGACTGCTACTTCTGATTGTGCTGTATCAGAAGGTAGATCACATGATGTGATGGATTGGTTATCACTCTCACCATCAGATTCTACCTCTGCTCGGGAGTAAAATCTGTAGGTGGAGCACTGTGATTGTAACCAATTCCAAACTTCACATTTGAAGCAGATTGCTTACTAAGAAGCATTTCAAAACCTTTGCATGATTGTACCCATCTATCACACTCGACCTGGGTAACTGCAAGGGTTTCTTTGAGATCTTTGTACTTCTCTAGAAGTACATCTTCTCTAGCCTTATCATCAATTATTTGGCAATTCAGTTTATAAATCTCATCATTTTTATCTTTGAGCACAAACTCAAACTCAGCTTTGTTTTGGAAATTATTTGTTTTAGCTCAATGTTCTTATTAATTAGAGCTACATTTGCTTCTCTAATGGAAGCAAATGCTGCTATGCATGGTTCAGAACATAATTTGGCTTTTGCCTTAGAGGATACCTGTGATACCTGAGGTGTAGAGGCATTGGAAGATGAAGTATCAGCAGACTCCAAAGCCATAAGAGCTAGATTCCCAAAGGGACTGTCACCACCATGTTGACCAGCACCTGAGAACAGTTGATCATGACCAGACAAGTCATCTGGTAAACTGCTCCAGTCAACAACTCCTGGGGTGAAGAAGCTATGTTGTTGAGATTGAGGTTGTTGATGAGATAGGGAAGGCTGAGGTTCTGGTAGTGCATGAGGTTGTGGTGTCATAGGAACTTGAACTTGATTTGACTGTGGCATGTAATAACAAGGGTACTGATATGGCATTTGACCCTGAGGAACAAAATATGCCGGAGATTGTTGTTGAGGATGATGACTAGAGGTGACAGGATGTTGCCCTCTGTGTTGTTGACTATTGCCAGGAAAAGTCACAAAGGGTGCAGTAGAGTTAGATCCAGTTGATCTACACTCTCTTGCAAAGTGTCCAAGCCTTTGGCATTTGTGACACCTCAACTTGCTCTTGTCAAAACCAACTTTGGTTTTGCCAGAGAGTCCTGGGAATTTTCTTCCAGTTCTTATAGAACTTCTGAGATCTGATATTTATCAAGGCCATTTGGCTCAAAATATCCATCTCTTCTAAGTCATCATCAGCAATCCCCTTGAGATCATCCATAATGAACATAGATTGTCATTATTACACCCAGTAAACTGACCATCAACACTCACAAATGCAGAATCAGAAGTGCTTGAAGAGAAATTAATATGCTCATCATACTGGCATTCAGATGAAGCATATTCTGACTCATGACCCACCAAGGCAGTGTTGCCTTGTATAAGTCTTCAGTGAGCTTTCCAGATGAAGACAACTTTCTCTTCTGTTCTATCTCTCTCTCAAAAGTGAGCAGTTTCCCATGGAGTTGGGTGAGAGATAGTTTGTCCAAACTTGCACTGGAGCGTAGGACAATAGTATATGTGTCCCATCTCTCAGGCAATGATCTGAGAAATCTGTTATTCATCTGAATATTGGTGTATTCAAGTTTGACCATTTTTAGTTCAGAGATCAAACAAGAGAACCGCTCATATTGTTGAGTCAGTGTCTCACCCTTTCTATGAGAGAATGTCTCATATTGTTGGGCAAGAATTTCTCTATTATTTGCCAAGACCTCATCTGTTCCTCCAAATTGTTCTTTCAAAGCAATCCAGAGGTCATGGGCAGTTTCATGATGCATTAGCCCAGAATAGATTTCATTGGGCAATGCCATGGCCAGAATTCCATGGGCTTTTGCATCAATCTCAAGCAACTTCTTATCCTCATCTGAGTATTGCTCCCTCCTCTTCGGAACCATTTGATTGGTTTCCGGGTTATTCACCATAGGCTTGTGTGGACCATGTACCACTGATGTCCAACACCCTGCGCTGTTAACAGACAGGTGATGGAGCATACGTCTTTGCCATATGTTATACTCATTCCTAACCAGCATAGGTGGCTTGGTTGAGGAACCAGTATTGTGAGGATCATTGGAAGGAGTAGTCATTTTCAGTTCAAAACAATTTAGTTCAAGTTTTTAAAAAGTTTTAGACAGACCACAACAAACTCAATGAGAACCAAGAAAAGATCTCAGGATGAATGAGCAGAAATACAGAAAATTCAATCTCTATAACCGTTTCTTGCAAAAACAAAAGCTAATTCAATCAAACTTAGATCTTGAATAGCAGTTTCAATGATCAATTGTTAGATCGATCAATGATTAACCTGCTCTGATACCATTTGACAGGATCAGCGATCACACGTTTGATGTATTAGGATACAAAGCAGCGGAATACAAACTAGAATTAGACAAATTGTAGCAAGCAATCGATACTTGTAAGCATTAAGATCGCATACGGTTATAGGGAGAGAATATATATTTCTGATTTCAAGGAATGTTTATAGATGTAGAATATTTCTAATCAAATCAATCATTCATTCCATTCATTCACTCATTCATCTGATTACAATAGGTTGTCACTCCTTATATAGAGTGCAACAATCACTGCTGTTATCACGGAAAGTGACAACTGGCAGATCTAATACAAAAATACAAATTCTTAACAAACTACTGAAATGTTCACAACTACTGAGAACATATCAGCATGTTAAGTACAAAATATAAAACTACTGAAACTACAACGACTGAAGAACAAGCTCTTCAGTCGTTTTACAAAACTACTGAAACATAAAAAATATAAAACTACTGATATCACAACTACTGAAGAAGTACTCTTCAGCAGTTGTGACAAACTACTGAGGCTTCAGTACTTGATCTTCAGACTTTGACCTTCAGGTGTTTCATCAGCTGATGACTTCAGTAGATACCATCAGCTGATGTCTTCAGTCTTTGTCTTCAGACCTTGTACATCAGTTGTTGATCTTCAGCACTTGTAAACTCTTCAGCTGTTGTACTTCAGTACTTTGGTCTTTCAGCTTCAGCACTTGTGTTCTTTAGCTGTTGTACTTCAGCACTTTGGTTCTTCAGCTGTTGAGGTCTTCAGTACTTGATCTTCAGCTGTTGAAGTCTTCAGCACTTGTCAACTACTGATGAGGCTTTCAGCAGTTGTTGTGATACCATGTGGGACTTAGAGGTTTTCTGATCTTGGCTCATTGGTCTTTTGGTCCAACAACTTTCTAAAAGGGAAACTTATTTTCGAGGTACGTTGGATATTATGAGTTGGACATGTTTGGTGTTAAGATCAGGCTAGAGTGTTTATTGTGGTTGTCTAATGTGATAGAACGTGTATATGGCTTGTATGATATTTAGTGGTAATCTACTAATAATGCATTGGGTAATGTAGTACCACATGTGATCCATTTGAATGTTAACCATCTATGTTATATGTTCACGTTTGCTTAATTGAATTAAACTCATGATGTCACCAGGTCAAACGTGTCAACTGGGTCAAACGTGTTTGTTTTCTAAACCTTAAGTCTTTGGTTGTGGTGTGCTTAGGGTTCCACATGTTCTCTGTTTACACGTACTTATGTACTTACATGATCTAGGTAACCTCTCAAGGTTGTTTGTCCACTCTTTCTTCCAAGTAAACCCTAAGTATGTGTTACGCATATCAGGTGAGTTGATGCCCCACTCTTTACTTAATCTCTTTTGGGGGAGATAGCATACTTGTAATTTACAAACGCTTTATATATTTAAGTGTGTATAATATTAATATAGTGTTGTTTATCATGGAAAAGTCCTCACACTTTTGAATTGTTAACGAATAGTGGGGAAACTTGGGCAGTACTACTGGGTCTGACGAGCCCCACCTGTGTGACTCAAGGTCAACCGGGTGCAATTTGTCCTAATGAACATTGTCACGACTTGATAAGTCGTGACAAGAGGCAACAACTTATCATAGTCAGCTTCAATTGTGAAATCACTATGAATAATATCTATTATTAATAGATTAGCTATCTGTTACAATACACTACTTATATATCACAACTGTTAAATTGTTTATATTTGAATGTCAACTCTTGAACTCACCAACCATTGTGTTGACATTTATAGTATGCTATTCTCAAGTCATTAACTTGGCTCGCCATTAGGAGCACAACACGGGTCCAGCATGCATCCTAAGGCTTTAATTCGTAGATACATTTGTTGTCTTTTATTCGTGGGTTATTAAACATTGGGATGGCGCGTGTTTTGCCATATTATGCATTTTCTTTATACTTTGGATTTATCGTATTTAAAAAACGCTTCCGCATAGATTTCAAGTTGAACTTTGGTTGATTTTATTCTAACGTTGGCATATAGAGTCGTTCTGGGTAACTATTCACTGTGATCCTGGGTTGTTCACACGCCTCACGGTAAAATTCCGCATGTGGATTCTAAGGGTGTGACAGTCTTAATTTATTGTTTTAGGCAAGATTGTGGCTGAGAATTTAGGGATTTTGGTGACTAATGTAAGTCACTATGCTTCTAGGTGTTCCTTCCATTCATTAGGTGGTTAGGGTGGTGATTTGACCATGCATATGGGATAAATTTATATATAATCTCCTAACCTCTTATAAAACAAATGATGTGGTGGAACATGAGAGTGTATGTGTCAATGTGTATGCATATATGTATATATGTGTATATACGGTGTGTGTGTACCGGTGCATGCATCTGCATGCCTATACACATATTTGTGTGTGTGTGTATATATATGTATATATAGATATAGATATAGATATACATATACATATATAGATATAGATATACATATATAGATATACATATATAGATATATGTATATATATATATAGATATATGTGTATATATATATATATTTATAATGAGGGTGGTGTGATCATGTTTAAGTATATGTGTATGGATATGGATTTATGACAATGTAATATATATATATATATATATATATATATATATATATATATATATGTATACACACACACACACACACATATATATATATATATATATTATGTACACAAAGTTGATCACTTTTATTATTTTGTTTAAGGTTAATTTAGTTAATTGTATAAGTGGGTATAATGATTTAATAAAAATTCAAGTATTTAATATTTCTTTGAAGTATTGTTCATAAGACTTTTAACTCTTAGGGTTTAATATCTTTTTCCATTTATTGTGTCTTTATAATTTATAAGTTAGGTTGTAAGTTTTTGTTTAAGTGGCGTTAGTAATATTGATTGTTATGATTTCTCTTAATGTTTAGCCTTGGTGAATTGTGGTTGATGGTCTTAAGATTTTTAACATTTGATTGGCTTACACATGCTAAATTTTAGGCCAAGATTCGTTTATTAAGCATTTTCGTTTTCTACGCTATTAGGCTCGAGACCCATCCGATCGGTTCAACATGTTGTATAATCAATTAGTGGCCCATTGGCCCATATTAGTTATTTGTGTCTATGCCTGTAAAGTTATGTGGACCAATGGCCTAATTAGGGTTTGATGACTCGAGCCCATTTAAGTTGGTGTTTTGGGCGGGCTTAAGCCCAAAACTGTTGGGCCCAATTTCATTGCCTCCTAGATCGGGTTTGGTGTCAATGTGTGGCCTAATAATGTAAAAAAAATTCTAGGCCCAAAAACCTAGTTTGTCACACTTGGCAAACTAAATAACATTCTACTTTAAGATATACACTTATAATGTTTTAATACGAGGACATGTGTTTATTCTTGAACATTTTTTTTTTGAAATGAATGTTTTAAGTTTTATGTTGCAATGTTTGATTCCAATGATGTATTATAAATGTTCCATGCTATGATTAGCCCACTATGAGTACTCTCGGTTTCAGGGCTTTAATTGGTATCAAAGCTAAAGTTTAAGAAAATTATATAAAATTATTTTCAAAACCTAACTTGAATTGATAATAAGGCCAAAGAAAGGGATGCTAACCCAAGTAACCATGTACGATCAGCTAATGGTTGTATTGTGATTAATACAATATGTGTGTGACGCTTGATTATATGTGCTTAGTATATTTGAATGATGATGTGAATCAAGATAGGGAATACTTAGGGCATGAAAATAAGGTAAATAATAAATCATAATTGGTCAGTACGATTAAGAACTTACCATATGTGCCATGATCTGAGCTATTACCTCGAATGACCCATGTTGCAATACACTACTTATATATCACAGCTGTTAAATTGTTTTTATTTGAACATCAACTCTTGAACTCACCAACCATTGTGTTGACATTTTTAGTATGCTATTCTCAGGTCGTTAACTCAACTCGCCATTAGGAGCACAACATGGGTCCAGCATGCATCCTAAGGCTTTAATTCGTAGATATATTTGTTGTCTTTTATTCGTGGGTTTTAAATATTCGGATGGCGCGTGTTTTGCCATATTATGCATTTCTTTTATACTTTGGATTTGTCGTATTTAAAAAACTCTTCCGCATAGATTTCAAGTTGAACTTTGGTTGATTTTATTCTAACGTTGGCATATAGAGTCGTTCTGGGTAACTATTGACTGTGATCCTGGGTTGTTCACATGCCTCAGGGTAAAATTCCGCACGTGGATTCTGAGGATGTGACAATCTCAATTTATTGTTTTAGTCAAGATTGTGGCTAAGAACTTAGGGGATTTTGGTGACTAATGCAAGTCACGGCGCTTCTAGGTGTTCCTTCCATGCATTAGGTGGTTTGGGTAGTGATTTGACCATACATAGGGGATAAATTTTTATAAAATCTCCTAACCTTTTATAAAAGAAAGATGTGGCTGGAACATGAGAGTGTATGTGTCGATGTGTATGCATATATGTATATATGTGTATATACGGGTGTGTGTACCGGGTGCATGCATCCGCATGCCTATACACGTATGTATGTGTGTTGATCGCATGAATGCATATGCATGGGTTTGTATGTATGTGTGTGTATATATATAGATATAGATATAGATATAGATATACATATATAGACATATGTATATATATATATATATATATATATATATATATATGTGTGTGTGTGTGTGTGTGTGTGTATATATATATATATATATAATGAGGGTGGTGTGATCATGTATAAGTATATGTGTAGGGATATGGATTTATGACAATGTAATATATATACATACATACATATATATATATATATATATATATATATATATGTGTGTGTGTGTGTGTATATATATGTATATCTATATATATATTATGTATATATATGTATATACACATATATACAGATATTTATATATATATATATACACATATATATATACATATACATTACATATACATATATATACATATATTTATATATATATATATATAATATATACATATATATGTATACATATATGTATATATGTATACATATATATGTATATATTATATATATATATATATAGTATATATATATATGTGTGTGTATATATATATGTATATTATGTACACAAAGTTGATCACTTTTATTATTTTGGTTAAGATTAATTTAGTTAATTGTATAAGTGGGTTTAATGATTTAATAAATTCAAGTATTTAGTATTTCTTTGAAGTATTGTTCATAAGACTTTTAACTCTTAGGTTTATATATCTTTTTCCATTTATTGTGTCTTTATAATTTATAAGTTAGGTTGGTTAAGTTTTTGTTTAAGTGACGTTAGTAATATTGACTGTTATGATTTCTCTCAATGTTTAGCCTTGGTGAACTGGGGTTGATGGTCTTAGGATTTTTAACATTTTATAGGCTTACACATGCTAAATTTTAGACCAAGATTCATTTATTAACCATTTTCGTTTTCTATGGTATTGGGCTCGAGACCCATCCGTCAGTTCAACATGTTGTATAATCAATTAGTGGCCCATTGCCCCATATTAGTTATTTGTGTCTATGCCTATTAAGTTATGTGGACCAATGGCCCAATTAGTGTTTGATGACCCGAGCCCATTTAAGTTGGTGTTTTGGTGCGGGCTTAAGCCCAAAACTGTTGGGCCCAATTTCATTGCCTCCTAGATCGGGTTTGATGTCAATGTGTGGCCTAATAATGTCAGAAAAAATTCTAGGCCCAAAACCTAGGTTGTCACACTTGGCAAACTAAATAACATTCTACTTTAATATACACACCTATAATGTTTTAATACGAGGACATGTGTTTATCCTTGACCAATTTTTTATGAAATGAATGTTTTAAGTTTTATGTTGCAATGTTTTATTCCATGATGTATTATAAAATGTCCATGCTATGATTAGCGCACTATGAGTACTCTCGGTTTCAGGGCTTTAATTTGCATCAAAGCTAAAGTTTAAGAAAATTATATAAAATTATTTTCAAAACCTAACTTGACTTGATAATAAGGCCAAAGAAAGGGATGCTAACACAAGTAACCACGTACCATCAGCTAATGGTTTTATTATGATTAAATACAATATGTGTGTGACGCTTGATTATATGTGCTTAGTATATTTGGATGATGATGTGAATCAAGATAGGGAATACTTAGGACATGAAATAAGTTAAATAATTAATCATAATTGGTCAATATAATAAGAACTTACCATATGTGCCGTGATCTAAGCTATTACCTCGAATGACCTATGTTACTGCCTAATCTTATACGAATGTTAGACTTTTGGCTCGTAGAAAAATTGAAAGAGCTACTCATGGGGGTGCTCGTGGAGGGCATACTATAAGGCCATGTGTCACTATAGTCGGTGCTAAGGTCACCAAAACGACTTAGGAAGAGTCTAAGATGCATGGTCACCACGATGGCAAAGGATTAACAAAGCTCAAGTCAAATGTAAAGCAATAGTGCTCACTCAATGATCTCCATCATTAAAGAGATGAGATTATATAACTATAAAAGTTACACATGGATTATACAAGAATAATACAATGAAAAGAATAGATATAGTGAATATAAACAACAAATGGCATATGTTAATATCTCCCCTCAGTGAACAGCCCGACAGGCCGAGCTGATGCATGCTACAACATGATTTATATTATGGGTGAGGTAGACTCGCCCACTTGAAGCTTAGATGGCATGAACTTGTGTGAAGTTTCCCTAAGGCCCCTAATTCCCGAATAAAATGATAATCTAACAATGTGCTTCATTCGATTGTATGAGATGGGATTTTGAATAAGGTATAATGCACTTTGGTTATCACAAAAAAGTATGGGTCTAACCAAAGGAAGAGAATGAAGTTCAGAGAGGAGATGATTGATACAAATGAGTTCACCCTCTGTGTTTGTCATAGCTTGATATTCAGTCTCACAACTAGAGCAGGAGACATTTGGTTGTTTCTTGGCACTTATGAGACTAGATTACCTCCCAAAAATATGGAAAACCAATAGGTCGATGCATGAGTTTCAATATACATGGCCCATCCCATATCCAAGAAGCCCAACAAACACATATGGGTGGTTTTAGAGGACGTGATGCCAAATTTAATAGTACCTTTGATGTGCCTGTGGATTCGCTTAACACCCTGGAAGTGTTCGGTTGTCAAGGCATGAGAGAACTAGCTCACTTGGTTAATAGTGTAAGATATGTTACGTCGAGTGATAGAAATGTACTTTAAGGACACAAAAAGGGAATTATAAAAGGATGAGTCATTATAGGGTTCACCATTGGTTGTAAAGGAGGTATTGGTTGCTAAGAGGATATGGGTGGGTTTGGCTTCCCGCATGCATGTCCATTCTAACATTTCATGGGTATACTTTTTTTGGCTAAGAAATAATATGGTGTTGGTGTGTGTGACTTCAAGACCTTGAAAGTAACTGATTGCTCCTATTTCTTTGATAGCAAACTCATTACTTAGCTAGAGATGAAGGACTTGATTGTAGCATTATGATTGCCCATGTGAATTAGAGCATCTACATAGACTAACGGGTACATAATGTATGACTCCTACTCAAATATGAACAATGAAGTGTTAGCCTTGCTATAAGAAATACCATTAGCAAGTAAAAATGTACTTAACCAGTGGAGCCAAGCACACGTTGCTTGTTTATGATCATACAAAGCTTTGTGAAGATTGCACACATGATTTAGGTATTTCATGTTACTGAAGCCGAGACTTCTGGGGGTTGTTCCATAAACATACACTCGTTGAGTTGACCATGAAGGAACACATTACTGACATCCAAATGGTGTAATGATTGTTGATTTAGAATGGCTAAAGAAAGAACAATACATATGGTAGTAGCTTTTACTACTAGGCTAAAGGTATATCAGTAATCAAGACTAGTAGTTTGAGTATATCATTAAGCCATGAGTCTAGATTTATAGTGTTGATGAGTACGATCAAAATTATATTTGAGATAGAATAACTACTTGGAGGCAAAAACATCACGATTGGTGGGCCGTGGTACGAGGGACTAGTTTTTGTTACGGTGAGTAGCATCTAACTCACAAAGCATAACATCCATCCATTATGGGTCTTTTACTGCCGAGGACTACCCTTAGGTGGATCGTGGTACGAGGGACCAGGTTTGGTTACACTGATAAGTAATTCATGATGTAGCAGGGGGTGTAGGATTAGGAGTGGGCATAGTTGTGGTGAGAGGAGTGGAACTTGGAGAACTTATTTGAGTGGTGGTATGATGTGTGGATTGGGAAAATTGTGAGGTGCATCAAGAGGTGAGGTGATGATTTTGAAGTGCGATCATAATTATGTATTTAGGAAGTTTTAAGGTTTGATGAGAAACAGGAGAGGTAGTAACCGAAACGTTAAGGGTGATGGGTTGTGGGACAAGTCCATCACAAGGAATATAGATTGGCTAAAAGAGGGATAGAGTAGTTGGTATTTTGTGAAGAGTATGGGTGGAAATAGAGTGGGATCATAAAGGTGGTGAAAAGGATGGGTAGTGGGTTGGTATGTTTCGGAGTTATTTGAGATGAAGATAT
The DNA here is from genome assembly GCA_025506515.1 of Flaveria trinervia. Taxonomy (NCBI): domain Eukaryota; kingdom Viridiplantae; phylum Streptophyta; class Magnoliopsida; order Asterales; family Asteraceae; genus Flaveria; species Flaveria trinervia. The sequence continues at coordinate 41,784,623 of CM046444.1, forward strand.
CTCATCGACCGGGCTGACAATGACATAAACCAGAGGAGAGGTCAGACTCTATAGCCTTGTAAGGAGGGCTTAAAAAAAAAAAAAAAAAAATAATATCATCAACATAAACTCGGTTCAATATTTGATTAGTAAAGTGTTTTAAGTCTCTCCTCGTTGTTAAACTGTTGCATTGACCCCCTTCAATGGTCCTTCATGTGTAATTTGATGTAGTCAATTGCTTGAAATGTACATAGGTAGTATTAGTAACCTAACAAATCATAAGATACATTGAAACCTTAGGGCATATATATTTACACACGACCCACCTCCAAAATAAGGAGGGCTAACATATGAATCCTAAATTTACAGTCGAGGTATCACTCATAAAATCATGGTCCTAGTTATGCTTAGGGATTTGGTTGGCCTATTGTGTTGTTAACCTAACCCTTCTCCCTCAATAATACCGTTGTATAATAATTGACATACAAACATAAAAGGTTGTTGGACCAAAAGAACCAATGAGCCTGATCAGAGAAACCTCTAAGTCCCACAGGACATCACAACAGCTGAAGAAGACCTGATCAGCTGTTCTACAAAGTCTGAAGAATACAACTGCTGAAGTATTTCTGTACTGAAGACAAAGACTGAGACAACAGCTGAAGATCTAAAGTCTGAAGACTTCAACAAGTACTGAAGACAAAGACTGAAGATCAACAGCTGAAAGACAAAGTCTGATGTTCAAGTACTGAAGACATCAGCTGATGTTAACAGCTGATGACAACAGCTGAAGAGGGCTTCTTCAGTTGTTGTGATGGTTTTTCTTCATCATAGTAGTTTTCTTTTCCTTTCAGTAGTTTGTTTACTTTTCAGTAGTTTTGTTTCCTTTTCAGTACTTGTAAACAACTGAAGAGGTTGTTCTTCAGTTGTTGTAGTATCAGTAGTTTTATGTTTTTCAGTAGTTGTAAATAAGATGTTTAACACTTAGGAACATTTGTAAGAAGATGTCAGTTGTTGACATCTTCAGTAGTTGTTAAACATCATAGTTATAAAACGGTTACATGTCACTTTCAAGTGACATCAGCCTACGTCATTCTTTCCTTTATAAGAAAGATGACTCACCTGTAATCGTGCCATTGAGGCCGACAATCTTAATGCAATATTCCTTTTGTCTGATATTTCTCTCTCTATAACAAAATTCTTTTATCGCTTTATATCGAATGTTCTTGCTTGAATTTGTCTAATTCTGAGCTATTCCGCTGCTATATCTGTTCAATCGATTAAACCAAGAGGCTGAGATCCTAACAAATGGTATCAGAGCAGGTTAATCATTGATCGATCTAACAATTGATCATTGAAACTGTTCAATCGCTCTAAGTTTGATCGAATTAGCAAATTCGCAAGGATCTGTTATAGAGATTGAGAGTGTATCGCTTCTGGCCGTTTTATTTGAGGTTTGTGTGGTTCTGAGCTAAATTTATTGTGATTTTACTTGAATCTGTCTGATTTTCCACAATGACTACTTCTTCGAATGATCCTTTCAATACTGGATCCTCTACCAAGCCTCCGATCTTGGTGAGGAATGAGTATAACATTTGGCAGAGAAGATTGCTCCATCACCTGTCTGTCAATAGCTCAGGTTGTTGGACATCTGTGGTACATGGACCACATAAGCCAATGGTGAATGATCCGGAAACAAACCAGTTGGTTCCAAAGAAGAAGGAGCAATACTCCGATGAGGACAAGAAGTTGTTTGAAATCGATGCAAAAGCCCATGGAATTTTGGCTATGGCTATTCCTAATGAGATTTACTCTGGGCTTCTGCATTGTGAGTCTGCTCATGACCTCTGGAAAGCCATCAAAGAACAATTTGGTGGTACTGATGAGGTTTTAGCAAACAACAGGGAAATCCTCGCCCAACAATATGAGACTTTCTCTCATAGAAAGGGTGAGACTCTGACTCAACAATTTGAGCGGTTTTCATGTTTAATCTCTGAATTGAAAATGGTTAAACATGAATATACCAGGAGTCAGATGAACCATAGATTCCTAAGATCACTGCCTGAGAGATGGAACACATATACCATTGTTCTACGCTCAAATGCTGATGTTGATCGCCTATCTCTCACCCAACTTCATGGGAAACTGCTTACATTCGAGAGAGAGATAGAGCAGAAAAGGAAATTGGTTTCATCTGGCAAGCTTACTGAGGATTTTGTCCAAGGGAACACTGCCCTGATTGGACATCAAGAGTCAGAATATGCGTCATCTGAAAGCCAGTATGATGAGCATATTGATTTCTCTACAAACACTTCTGAGCCTGCCTTTGTGAGTGTTGATAGTTATTCTGCTGGTAGTAATAGTGACAATCTATGTTTCATCATGGATGATCTCAAGGGGATTGCTGATGATGACTTAGAAGAGATGGATATTTTGAGCCAAATGGCCTTGATAAATATCAGATCTCAGAAGTTCTACAAAAGAACTGGAAGGAAATTCCCAGGACTCTCTGGCAAAACCAAAGTTGGTTTTGACAAGAGTAAGTTGAAGTGCCATAAATGCCACAGGCTTGGACACTTTGCAAGAGAATGTAGATCATCTGGATCTAACTCTCCTGCACCTTTTGTGACTTTCCCTGGCAATAGTCAACAAAACAGAGGGCAACAACCTGTCAATTCTGGTTATCATCATCAACCACAATCTCCTGCATATTTTGTTCCACAGGGGCCAATGCATATCCATACCCCTGCTATTACATGCCACAACCAGGCCAGGTTCAAGCACCCACTGCTCAGCAACCACATGCACTCCCTGAGCCTCAACCATCCCAATCTCATCAACCTAATCAACTTCAACAACACAGCTTCTTCACACCAGGAGTTGTTGACTGGAGCAGCTTACCAGATGATGTGTCTGGTAATGAACAACTGTTCTCAGGTGCTGGTCAACATGGTGGTGAGCATCCTTTTGGAAATCTAGCTCTCATGACTTTGGAATCCTCTGATGGATCATCCTCAAGTACCTCTTCAACACAGGTATCACAGGTATCCTCTGAGGCTAAGGCCAAATTATGTTCTGAAACTTGCATAGCAGCATTTGCCTCTATTAGAGAAGCAAATGTGGCTTTAATCAATAAAAATGTAGAGCTAGAACAAATAATTTCCAAAAATAAAGCTGAGTTTGAGTCTGTGCTGAAAGAGAAAACTGATGAGATTTATAAATTAAAATGCCAAATCTCTGATGATAAGGCTAGGGAGGATGTACTCTTAGAGAAGTACAAAGACCTCAAAGATACTCTTGCTGTCACCCAGTAGAGTGTGATCGATGGGTACAATCTTGCAAGGGCTTTGAAATGCTTCTTAGTAAGCAAACAGCTTCCAATGTGAAGTTTGGAATTGGTTATAATCACACTGCTCCTCCTACAGATTTTGCTTCAAGAGCAGGAGTAGAATCTGATGGAGAAAGTAATGACCAATCCACCTCATCATGTGATTCACTACTTGATAAAGCACCATCAGTAGTTGAAGTCAGTAGTAATCCCTCTGTGAACCTATCAGCTGATATTGATGGTTCAACTGCTGACACTCACATGATCAATGAGTTGATCAACCCAAGTGTTATCCCTAGAAGTACTGAGGGTACTGGAGAGCAGGGGATAACATCTGGAGTTCAAATCCCAATAACTGACAGCACTAAAGAGAAGAAAACTGTCAGTAGGAAGGATTTGAAGCCTACTAAGGGAGTTGACAAGAAGGCAAAAAGTGCTTCTAAACTGCTGAAGAGCAAGTCTTCAGTAGTTTCATCTTCTTCAGTTGATGATCAACAGAAGAAAGAAGAAACCATGTGAAATATGTGGTCTATTCAATCATCTCACAGATGATTGTTGGTACAAAAAGGGATCCAAACTCAAACAAAAGGAGAAAATTAAAGAAAACTTGGCTAAAATGAAAACTGAGTTTGAGTCCAAGTTTGTACCAGCAGCATCAAATCCTGTTACTCCTATGTCCAAAAAGAAATCTAAAAGGGAAGGAGTGCAACAGGCAACAGCTGAGGTTGCTCAAAAGAAGATGGTGCAACACAAGAACTCATCATCAAACACCAATACCAATGTGTCTGAAGAGCTGAAAGCTCTTTCCCAGAATCAGACACAGCTGGTAATGATGGTTCAACATCTGTTGGGAAGAGTTAACCAACTTGATGGCCCTGTGTTGAAACCCCAGAAAAGGAGATCCAAGCCAAAGATTCCTCTTCTACACCATCTCCTTCACCTCAAGCTATTGTGCCAAATAAACCTGTTAGTTTACCATCTATTGATGAGACCAGGCCCAAAACCAAAAAGGTTTGGGTCTCCAAAACTAACTGATTGTTTATTAATGCAGGTTTCTTCAACATGCCAAAGTAGCATCTGGTATGTAGACAGTGGGGGATCTATGCATATGACTGGGAACAACTCACTTCTTAATGACTACTCTCCAGGAAGGAAGGTTTTGTTTCCTTTGGCAATGATGCAAGAGGTTACATCATCGGGAAGGGCTTTGTTTCCAATGGGGAAATAAGGTTTGATGATGTCAACCATGTGGAAAATCTCAAGTATAACCTCTTGAGTGTCAGTCAATTGTGTGACAAAGGCCATGTTGCCCTTTTCACAAGCCAGAACTGCAGGATTCTGTCATCCAAAGTTCTGAGTTTGATTGACAAGGTATTGGATGCTCACACTCTCCTGAAGGCCAACAGGACAGGAAGAGTGTATGCCTTAGATCTTTCCAAGAAAATAGATCTCAAAGGCCATCCTTGCCTATTTTCCAAGGCCTCTCCTCAAGAATCTAATCTATGGCATAGAAGGCTGGGACATGTTAACTTCAAGAACATGAATCAGCTGATACACCATAGTTTAGTAAGGGGAATGCCTATGAAGGAGTTCAAGTGTGAAAACAACTGCACTGCTTGTTTGAAAGGAAAACAGCACAAGGTTTCATTCCCACCTATTGAAGAACCAAAGTCCACTGCCTGCTTACAACTTCTTCACATGGATCTCTTTGGTCCTGTGAGAGTGATGAGCATGGCAAAGAAGAAATACTGTCTGGTAATTGTGGATGATTACTCCAGATTTGTATGGACTTTCTTTCTACATTCAAAGGATGAAGCTGCACAGAAGATCATAAACTTTGTGTTGTATGCTGAGAAGCAGTATTCCCTCTCAGTCAAGTGTATTAGAAGTGACAATGGAACAGAATTCAGGAACAATACACTTGATGAGTTCTACCTTTCCAAGGGAATAAAGAGACAGTTTAGTATTCCAAGAACTCCTGAACAGAATGGAGTTGTGGAGAGAAAGAACAGGACCTCATTGAAGCTGCAAGGTCTATGTTGGCTGATTCTGGACTGCCATTGACCTTTTGGGCTGAAGCTGTCAACACAGCATGCTATGTGCAGAATAGAGTGCTAATAAATCAGAGGTTGATGAAGACTCCATATGAAGTTCTACATCATTTGGCCCCTCTCATTTCATTCTTTAGAGCATTTGGGTGTCCCTGTTTCATTCTCAACACAAAGGATCAGCTCCAGAAATTTGATCCTAAGGTGGATGCAGGGTACTTTGTTGGTTATTCATCAACTTGCAAGGCATACAGAGTCTTCAACTGCAGAACAAAGATGGTTGAAGAGACTCTACATGTCAAGTTCAATGAATCTCCAAAGGACAAGATTCCACAAAGCCCTGTGGAGCTCTTTGATTTGGACATACTGCAATATGTTCCTTATCAATCTCCTGCTGTTGCTCCTGTCAACAGTTCACCACCTGGTGTTACTACTGAAGATGATGATGATAGTAGTAATCACCTCTTCAGGTTTAGTGACCAACTGCCTGAGTCCTCTAAACCTGATGCTCCTGTAGCTCCAGCAGCACCATCCACAACAAATGCTGATGAGATTTCTGCATCCTCAACTTCATTTGAGTTGCCACCATCTTCATGGTTTCAAGAATCTGCATCAACATCTGCTGCTGCTGAAGGTCCTACAAACACTTGCACAGATTTGATTGTTTACCAAGAGCTGAAAAATCACCCAATGTCTCAAATCCTTGGTGATATCAATGCTGGTGTTTCAACCAGAAGCCAGTTGTCCAATTTCTGCTTCTATGCTCTCTTCATCAGTCAGCTAGAGCCAAAGAACTATCATGTAGCTTTGAGAGACAATGGATGGGTTGAAGCCATGCAGCTTGAGCTTCTTCAGTTCAAAAAACAGCAAGTGTGGGAGCTTGTTCCTCTACCCCCAGGTAAGTGTGCAATAGGCACTAAATGGGTGTTTAGGAATAAAACTGATGAAAATGGGCTAATTGTTAAGAACAAGGCCAGACTGGTTGTGCAGGGGTTTGCACAAGAAGAAGGTATTGATTATGATGAAACCTTTGCCCCTGTAGCCAGACTGGAGGCAATTAGATTGTTTTTAGCCTATGCTGCACTCCACAATCTTAAAGTTTTTCAAATGGATGTCAAAAGTGCTTTTCTATATGGTAACATAAAAGAAGAAGTTTATGTGTGTCAACCACCAGGCTTTGAGGATAATAAGCACCCAGAATGGGTATATAAGCTTGATAAAGCTCTTTATGGGTTGAAACAAGCACCTAGAGCCTGGTATGAGACCTTATCAAACTTTCTTCTACAGAATAATTTCACTAGAGGCTCCATAGATAAAACTTTATTTATTAAGAAGGTGGATCAGCATAAGCTACTTGTTCAAATTTATGTTGATGATATTATATTTGCATCCTCTGATCCCCAATTGTGTGAGGAATTCCAAAACTTAATGCAACAGAAGTTTGAAATGAGTGCAATGGGAGAATTACAGTTCTTTCTAGGTTTGCAAATCAAACAAAAAGCTGATGGAATTTTCATTCATCAGTCTAAATACACAAAAGATCTTTTGAATAAGTTTGATTTACAAAACTGTAAACCCTGTTCTACTCCCATGTGCAACACCACACAATTGGATGTTGATCAGAAAGGTAAAGATGTTGATGAAACTCTTTACAGATGTATGATTGGTTCCTTGATGTATTTAACAGCTTCTAGACCAGATATTATGTTTGCTACATGTGTTTGTGCTAGATTTCAGGCTGCACCTAAGGAGTCTCATCTGATTGCAGTCAAGAGGATCTTTAGATATCTGCAAGGTACACAATCTCTAGGCTTATGGTATTCCACTGGACATTCTTGCAAATTAGTTGCTTTCTCTGATAGTGACTATGCAGGGTGTAAGTTGACCAGGAAATCAACTTCTGGTGGATGTCAATTCCTAGGCAACTGTTTGATTTCTTGGCAGAGTAAGAAACAAACATCTGTTGCTACATCCACTGCTGAAGCCGAGTACATTGCTGCTGCAAGTTGTACATCCCAAGTACTCTGGCTTCAGAATCAACTTTTGGATTATGGCATTACAGAGACTAAGACTCCATTATTAATGGATAGTGCTTCAGCTCTTTGCATTGTCAAAAATCCAGTCCAGCACTCTAGGACCAAACATATAGAAATTAGACATCATTTTATAAGAGATTGTTTTGAAAAGGGTCTAATTAATCCTATGTTTGTGCCTAGTGCTGATGAGCTTGCAGACATTTTTACTAAGCCTTTGGATAGTTCAACTTTCCACAACCTGGTGTTAAGGCTTGGTATGCTGCAGCTAGAATAAGTGACAACTACTGATGATCTCAGTAATTACTGATGATCATTGGTAACCATGTCACATATAAGTACTGATGAGTTATTTTACCCTCAGTAGTTTTTATAACTACTGAAGGCTAAATGCTTTAAGTACTGTACTTTATCTGTTCTAAACTACTGATGTAGTTACAACTACTGAAATCAGTAGAAACAGATAAGTACTGATGTCCTATGAAACAACTGAAAACAGCAAAAAGGCTGATGAGTAAGTGTTGAGGACAGTATGAAACAGCTGAAAGGCTATGAATTGACGACAACTACTGATGAGTACTCTCTCTTCAGTAGTTCACAAACTGCTGTTTCTTCATAAACAACTGAAGCAATACCATGTCTTCAGTAGTTTCACAACTACTGATGACTAACACCAAGTCTTCAGTTGTTTACAACAACTGATGGCACAACCAGGGTCTTCAGTAGTTTCACAACTACTGATGACTAATACCAAGTCCTCAGTTGTTTCAACATCTGAAGTCCAACTTGTCTTCAGTAGTTTTTAAAACTACTGATGCCTAAATCAGAGACTTCAGTTGTTTCAACGTCTGATTGTAAACACCATGTCTTCAGTTGTTTTATAACTGCTGACCACACCAATACCATCAGTCGTTTCAAACTCTGAAAGTTAATACCACGTCATCAGTTGTTTCAAATACTGATGACTAACACCAAAACCTTCAGTCGTTTCATAACCCGTACCCTATATATATCTGATCCCTCTTTCAGAGTTTTTCATTCTTTCACGACCTAAAATTTCAAAAGCTCTGAAAACCTTTCACCTTCATTAATGGCGACCATGCAACTCAAGCCTCGACACAACTGTGTCGCGTACCTCACTAAATCGCCCTTCTGGACCAAATTCGATAATGCTATAGATCTTATGGTCCAATCACCACTGAAAACGGCTTCCTCCTAAATCCAATCATTTATGCCGATTCGCTACATCAGTTTTGGACGAATGCAACTGTTAATGGAGAATCTATCCATTCGTCCATCAACTCTCATAAGGTGGTCATCTCTACTGCTACCATCCGCCAGATATTACTATTAGATGATGCTGCCTACCCTGTTGGATATCCTAAGCGCCAACTTGATCTTTCATTTGGACAACATGGATATCAAGGCGATCTTAGTGCTTCGACCATCCTGAAGAAACATTTTCCAGATGCTGAACGCTTGATATTTCATATGGTAAATGTTTGCCTGGCCCCGAAGACTTCTTCTTGGGATCAACTGTCTTCCAGATGGCAACAGGTACTGTTCTCTATCCTTGAACAAGAACCACTAAACTTTTCTGAAATAATTTTTCTTGAAATCAAGGATATGGCCACAAAACCACTTTCTAACCGTTGGATACTATATCCTCGGTTTATAATGGCCATAATAGAGAATCAGCTTTCTGCTGAGGGACTAGTTGGTCTGGGAGTCCCTGCTTTGGCTGTATTGCCGGAGGTATACTCCCGACACAACACTGACCAAACTCTTAAACAGGCTGCCAAGCTGCGCAAACCCACGCAGCTGGAACCCACAGCCTCCACTTCCACATCCAAAGTCCCCTCCAAACCCACAAAGAAGAAGCCTAAGAAGGCTACTCAGGGAGTTGAGTCCCCTGAGGATGCTCCTGCTGCACCAAAGCAGGTTATCTCTACTGAAAATACCCCCCAGTAGAGACTATGACTCCACCAACCGAAGCCGCTCAGGTTTCCTCTCAAAAGGAACCTGATGCAACCACTCAAAGGGAAGCCACACTGCTGGGATCCTCCTCACTTGAGGGGATTACCATTGAAGAGCACCACTCGCCCCGGTGCACACTGCTTCCACACCCTCTCCTGATGCAACCGCCCCTCAAAGCCCTACAATATTGTTGCAAAAGTGCTGACGCAGTTGCATTCCTCACCCCCCACCCAGACACCAATTACTACTGGGATAACCTCAACACCTGAGGGGGAGGATCACAATGCTTCTGTCAACCCACAGCACAGGGGTTATCATGTTCCATCTCCTGTGTAGACAAGGAGGTGCGAACTTCTGGTGAGGCTGCCACTGCCTCTGACTCAGCAAATGACCAGGTGCAGTTGGTAACATCTCTAAGACCTCACCCGGCAACAGCTGATGAAGGACATAGTCCTGAGGCTGGAAGTCCCCAGAACCAAGAACAAGGGGCACATGCTATAATTGATCTACACTCAAGGCATGTTATCCTGACTCTGTCAGGAGGTCAGGTGATTCAGTATCAACTGATGATGACCTGAGCTTCTTCTATGATGTAGTTGCTCAAAACACCATCCTAGAGGATGAGGTTAGCAGACTCAAAGAGCTGCTGGCCAAGATGTCTCAGGATGAAAGTCCATCTGCCACCACAATACACCCACAGATGGCACCTTCTTCTGAAGGTCCCCTAAACACTGAGCCAATACATACTTCCAAGCCACCAGCCTCTGCTTTTGGCACTGATTCTCAGGAACAGAACCATCCTGATCAATCAGTTGCTAACCTTCAAAAATCCCTACCTCTCATCACTCCCATGATCACAGATATAGTGATCAAAGCCATTGATGAGAGGCTTCCTACAATAATACAACCCCTGGTGGAGGAGTTGGTGACCAAATCACTTTCTACTGCTCAAACCCTTGCACCCAATGCAACCAAAAAGGGGAGAGTCAGTCAGTTAAAGGAAAAAGGAAGAGGACAGATGGGGAGAAGGAGAAAGAATCAGAGAAGGAAATGAGAAGGGAAAGGAGAGTGAGAAGAGAGCTGAAGTGAATGAAAGTCAAAAAGACTTTCATGTCACATATCAAAAGAGGAAAGGAGAGTCTGAGAAGGAGAAGGAGCTGAATGATATGGTGAAAGAAGCTGATGCCAACCATAACCGTTCAATGGATAAAATCATTGATCAGTTATATAGGCAGGGTTTTGACATCCAACAACTAGACTCCGAGATCAGAAGGTTGGAGACAGAGGAGATCAACTCAAGATGGGCTAGTTATGATGCCTTAGAAAGAGAAAGGCTGGAGATAATGATTAGATTTATAGCCAAATACTTGGGAAGATCTCTGATAGAAATAAGGGCCTGGACCAGGGACAACATCTTGGCAATAACCACCAAGATTTGTTCGTCTGAAGCATACTCCAAGGGTTTAGTGATTGAGGCATTAATGAAGCTGGGGTTGGGAACCGAAAAGAACTGACAAAATTTACTAAAGCCTCCCTTACAGCCAAAATGCTAAAACAGTCTGAAAAGCCTCTATCCTCAAAATCACTACCTCCACAACCCACTAAAACAACCCTTTACCCTCTAAACCAACCATCCAACCCACAAAACCAAATCCTTTACCCCCAAAACCCACTGCCAGTGATGTACCTAGACAAAAGAAAAGAAAGGTACTGAGGCTGATGAAGAAGAAGAGGAGGATGAAGACAGACTGCCACTCTCTGCAGTTATCACTTTGCCTAAGGCTAATCCAATGTCCATCACTCCTGCTTCTCAAATGCATGATGTGATGATAAAGATTGAAGAGGAACAGATGCAAAGACATGATGAGGAAATGCTGAAAAGCATTGACAAAGCATATGCCACATCCTCTTCAATGATTAGCATGAAGAAAGAAGTCTTAAGATTGTACACCCTTGCTAATACCTTTCAATACCAAAGGGAAAAGTAAGGATATGGCCTGATCCTAGGGTGGCACACCGGATTGTCAAGAAAGAAATTCCTTCAAAATACAAGGGCCAAGTGAAGAGGGTTGTCGACGAAGACATCACTGTGTTCTTGTAGTGTCCCCTTGGGAAATTGTAGAAGAGTTCAAGAAAGCTTATGAAGCCAAACCCACCCCAAAAGATGTTGGAGAATAAAATCATAAAGAAGGATTGGTTTACAAAAGACTTGAAAACTTCAAACAAGATGAGCTCAACCTGCTCTTAGAAGGGACTCATCCAGATGAGTTTGCTTACAGACAAATAACCACGGTTGAGCTCAAGAATGGAAAACAGCCAAGTACATCTCTGAAGTGTATGGCCGAGAAGGATTGTTTGATGGTGTGCCCGAGGTGCTGACAATGGATGAGCAGATCATGTTTCTAAGGGCTTACACCAGGGAATCCTATAGGCTGATACACGGGAAGTAGATCTCATGGTTGGGGTAACAGCTCAGTGTCCAAGTCCCCAATACAGAGCTCCCAACCATATCATGCAAAACAGATCATCAGAGACTTCTTCCCAGGCCGGTGCTGAAAAAGGGTCACTTCTCATCTGATCAAGAGGATAAAAAGACCAATCTATCTGCCAAAATAAGTGGGACTCGTCAATAACTTAGAGGTTTTGGCTGCATTGGTTCAGGGGGAGTTTGTTGGACCAAAAGAACCAATGAGCCTGATCAGAGAAACCTCTAAGTCCCACAGGACATCACAACAGCTGAAGAAGACCTGATCAGCTGTTCTACAAAGTCTGAAGAATACAACTGCTGAAGTATTTCTGAAGTACTGAAGACAAAGACTGAGACAACAGCTGAAGATCTAAAGTCTGAAGACTTCAACAAGTACTGAAGACAAAGACTGAAGATCAACAGCTGAAAGACAAAGTCTGATGTTCAAGTACTGAAGACATCAGCTGATGTAACAGCTGATGACAACAGCTGAAGAGGGCTTCTTCAGTTGTTGTGATGGTTTTTCTTCATCAGTAGTTTTCTTTTCCTTTCAGTAGTTTGTTTACTTTTTGTAGTTTTTTTCCTTTTCAGTACTTGTAAACAACTGAAGAGGTTGTTCTTCAGTTGTTGTAGTATCAGTAGTTTTATGTTTTTCAGTAGTTGTAAATAATGTTTAACACTTAGGAACATTGTAAGAAGATGTCAGTTGTTGACATCTTCAGTAGTTGTTAAACATCAGTAGTTATAAAACGGTTACATGTCACTTTCAAGTGACATCAGCCTACGTCATTCTTTCCTTTATAAGGAAAGATGACTCACCTGTAATCGTGCCATTGAGGCCGACAATCTTAATGCAATATTCCTTTTGTCTGATATTTCTCTCTCTATAACAAAATTCCTTTATCGCTTTATATCGAATGTTCTTGCTTGAATTTGTCTAATTCTGAGCTATTCCGCTGCTATATTTGTTCAATCGATTAAACCTAGAGGCTGAGATCCTAACAAAGGTTGTTAGATTTTATTACTTAACATACTTACATGCAAACTGTCCTAATTATAGTATTTTTAGAGTCATTGGCCATCATTCATTGACTCGCCTGTATAGTAATTGTAATTGTAATGTAATTGCTGACATGTTTTAGCTCGTATAATGATCTTTGGTGGGTACGAGACTAGAAAAGGGTGGTGCATAAAAGGCCCTAGTTCGAAGATGATGGTTGAATTTAAACATCAACGGGTTTTGAACTCTTAGGTTTAGCTTAGTCATGAGCTTAAATTTAACTAGTAGACTTGATCTAAAATCCAAATTTGAAATCAAATAATAGGACATAGCTTATAGAGTTTAAATTTTTAATAAGCTTGTAATTTGGTTAAAGTCTATATTCATCCATTACCAATCAACAGCTATTTTACATAATACTACTTTCAAGTGATATTAACCGTAATTTTAAGTGTTTTTGCTTTTGGTACAACTTCTAGTACACTGACTTTTTGCTAGGTGTGTGGCTATCATTTTTTTCACTTTCAGTGCTTGTACTAGTACAATTTAGACTTAAATCTATTATTATATACCATTTAAAATGCACAAGGTACCTTTTATGTTGTGCACATTAATTTTGTATAAATTTGAAGCATGATGTACAATTAGTTTAGGCACAAGATCTACTTTCACCTTAGCACAATCTTTCACCCCTTCCCTGCCATGCCTGCCTTTCTCTGAGTTTTTCTTTCATCATGTACGTTTGAGATTGAGAAGGCAGAAAGGTATACTGTGATCCATATGTACCTAGTTTCGATCTTAATGTAATATGTCTGTCATGTCCTAAATGTAATGAAACGAATGAGTTGAATGAAACAAAATATATGGTTGTTGATCTTAATGTTAATGTTTCAGTGTATGTTTTAATGTTTATCATTTATTAACGCATATTGAACCACTATATAGGTTTGAGGTGGTTTGAATAGATCTTAGTCAAGTAATGATTGAGAAACATATTCAAACATAGTCGTATGAAGTATTCATGCGAATGGACCATGCAAATGGTTCATACGCATGAATACTTCATGCTAATGGACCAGTCGCACGACTGAACCAGGAGACTGGATCAGTCGCACGACTGAGACATACGGATGACTCAGTCGCACGACTGAACCTTCAGTCGTGTGATTGACTCAGTTGCATGCTTTAGTCGCATGACTAAACCATGCTAATGGTCCAGTCGTACAATTGACTAACCCTAACCTATAAATACCACTTAATTCGTGGAAAAACAGAACACTTTGAACAATTCGACTCCTACACGTACCCTAGCCGTCCAGACACTTCATAGAACCTGTTCCAACTTCATAGATCGCACCAAATCAATTTGTAATCGTACTTAACGTTTAGATTCAATCTAAGATCGATTCCACATGCGTTCTCACTAATTGGATCGCCAATCAAATAGGATTATGCACTATTTGAGTTGGTATACACGTAAATCAGTTAGTACTCCGTCCAATACACGGTCCCTAACAAGTGGTATCAGAGCATTAGCTCTTGATTTTCGTGTGATTCAATCATTTTTGATATAAAAATCATGTTTTTCATTCAAAAACGCAATCTTTTTGTGTCTAACAGTGTTTTAGACGTCTCCAAGTAAAAAAGTTAATGTTTTCCTGCATACGGCAATTAGGGTTAGTGAGAAATTCGTGTTTTTGCGTCAAAATATCTTAACCTTGGAATTCTCCAAAATTCAGCAGCCTCAGTCGCACGATTGACTCAATCGCACGACTGAATCCATCCGCATCCCTCATACGCACGATTGGACTCAGTCGTTCATCGGTTCGTACGACTGAACTACCCATTCGTAGTGTTCATCTGCACCTTCCCATTCGCATGATTGAGCCATCCGCATTTGCTCATTCGCTCTCTGAGCCAACCACATTGTTCAATTGCACAAAGTGTCCATTCGCACTCCTTCAGTCGCACAAGTACACCAACTTGTTTTAATGTTCAAATTCGATAGTAATGGAGGATCAATATTCAGCGTTCACCGCAGGAAGGGATTCAAGGATCCAGAATCTATTGCTTCTGGAAAATGAAGTGGGTAATCACAATAAACCCCCAAAGCTAATAACGTTAGATGATTATCCATAATGGAAGCAAAGATTCGAGATCTACTTAAATGGAGTAGATCCAAATATGTGGGAGTCTATAGAGACAGGGTACAACATGCCTGTAGTTGCAGATGGAGTCAAACTTACATTAGGTGGCATGACTGATGGCCGAAAGGTGAAATACAATGCTAAGAAGAAAGTATATGCATTGCTAACTCAGTCAATTCCTAAGGACATCTTCCATCAATTTTCTAAGAACAAGCAAGCAAAGAAGCTGTGGGATGCATTGGAAAAATGGTATGACGGGAATGCGTCATTAAAAGCTCTAAAGGTAAAAGCGTTGAAGAAGGACTTCGATAACTTCTCGTCAATGGGTAAGGAGAGCTTGGATGATGTCATCGATCGGTTCTACCACTTGATGAGTGAGCTGCATAGTCATGGAGTTACAATGTCTATGGAAGACAAGGTGTCGAACTTTGTAGATGGGTTGCCAGAGAAGTGGGTTTCCTTTGTTTCCAATCTCAGACAGAATGATATGCTAGAAAAGTTAGATATCAACAATTTCATTCTGAAACTGAGAGAGGAAGAGTTGAGAATGAAGTACAGGGCTCAAAAGTCTTCATATGATCAGAATCCAGCACTGTACAACTCAAATCCACAAGCCAAAACGTCTGGAGCGCCACTTCAAACGGAATTTGTGTCAAGTTCAGCTGGTCCATCTCAAGCTACCACTTCAAGATCTGACACGTCAGGGTCGTCTTGTACCCAATACATAGCACCTGAATCCAATGCTACAAAACTGAAGACTGAGAATCTCGGGATTGTGACAGTGGAGGTAGCAAAGGAGCACATGGATCTCTTAGCAGGTTTCGTTCACTCTTATGACGGACTAGTT
This sequence comes from Flaveria trinervia, assembly GCA_025506515.1. Lineage (NCBI taxonomy): Eukaryota > Viridiplantae > Streptophyta > Magnoliopsida > Asterales > Asteraceae > Flaveria > Flaveria trinervia. The sequence goes on from CM046444.1 coordinate 41,800,446, forward strand.
GTTGGGAAAATTGTAAACTGCCATCTGGCAGATGAGGACTACGAGCAGGTAGACGAGACAGAGTTGGAAAGAATGGACATCATGTGGGCCTTAGCAAGTGCTGTCCGGAGAGCTAAGAAGTTTGTCAAGAAGACCGGATAGAATCTGATTGCCACTAAGGACACAACTTTTGGTTTTGACAAGACCAAAGTTACCTGCTTCAACTGTGGGGAGAAGGGGCACTTCAAACGTGAGTGTGTGAAGCCCAAGAAGACAGGAAATGGGAATCCTTTCTTATCTTTCAATCGTCAGGATAAACCCACAAGTCGTCCTACTTCATCAAGCAAGGATACTAAGGCCTTGACTGCTTAGGATGACGAAGGACAAGATTGGAGCTTTCGGTTTGTGTCTCCGGGAGAATCCAACATCGCTAGTGTTGAGGATTTAGATGACGACTCAGCAAGCGAAGGTGATATTGCAGTGAAACTCGCGATGTCAAATGTTAAAGAAACTGCAACTGTGGTTGATCACCTGCCTGAAGAAGGGACAAGTTCAACAAGTTCAGAATCACTAGAACCAGAAAAGTCAAACTCTGCCTTGATGGCTGATTCAACCGCATCCTCTCAGGTAAGTTCCACTACTCAACTTTTCAATAATCATGCTTGTTCTGATTGTAATAAATTTAGTAAAAGCATTGATTTGAAATTTGCTAGGTTATTAGATCATAATGATAGCTTAGTAAAGGACTTGCAACTGTGCACTGAAGCAAATCGTATTTTAAAATTAAATAAGCACAGTTATAAAGAAAAGATAGAACTGTTAAATAAACAACTTAGGGAAACTGAAGTTGTAGCTTTTAACCAAGCTAATGACATTAAGTTCTATCTAAACTCCCTAGAAGAAACAAAGAAACAAAAAGTAGTTTTGGAAGTAGATTAAATTCATTAAAATAAAAACTGCATAGTTGGACAAGTTCTTCTCACATTGTCCAACACCTACTAAGAGAACGTAACAACGTGGAGGGTTTGGGTTATAAAGTGGTTCCACCACCACATGAGACCTTGTTGAATGCCAAAAGCAAACCAATAAATAACAACCCAATCAAGGATCATGTGGTGTCCACTCCTTTTGTAAGTGATCCAGATTCCATATGCAATCCAAATGAATATGGCACTAAACAAAAGGAGGCCACTTCTAAATCAAAAAGTAAAATTCCTATAATGAATCTGGATGAACAATTTGAAAAGGTTGATATAAAGTCAGGTTCAACCATGTCTAAGCCTGTACCTTAAAAGACCATACATGTTAACCAAACACATGCATCATTTCCAAGTCCAGGTAAACAAAAGAGTAAAGATGTTAACAAGGTTCAAACAATTAATTTTGTTGAACAAGTTAAAACATCAAAACAACAAGTGTTAGAACCCAAACAGAATAAAGTCACACCTGTGTCTCACACTTCTCCACAGTAACAGTTACACCAACATGTCGAAAGTAGATCTTGCTACAACTATGGAAAGTATGGACATATTGTGTCTCCTATCCTATTATCAGACACCAAGTAAAAGAGTTGAACTTCATTTCACTAAACCTACCTTTTCAAAAAGGAGATCCATGACTCCACCAAAAAGGGTCAGTGAACCTAAAGTTCAACACATTAGCCAGTCATCTGTTTAACATAAACAGGCCATACACAAAGCTGGCTTATGGAAAGAAAAGACTATTTCAATGTCTAGTAACGAGAATAAGAAGACGAATGATCTTTCCTCACCCTCTAATGGACAATGGGTGGAATTTATGATGTGTGATGCCGTTGGGTCACCCAAGCCGGTTAAGGCTTGGGTCCCTAGCCTTAACTAATGTTTTCAATTGAATGTGCAGGGTGTTCGCTATAGTGCTAAAACAAAAACTTGGATGGTAGAAAGCGGAGCATCCAGGCACATGATTGGGAACCAGGCACTCCTGTCAAACGTCAAGGGGAAGTGCGGAATCAGAAAGTGAAGTTTGACATAAACAATGTTCAACAACTTCAAAATAATTTGCTTTCTTTTCCTAAATATATGACAAGGGATTAAGGTAGTTTTTGACAATAAGAAGTGCTATGTCCTGAAAAAGGACTATGTGATTTCGGAGGACCAAGTCTTAATGTCTGCCTTAAGATATAATGACCTTTATGTCTTGGATCTATCAAAGGCCTCCATAACGGATCATGAAGTTCAGTTCTTATTGTCAAAAGCTACTGAGAAGGATTCTATCTCCTGGCATAGGAGAATGGGGCACATCAATCCACAGAAGATGAACCACTTGATCCAGAATGATCTAGTACGAGGAGTCAACGTCAAAAAATTCCAACTCCCGGATTTTTGTGTCGCTTGCAAGAAAGGCAAACAGACTAAGAAGTCTTATAAGGCAAAGAAAGTTAATTCTATAGAACTGCCTCTTGAGCTTCTTCACATGGATCTGCTTGCTCCAGTCAGTACAAGAAGCATCACAGGTGACTTGTACTGCTATGTAGTTATAGATGACTACCCAAGATTCTTTTGGGTGATGTTTCTGAAATCAAAATCAGAAACATTTTAGTCATTGAAAGAATTGGTAACTACACTGTAGTCACTCTACAAGCTGAAGGTAAGACAAGTACGCTCAGACAACGGAACCAATTTCAAGAACCAATGGATGGAGGGTTTCTACAATGAAAAGGTAATTATGCACTAGTTCACTTCCGCCTACACTCCTCAGATGAACAGAGTGCTGAGAGAACAAATCACAGCTTAATAGAGACAGCACGGACAATGCTAGCAGACTCGAAGCTGCCTATCCATTTTTGTAATAAGGTAGTTGCCAATGCGTGTTACACATTAAATCGAGTTCTGGTGGGAAACGTCATGGCAAGACGTGTTACGAGTTCCTTTAACGATGTAAACCAAATCTAGAGTATCTCAAACCATTTGGCGCACCGTGCACCCTACTAAAGAAAATTCAAGAAGGCAAGTTTAGCGAGAAGGCTGAAGAGGGAATCTTTCTAGGATACAACATACCAAATAAGAGAGTTTACAACAACTCAACGGGTCAAGTAGAAGGGTGGTGTAACATCGACATTCAGAGATACACCATCCCTCCTACTGGAAAAGGACCCGCATTATTTTTTCACTATGATGGATTCTTCAAGTCCTTAAACATTCCTCTCTCCTCTTCTGACGATGAGTTAGCAACCAAAATGATGTATGATGTCTTAAACACACCAACACAAGACTCAACATCATCTGGTTCACAAGGTGAATCGCCTAGTCAATCAGGGGGAGCACTGGAGGTAAGTGACTCCTCCTCTGATGATGAAGCCGTGGAGAATGATCAGGAGGAACAGGTTCCTACTACTGCATGTCCACAATCATCTGACGTTCATGTCTCTGATTCTTCGGAACCTCACACTCCTACTGCCTTAGATATGGAACCAAACATTCATAATCTTGATTCTGAGGTAGTTGTTCCCACCACTCCTGGATCACGCCTAAATGTCTATCATCCTCTAGACAATGTCATTGGCGATGTCATATCAGGAGTTCAGACAAGAAATCAGCTGTATCCATCTGATTATGCGTTGGTAATGGAAAAAGGGTATTTTCACGATGGTGCATACTACTGTTTTGTGTCTCAGTTTGAGCCAAAATACGTCAGTGACGCCCTAAACGATGAGGCATGGGTGAGTGCCATCCAAGAAGAACTTCTTCAGTTCAAGAAGTTAGGTGTATGGACACTGGTAGATAGACCTAAAGGTGTTAAGGTCATTGGCACGAAGTGGGTCTTGAAATGTAAGAAAGATGACCAAGGTGTCATCATCAGGAACAATTGACTTGTAGTTCAATGATTTCGACAAGTCGAAGGAATTGATTACAATGAAATATTTGCACCTGTGGCGAGAATGGAAGCCATCCGTATCTTCCTAGCCTATCCCTCTTACATTAATATTAAAGCCTATCAATTGGATGTAAAGAGTACATTTCTTCATGGTGAAATCTGGGAAACAGTGTATGTCAGTCAACCCGAAGGATTTGAGGATCCATATCATTGGGACAGAGTTTACAAACTGGATAAGGCTCTCTACGGGCTTCACCAAGCCCCGAGAGCATGGTATGAAAAACTCTCAACACACCTTGCGAAACACGGATTTCGTAGAGGTGTAATTGGCTGTACACGGTTCATCAAAGAAAAGGATGGTGATCTGCTGCTTGTTTAGATTTATGTTGATGACATAATCTTCGGTTCCAAGAACGAAGACTTATGTAAAGAATTTGAAGCAGTTTGAAGGCAGAATTTGAAATGAGTGCCATGCGAGAGATGAAGTTCTTTCTCGGGTTACAGGTGGATCAAACACCAAAGGAGATATTTCTACATCAGACCAAGTATGTAGGGGATATTCTCAGTCGGTTTGACATGGAGAATGCTTCCGCAGCTGGGACTCCACTTGCTACAAACCATGATGTAGCACCCGACGAGAATGGTGATCTGGTTGATGCCACCACGTACCGAGGAATGATTGGATCCCTCATGTACCTCACTGCCTCAATACCTAATATCATGTAGGCGACATGTCTTTGTTCAATATATCAGGCAAACCCAAAAGTTAACCATCTTATAGGGGTCAAGAGGATATTTTGTTATCTGAAGGGTACACCAACACTAGGGTTGTGGTATCCTCATGATGATGATTTTGAGCATACCGCATACAGTGACTCGGATTATGGCGGCTGCAAGATGAGCTACAAATCCACCTCAGCAAGTTGTCAGTTCTTTGAGAGAAGATTAGTCATATGGCTGTGTAAGAAGCAGACATCAGTTGGGTTGTCAAATTATAAAGCTGAATATGTTGCTGCAGCAAGCTGCTGTTCTCAAATAAATTGGATTCAACAGCAGATGCGGGACTACGGTTCGAATTTTCTAACACCCCTATATTTGTTGATAATTCTGCTGCAATAGTCGTTACTAAAAATCCTGTCCAACATCCTAAGACCAAACACATCGGCATTGAATATCACTTTATACGTGATTGTTTTGAAAAGAATGTAATCGATGTTGTTAAAATAAATACGGATTTTCAACGCGCTGGCATGTACATAAAAGCCTTTGATAAACCACATTTTCTATATCTATTAGAGGTCAACGACGTTAAAAAGAAAAGTGATGTTATTCCAGAAGATGAACATGTTTAGTCTGAAGCGTCGAGTCCATTTTTCTTTTCTTTTCTTTATTTTAGTTTATTTTATTAAATTAATTTTAGTGTTTCTTATTCTTCGCCTATGAAAATCCTAAAACGCAAAGCGTTTACGGTTTTAGAATTTTAGGGAAGAATAGGTTAAGTTAACAAAAAAAACAAGGGATGAGTACAGGCAAGCTGATAAAAATGAGATCGGATCTGTGAAACTGATTCAACGACTATGGAAAATGATAGTACACATGAACAAAGCATTCGGCACCTTAAAAGATTTAAATTGAATTAGATGCAAAATTCAAAGTATAAGTCTGAGAAGTCTAAGCAAAAATAAAGGGGAAAATAATAGTAAAACTAGCTACTACTAAGCTAACACAGAGAAAGAAGACCTAGAGGTTGCTAGACCATTAAATGATGTGTCGTTATATTCAACACCATAGATAAGTAGACCTCGTTGGTGATCTCAAGATCAAGATAAGTTGTTTAACAAGCTATGGGTTATCATCTTATCCCTGGTTAACACAATCAAATGTGTGCGGATGACTAAAATATGAGCAAAGCACATGATGAAAATTGTAAGAAGCAATCAAACTAATAACTTATGTTGTTGGTGCGATCTATGCTAAAAGAATAAAATTGCTCAAACAAGAAAGTAGGTTGTGTGCCTCTCTGTTGTGCGGTGGCACTAACCTGAGGATAAGCATAACCTATATATTCTAGAATTCATTATTGTTTGCCGCCTCTCTGCTATGCGGTGGCACTGACTTGAGGCTTGGCTTCTCTTTAAAAGCTCTAAGAATAGTTTCTTCTTGTCAAAATACCCGTAGACCGCTCAAAAATCTCCTGAGGAATGTTGGTTACCATATATGTGTGGGATCTACAAATGCTTGTTGAAATAATTAAACCTTAAAACATCACCAATCTATGTCAAAAGTCTGTGTATGGATTTAAGAGGACAATTATACTAATAATCATCGTGGCGACGATTCTCGAAAGTCCAAATCAATGTGTGCATCTTATAGTACTAGTATGATTTCCTAAACTTGCTAATGACTCTCGATGAAAACAAGAATCTAGCATCAAAAGATTTTGCTAGCGTATGATTCCATAATGAATCGTTCCACTTATGGTCAAAATAACTTGAAGCTGCCTGTTCAAGAAATAAATCTGTTAGATTTCTATCTTAGGATTTCCACCTTACACAAAATCACAAAAACATTTTTAGTTTTGTCTTTTAATTTTAGTTGTTTAAATTTTTTAGTCAATTTAGTTTTTAATGGCGGACTGTGTCGTGGAATTCAATCTGGGATGTAATCACTTAAAAGGGTCACGTCTGAGGTGACCAAACGTGTTCTCAAATGTTAAATGGGTCACGTCTGAGGTGAAAACATGTGTTATGGTTAAAAGGATCATGACTGAGGTGATCAAAAGTTTTCAAAGTTAAAATGATCATGTCTGAGATGATCGAATGCTCAATATGTTTAATCAAAAGTCAAAAGGGGTTCAATGTCAAATGGTCATAAAGTCAAAATCATGAGTATGATCCATTCTCACGACTAGACAATGAGTATGGACCAGTCGTCCAATTGGACCATATTTATGAACCAGTAATCGAATGGATCATGAATATGAACCATACACACGATTGGCTAGTCGGTCGACCGAATGTGATTGACTGAACCAATCGCACGAATGAAAAGAGCGAATGGATCCAGCCGCCCGATTGAAACTAGATGGAGTATAAATTGGGCTATAGTCGATCGCATATGCTCATCATTCCTCATTCTCCAGAAAATCACCCGATAGTACCGTTACTCTGCCCGATTTTTCCTTGACCTTGTTGAACTACAAATTGCTATGTACTGACGATTGCTAGTGTTTATACAGGTACAATGCAGTGCAATATACTCAAATAGAAATCATTTTGTGCCCTAAATGATTGAATTCGGCCCTAACATAGAACCGAGACTTAGTTGGATTAATAAACTAATAAAACTAAGTAAAATATTTAAATCAAGGTTATTAGGTGCTACGTAGGGTGATTGCGAGTCTAATGAGCCAAACCACGATGTCTAATATTAAGATCTGCTCAAAATTTGAATTTCAATTGAACAGACTATTTGTCATGCGATTGGACACCTTGATGAACTACAATCGCATGACTGAGCTGTGCGAATGACCCAATTGGTCGAATAAACGAGGCGTATGAGCTCAGTTGCCCGACTAAAACCAGTCGCAGGCCCAGTCACCCAACTGAACTCAGTCGCAGGCTCAGTCACCTGATTGAACTCAGTCGCAGGTTCAATCAACCGATTGAACTCAGTCGTTGAATCAGTCGTCCGATTGAGCTCAGTCGCATGATAAGTCAACCGACTGAACTCAATCGTATGGTTCAATCGCACGATTGAACCAGACTGATCTCAAACAGTTTAGAGTGAATCGCTTTCTGTTATGTGCTTATCTAATATATATGTGTCTTATGTTATAGAGTTCTGATAGATCGGTGGACCATCAACACCAAGCACAATATTTGTGCTCATTTGGACGCCACCACTCGGAACGTTGCCGAGTTTGCTAGCATCATTGATTTCCTAAAGAGATCAAGGATATACAGAGCGATATCTACACCATGCACTCCCTACAGGTCTATACAGTAGGCCTTCTGAGAGGGTGCATCGGTTGACCGATCTAGTGAGCCCTACTGCATTTGGAGCACCATCTTTGGGCAAGAGATAGAGGTGACAACGGCAGACCTTCGACGTGTACTGGACCTGGGCGATGATGCTGCTCACCCAACCAGGTTACACCTGCTAACTGTGAGGGGATGTTTTCTCATGATGAAGTACTCAGGGGACATTAATGCACCTGTGCTAACAAAAGCAACCTGTATCCCCAGTTCAAGTACTTAGCTCACATCATCCTCAAGTTCATTGCATCAAGAAGGGTGGACTTGATGACTTATCTGACCAAATGCAGAATGCCTACGTGGCACTGGTGCTGAGTCACCCCTTCAGCTTCTCCAACATGATATTTGCGTACCTGATCGAGAATCTTGAGGCCAAAGGCAAGGAAGGCTTATGTATGTACCCAATATTCTTATAGATGATTATAGATGAGAAGCTTCCTTCGCTACCCAAGAAGAGCCACGATGCAGTATCTCTCGAGATAATGGATGACACCACTCTTGGGAGAATGAAGGTCTACAGGGGAAATCATGTTAAACCCCTTGTGAGGAGACTGTTCGGGCACCTAGCCCGGGAGGATTACGTGGCGCCGGCAAGGCGTAGGTGGCGCCACAAGGAGAGTGACTTAGATGTTAAGCAGATCGCTCTTCCATCTGATGACTCCGATGATGATGACAGTGGCACTAGTGGAGACTTTGGCCCCGCTGCTTCTAGGGCCACCACTGCACATGTTACACATCCACCACCCACTCATGGAGGTGCCACCATAGCCAGTTTCCATCAGGATTACTATCCTCCCTATGAAGAAGATGAGAGTGATGAGGAGCCATTGACTAGGACGGTAAGCAGCAGGTGGTTGCCACCAAACGAGGTATTCGGGAGGTTGGAGGACGCTCTAGCGAGTCTGTAGAAACTGCTGCAGATCCCAGTTACACACCTGATCAGCCTAGCAACATCCCAGGGGGAGCATCCTCCTCTAGGGGCATGAGGAGAAAAAGGATGGCTCAGCCCCATGGGATGAAGATGAAGAGGAGGAGGATGACATTCATCACTACCACCACCACAGCCACCACTACCACCATTCCACCAGCCACCACTACTACCATTCCACCAGCCACCACTACTACCATTCCACCAGCCACCACCACCACCATTCCACCCACCACCACTACTACTACTTCACCCACCATCACCACTACAGCCACTCCACCACCTATCTACACCACCACTACAGCATACCCATCGCCACCCACTCATCTACCTCTACCCATACTCACCACATCTACCACTACCATCACCAGCCACCAAGTTGGTCCCTCATCCCATACCACGTTCACCACTGGATCATCTCTACCTCCCAGTGGGGTAGAGGAATAGTTTTCGGCACTAAATTGTATGGTGCTAAAGCTGTTAGCTGCCGATAACGAGAAGACTGCTTAGCTACGACAACTGATGGAGCTAACTGCTGCACAATCACAGCAGATCTCTCATCAGGCAGAGGAGATCTCCCAACTCAAAGAGCATAAAGCTGAATCAGCAAAGAAGATTGAAGAGTTGGAGTCTTCTAACAGATCTATCATGCTCAAGCTTAAGGGATCAAAAGAAGAGCCTCTGAAAATCACAGAGGATGATAATGATAGTGATGATTCTGATGATGATGGTGGAGATGATGATATGGGAGAGGATGAAAGCAGAGATGATGAGGAGGTGATGATGCTTCTGCATCGGCTGCTACTCAAGCAAGTGAGCGACGATCCAAGAAAGCGCAGGATCAAGGTGCTTCATCCTCAGCCCCACCAGCTGAAGAACATATGATTCAAGATCAAAGTAATGCTTAGATGTTTTTGTATTTTGAACTTTTGTGTAATTGAATCATGTACTAAAACTTACAAAATGAATGTTTATGTATATATTTGATTATTTAACTGTCTTGATTATTTACTGATGAATGTTGTGTTACATGTTTTAAATCAAGCAGATCCACAATATCAACGAGATGAATACGATGTTGCTCCCCTTCAGCAGATCAAATCTCAACTCACAATGATACTTGATCTACAAGGGATTCTCAGGAGGTCAGTAACCTATACACCCGAAGAAGGAGAAATTATTCACAACCTCACTGATGAGCAACTCGCAGAAATGTTCCGGTTAAACCCGGACGAATTGGTTGAGGATGCCCCTACTATTAATGTTGCTAGTGATGACGAGCTCAACGATGTTGATGAGATAGAGATTGAAGACATCACAGCACAACACTATCCGGATATACTGATTGAGAGGGAAACATGGTTCCTAATTTTGGTGATACTCTTGAAAGTGATATGTATTCTAAACTGGATACGACAGAGAAGGTGGTCGAGAAATCAGAAAGCCAAGCCCAAGCCTCGGACACCGATTTTGAGATCAAAAAGGCTGAATAGGCGCCTTGTTTTGCAGAGATTCGTGCCGAACGCACAGCGCCAAAGCCGAGTGCCTACGCCAAGCTCTACAAAGTAAAGAAGCATCTAAAGGTGTCTGGAAAGATTATAGCGTGGGCTTACTTTGAGGATCTAAATGTGTATGCAGTGAAGAGGGAGAAGGGAATTGAGTACTTCAGATTTCCACATGATCTGAAGACTTTCCCTGGTTTTGTGCTCAACCAGTTGGCACGCCTGAACCTGCTGTATATTCTATGATCCGCAGGATATTTTACAGGCCCTCTAGTTTCAAAACGTGATAAGACTCTGTTTTGCATTCGAGATACATGCTGGAGTCACAGTCGAGGAGAGGCATAAAAAGTTTGACGAGCTAATGAAGGATGCCAGATAATGAAGGAAACTAGGTCCAAGGGGGAGTTTGTTGATCCATGTGTACCTAGTTTACGATCTTAATGTAATATGTCTATCATTTCCTAAATGTAATGTACCAATGAGTTGAATGAAATATAATATGTGGTTGTTGAACTTAATGTTTAATGTTTTAGTGTATGTCTTAATGTTTATCATTTATTAACGCATATTGAACCACTATATAGGTTTGAGGTGGTTTGAATAGATCTTATTCAAGTAATGATTGAGAAACATATTCAAACTTAGTCGTATGAAGTTTTCATGCGAATGGCCTATGCAAATGGTTCATACGCATGAATACTTCATGCTAATGGACCAGTGGCTCGACTGAACCAGGAGACTGGATCAGTCGCACGATTGACACATACGGATGACTCAATCGCACGACTAACCCTTCAGTCGTGTGATTGACTCAGTCGCATGCTTTAGTCGCACGACTGAACCATGCTAATGGTCCAATCGTACGACTGACTAACCCTAACCTATATATACCACTTAATTCGTGGAAAAACGTAACACTTTGAACAATTCGACTCCTACACGTACCCTAACCGTCTAGAGACTTCATAAAACCTGTTCTAACTTCATAGATCGCACCAAATCGATTTGTAATCGTTCTTAACGTTTAGATTCAATCTAAGATCGATTCCAAGTGCGTTCTCACTGATTGGATCACCAATCAAATAGGATTCCGCACTATTTGAGTTGGTATACACGTAGATCAGTTAGTACTCCGTTCGGTACACGGTCCCTAACATATACCATCTTGAACCCCTGTTGCAATCCCACGTCTTCCTCATCAACGGTAGGTTGTTTACCCCGTCAAAGCTTCCTCCGACGTTATTTGCCACAAGCGTCTTCCATCTTTGATACCTACGGTTATGCCATTGAGGCAATGATAAACACGCTTTAACAACCAATTATAAGGCATGTGTAAGTAGTTTGATTTCATGTTCTTCTCCTCTTTTCTTTTCTTACCTTTAAATGAATTTCATATTATTTCTCTCTCTATATGAGTGTGTGTGATTAATTCCTTTAGGGTTTGGATTTTCTTGTGTGATTTAGTTGTTGGGGGAGATGTTGATAACGAAATATGCAGTCATGATGGAGGATTAAATGGTCCAATGTTCCAGTGCAATCGATTATGAGTATGTCGTGTTGATTTAGAAGAACGAAGAAACTGATTTTGGAGATTCAAAGAACAAGTGTTTTATGTTGTCGTGGAGGTTTTAGGTGAGCGTTATATGATTGGTTAATGGTTGCCTAGAACTACTATGACTGGTTTGATTTTGTTTTTACAGGGACTTATGGTTCTTACAACGGATGTTGGAGATTTAAGTTTGATTGTTTTATATGTGAAGGCATCATTTCCTTTCGGTTACAATTATTCCACATATCTATTGAAGATAAATGAGAGCTAAATTTGTGTAAAGTTTATCAATTTTATTATTGAATTTTAATTGTATAAGGACTGATTCTTTAGGAAAACTATGTAGAAAATAATGTATCCATATTGATTCAATGTGGCCAGATGAAGAAGATTGGCGTCTACTAAAACAAAGTGGAGTAAATGGTGGTTTGTTGATTGGTCGGTGTGTATCAGGAGCAATATTTAATAGAAGTTTCAATCATTAGAATGTTTTGTATAAGGTAATGAAAGTATATTTCTCTGTAATTCCAAATTGAATTAACATTACATTTTAAAAGATTTAACGAGGATTAGTTTTGGTGTGCTTTAATTATATAATTTGTTAATAGTTAAAATATTTACTGTTAATTGGTTCAATATAATATAATATAATATGATATGATATTCATATGTTGTGATAATGCATTAGTCTTTCAAATTAATGTTTGCCAAGAAGAACAATTAATAATTAAGATAATGCATTAGTTGCTTCAACTTTAAGGATTCGAATATGTTTCATTTTAGATATGTTATTGCTATTTTATCTCCTCATATCTATCTAATCCAAATTTTATTATCAATTCTAGAAAATTAATCAAAATTCTATTACGATGATCATTTTTATTTGTCATTGATAAGTAGTTAAATGTTTCTCTTATGTAGCATTTTATCTTTCATTTTTGCTTTCTTTTTTAGTTTTATTTTCTTTTCTCTTGTACAAATACAAGTGATTGATAGCAAGAAATTAAGATTTAGTTTTTCATCGCAACTTTGTGCTAAAAACTACTTGCCCCGCCGTGTATCGCGGACACCATTGCTAGTTTATAACATACTCGGGGCACCATTGCTAGTTTATAATATAATCCGTCGCCTCCAAGTAAGGTTTGACTGTTGGACTTATATGCCCAAAATATAATCTATAACATCAAATCAACTGCTATATGATTCAATGGGTCACACATCAGTACAAATATTAACTATATATTTTAACATGTACCACCCTATTATATGGTTAGACAACCATCATTAAGAAAAATGGTAATTAATGAATTATCATTATATATTTTTATGTAGTAAGATAATGTTAATATGATGTAAGACAAGTATTGTGGGAGTTATACTTCTAGTATTACATCCATACAAAAAATAATGTAGTTAATGGAAAAACACCTTAGCAAAATGCATTTGATAAAAAATAAATATGGATTTTATAAACGAAACAAAATCAATCATATTTTTATCAAATTTTAGATTAATAAGGTTAAAGTGTTTTAGTTTCCCATTTATAATCAAACTGGTTATAAAGAAAATCTAGATAAGTTGATGATGAAAACAAATCCTTTTATATTCGAAATTCTCAAGTGTTTGAGACTGTTAAAGGTGGAACAAATGAATATCTAGTTTAAGGTGGAGATTGTGTTACGGTAACTTTCTTAAGAACATCGCTAATAAGGAGTGCTAAATACTTGACGTAGTTGTTGCATTTATCTCTTTTTCTCATGTCCCCTCGCATACGCTAAAACCCATCCAAATCGACTCCCTCTCCTCTTCTCCCTCTCCTTCTCCCAACATCCGGTGTTTTAATGGTCTTTCCGGATAACTCCTTCCTATCCTCTCACCTCCGTCTAATTACCTCTCTTCTCCGCTTAACACTCTCCTCTAAAAACATAGTTGTCTAATTATGCTCTAACTCAACTTCTCTTTCTTTCAAAACAAGGCCTAAGAACGATAACTATAGTTGGGTTTGGACTAGCCCGGCCCATATCCATTACAACTTTATCTGGGCTCACCAAACACATATACTGATCACTTATGTACAACACAATTTTTGGTCCAGTTCAACGTGTCTCGTCTCATTATAACTGATACAACTAATACTGAAAATGGTAGTGCATTATTAAAGTCAATATCGATTACTATATTCCGCAGTATACAGTTGTTGAACGTATTTGTTAATGTTTAATTGAACAATATGAAACAGCACTTATCAGATTCAATGTAACCAAACAATTTCCCGTTATATTATAAAAGAACCTTTGGCTGTGGGTGCCAACACAAAAGATTTGAAGAATGTATATGTATAATGATATTGGTCCATGAATTTACAAACAAAAATACATAGTTTCAAAACATATAAGAATATTAATTTAACTAATATATTGTAGAAAACTAGTATAAATTTAATGGACAAGATATGTGATCGCCAATGCTACAAATAAAAGAACATAAGCTATCCCTTGATCAATAGCTGCTCCTACATTTTAACCAAATTATAAATCAGTCTTCATTGCACAAACTAAAATAATAAATAAATAATCGCATATAAAATTCACTTATTTATATAATTATAAACGTAATTAATATAAAAGATTTAAGCTGACCATCATTGGAAGGCAATGGAGCTGGAGAAGGAGCAAAGTTTTGAGCTTTGCAAACTTGCAGAATTGCCATGATCATAAAACCAATGATTGGCAAAACATTTAGGCTCACAGAATTCATCGTCTCGTTATCTATGCGAATCTTGAAATGGGCTCGGGATCTAGGCTTCTCCAAAGTTGGGTTGATGACAGAAAAATATGAATGAATGTATGAATAATGCGAGTTTTTGGGCGTTTATATATATATATATATGTATGAAAGAATATGGGAAGGAGTGTTGAAGTTTCTTTTGAAAGAAAAGGAAGCCAAATGTGAAGGAAATAGCGTACGTACGTATGCCAAGTCAACGACCACATGTGACTTTGAATCGTCATTGCTGACCAGAAAATCTAGATAATTTGATTTAATAATATTCTAGTCAACACATGAAATACATCACGCCAATGTCAGCTTAATTAATAATGAGTGTAATTCGGGTTGTAGTCGCACTGATAGAGGTATAGCTTTTTTAAAGTAATAGGTATAATCTGTTAAAAGTATTTTATGATGTAGTTCAAGGGTATCGTATGTTTACCATAATAATTAATAAATAAATATGACTGCAATCATTGTCAAATTCAAAAAGAAAGAAAAAGGAAAAGAAAGGAAGAAGAAGAGGACCACCTTTGTTAAGATTAATTTGTTCATGAGGGCTGCAAGTAATAATTTGTTTAAATATGTGTTTCGGAACCAAGTTCTGATAGTCGGATGATCGCTTATAAAAACATGTAATAGAAGATAGTGTTATATGCAATTTCTAGTGTTCAAAGTTATAAAGAGTAGATAATAAGTTGTTTTTGTGTTTAGTAAACTGAAATTATTCTTGAGTAAAAACAAGAGAACATCTAAACGAAAATTAATAGAAGTATTATATATATGGCGAATGTTGTAACCGCTGTTTGGATACAAATCAACCGTGGGATCAAAATGAATTAAACCTAAGTTGTTTAAAGTCAATGTTTATCTCTATTTTTCTTCTAGAAGCAACAACTGAGAGCAGTTTCACGTTCTCTGTCATACACTCCAGCAGTGTATGTTTCCTTTTTATTTTCCCCACATCTACACATATCTTTTGGTTCCTAGCGGCGTGAACACCGAACACCTCTACATCTTTTGGTTTCTTCTTTGTTTGCCGAATCCACCTCCATAGCCGGCATCCTTTGATCTAGCCACATCCCTGTCTACCTCTCGCCATCGATTTCATTTTGAATCCATTTAAATGCACAAGACACTTGTCTTCATTGATTGAAGGCAGCAGTGTGTTTCTTGTGATATTCACAAACACTATTAGGGCTAAGTCATATGTGAAGATATTTAACTCATCCCATAAGAAAATCATCTTTAAGCATCTTAGTGCTCCAAGTATGTCCTCATACCCTGGTCCCCATTCATCACTAACCAACTCATTCAGGTACAGGAACATCCACAGACCAAACATAACTTGTGGATTGTGGATATTGGATGCTCTCAGCCTAAAATCATGCCTGTTGAATCTTGGTCTATATGATGTTGGGTCAGCGGCCATTTGAAGTGATACAAGAGTAGTATACATTACTTGTATAGGGACAGTCAGGTAAACTTTGATAAGGTGAATCATGGGAAAGAGTTGAACTATAATGTGTTGATGGATCTAAGTTATGTGATAAAAAACATCACTTTTTTTCATAGAGCATGAATTATTGTTTTATCTTCTAGACTTGTTATACCAAATGATAATACTTTTAAAAGCTCTTAGAGAGACAATATGTTATACTCAACATGCAAATGCACCACCTTTAGGGAATGTATCATGTTTCATTTCCAAATCTTCAACAAACAAATTCTTCATTTAGCATAGAAGACTAGCACATGTAAATTTCAAAAACATGAATAAACCAGTTTAAAATAGTTATTCACTAGACTAGTGAATAAAGTGTTTATATGTGATGATCACTGTGTTGCTTGTCAATATAGTAAACAATATAGAACTTCTTATAGGTCCAAAATTGGAATTCTGTCACAACTCCTTACATCTACCGCGTACGGATTTGTTTAGTCAAACAGGTGTAGTAAGTTTAGGAAGAAAATCATACTACTTGGTAGTAATAGATATTTTACAAGATTCACTTAGGTTTTCTTTTTAGAAACTAAAGATGAAACTGTTGAAATTATAAAATAATTTTTTATAAAACTTGTGATTCAAATTTATCAAAAGATAACATTATCAGGTCTGATCAAGAACAGAATTTCAAAACATACTCTTGATTCTTTTTATGATCCAAAGGTATTGCTAGACAATATAGTGCTTCTAGAACTCTATAAAAATAGAGTTGATGAGAGAAGAAATAAGATACTTATTGAGATTGCAAGTACCTTATTTTCTGATTTAAAACTTCCTATAAAGTTATAGGCTAAAGCAGTCAACACTACGGGTTGTTTGATTGTGCTGACCCAGTATGAGCTGACTGAGTCAGAAGTTGACCCGGTCAGAAGTTCTAAATGAGTTTACCTCTGACTGAAACTTAACTGTTTGATTATGTATCTAACTGACTCTATTGAATGAAACTTGGGTGTTTGATTATAAATCTGACTTATAAATCTGACTGACTCTGTTGACTGAAACTTGCCTTTGTATTTTAACTTGTGTTGTGTAATCAATAAGAATTACCAAACTTTCAAAATAACATAATAGCTTAAAATTCAAAATGTCATACAAAATACAAGTTAAACATAAATCACACATAATCCGAATAAAACACACCGAATTTCAAGCATATTGCAAGAGTTTGCATACAAATCAACTTGAAGCATTTGAAAGTAATTGATAAGCAATTTAGTCACGCAAAGCAGTCAAATATTCAAAGCCTTCTAAACCCCACTCCATGCCTTGTGTGTTTTCACAATCGCTTCCTCCACCTTCACCATCAGGAGTAACCATAGTGTTCTGTTCAAAGTTTGTAAATAATTCGTCTTGAATATTGTATTTCCATATAAAGTTATGGACTGCAAACAAGCAATGACTACGTCTCTTTGCACTCGAAAAGGATAAGGAGCCATTTGTTTTAAGATTGGAAATCTTGCCTTCAATACACCATAAGCACGCTCAATAACATTTCTAAGGCACGCATGAGCATGATTGAATCTTTCTTCTTTAGTTAACGCCCTTCGTCGTTGAAAATCGGCTAACCAATACCTTGTATTGCGGTAGGGAGTCATAAATCCACGAGTGTTGGTATATGCAGCGTCAAAAAGGTAATATTTATCTGTAAATGTGAGTGTGACATGTATTATATAAAGAATACAAATAATATATCTAGTAATAAAATTTATAGTTATTTTATAAACATGGTGGAGGAAATGGAAATCTAGATTTCAGATTAAATGCAACTTCTCTCAAAACTCATGAATTATGTGCTACGCCTTCCCATTCAGCCCATACAAAGGTGAAATCATATCAAAATCACATATTCCTAGCATATTTTGATAACATTCACATTTTCCTCTTCCCCGTAAACAAGTTTGTTGAAAACAAGGCACAAGTGCATGTACAAGAGTTCCATCTAAAGCACCTATTGCTCCGGGAAAAATGCTTCTTAGCCTTTGAAGTCGCTCTGATGTATCTGTAGTTTCGTTTAAAGATGTTGGACTATAATTTCTTTAACCAATATCAAACCGAACCGAACCAAACTTCTTACCCAATCATGAAGAACAAATACACACATCTAAACACGACCTCAAGTATACAAGTAATAACTAGAAATTGAGCAAATTAGCAATTAATCATAAGATCATATCACCACTAATAACTTCTACCCTAACTTTGCAGCCTAATTATAAAAATCGTGTGCATAATCATAAAATCGTAACAACAAAGATGGCGGTTCAATAATGAAGTAGTAGGTACGTTACCTTGGAGGGAGGAAACCGGCAGTGGGAGAAAACCAGCGGCGGGAGGAAATCGGCAAGGGTGAGGGCGGCGGTGAACGGCGGGAGGAAAGGCACAGGAGGAAACCGGCGGGGGGCGCGGGGAGGGCGGCGAATGGGAGGCAACAGCTGGCTGGGGGGAGTGCGCCGGATGGGAGTGCGACTAGGGGGGAGGGGGAGGCGTCCGATTGTGGAGAAGAGGGGGAAGAGTAGGGCTTGGAGAAGAAGATGGTCAGATATGTTAAAATAGAGGACTCGGTCAGACCAATTTTCCGGGTCAAATGTCCCGGTCAGTTGCAACAAACGCACTGAAATAAGACCTACATGTTATGTTCATAATAGGGTGTTAATAGCTAAGAGACATTAGAAAACCTCATATGAATTATGGCATAAGAGAATACCATTCATAGGGTTCTTAAGACCTTTTGGGTGCCCATGCACTTTACTAAATACAACAAATCACTTATTCAAATTAGTTGAGTAATCAGTAGATGAGTTCTTTGTAGCATACTTATTACAAGCTAAAACATACAGAGTATACACAAAGTTTATTACATTATTAAGGAATCTAAAAACATCATATTTAATAAAAATTCCTCAAATAATGTTCGAAACACCCCAAGTTGGATGTTTGATCTAAATGGATTCAAAAATGATTTTAACCATTTACTTGAGAATGTTTAAAAAGACTCACTCAACATATCAGAAGACACACAAGTCTCAAGTACTGAAGATACAGGATTGATCTACCTCAGAGTTTCAGTCTCAACGAATCAACTCATGATCTAATCCAACCACATTCAGCAGAAGCAAATGCTAGTACCACGAGTGATATGGATTAACCATCACTTGCTCATGATGATTCATTAGATGAGGAGTATCATGATCATTATGGTATTAAAAAATCTTGTGAAAAGGGGCCAAGTGTGGAAAACTACCTGAAACAAACTTCTCCAATTTGGATATTTCTTAATAACTCGAAGTGATCCCAAGATTAAGAATTCATAAGAGCATATAGTTGAGAATGTCATTGGAAGTATTAATGCTTGTGTCAAGACAAGAAGCAAGACACATGAGGCAAAAATTTACTTGTTCTTATGCTTTCTTTCTCAATTAGAACCAAGGAAAGTAAATGAAGCTTTAAAAGATAATGATGGATTGAAGCTATGCAAGAGGAGCTTTTTCAATTTGAAAGGCACAAGATCCGGAAACTATATGCACTTTTTAAATGAAAGACTACAATAGAAACTAGATGGGTGTTCAATAACATGAACGATGACAAAGACATTATTTTCTAAAACAAAGCAAGAGTTGTAGTACAAGGGTACACATAAGAAGAAGTGATTAATTATGATGAAGTCTTTGCTCTCATTGCCAGGCTTGAGGAAATCAAAATGTTTCTTTCTTTTGTTGTCTCAAAAGACTTTAAATTGTTTCAAATGAATGTCAAGAGTGCATTTCTCCATAGGGAGATAGATGAAGAAGTTTATGTCTATCATCCACCTGGGTTTGAAGATCCTAAGTATCCAGATCATGTCTCTAAACTTGATAAAACTCTGTATGGGTTTATCAGGCTCCTAATAAATGGTATGAGACACTCTTTACCTTTCTTCTGAGAAAGGGATACACCGGGGATCCATAAATAAAACTCTATTAATCAAGAAACTTTATTTGGATATCATTATGGTGCAATATATGTGGGTGGGATTATATTTGGTTTAACAAATGAGAGATTGTGTACAGACTTTGAGAGTCTTATGAACACAAAGTTTGAGATGAGTTAATAGGAGAACTCACTTTTTTCTTGGACTACAAGTGAAACAAACACCTGATAGAATCTTTATAAATCAAATTATGTATGTTTAAGACATCTTATTCAGATTTCAAGCTATTGATGTAAAAGATGTTAAAACTCCTATGTCTAAAACATGTTCCTTAACTCCTAATTTTGAGGGGGGAAGTAGTTGATTAGCAGAAATATGTAATCATTATAGGATCTCTCATGTATCTCATAACTAGCAAACTAGATATTACATGTCTGTGCTCAAAATTCCAAGCTGCTCCAAAAGTCTCACACCTAATGGCTGCCAAGAGCATCTTGAAGTATCTTAAATAAGAACCTAAGTTGGGATTATGGTAGCCTAAGGGTGCTAACTTCAATCTCTATGGATATACTAGTAGTGACTATGAAGGATGCAACATCAACAAAAAGTCCAACTCATGAGGATGTCATTTTAAGGGGAAGATTGGTTTCATGACAATGAAGGAAGCAACATGTGTGTCTATATCAACTTCTGAAGCAGAGTATATTGTTGTTTCTAGTTTCTATGCTCAGGTTATGGATTCAAACTCAACTTAGAGATTATAGGGTAACCTTTATAAATACTCCAATTCACATTGATAACAATAGTGTCATCTCAATCACCAACATCGAGTTTATCATTAAATGATAAAACACATCGATATCAGGTATCATTTTATTAGAGATTATGAAGAAAAAAATCATTAAATTAATTAAGGTGTATACAAATAAACAATATGCAGATCTTTTCACAAAGGTACCCAATGAAACAAGGTTGAAGTATCTTGTATATGCTATTGCGTGATGAACTTTGAATAATTAAATGATTTACATAATGAAATCTGATAAAAATTATGAAAAATGCTTTGCTGATAACAAAACTATGTATCTACCGATTTTTGCAATTAGGCAGATAAGATGGCTTCAGCACATTTCTCTTAAAAGATTCGGTACGACCCACTTTTGTGTACCAATACGTAGTGGCACCATAATATTTTCCTGAAAAAACTGTTCCATCATCATAAGCCATCGGATATGTAGTTACGCTGATAAAAATTTGAAAATAATTTTATTATATGTTATCCACAAATTGTAAATTCGTACTTCTTCCCACCATTCTCATTTTCAACAGTCATTCAAGAGCGTAAACCTTCAAAAACACTCATCCTTTGAAAACCCTACACTTCATCAAAATATTTTCAAGTGGTTGCTTTTAACCTAGAATTCCGACCATCACAACATAGTCGCGTCACCTAAACCCATTGGAGATTCGGTGTATAATCTTATTCTTAACTTTCTCCGCAACACCAACTATGCTTTTGAAATTTTGATTGATTGTTTGATTTATGCACCACATATTAAGCAATTTTGGGGTATTTGTTCTATCCAAAGAGAATGTAGAACCAAGTGCTCACTAAAGTGGTGCAAGAAATGAAGATCAACATCTCTTGTGCAATGATTAGTTAACATCTCAAATTTAATTAAAAAGTGGTGTATCTTCCTTCTCCAAAGAGGTCGCGAGTCCCACTTTCAAGGAGATGGAATATGAAGGGCCAGTCCTAACATCCACCTTCTCCAAATCAATGGTACATCATAATTGGAGAATCATTTTTGATATCTTACTTTATGGCTTATACAATAAGTTGAGTGGATGGGATTATGTTCTATTGGATTTAGCAGGGGCTATCAATGGACTTATGAAATAATAGAGTTATAATTTTTCAAATTTAATCTTTGAAAAATGTAACTTTTAATGATAAATTTAAGTTTTTAATGTACCCTAGGTTTATTCAACTGATTTTAAATGAAGAAGTAGGTAACAAACGTGAACTTCTAGGAGGTATACATGTCTTAGGAAATTTAAATAAAGAGACTTTCTCAAAGTTCAAGGCAACTGCTAAATCATTTTCAGGAAAGCTCACTCCCTTGTTTACACATATGCTTGAGTTCACTAAGCCTCAAGGTGACAATATGGCTACACCCTCTATTGTTGATCCTACACACTCCATTTCTAAGCCTAAAGTTTCCTTTGTTGCACCCTGAAAGGATCATACATGCCAATTCAATTGGTGAGTTGATGGTGTTCAGGCTGGATTCCCACAAGTCCAAGTATTAATGCGGATGAAGGTTCTGCAGTAGAAAATTAAGTATTGGATTTCCGCATTTGTTAATGCGGAAGACCGAAAGTAATGCGGACAAAATTCTGTTCATCCGCATTTGCCAATGCGGATGACAAGACAAGAATGCACACTAAGTATTTGTTCATCCGCATTACCCAATGCGGATGTCCAACATACTAATGCGGATGATCAAGTGAAGAAATGTTCATCAAGTCCATCTCATCTGCATTTGCCAATGCGGATGAACAAGAATAAATGCAGATCAAGACTTAGACTAGTTCAGATGTATAGGTCAGGGGTAGTTTAGTCATTTTGTAAAAAGACATCTTGTCGGCCTATAAATAGAATAGAAAACCTCGTGCATGAGGTGACAGTTGATAGACAATTAGAACATTTTTTGTCTTTTACTCTGTAGGTGTATGATTACTGTTTTATGCTCATACCCTAGCATTTCTGTAATCATCATCTCTTTCAATACAAACAAGCATTTATGAGTATTTCTTCTGCATTGAATGTTTATTGATTGTTTGTTTCCACCTTTCAATCACTAACTCAATCATTATATTCGATCCTAAGTGAGAATCTCTATCTCACTACCCACTCAATTGGTATTAGAGCTTTGGCTCTCGTTCTTTTTCAGATCTACCCAAGACCTGAATAGAACTTGATTGATCTGGTGATTGAGTTGCTAATAGAGTATTCTATCATCTCTACTTAGTAAACAACAGAAAATACCCTTAAAACAACCATCTGTCAACACATTCTCACCTTCAAGAACTATACACAAAACCTACAGATTCATACAAAGAACATGAATGTAACAAAAGTTGCGATAGAAACCAAGAAACATTAATAGATATGATTTACTAAGCATTTGTTGAACGATTTGGACTATTCGGACTAATTAATCTTAAAACTTACCTAATCTGTATTTATACAAGTTAAAATACCTTGTTAAAATGGATTCACATAGGTTTTTAGAACTTGGTCATACTCCAAAACCATAAATTCTTAAACACAAATCTGAGTTTAAACAATGGAAAATCAGGTTCAGGAATTACATTACAGGTGTAGATCCTAATTTTTGGATCTCAATGTGCAAGGGGCCACACATCCCTGTCACTCTGTCTGCAAATCAAGCTGCTATCAACAAGATAGCAAGGATACCCATTGAAGATCTAACTCTTGATCATAACGATTACATTAAAATCAAGATTGATCTGAAAGCTTACTCTGTCCTAACTCAAGCACTCAAGATGGATGTGCTGAAAAGATTGGAGAAGTATGGTACTGCCAACGCTATATGGGATGCACTGCAAATTATGTGTGAGGGAAGCAGCGAAGTTGCAGAAATTAACAAGGATAAGCTTGTTAATTAGTATGAAACATTTCATCACTCCAAGGGGGAGTTAATATTCAAACAACTGCATAGATTTGTACAGTTGGTAAATGACTTGTAAATCATGGGAGTCATTTACAAGGTCAAGGGATTAAACAAGAAAATACTGCGTAGTCTTCTAGAGACCTAGAAACAAAATGTGACAATGTTAAAGAACACTCTTGATCTTGGGATTTGTGGACATAATGATAGCCAAGATAGAAGCATTGGAGTTAGATGAAAGAAGCAGAAACTTGGGAGGACCCAAAGTGATTGTGGCATACAAATTTCCATAAGAATCTCATTCTATGAAAAATGCCTTCATTACAGAGGAGGATGATTTCATCCCTTCAAGAGATCAACTAAATACCACAGGGTTCATTGCAACTCCATAACTAATCATCCATCAACATCATCCCAAGCATCCAGAGTCACTGCTTCTCCTACAACCACTCCTGATGACCCAAGATCCGAAGAACAAAAGGCAACTTACAATGCTTTTGTTGCAAGATTTGAAGCATATTTAGGTGGAAGACTCAGATTAGCATATCTGGTCCAGGAAGACTTAGAAGAAATGGATCCATATGATGTAGAAGAAATGGATCTGCAATGGCAAATGGCCATGATTGCTATGAGAGCAAAGAAATTTTTCAGAAAAGGCAAAAAGCTTAGCCTTAATGAAAATACAAAGCTTGGATATGATAAATCCAAAGTGAAATGCTTCAACTGTGGCATGGCTGGCCACTTCTCTAGAGAATGCAATGCCCCCAAATGAAATAACTTTCAAAGGAATTCTCAAAGCCAGTCATCCTCACAGTCAAACTCAAGCTTTCACTCCAATAATCATCAGCAGTAGTATTATCATCCACAACAATATCAATCATATCAAAATCAACCTCAACTGACAAACCAAGCTCATGGAAGCAGTCAGTTATCTGCAAATGCTCACGTGATAAAGCAAGATGGAGTATGTGACTGGAGCCTGTATGTAGAGGATGTCAAGACTCCATTTCAAAATCATGCACTTATGGCTCACATCAACGATGGTCCATCTCCAATGCCTACTGAGGTAAAATCTAACTTTTATAGTGAAAAATGTATTACTGAACTACAAGGTTATAGAGAACATAATCATAAACTGGCAGATAAAATTAAAGAGGAAAAGGTGAAGTGAGAGATGATGAAAAGAGAGATAAAAGGCTTTGAAATCAAAATAAAATCTCTCATCTCTGACATTGAGAAATTACATGGTGAAAACTACACTTTTGCAGCTGAGAATGAGCTGACTGAAAAGTTGGCTCAATCTAAAGCTGAACATACACTTACCGAAGTGAAACTGGAAAAGTTTCAGCTATCTTTAGTTAAGCTGCAAGAGATGCTTGATTCTCAAAAGGATCCAAAGGACATGTCTGGGATTAGGTATAACACTTGTCCTCCACCATACAATGACAACTATACTATCATGCCTGACTCTGTTACACTCAATGAGAAAATTGAACCTGATACTATTGAACAAAAAACAATAGTAAAATAGATCACTAATCCTCAAAACCAACAAAATGTTTACATTGAAACAAATGAGGATAAAATCAGATTAGGGCACCCAATTAAAATCAAAGAGTGTTCAGACAAGACAATGAGTGTCATTAAACCCACAAGCCCCATCAGACAATTGTCCTATTTATAAAATTCATACCTTCTATTTTAAAAGGTAAAAAGAAGTTTGTGAAGTCAGTGAAACCCACTACTCAAAGCAGTTCCGATAATGAGATTATATCTCCAAAAAAATCAAGCAAATCAGACAAGATTCACTGCAAAAGAAACAAAAGAGATCATTGAGTTCCACGTGTAAAACTCTGTTAGACCCTCAATCATCAAATTTGAGACAGGGTGTTGGTTTTGACATATGCAACAAGGAACACGTTGATCAATTTGAGAAAGAGGTAAAGAAAGGGTTGAAGAAACAAAAACAGCCAAGAAAATCTAACAAAAAGGCTGATTTTGATTCATCCCCTAAGCAACAAAAAGTGGCTCAACAGCAAATGAGAAAATCAGCTGAGTCCCACAAATCAAAATCTGATTCAAGCAACAAAAAAATGTATTGTGACATTTGTGATATGTTCAATCACAAAACAGAAGAGTGCTTTTACAATCAATATTGCTCTATCTATGACATGAACAATCACTTAATTAAAAAATGTTATTTTAACAAATATTATTCAGTCTGTGATATGAACAATCACAATACATTTGATTGTTACTTCAATCAGAAGGGATTGAGAATTCACCAAAACAAGCCCATCTCAAAAACATCTACTATGAAACATACTGTTAGACCTCATTTTTACAACAATCAATCTAGGATAACTAGATCAACAAATGACAGGAGCAACTTGAAGGAATTGTGGAAGGGTCATGTTGGACCAAAAGAACCAATGAGCCTGATCAGAGAAACCTCTAAGTCCCACAGGACATCACAACAGCTGAAGAAGACCTGATCAGCTGTTCTACAAAGTCTGAAGAATACAACTGCTGAAGTATGTCTGAAGTACTGAAGACAAAGACTGAGACAACAGCTAAAGATCTAAAGTCTGAAGACTTCAACAAGTACTGAAGACAAAGACTGAAGATCAACAGCTGAAAGACAAAGTCTGATGTACAAGTACCGAAGACATCAGCTGATGTTAACAGCTGATGACAACAGCTGAAGAGGGCTTCTTCAGTTGTTGTGATGGTTTTTCTTCATCAGTAGTTTTCTTTTTCTTTCAGTAGTTTGTTTACTTTTCAGTACTTGTAAACAACTGAAGAGGTTGTTCTTCAGTTGTTGTAGTATCAGTAGTTTTATGTTTTTCAGTAGTTGTAAATAAGATGTTAACACTTAGGAACATTTGTAAGAAGATGTCAGTTGTTGACATCTTCAGTAGTTGTTAAACATCAGTAGTTATAAAACGGTTACATGTCACTTTCAAGTGACATCAGCCTACGTCATTCTTTCCTTTATAAGGAAAGATGACTCACGTGTAATCGGGCCTTAGAGGCCGACAATCTTAATGCAATATTCCTTTTGTCTGATATTTCTCTCTCTATAACAAAATTCTTTTATCGCTTTATATCGAATGTTCTTGCTTGAATCTGTCTAATTCTGAGCTATTCCGCTGCTATATCTGTTCAATCGATTAAACCTAGAGGCTGAGATCCAAACAAATGGTATCAGAGCAGGTTAATCATTGATCGATCTAACAATTGATCATTGAAACTGTTCAATCGCTCTAAGTTTGATCGAATTAGCAAATTCGCAAGGATCTGTTATAGAGATTGAGAGTGTATCGCTTCTGGCCGTTTTATTTGAGGTTTTGTGTGGTTCTGAGCTAAATTTATTGTGATTTTACTTGAATCTGTCTGATTTTCCACAATGACTACTTCTTCGAATGATCCTTTCAATACTGGATCCTCTACCAAGCCTCCGATCTTGGTGAGGAATGAGTATAACATTTGGCAAAGAAGATTGCTCCATCACCTGTCTGTCCATAGCTCAGGTTGTTGGACATCTGTGGTACATGGACCACATAAGCCAATGGTGAATGATCTGGAAACAAACCAGCTGGTTCCAAAGAAGAAGGAGCAATACTCCGATGAGGACAAGAAGTTGTTTGAAATCGATGCAAAAGCCCATGGCATTTTGGCTATGGCTATTCCTAATGAGATTTACTCTGGGCTTCTGCATTGTGAGTCTGCTCATGACCTCTGGAAAGCCATCAAGAACATTTGGTGGTACTGATGAGGTTTTAGCAAACAACAGGGAAATCCTCGCCCAACAATATGAGACTTTCTCTCATAGAAAGGGTGAGACTCTGACTCAACAATTTGAGCGGTTTTCTTGTTTAATCTCTGAATTGAAAATGGTTAAACATGAATATACCAGGAGTCAGATGAACCATGGATTCCTAAGATCACTGCCTGAGAGATGGAACACATATACCATTGTTCTACGCTCAAATGCTGATGTTGATCGCCTATCTCTCACCCAACTTCATGGGAAACTGCTTACATTCGAGAGAGAGATAGAGCAGAAAAGGAAATTGGCTTCATCTGGCAAGCTCACTGAGGATTTTGTCCAAGGGAACACTGCCCTGATTGGACATCAAGAGTCAGAATATGCGTCATCTGAAAGCCAGTATGATGAGCATATTGATTTCTCTACAAACACTTCTGAGCCTGCCTTTATGAGTGTTGATAGTTATTCTGCTGGTAGTAATAGTGACAATCTATGTTTCATCATGGATGATCTTAAGGGGATTGCTGATGATGACTTAGAAGAGATGGATATTTTGAGCCAAATGGCCTTGATAAATATTAGATCTCAGAAGTTCTACAAAAGAACTGGAAGGAAATTCCCAGGACTCTCTGGCAAAACCAAAGTTGGTTTTGACAAGAGTAAGTTGAAGTGCCATAAATGCCACAGGCTTGGACACTTTGCAAGAGAATGTAGATCATCTGGATCTAACTCTCCTGCACCTTTTGTGACTTACCCTGGCAATAGTCAACAGAACAGAGGGCAACAACCTGTCAATTCTGGTTATCATCATCAACCACAATCTCCTGCATATTTTGTTCCACAGGGGCCAATGCCATATCCATACCCCTGCTATTACATGCCACAACCAGGCCAGGTTCAAGCACCCACTGCTCAGCAACCACATGCACTCCCTGAGCCTCAACCATCCCAATCTCATCAACCTAATCAACTTCAACAACACAGCTTCTTCACACCAGGAGTTGTTGACTGGAGCAGTTTACCAGATGATGTGTCTGGTAATGAAAACTGTTCTCAGGTGCTGGTCAACATGGTGGTGAGCATCCTTTTGGAAATCTAGCTCTCATGACTTTGGAATCCTCTGATGGATCATCCTCAAGTACCTCTTCAACACAGGTATCACAGGTATCTTCTGAGGCTAAGGCCAAATTATGTTCTGAAACTTGCATAGCAGCATTTGCCTCTATTAGAGAAGCAAATGTGGCTTTAATCAATAAAAATGTAGAGCTAGAACAAGTAATTTCCAAAAATAAAGCTGAGTTTGAGTCTGTGCTGAAAGAGAAAACTGATGAGATTTATAAATTAAAATGCCAAATCTCTGATGATAAGGCTAGGGAGGATGTACTCTTAGAGAAGTACAAAGACCTCAAAGATACTCTTGCTGTCACCTAGTAGAGTGTGATCGATGGGTACAATCTTGCAAGGGCTTTGAAATGCTTCTTAGTAAGCAAACAGCTTCCAATGTGAAGTTTGGAATTGGTTATAATCACACTGCTCCTCCTACAGATTTTGCTTCAAGAGCAGGAGTAGAATCTGATGGAGAAAGTAATGACCAATCCACCTCATCATGTGATTCACTACTTGATAAAGCACCATCAGTAGTTGAAGTCAGTAGTAATCCCTCTGTGAACCTATCAGCTGATATTGATGGTTCAACTGCTGACACTCACATGATCAATGAGTTGATCAACCCAAGTGTTATCCCTAGAAGTACTGAGGGTACTGGAGAGCAGGGGATAACATCTGGAGTTCAAATCCCAATGACTGACAGCACTGAAGAGAAGAAAACTGTCAGTAGGAAGGATTTGAAGCCTACTAAGGAAGTTGACAAGAAGGCAAAAAGTGCTTCTAAACTGCTGAAGAGCAAGTCTTCAGTAGTTTCATCTTCTTCAGTTGATAATCAACAGATGATGAAGAAGAAACCATGTGAAATATGTGGTCTATTCAATCATCTCACAGATGATTGTTGGTACAAAAAGGGATCCAAACTCAAACAAAAGGAGAAAATTAAAGAAAACTTGGCTAAAATGAAAACTGAGTTTGAGTCCAAGTTTGTACCAGCAGCATCAAATCCTGTTACTCCTATGTCCAAAAGAAATCTAAAAGGGAAGCAGTGCAACAGGCAACAGCTGAGGTTGCTCAAAAGAAGATGGTGCAACACAAGAACTCATCATCAAACACCAATACCAATGTGTCTGAAGAGCTGAAAGCTCTTTCCCAGAATCAGACACAGCTGGTAATGATGGTTCAACATCTGTTGGGAAGAGTTAACCAACTTGATGGCCCTGTGTTGAAACCCCAGAAAAGGAGATCCAAGCCAAAGGATTCCTCTTCTACACCATCTCCTTCACCTCAAGCTGTTGTGTCCAATAAACCTGTTAGTTTACCATCTATTGATGAAACCAGGCCCAAAACCAAAAAGGTTTGGGTCTCTAAAACTAACTGATTGTTATTAATGCAGGTCTCTTCAACATGCCAAAGTAGCATCTGGTATGTAGACAGTGGGGGATCTATGCATATGACTGGGAACAACTCACTCCTTAATGACTACTCTCCAGGAAGGAAGGGTTTTGTTTCCTTTGGCAATGATGCAAGAGGTTACATCATCGGGAAGGGCTTTGTTTCCAATGGGGAAATAAAGTTTGATGATGTCAACCATGTGGAAAATCTCAAGTATAACCTCTTGAGTGTCAGTCAATTGTGTGACAAAGGCCATGTTGCCCTTTTCACAAGCCAGAACTGCAGGATTCTGTCATCCAAAGTTCTGAGTTTGATTGACAAGGTATTGGATGCTCACACTCTCCTGAAGGCCAACAGGACAGGAAGAGTGTATGCCTTAGATCTTTCCATGAAAATAGATCTCAAAGGTCATCCTTGCCTATTTTCCAAGGCCTCTCCTCAAGAATGTAATCTATGGCATAGAAGGCTGGGACATGTTAACTTCAAGAACATGAATCAGCTGATACACCATAGTTTAGTAAGGGGAATGCCTATGAAGGAGTTCAAGTGTGACAACAACTGCACTGCTATGGCAAAAAAGAAATACTGTCTGGTAATTGTGGATGATTACTCCAGATTTGTATGGACTTTCTTTCTACATTCAAAGGATGAAGCTACACAGAAGATCATAAACTTTGTGTTGTATGCTGAGAAGCAGTATTCCCTCTCAGTCAAGTGTATTAGAAGTGACAATGGAACAGAATTCAGGAACAATACACTTGATGAGTTCTTCCTTTCCAAGGGAATAAAGAGACAGTTTAGTATTTCAAGAACTCCTGAACAGAATGGAGTTGTGGAGAGAAAGAACAGGCTCCTCATTGAAGCTGCAAGGTCTATGTTGGCTGATTCTGGACTGCCATTGATCTTTTGGGCTGAAGCTGTCAACACAGCATGCTATGTGCAGAATAGAGTGCTAATAAATCAGAGGTTGATGAAGACTCCATATGAAGTTCTACATCATTTGGCCCCTCTCATTTCATTCTTTAGAGCATTTGGGTGTCCCTGTTTCATTCTCAACACAAAGGATCAGCTCCAGAAATTTGATCCTAAGGTGGATGCAGGGTACTTTGTTGGTTATTCATCAACTTGCAAAGCATACAGAGTCTTCAACTGCTATTCAAAGATGGTTGAAGAGACTCTACATGTTAAGTTCAATGAATCTCCAAAGGACAAGATTCCACAAAGCCCTGTGGAGCTCTTTGATTTGGACATACTGCAATATGTTCCTTATCAATCTCCTGATGTTGCTCCTGTCAACAGTTCACCACCTGGCGTTACTACTGAAGATGATGATGATAGTAGTAATCACCTCTTCAGGTTTAGTGACCAACTGCCTGTGTCCTCTAAACCTGATGCTCCTATAGCTCCAGCAGCACCATCCACAACAAATGCTGATGAGATTTCTGCATCCTCAACTTCATTTGAGTTGCCACCATCTTCATGGTTTCAAGAATCTGCATCAACATCTGCTGCTGCTGAAGGTCCTACAAACACTTGCACAGATTTGATTGTTTACCAAGAGCTGAAAAATCACCCAATGACTCAAATCCTTGGTGATATCAATGCTGGTGTTTCAACCAGAAGCCAGTGTCCAATTTCTGCTTCTATGCTCTCTTCATCAGTCAGCTAGAGCCAAAGAACTATCATGTAGCTTTGAGAGACAATGGTTGGGTTGAAGCCATGCAGCTTGAACTTCTTCAGTTCAAAAAACAGCAAGTGTGGGAGCTTGTTCCTCTACCCCCAGGTAAGTGTGCAATAGGCACTAAATGGGTGTTTAGGAATAAAACTGATGAAAATGAGCTAATTGTTAAGAACAAGGCCAGACTGGTTGTGCGGGGGTTTGCACAAGAAGAAGGTATTGATTATGATGAAACCTTTGCCCCTGTAGCCAGACTGGAGGCAATTAGATTGTTTTTAGCCTATGCTGCACTCCACAATCTTAAAGTTTTTCAAATGGATGTCAAAAGTGCTTTTCTATATGGTAACATAAAAGAAGAAGTTTATGTGTGTCAACCACCAGGTTTTGAGGATAATAAGCACCCAGAATGGGTATATAAGCTTGATAAAGCTCTTTATGGGTTGAAACAAGCACCTAGAGCCTGGTATGAGACCTTATCAAACTTTCTTCTACAGAATAATTTCACTAGAGGCCCATAGATAAAACTTTATTTATTAAGAAGGTGGATCAGCATAAGCTACTTGTTCAAATTTATGTTGATGATATTATTTTTGCATCCTCTGATCCCCAATTGTGTGAGGATTTCCAAACCTTAATGCAACAGAAGTTTGAAATGAGTGCAATGGGAGAATTACAGTTCTTTCTAGGTTTGCAAATCAAACAAAAAGCTGATGGAATTTTCATTCATCAGTCTAAATACACAAAAGATCTTTGAATAAGTTTGATTTACAAAACTGTAAACCCTGTTCTACTCCCATGTGCAACACCACACAATTGGATGTTGATCAGAAAGGTAAGATGTTGATGAACTCTTTACAGATGTATGATTGGTTCCTTGATGTATTTAACAGCTTCTAGACCAGATATATGTTTGCTACATGTGTTTGTGCTAGATTTCAGGCTGCACCTAAGGAGTCTCATCTGATTGCAGTCAAGAGAATCTTTAGATATCTGCAAGGTACACAATCTCTAGGCTTATGTATTCCACTGGACATTCTTGCAAATTAGTTGCTTTCTCTGATAGTGACTATGCAGGGTGTAAGTTGACCAGGAAATCAACTTCTGGTGGATGTCAATTCCTAGGCAACTGTTTGATTTCTTGGCAGAGTAAGAAACAAACATCTGTTGCTACATCCACTGCTGAAGCCGAGTACATTGCTGCTGCATGTTGTACATCCCAAATACTCTGGCTTCAGAATCAACTTTTGGATTATGGCATTACAGAGACTAAGACTCCATTATTAATGGATAGTGCTTCAGCTCTTTGCATTGTCAAAAATCCAGTCCAGCACTCTAGGACCAAACATATAGAAATTAGACATCATTTTATAAGAGATTGTTTTGAAAAGGGTCTAATTAATCCTATGTTTGTGCCTAGTGCTGATGAGCTTGCAGACATTTTTACTAAGCCTTTGGATAGTTCAACTTTCCAAAACCTGGTGTTAAGGCTTGGTATGCTGCAACTAGAATAAGTGACAACTACTGATGATCTTAGTAATTCATACTGATGATTATAAGTACCTATGTCACATATAAGTACTGATGAGCTCTTTTACCCTCAGTAGTTTTATAACTACTGAAGGCTAAATGTCTCACAAGTACTGAAGTACTTCATCTGTTCTAAACTACTGATGTAGTCACAACTACTGATGCAGTTACAACCACTGCAATCAGTAAAAACAGATAAGTATTGATGTCCTATGAAACAACTGAAATCAGCCAACAAGACTGATGAAGGTGTTGAGGACAGATTGAAACAGCTGAAAAGCTAAGAATTGACGAAAACAGCTGAAGAGAACTTTCTCTTCAGTCGTTTGTACAACTGCTGTTTCATTTTAAACAACTGAAGCAAAACCACGTCTTCAGTAGTTTTATAACTATTGATGACTAATCCCTAGTCTTCAGTTGTTTACAACAGCTGATGACAAAACCACTGTCTTCAGTAGTTTCATAACTACTGATGACAAACACCAAGCCCTCAGTTGTTTCAATCATCTGAAGTCAAAACCACGGTCTTCAGTAGTTTTCTAAACTACTGATGCCTAACACCACGACTTCAGCTGTTTCAACGTCTGAAAGGATAATACCATGTCAACGGTCGTTTAAAACTACTGATGACTAACACCACATCCTTCAGTCGTTTCCTTACCCGTACCCTATATATACCCCTAACCTTAGCTTTCATTGCTTCATCTTCTTCAAACCTAACGTTCCTCTCCAAAACTTCCCTCTTCTCAATGGCGTCTATGCAAATTAAACCGCGACACAACTGTGTTGCCTACCTCACTAAATCGCCGATCTGGACTAAGTTCGATATTGCTATCGATCTTATGGTTCAGTCCCAATACAACAAGGCATTTCTTCTGAACCCCATCTTACATGACGAATCCTTGCACCAATTTTGGATGAACGTTACTGTTACCACTGGGGAGAACAACACACCATCCCTCCGGTCGGTCGTCAACAACAAAGAAGTAGTCATTACTCCTGCAATAATCCGCCAATAGCTTGGGTTCCTTATTTATTTAGTTCTTTTTGCTTGCAGGTTCATCCACACAGATCCAATAGCTTATGGTACATGGACAGTGGATACTCCCAACACATGACTGGAGATCGTTCCTCCTTCATGACTTCAAGCATATACAAGAAACTACTGTAGCATTTGGAGGAGATTCACAGGGTGGAAGAATTACAGGTGAAGGATCTGTGACAAATGGGATAAGCTTTGACGGAGTGAACTACTGTGAACAACTGAACTTCAATCTACTAAGCGTGTCTCAGATCTGTGACAAGAAATATTCAACTAACTTTACAGACACTCATTGCTACATTCTGAAACCTGGATTTCAAATCTTTAAAGAATGGGTTGTCTTAAAGACCCCGAGGAAGAATAATACTTATGTTTTAAACCAATGTTCTGCATCACCTAAAGAAGAAACATGTCTTTTGTCAAAAGCATCATTTGCTGAGTCATAGCTTTGGCACAGATGTTTAGGGCACACAAACTTTAAAAACATAAATAGATTGGTCAAAGGAAACCATGTCATTGGTTTTCCTCAAAAGGAATCTCATTTTGCTGATCACTGTTCAGCGTGCCTCAAAGGAAAACAACACAAATCTTCTCATAAATCCAAGCTAGTGAACACAAACAATACTCCATTGAAGCTACTTCACATGGATCTGTTTGAACCAACTCATGTCATTAGTATTGGAAAGAAACAATATTGTTTGGTGATAATTGATAACTTTTCAGGATTTACATGGGTTTCTTCTTACTTCATAAAAACGAGGCATCCCAAATAATATAAGAATTTATCACTAAAATAGAAAATCACCTTGATCATAAGGTCAAAAGAATCAGAAGTGATAAAGGAACTGAATTTAAAAATGAAGACATGTGTTCTTTTTGTGCAACCAAAGGCATTGCTCGTCAATTCAGTGCATCTAGAAATCCTCAACAAAATGGGGTAGCTGAAAGAAGGAATAGAACACTGATTAAAGCAGCAAGAACAATGCTAGCCGATGCTAAGCTGCCAATCACCTTCTGGGCAGAGGCAATTAACACATGGTGCTTTGTACAAAATCGAACTCTAATTGTAAAAGAAAGCAACATGACTCCATATGAATTGCTCTTTCATAGAAAACCATTCATTGGATTTCTTAAATCATTGGTAGTCCTGTCTTAATATTAAACACCTGAGACTATTTGAGAAAGTTTTTATCTAAGTCTGATGAAAGATTCTTTGTAGGTTATTCTTCTGTTTTAAAAGCTTACAGAGTGTTTAATCCTAGATTAAACATTATTGATGAATCAACAAATGTTCAACTCAAGGAACATTCGTTTCCCAAATCTACAATGGTCCCGACTGGTTGTTTGATATTGACTCATTTACAAAATCATTTGGTCAATTTCACTTGTCTGATGCAGGAAATCTCCATTCAGGCGACACTTCTTCAGCTGTAGAAAGAAGAGATGACTTTCCATTGATTCCTCCTACATCTGCTAAATACATGAATGAAGATGTTCCTCTCCAAGCTGATCCCATCTGACAACCATCATAAAACCAGAGTGTTTCAACTAAGGAGGTCCAAGCCTATTACCATCACACTCCGATGATTTGTCAACTAAGATCAGAAATAAAAAAACAAGCTACTCCTCCAGCTGAAACACAAAGAACATCAAATGATGAAAGCAATCACAGTGCTACTAAAGCTGAAGCAGGAACTGAAACGAAGTCTACCTATCTTCATAACTCACCAACAGTACAAGATGAAGGTGCCTCTGACTATAATGAACTGAATGTATCCAATCTTGATGTAACCATTGCTGGTGATTCCATTCTAACCACCAAAATACACAAGAATCATCCATTTGAAACCATTATTGGTGAACTTAATCAGAGGGTGACAAGAAGCAAGTCTAGTATTGCAAATATCTGTTTGTTCTCATGCTTTCTATGTCAAACAGTACCCAAGAACATCACAGAGGCTCTTCAAGACAATAGCTGGATTGAAGCAGTGCAGGAAGAATTGCTCGAATTCAAGAAGAAAGAAGTATGGCAACTGGTAGATCTTCCCGATGGACAATACCCTATCGGTACCAGATGGCTGTACATGAACAAGACTAATGATAGAGGGACCGTCATCAGAAACAAAGCAAGATTAGTGGCACAGGGATACACTCAAGAAGAAGGAATCAATTATGATGAAGTGTTTGCACCTGTTGCCAGATTAGAAGCACTAGAATCTTTCTAGCATATTCTGCATCCATGAAATTTACTGTTTATCAAATGGATGTGAAGTGTGCCTTCTTGTATGGAAAGATTGTTGAGGAGGTCTATGTGAGTCAACCACCTGGCTTTGAAGATCCGATTTCCCTCACAAAGTGTCAAGCTCTGTATGGTCTTCACCAAGCTCCAAGGAAGTGGTATGAGACTCTATCATCCTTTCTTCTTGAAATTGGATATGAAAGAGGAAGGATTAATCAGACTCTCTTCAGAAAAAGAAAAGGAAAAGACATACTGTTAGTCCAGATTTATGTGGATGATATCATCTTTGGCTTAACAAACAAGCATCTCTGTAAAGAGTTTGAAGACCTTATGCTGAAGAAATTCCACTTTGCTGATCCAGATTAGACCTGATCCAGAAGGCAAATCAGTGAACCAGACTCACTATCGATCATGATCAGTTCCTTATGTGTCTAACAGCCAGTAGGCCTGACATTACGTTTGGTGTTTGTGTTTGTGCTAGATATCAAGCTGATCCTAAGGAATCTCATTTGAATGCTGTCAAGAGGATATTCAGATATCTTAAGGCCAAACCAGCTCTTGGATTATGGTATCCAAAGGAAGGAGAATTCAATCTCTATGCCTTCACTGATAGTGATTATGGAGGATGCAACTTCAATAGGAAATCCACATCTGGTGGTTGTCCATTTCTTGGTCCCAGACTGGTCTCATGGCAATGCAAGAAAAAGACAAACGTATCTGTATCAACAGCAAAAACTGAGTATATTGCAGCATCAGCTTGTTTCTCTCAAGCACACTTGATTCAAAACCAGATACTTGATTATGGTTTTAACTTTTTGCACACATAAATTCACATTGACAACACAACAGCTCTTTTTATTACAAATAATCCTGTTCAACACTCTAAAACAAAACACATTGAAATTAGATATCAGTTTTGAGAGACTATGCTGAAAAGGGGCTAATCAAATTGATTCAAGTACAACTGAAAATCAATTGGCTGCTTTATTCACAAAGGCATTTAAACCTAGTAGGTTTGAATTTCTAGTTCAATCAATTGGCATGATTAACCTTGAGTAAATCCAATCAAAACATAAAAAAAAAGTCAAAAATACTAGAAAACCACAAAAAGAAGTAAATTTTTATGAAGAATAGAATATCAATGGGAAATGATATAATTACAGTCATTATATCATTCACTGTGCTCAATTTCAAAAATTGCAAGACTGTCATGACTTACGAAATATATTGGTAGGTTCAATCTAGAAGACAAGATATATGCAATGTTGAATTAACATCTTATTCAATGGTGAAACGCTCATTCAAAGTACAGGCATGTATTGGCCTATGTGAGTGCATGTGTGTGTAGTAAGCTAAACACACCAAGTAATGACACTTTATGAATCTCTTTCACCCACATCCTGTTTCATATTTGTTTTACTGAGCAAAGACCTAGTGAAACATGCACATAGTGCAGATGTACTGATCCAAAAGATTCCCAATGAGGAACACATCCAAATTGGATAATTCTACAAAAGC
Source organism: Flaveria trinervia (assembly GCA_025506515.1). Taxonomy (NCBI): domain Eukaryota; kingdom Viridiplantae; phylum Streptophyta; class Magnoliopsida; order Asterales; family Asteraceae; genus Flaveria; species Flaveria trinervia. The sequence goes on from CM046444.1 coordinate 41,838,452, forward strand.
AATACATTCCAAGTGAATGAACAAAAGAATCCTATCATGGATCACCTTCCAAAGTGAAGTGAAAAGAATCCCAATGTGGATCATCATGAAAACGATCAAAGTAAACGAATCCCAATGAGGATCAGTGAAAACGAGTTCTCATAACTTAAGTAACCTGGTAAGGAAAGTTGTGAAAAATTTCTACCATGCATTGTATAAGGATGGTTGATCATTCCATGCTTGTGTGTGTGAGGTACATATTGAATAATTAAATCAACAAAAAATATGATAAATATCATTTGCATCAAAATATCAACCTCGTATGAGTTTAAGAGGACAAACATATCTTCAATCATCAAGTTCATAAACATGTCCATTTTATCATAAAGGATGCACATGTGTAATGTAAGATTGATATGATCCCAACAAAAGATATACTTCTCCTCATTATTAATAATCAAAATTATACTCAAAAGTTTTTAAATCTTGAAAGTTTCTATCCAGATATGGATATAAACTTTAGGGGGAGTAACTTAAAAGTTTTGATTTTGATTAAGTCTATATAAATTAAAAAAAACAAAAGAAAAAGAAAATGCATGTGTTGATGCAGAAGTTATACCATAGTATCTCAGCCTATGCAGATTCTTGAAAGCATAAAAAGTCCAAGATCAGTCAAACAATGGAAAACTTGAACAAGAATTGACAACTCCAACAACAGTCAACAACTTCATAAGACACAAATTCATTTAAAGACAACTTTCATAACAAGAAAATTCAAAAGCAAAAAACATTAAGCTTTGATTAAGTTCAAAACTTAATGCGGGTAAGTGCATTGGTAAATACGGGTGTAGGTAACCCATGCATGTAACCAATGCGGGTAACTGTTTATGTCATAGATAAACCAATGCGGATAAAGTTTTACTCTACCGTATTTGAATCAAAACATGAAAAGTTGTTAAAAATCTATGCGGACAGAGATTGTTTAACCGCATTTGTTTTACAATGAATAAATAAGTGCTCAATCTCTTCTGTCACAAAGGATGATGATCATGTAAATGTGGAAAATTAACTCTGCCACATTTGAAACACTAAACAAATGTTGTAACCATTTTGATCACACGCATTTGCTACAGTACACAAATGCTAGCAAACTTTGTTCATCAGCATTTACTACAGTGAAGAAATGCGGGATGTAAAAAACCTAAGTATCTCTACTCCGCATTTGCTACAGTACACAAATGCTGACGAACTTTGTTCTTCCGCATTTACAACAATAACAAATGCGGATAGCAAAGTACTTTAAATTTTCACTTCCACATTTACAACAGTAAACAAATGCGGATAGCAAAGTACTTTAAATTTTCACTTCCACATTTACAATAGTATACAAATGCAGATAACTTAAATACTTCAAATTTCCACTTTCGCATTTGCTACAGTGATTTAAAAATTTGACCGCATTTGCTCTGGAACTTGTAAAATCTTGTAAAAGCCAATAATTGCCTATTTAACGGAAATTCAAAGGGTCATTTAATACTTTTCAAATCTGAGAGATTCCATAGTGAGACGAGCGAAAAACCATTGTACATCCTCATTGATCATCATCATCATCAACAACCAGAGATTTTAGTGTCTTTTCCTTAATCTGTTCTTGTCTTCGATTCTAAGCAACAATAGTACCGAAAGAAAGGTGAAATTTCCAAAATATTTCGTGACCTAACTTTCGGACTTTTGAACCAAAATTGAACGAAGAACCAAGGGTTAATGAAGAACACCCAAAATTAGATTTATTCATATAAATTTTATATATTTTCGACATCAATGAACATGCAAACTAAGAGGAGTTCTACTCATCGTGAAAAACCTTCATTGTTATGTTCATCATAAGAACAAAGCCTGAAGAAAACTGAAAACATGGAACAAATTCATGAAATAAAATCTAATAAATAGTTGATTATATTAATAATGCATTTACTTAAACTTGAAAAACAGAGAAACTATGATTGTTCATCACAAATTCACCATTTGATGTGACAACAGTGAAACCATAACATCAAACATTCATCTTTGACCATTAACAGTCAAACTAATGAATGGCTCATATACTTTTTCATCAAATCTAACTCATATGTCTTAAATACAGATTAAATGGATAATCTTACATGGAGCAAGCTCCATAACATCAGCGGTTATTTGGACCATTATGTACCTAAAGCTGAAGGACTGAGAGACATGATCAGATTCATATCTGCTACTAGAATAGCTTATGCTATTACAGTCAAGCCCATCATCTATGAAAGATATATCAAATCATTCTAGAATACTGCAAAAGTGACTGATGTGGAGGGTGAAAGGACTCTTTGACCATCACCAAACAAACTGTGAGATAGTGTCTACAGTTTGGTGATGATGCCAATGCTCCCATTGAGTTAGAAGATGAAGAAATCACCACTTTCTTTGCAGAAATTAGATATGAAGGTGGCTATGAAGGAAAGCAAATTGTCAATGGGTTGGTAGATTTGCAATGGAGGTTTCTTATTCACCTCTTTCAACATTGTTTATCTAAGAGGAAGATTGGTTGGAATGATATAGCTGTGATTACCTCCTTTGCCATATGTGTCTTATGCACAAACAAACCTTTCAACATGTCTGCTTATGTATTCAATGGTCTAACCTCTAACATTCAAGAAAGAAAAAGGCATATGTTCTTAATGTATCCAAGATTTCTCCAGTGTCTGATTAATGAAGCATTTCCTGATCTGGTACTTGAAGGACCAACTTTGGATATTCCTCATTATGATGCCAAATCCTATAAGTACATTAAGAAAAGAGATCCAAGATACTATTACAGTGGAGCACACTCTCCCCTACTACCCTGGATGATTCAGCAGATAGAAGAACAGTAGGCTCCTGTTGATGAGCCCATTCAGGAAGAAGCTCAAGCTAATGTTGAGCATGCTGAGGAAAGAGTTGAAGGATCAAGGCTAGTGTCACCCCAGGAGGAGTTAGGGGGTGATTTTCACACTGGTGCTCATGATCATGATATTGCATCTCCCTTTATACCATCACCATTACCATCTCCCTATAAATTACCAGCTACTTCAATTCATGAATCACCTATCCTATCACCAATAGCTCAACCAATCACATCTCCCCCTCATCACTCTCCAAAATCACCACTCTCCAAAATCACCACCTCAACCATTCCTTACTAGTGATCATCCAACTGAGTTTGGAGATTCCACCAGCTCATCTAAAGAATACAAGTCATCTTTGGGTGAGGAGGATCAACCTGTCCAAATGCCTATAGAGAAAGCCACTTCTGAGACTGCTCCTTCAGAGAGTTTTGCTAAATCCAATATGAACAGACTAGATGAAAAGGATGAGTTGATTTCTGAGCTCATGCAAAAGATTGAAAAGATGAAAAGAGTACTTAATAGGAGGGCAAGCATCATTGAAGATAGAATTCTTGAACTTGATGAAAAAGAGAATGAGTGAAAGAGTTAAAAAGAAAAATATGAAGCTGAAAAGAAAAAGAAAGATAAGGAGATTGACAACTTAACTGCTGCTCTTCAACAAGCAAGGGATGAGATACGTGGTCACGTGGACACTCTATCCATTCAAACAATAGCCATGGAAGTATAAGAAGAACTAATTGAAGAGCAAGATGAGATTATCATTAACTTACAAAAGCAAAATGAATTTCTGAACAAGAGAGTAGCCGAACTTGAGATGCTTGTTGAAATCAAGAAGAAAGTTGAATCAGAAGTCAAGCAAGTATGTGATCAAGAAACTAAATCTAAAAGCAATTCAGAGGAGAGTAGTGATGACTCTCCTCCTGTTAAAAGAATGAGATTCTCAGAGCAAGTAGTAGAACCTAGCAATGTAAATAAAGATGAATCTGGATTGGAAATGGTATTATATTCAGAGGAAACAGCCAACAAGCATGTAGAAGAGGATGAATTCAAAAATTTGATGAATGACTTAGACAGTTTTACATTTGAAGAATTTATTATTGATGATGAATTTTGGGATTTTATTGTTGACCAAAGAACTAGTACTGAACCCATAGTGGCCATTCCTTAATCTTCTGTCCCTTTGGAAAATGAGTTGAGTATGAAAATAGTTCCTACTATGTCTTTGACTGATGAGCAAAACAAAATAATCAGAAAGTTATGTTGTTGATACATATATGTACCTAGATCCTGATTTGAATGTAATATGTCTTACACTTATGTAACTATTGGGTACTTAATGAAATACAAATATTGGTTGTGTTTATAATGTTTAAATATTTCATTAATGAGTTGATTAACGTATATTGACGTAATTATATAGGTTTGTGATTTTTTAAAGTGGTATGCATAATGTTATAATGTTAAATACACTCAAACTTGGTGAAGTGAAGTTCTCATGCGTCCGAATGGCCATGCGACTAAGTGTTCATGCGCCTAAATACTCTATACGCCTGAACAACTTCATGCGTCTAACTCAGTCGCAAGACTGAAAGCTCTGTCGTGCGAATGGATCAATCACACGACTGAACCATGCTAATGGTTCAGTCACCTGAATGGGCAACCTTAACCTATAAATACCACTTAATTTGTGGAAAAACATAACAATTAAGGAGCATTCATTCCTATTCATTCCAGACGTACCCTAGCCTTCCAGAAGCCTCCAAGTTCGTACTCCAAGTTCACAGAACGTTGCTCATCGATTCCCAATCGATTCTTCATATTAGATACAATATCTTATTGTTTCTACGTGCGTTCTCACTGATTGGATCGCCAATCAATAGGATTCCGCACTATTTGGTTTGGTCTACATGTTAATTAGTTTGTATTTCGTTTGAATACAAGATCCTAACAAGTGGTATCAGAGCTTTGGCTCTTGATTACGTGTGATTCAATCAATTTTGATACAAAGGTTGTGTTTTTTTCACTAAAAACGCAATCTTTTTATGTCAAAAGTTGTCTTGGACGTCCCCTGATCATCAAGTTTTGGTTTCTACGGCATAAGGCGATTAGGGATGGTGAAAATTCGGGGTTTTTTTACGGCTAAAAGACGTTAAACCTAGAAATTTTCGAAAAACAGCAACTTCAGTCGCCTGATTGACCCAATCGCACGACTGGACTTCATTCGTATCCCCAGACGTACGATTGAACTCAGTCGCATCTTCATTCGTACGACTAAGCCTACCGGTCGCATTGTTCATACGCATTAGTTTCACTCACACGACTAGACCAATCGCTTAGTTCAGCCACACGATTGAACCAGTTGGATAGTTTCATTCGCACGGGTAGCCCATTCGCATCGCTCCATTCACACCTGTTAACAGATTGTTTAAGAGACTTAAAGTTAATCGAGATGGAGGATCAGTTGTCAGCGTTTACAGCCGGGAAGGACTCACGGATTCAGAACTTACTGCTACTGGAGAGTGAGGTGGGGAATCATAATAAACCCCCGAAGCTTATACATTAGATGAGTTTCCCCACTGGAAACAACGTTTTTAGATCTACCTCAATAGAGTGGATCCAAATATGTGTGAAGCTATTAAGACAGGATACAGTATGCCGGTGGGAACAGATGGGGTGAAACTTACTCTAGGAGGAATGACTGATGCACTGAAAGTTAAATATAATGCTGAAAAGAGAGTATATGCATTGCTAACACAGTCTATCCCTAAGGACATTTTTCACCAATTCTCAGAGAATAAACAAGCCAAGAAGTTATGGGATGAGCTGGAGAAAAGATATGACGGGAATGCTTCGTTGAAGGCAATTAAAGCTAAGGAACTGAAGAAAGAATTTGACAACTTTTCATCGATCGGAAAAGAGAGTTTAGATGATGTCATTGATAGATTCTATCATTTGATGAGCGAGCTGCACACACATGGTGTCACAACTACCATGGAAGATAAAGTGTCAAATTTTGCTGACGGGTTGCCAGAAAGTTGGGCCTCTTTTGTGTCAAATCTGAGACAGAATGGATTGCTATCAAAGTTGGACATCAATGATTTCATACTAAAGCTGCGAGAAGAAGCACTAAGGATGAAGTATCGAGCTCAGAAGTCTTCGTACACTCAGAATCCAGCTTTGTACAATGCCACTCCTCAAGTTAAGACGTCTGGAGCACCTCTTCAGACTGCTTTTGTGTCAAGCTCATGTGGCCCTTCACAAGTCTCTCCTTCAGGATCAGAAACTTCAGGGTCTTCTAGTACCCAATATATCGGATCCGAAGCAAATGCTACCAGACTGAAGACTGAGAATCTTGGAAACGTGACAGTAGAAGTAGCTCGAGAGCACATGGATCTCTTGGCAGCAGTGGCCCATTCCTATGATGGACTCATTGCTAGAAAAATTGGAAACTGCCATCTGGCAGATGAGGACTACGAGCAGGTTGATGAGACTGAACTGGAAAGGATGGATATTATGTGGGCCTTAGCAACTGTTGTCTGGAGAGCAAAGAAGTTCGTGAAGAAGACCGGACAAAACTTGGTTGCTACTAAGGACACTACTTTTGGTTTTGACAAGAGCAAGGTGACCTACTTCAACTATGGAGAAAAGGGGCACTTCAAAAGAGAATGTGTGAAGCCAAAGAAGACTGAAAACGGGAATCCATTCTCGTCCTTCACTCGTCAAGACAAGCAAGCTAGTAGTTCTACATCATCAGGCAAGGATCCAAAAGCTTTGACCGCCCATGATGATGAAGGACAGGACTGAAGCTTTAGGTTTGTATCTCCGGGAGAGTCCAATATTGCGAGCGTGGATGACTTAGATGATGATTCCGCAAGTGAAAGAGATATAGAAGTTGAGATAGCGATGTCACATAGTGAAGAAACTGCAACAGAGGTCAGCTACAAGCCTGAAGAAGGGATGTCTACAACAAAGAAAGAATCACCAGAACTAGAGACATCTGATGCTGCACTGATGACTACTTCATTAGAACCTCCTCAGGAAAGTTCTACTCACCAACTTTTCAAAAATCATGCTTTTTCTGACTGTGATAAATTTAGAGAAAGCATAGATCAGAAATTTGCTAGGTTGTTAGATCATAATGATAGCATAGTAAAGGATTTGAAACTGTGCACTGAGGCAAATAGAGTTTTAAAAAAATGAGCATAGTTACAAAGAAAAGGTAGACCTGTTGAATAAACAGCTTAGGGAAACTGAAGTAGTAGCATTTAACCTAGCTAATGACATTAGGTACTATCTTAACTCCCTAGAAGACACTAAGAAACAAAAAGCAGTCTTAGAAGTAGAAGTTAACTCTTTAAAGAAAAAACTCCACAGTTGGACAAGTTCATCTCATATTGTCCAACACATAGTAAGAGAGCATAACAATGGGGAGGGCTTGGGCTATAAAGTGGTTCTACCACCCCCTGAGACCTTGATGAACACTAAGTGTAGACCAATAAGTAACAATCCCATCAAGGATCATGTGGTGTCTACTCCTCTTGTAAGTGATCCAAATTCCTTAGGTTCTTCAATTGAATTTGGAACAAAACAAAAGGAGGCCACTTCAAAGGCAAAGGGTAAAATGCCTTGTGTTAATCTGGAAAAAGAATTTGAAAAGGCTAATATAAAGTCAGGGTTAAACAAAGTCAAATCTGAACCTAAAAAGACTGTTAATGTTAACCTTACACAAGTCCCACATCAAAGTCCAGTTAACCAAAATGGAAAAGTTGTTAAGAATGTCAAAACAGTTTAGTTTGCTAAACAACATCATACATCAAAAGAAGTAGAGTCAAAACCCAAACAAAATGATGTCACTAGGATGTCACACACATCTCCACAACGAAAGTTTAATCATAAAGTTGATAGTAGGTCATGCTACAACTGTGGAGAGTGTGGACACATTGCTTTCTTTTGTCCTTACTTTCAGACACCTAGGAAGAAAATTGAACTTCAGAACTCAAAACCTAGGTCTTCTAAGAGGAGTTCTTTAACTCCACCTAGAAGAACTAGTGAACCCAAAGTTCAACCCATTAGCCAGTTGTCTGTTTATCACAAACAGGCCTTACACAAATCTGGCTTATGGAAAGAAAAGTCATCCTCTGTGTCTGATAATGATGACAAGAAGGCACCTGAGCTACCCTTACCCTCTAAGGGTCAATGGGTTGAATTCATGATGTGTTATGCCTCTAGGAAACCCAAGCCAGTAAAGGCTTGGGTTCCTAACCTTAACTAATGCTTTAAATTGTATGTGCAGGGTGTTCGCTACAATGCTAAAAACAACACGTGGATTGTAGATAGCGGAGCATCCAGGCACATGACAGGAAACAGGGCTCTTTTATCAAACATCACACAAATAAAAGGCGGGCATGTTTCGTTTGCTGGTAACAAAGGAGGTTATATCACAGCTCAGGGAGAGGATGGAAATCAGAAAGTTAAATTTGACAAAGTGAACTACGTTCAACAACTTCAAAACAACTTACTCTCTGTTTCCCAAATATGTGACAAAGGGTTTAAAGTCATATTTGACAACAAGAAGTGTTACGTCCTAAAGAAAGACTATGTGATTCCGGAGGACCAAGTTCTGATGACAACTTCAAGATATAAAGACCTTTATGTTTTGGATCTCTCAACGGCTTCAACAACGGATCATGAAGTTTAGTGTTTCCTATCAAAAGCTACTGAGAAGGACTCCATTTCCTGGCACAGGAGAATGGGACACCTAAATCAACGGAAGGTGAATCACTTGATTCAGAAGGATCTAGTGAGAGGTGTTAACATCAAAAATTTCCAACTTCCTGATTTCTGTGTAGCATGCAAGAAAGGCAAACAGACGAAGAAGACTCATAAGGAAAAGAAAGTTCATTCTATCGAGCTTCCTCTTGAACTTCTTCACATGGATATGTTTGGTCCAGTCAGTACAAAGAGCATTGCAGGTGATCTGTACTGTTATGTGGTTACTGATGACTACTCAAGATTCTCTTGGGTAATGTTTTTGAAGTCCAAGTCAGAAATATTTGAGTCATTCAAAGAATTAGTAACCACACTGGAATCTCTCTACCGCTCAGACAACGGGACTGAATTTAAGAATCAGTGGATGGAGGCTAACTGCAAGGAAAAGGGAATTGTGCACCAGTTCACCTCTTCCTACACGCCTCAGATGAATGGTGTTGCTGAGAGAAAGAATAGAAGCTTGATAGAGACAGCACAGACAATGCTAGCAGACTCGAAACTGCCTATCCAATTCTGGAATGAGCCAGTACCTACTGTATGTTATACATTAAATCGAGTCCTGGTAGTCAAGCGCCATGGCAAGACATGTTACGAATTACTACAATGACGTAAACCTAATCTGGAGTATCTCGAACCATTTGGCGTGCCGTGCACACTTCTGAAGAAAACTCAAGAAGGAAAATTTAGCGAGAAGACTGATGAAGGGATCTTCTTAGGATACAACATACCGAACAAGAGAGTTTACAACAACTCAACGAGTTTAGTAGAAGTGTTGTGTAATGTTGATGTTCAGAGATATACCACACCCCCTACTAGAAAAGGACCCGCTTACTTTTTCGACTATGATGGATTCTTCAAGTCCTTCAACATCCCTATCTCCCCTTCTGATGACGAGTTAGCTACACGAATGATGTATATATCTTGAATACACCATATCATGATCCAACATCATCAAGCTCACAGGGAGAATCATCTCATCACTCAGGGGGAGCACTAGAAGACAGTGACTCCTCCTCAGAAGATGAATCTAGAGAGGATGACTAGAACAATCAGGAGACACAGGTACCAATCCCTATAAGTCCACAAACATCTAACAGTGATGCTTCTTCGACTTGGATCCTCAAACTTCTTTTACCTCAGATGCAGAACCAAATGTTCATAATCTTGGCTCTGAGGTAGTTGTTCCTACCACTCCAAGATCACGTCTAAATGTCTATCATCCCCTAGAAAATGTCATTGGGGATGTCGGATCAGGAGTGCAGACCAGAAATCAGTTGTACTCAACTGATTATGCCTCGATAATGGAAAAAGGATACATTCACGATGGTGCTTATCGGTGTTTTGTCTCGTAGTTTGAGCCAAAATACGCCAGTGAAGCACTGAATGATGAGGCATGGGTGAGTGCTATGCACGAGGAACTTCTTCAATTCAAGAAGTTAGGTGTATGGACACCGGTAGATAGACCTAAAGGTGCTAAGGTCATTGGCACCAAATGGGTCTTGAAATGCAAGAAGGATGATCAAGGTGTCATTATCAGGAACAAAGCTCGACTGGTAGTTCAAGGATTTCGACAATTCGAGGGGATTGATTATAATGAAGTGTTTGCACCCGTGGCCAGGATGGAAGCCATCCGTATCTTCCTTGCCTATGCATCGTATATGAAGATCAAAGTCTATCAATTAGATGTGAAGAGTGCATTCTTTCATGTGAAAGTTGAGAGATAGTTTATGTGAGTCAACCCGAGGGATTTGAAGATCTTTATCATCAAGACAGAGTTTACAAACTTGACAAGGCCTTATATGGGCTTTATCAAGCTCCAAGAGCCTGGTATGAGAAACTCTCGACTCATCTTGTGAAACACGGCTTTCGCAGGGGAGTCATTGACTGCACACTGTTTATCAAAGAAAAGGATGGAGATTTACTGCTAGTACAGATATATGTCGATGACATAATCTTCGGTTCAAAGAACGAAGAGTTATGCAAAGAATTTGAAGCAGTAATGAAGGCAGAGTTCGAGATGAGTGCCATGGGGGAAATGAAATTCTTTCTCGGGTTACAGGTGGATCAGACACCCGAAGGGATTTTTCTACATCAGACCAAGTATGTGGGAGACATTCTCAGTCGGTTTGACATGAAGATGCCTCTGCAGCTGGGACTCCACTTGCTACAAACCATGATATAGCACCTGATGAAAATGGAGATCTGGTAGATGCAACAATGTACCGAGGAATGATTGGATCTCTCATGTAGCTTACTTCCTCTAGACCTGATATCATGTATGCTACATGTCTATGTTCTAGATATCTAGCTAAACCAAAGGTTAACCATCTGATTGGGGTCAAGAGGATATTTCGTTATCTGAAGGGCACACCCACACTTGGGTTGTGGTATCCTCATGATGATGACTTTGAGCTCACGGCGTATAGTGACTCGGATTACGGGGGCTGCAAGATGAATTACAAGTCTACATCAGCAGGGTGTCAATTCTTTGGGAGGAGATTAGTGACGTGGCAATGTAAGAAGGAGACCTCGGTTGCGCTGTCAACTTGTGAAGCCGAATACGTTGCCGCTGCAAGTTGCAGTTCTCAAATCATTTGGATTCAACAGCAAATGCGGGACTACAGTTTACATTTCTCTTCTACTCCTATTTATGTTGATAACTCAGCTGCAATTGCAGTCACTAAAAATCCAGTACAACATCCTAAGACCCAACACATCGGTACAAAATATCATTTTATACAGGACTGTTTTGAAAAGAATTTAATCGATGTGGTAAAAATAAATACGGATTTTCAACGCGCTGACCTCTATACAAAAGCTTTTGACAAACCACGTTGTCTATATCTTTTAGAGGTCAACGGCGTTAAAAAGAAAAGTGTTGTTATTCCTGATGATGATCATGTGTAGTCCGATACAATTTAGTCTATTTTTCGGTTTTATTTTATTTAGTTATTCTATTTTGTTTTAAATTAAATTCAGATTATTTAGCTGTCTATTAAAATCCTAAAATATGTAAATCGGTTATGATTTTAGAATTTTAGGGGGAGAATAGGACAGCCAGTAACATTATTAAAAAGAGAGAGAGAGAAGGAGAGGCTAGCTGACAGAAGGTAGATCGTATCTGTGATACCGATTCAAATACTTTGGAATATGATAGTACATAGGTACAAACTATTTGGGACTTTAAAATTCAAAATTGAAAAGGATGCGAAATTCAAGTATAAGTCTGTGTAGTCTGAGCAATATAACAGGAAATATGATAGATAAGCTAGCTACTACTAAGGTAACACAAAGAAAGTAGTATACCTAGAGGTTGCTAGACCACAGATGATATGTTGGTAGATTCAACACAATAGATGACTAGACCTTTTTGGTGATCTCAAGATTAAACTAAAATGTTTGACTAGCTGTGGGCAACACCTTATCCCTGGTTAACACAATCAACAAGAACTATTCAGGCGCATCAGCCAACACTTAAGCATTTTCACTTTAGGCGCATGAACTATTCAGGCGCATGGGCACTATTTGTGCGTATGGACACTTAGGCGCATTAGCCACTTGGGCACATGGACACTATTAGGGCGCATGGCCCTACACTTAGTCGTCCGAGTAACATTTCTAGGCGCATGGGCCAATGTTCAGGCGCATGGGCTGTACTTAATCATTTCTAATGTAATCTTAGGCGCATAGGCTACTATTAAGGTGCATGGATTACACTTAATTCTTTCTAAAGCATTTTCAGGCGCATGAGCCTTGTCTAGGAGCATGGACCTTCTGTTCAACATGTTTCCAGTATGTTTTCAACCCAATCATCAAATCCATGTGTTCTAAGCTTAATGTGGCTATTCTAAACATGAATAACCTATAAGCATTCAAGAATCACATTCATTCATGCACAATACATATGGGTATACATACTCAAACATTTGAAAGTCATTTAAATACATTTTCAGCCCCAAAGATGTTTGAAAACAAGTAAAAACCGGGGTCTAGAACTCACCTGGTGTAACTTGGGTGTTCTTCCTTTTCTTTACTCGCTTGCTATGAGTTCAAAACACCTAGAAACAACATCCAAAAACACACACACACGAGCACAAACACAACCCATAAGCACATAAGCATGTAACCGGATAAAGCCCGTCATAAACACACAAAAACCACGAATTCTTACCTTGAATTCATTCACTTCCTCTTCTTCTTCCACAAGCCGAGAGTTTCTGCTCTCCTCTTGTTTTTCTCTCTCTAAAGCCAAAGAAGATGTTTATGTGAAGTCAGGGTGAGCGGCCATGCCCACCTTTACACCAACTTTTCAAAGATTTTTGTCCTTTTTACACTTTTAGTCACTCCACTTGGACTGAATAGCATTTCTTTCTTTTATTCATTATTTCTTGTCTTTTAAAAATAACCGAGTCTTACAAGTCCACCCCCTTATATAGGTTTCATCCCCGAAACCTGTTATTCCTCAAACAGATAAGGATAATGCTGCCTCATCTCTTCCTAAGTCTCCCATGTAGACTCGGATCCCTTCCTGTTCTTCCACTGTACACGCACAAGAGGAACCGCTTTATTTCTCAGCCTCTTTTCTTTACGATCGATGATCGCCACTGGTTGCTCCATATAATTGAGCCTTTCATCAACTTCAATGTCCTCCAGTGGGACAATCATGTCTTCGTCAGCTATACACTTTCTCAATGAGATACATGGAATGTCGGGTGAATTCCACCTAGCTCATCTAGCAACTCCAATCTATAGGCCACCTCTCCTACTCGAGCAATAATTCGGAAGGGTCCTATATATCTTGGGCTCAACTTGCCCCGCTTCTTGAATCTGATAATACCCTTCCAAGGTGAGACCTTCAACATAACCCGGTCACCCACCTAGAACTCAATTGGTCTACGTCGTTTATCGGCATATGACTTATGTCTATCTTTGGCTGCCTTCATGAAGGCTTTAATCTTTTCAAGCTTCTCAGTCGTAGCCTCAATTCCTTGACGCTTCCCAACTCTTTCTAACCAATGTCACCCCAACAAACGGGTGTACTGTATCTCCTACCGTATAGCATCTCATATGGTGGCATACCAATGCTGGCATGATAGCTGTTGTTGTATGAGAATTCGGCTAACAGTAAGTGGTCGTCCCAACTTCCACAAAAATCGATTACACATGCCCGAAGCATGTCCTCCAACGTCTGAATGGTCCTTTCTGACTGACCATCAGTTTGGGGATGGTAAGCCGTGCTAATATGTAACCTCGTCCCCATGGCGTCGTGAAATTTCTTCCAGAATTTAGACATAAACCGGGTGTCACGATCAGACACAATGGACACCGGTACACCATGATGAGTTACAATCTCCTTGATGAACAGGTCAGCCAACCTCTCGGATGAATATGTTTCGCGGATCGGTAGGAAGTGAGCACTCTTCATCAAGCGGTCAACAATTACCCATATGGCATCGTACCTCTTCGAAGTACGTGGTAGCTTTGTAATGAAATCCATGGTGATGTGCTCCCACTTCCATTTCGGTATATCCAAAGGTTGGATCTTCCCATACGGCTTCTGGTGTTCCGCCTTCACCTATAGGCAAGTAAGGCACTTACTCACATACTCCGCCACGTCACGTTTCATACCCGACCACCAATAATCTTTCTTCATGTCTTGATACATCTTTGTGGCACCAGGATGAATGGAGTATCGAGTCTTGTGAGCTTCATCCATAATCCTCACATGTAGATTCCCGAAACAAGGAATCCACACCCGTCCAAATCGAGTTTTAACACCAAGCGTGTTCTCACCCAATTCTCCAACCAGACCTCTTATTCTTTCAGAGTTTAGATGATCTTCTTTTAATGCCTCATCCTGAAACTCCTTCACTTGCTTCATTACATCAGAGGTCATGATCAGTTGGTATCCTTTCACCTGAATCGGCTCGGGCCTCTCCTTCCGGCTAAGAGCATCGGCCACCACGTTGGCTTTGCCCGGATGGTAATGGATTTCGCAATCATAATCCTTTATAAGCTCCAACCATAGCCTCCGCCTCATGTTCAGATCTTTTTGCTCGAAGAAGTACTTCAAGCTCTTGTGGTCCGTGAAAATGGTGCACTTCGTTCCGTACAGATAGTGCCTCCAAATCTTTAGTGCAAAGACCACGATTGCTAGCTCCAGGTCATGAGTAGGGTATTTAACCTCATGAACTTTCAACTGTCGGAATGCATAGGCTATAACCTTCCCTTTTTGCATTAATACACACCCCAACCTCGAGTAAGAAGCATAAGAATATACCACCAATCCTCACTTCCTTCGGGTAATGACAAGACAGGAGCTTGAGTCAACCTTACCTTTAACTCTTCGAACGCCTGTTCTTGGGCTTGACCCCATATAAACTTTACATCCTTTCGGTCAACTTGGTCAGTGGAGAAACGATCTTGGAGAAGTTTTCAATGAACCTTCGATAATAACCCGCCAACCCCAAGAAACTACGAATCTCGGATGGCGTAACCAGAATGAACTTTGTGTAAACAGAACGCGCATTTGGAGAATTTGGCATACAACTTCTCCCTTCTTAAGGTCTCTAACACCTCCTAAATATGATCGGCATGCTCCTCCTTTCTCCTTGAATAAGTCAGGATATCATCAATAAACACAATCACTGATTTATCTAACAATGGCCGACACACTCGATTCATCAAGTCCATATAAGCAGCTGGCGCATTGGTCAGACCAAATGACATAACAAGGAATTCATAGTGACTGTAGCGCGTGCGAAAAGCTGTTTTAGGGATATCCTGCTCCTTCACCTTCAGCTGATGGTAACAAGATCGAAGATCTATTCTTGAAAACCAACTGGCACCTTGGAGCTGATCAAACAGATCATCTATCCTTGGTAGGGGGTATCGGTTCTTCACTGTTAAGTTGTTCAGCTCTCGGTAGTCAATACACATCCTCATACTACCGTTTTTCTTCTTCACAAACAGGACCGGAGCACCCCAGGGAGACATACTCGGTCTAATGAACCCCTTATCGAGCAGCTCTTGCAACTGTTCCATGAGTTCTTTCATTTCTGTGGGAGCTAATCGATACGGTGCTTTGGCAACGGGTTGAGCACCGGGTATGAAGTCAATTTGGAACTCAATCTCGCGATCCGGTGGCATGCCCGATAAGTCTTCCGGGAATACGTCCGGAAAGTCACACACAACTGGTACATCGGATAGTTGCGGTGTTGGCGCGTCTACATCCTTTACGTAGGCCAAGTAGGCACTACATCCACGCCTCACACACTTTCCTGCCACCGCCATCGAAATCACTTTCAGAATCATCGTGACGCGATATCCATAAATCGTAACCAAACTCCCATCGGACGCAACTAATCGAATCATCTTCTTGCGACATATGATGTTTGCTTCATAGGTTGCTAACCAGTCCATCCCTAGTACTACATCAAATCCACCCAGGGGTATCATGTGTAACCTAGCAGCAAACCTATGACCTTCTAGTTCTATGGCATAGTTCTCTATCACATCAGTAATTCTAGTGGACTTACCAATAGTAGTTTCTAGATCAAATGGTGCACTGACCTTTCTACTGATAACAGGTAACTTAGCACAGAAAGTAGTAGAAATAAAACTCCTACTAGCACCAGAATCAAACAATATAGAGGCACAAGTTTGTTTTACCAGAAACATACCTAACACTACATCGGGATCTGCTCTGGCTTTCTCCCGGGTCATGGTATAAGCTCTAGCACCTACCCTCTGGCCTCCTTCCTCCGGCTTCTTCTTCTCTGCCCCAGAGCTCTTCGCCCTCGGCTTCTTGCAGTCTCTAGCGATGTGTCCAGGCTGACCACACCTGAAGCATACGTTCATTCCCATTCTGCACTCACCAGTATGCTCCCTTACACATTTGTCACACCTCCTCAGCCCTGATCCAGATGTGAGCACACGTCAATCACCCACCTTTGCCACCTTCTTGTTGGGAGCAGTTCTACCACGTCCAAACCATTTCCCATTCCAGTTCTGACTACCACCATCCTTCTTATCCACCTCAGCCACCACCACCTCACGCTCATCGTATAATCTGCCAGCCAAGTCAACCGCCGACCTGAAAGTGCTCAGCGGGCAGCAATCATATGCCTACGGATATCCTCCGGCAGCCCCTGGATGTATCTTTTAATCTTTCGTGATAATGGTGTCACTTGATCGGGCACCAACCGCGCCATTTCATTGAATTTAGTGGTGTACTGCTGGTGTGTCATCGTTCCCGCCTCTAGCTGCAGGAAGTCTCTTTCTACCTTGTCCATCTCTCTGTGAGGACAAAATTCCTCGATCACTAGCTTCTTCAGTTCAGGCCATCTCATTCTTCCAATGGCCCTTCTACCCTCGGCTTGGACAATGTTGTCCCACTAGCACAAAGCCGAGTCCACAAAGGAGTGGGTAGCGAATTTCACCTTCTGATCCTCATGGCACTCACTGATATCGAGGACAACCTCCATCTCCCTTACCCACCGGTGAGCAGCTGCCGCAGTACCGTTCCCATCGAAAGTTGGGGGCTTGCATCTCATAAACACCCCATACTTGCAACCTCGGGTCACCTCCGGCGCAGGCTCTTCTTCCTCGTCCTCATCATCGGACGGAACCATCTCAGTCTCGGGTTGTCTTCTTTCGCCCGTAGGTCCACTCCTTTCCTTCTTTCTCCCTTTCTAACTGCCTTGATCACTTCGGTCACGACAGACGGTAGAATCGTCTGCATGACCTGGTGAACCTCTTCCACCACAGCCTCCTTTACTGAGGCTCTCAGATTGGCGCTCTCGTCGCCACCCTCCAGATGAGGGGTCTCTGGTTCTTCATGAACCACTTTCTCTACTCTGGGTCTCCCTCTCTTGGGTCGTGGAGCAGCACCGTGACCTCCACCATGAGAGGCTTTTGAAGATCTACCGCCAGCCATCCTCTATAAGCACACTATAAGATTCAAACACTAACACGGTCATTCAAGGTAATACTCAGTTTATGTCAAGTATAGTAAGTCCCTAATTACAGTGGCCAGTTTTGATTAGCCACTTACTTTACTCTTCATACCCAAAGCATCTCCTATCCCGACTTAATTAATATCTAAATCTACTAAGAGCACATAATCAAATAGCATGCACACATATTATCCGTTAACATTAAGAAAAGACATACCTAATGGCACGTAGCTACTAGGGCTGACAACCCTCCATTTGTCCCATTTTCAGTTTAAGTTTACGTTTTAAAAGTTTATTTAACCCAATTCTCTTAAACTTTGGCTCTGATACCAACTTGTAAGGCCCCGTTCCCGGAAACCTCACAGTTGGTCAATCACAGCAGTTAAAACATTAAACGTTATAATTATACAAACTTAAGCAGCGGAAATAATTTATCAAAACTCATTAATTTCATTTAAACCATTGTGGTTGAACAATACAACATTGTTTAACGGGTTACAAAAGAATCGTTTTACAGTATTACAAAACAACAGCAACATAAAATACGAATGGATGTCAGTCTTTCCCTGCCGAGTAGCTTCACTCTCGTGCCATCCTCAGCAATAATTACCTGCCAACTAAAATGTATAAAAGTCCACGTTGCTGAGTGAGCTCTAGTTTTAAAAGTAATAAAAATACTTTCTATATGTCGTATAAGAAAATACTATTTTATGTAAAATACAACTCTGTACTGTAGATGCAAGCACGCATCACTATATGAACAAATATTGTTCGTTCTCTTTACTGTATGCCTTGTCTGTTCTATAAACTTTTTATCTATATGTTTCACTTTCTGTATGGACCAGTGAGCAATACCCCAACTATATGCGCAATGGAAAACAGGTGATGGGCCATCTATATCCCTCGAAAGGGTCTACTATATCCCTCGAAAGGGTCAACTATATCCCACGAAAGGGTCAACTGTATCCCTCGAAGGGTTCTGTGTACTATGTACAAGGCCAACCCAATCACCCAGGACACGCTGCAAAGGTCCTGCCAATCTCAATTGATTGACCCTATGTGCATAATAGGGTAGCTAACCCGCAACACAGTTGAGCTAACGACAACATGGTCGTGTACCTCCTGTAAGCTTGCAAGACTTGTTAACACTTTCATTAATATTCCTCTTCCTTTCTTTATTGCTTTTTCACTTTATTATTATGATATACTTTATGTTACGATAATAACATACCACGTAAAGTCACATACTATAAGTAATAATAATAATAGCAATAACAATAATAAGGAACAATCATAAGTAATCATATCATGCATGAAACATCATCATTAATAAGCCCCTAGTCAACCTCGGTCATAACCTTAAAGCACAGACTCCTAGAAAATTCTGTAAAATTTTCTAAGTGCATAGGCGAATGGGAACTATTTGGGCGCATGAGCTCTGTTCGAGCGTTTCATCACTATGTAGGCGCATCAGCCAACACTTAAGCATTTTCACTTTAGGCGCATGAACTATTCAGGCACATGAACTATTCAGGCGCATGGGCACTATTTGTGTGTATGGACACTTAGGCGTATGAGCCACTTGGGCGCATGGGTACTATTGGGGCGCATGGCCCTACACTTAGTCGTCCGGGTAACATTTCTAGGCTCATGGGCCACTGTTCAAGCGCATGGGCTGTACTTAATCATTTCTAAGGTAATCTTAGGTGCATGGGCTACTGTTCAAGCGCATGGATTATACTTAATTCTTTCTAAGGCATTTTCAGGCGCATGAGCCTTGTCTAGGCGCATGGACCTTCTGTTCAACATGTTTCCGGTATGTTTTTAACCCAATCATCAAATCCATCTGTTCTAAGCTTAATGTGGCTATTCTAAACCTCAATAACCTATAAGCATTCAAGAATCACATTCATTCATGCACAATACATACGGGTAAACATACTTAAACATTTGAAAGTCATTTAAACACATTTTCAGCCCCAGAGATGTTTGAAAACAAGTAAAAACCAGGGTCTAGAACTCACCTGGTGCAACTTGGGTGTTCTTCCTTTTTTTACTCGTTTGCTATGAGTTCAAAACACCTAGAAACAACATCCAAAAACACACACACACGAGCACAAACACAACCCATAAGCACATAAGCATGTAATCGGGAAAAAGCCCATCATAAACACACAAAAACCACGAATTCTTACCTTGAATTCGTTCACTTTCTTTTCTTTTTCCACAAGCTGAGAGTTTCTACTCTCCTCTTGTTTTTCTCTCTCTAAAGCCGAAGAAGATGTTGATGTGAAGTGAGGGTGGGCGGCCATGCCCACCTTTACACAAACTTTTCAAAGATTTTTGTCCTTTTTACACTTTTAGTCCCTCCACTTGGACTTAATTGCCTTTCTTTCTTTTATTCATTATTTCTTGTCTTTAAAAAATACCGGGTGTCTCTATGGATACTCTAACAGTGACTATGGTGGCTGAAACATTGACAAGAAATCAACATCAGGAGGATGTCAATTTCTTGGTGGAAGGATCATCTCATGGCAATGTAAGAAACAATCTTGTGTCTCCACATCAACTGCTGAAGCTGAATACATTATTGCTACTAGTTGTTGTGCTCAGCTGTTATGGATTTAGAATCAGATGTTAGACTATGGATTCAACTTATGAGTGTTCCTATCCATATTGACAACAACAGTGCTATCTCCGTTACTGAAAATCCGGTGAAGCACTCCAAGACAAAGCAAATTGATATTAGGTACCATTTCATTAGAGATATTCATGAGAAAAATCTGATTAAACTAATCAAAGTTGATTCAAATGAACAATATGCTGATTTGTTCACCAAAGCCTTTGATGAATAGAGATTTAAGTATCTTATTACTGTTATTAGGATGATAAACATTGATTAGCTTAACTCTTTTGAAAAATTTTTAATATGTAATGTCTTATGTCAATACAATCTAAGCCCTGTTACAAAAGATCTCTCTGAAAGTTTCTAAGTATAAATTTCTTCCGAAGAGAAATTAACCCTCGGAAGATATTCTACATATCTTCCAAAGCAAGATCTCTCAAAGGATAAATTTTCTTCTCGGATGAGTTTTCAGTCTTGGAAGAAGCGATTGATTTCATACAGATCTACTTCCGAAGCTTACAAAACTCTCCACTCAGAATGCAATCTTTACTCTCGGAAGTAACTTTTACCTTCGGAAATAGAAATTGCCTTCAGAAGACAAATTACCTTCGGAAATGTTTTATGTTCGGAAGAGAGATTTTACTGTGTAACGGAAACCTTTTGGGCCCCACACTGTAAAAAGTAAAGATTTTGTTAATGATTTCAGATTATTTAACTGAATTAAACTTTACCGCCCTATCACTTCATCCACTAAACCATCATATCATCTTATCCTAACCACATTACCACCATTTCACCCTCTTTTAAATAATCCCGACTATTCACTCTCATCTTCTTACCACAAATTTTTATAGTCTTAAAATTTTCCTTTCTCAAAAATTCACCCTAGCTCAATCTGCTCTACCTTCACATTCTCTCAATGGCCCTAAATCCTCAACACAACCAAGTCGCACTTCTTGACTCTTCAAGAGATACGGACTTCTCTGAAATCATCTCTTTCCTCACCCAATCATCCTACTACACCGCCTTGACTGTTAATCCCACAGTTTACCTCAATCACATGAGTAAATTTTGGGGTAATGGTCAAGTTGAAACCCTAAATGGGGTTCGTGTAATACGATCCCATATTTGTGGCCAAGAGTTGGTCATGACTGAACAACTCATCAGGGAGCATTTGGAGCTTCATGATGAAGGTGACCCTACTGAGTTCCCCAAAGCAGGTTTAGACAGCACCTACATCCTCATGGGATATGGTGGAGACATGAGCAGGTCGACTGTCAACAAATTCAACTTCTCCTATAACTGGAAGTTCCTCATGCACATTGTCCTTCACTGTCTGTCAAACAAATCTGGGGGATGGGACCAAATCCCATATGAACTAGGTGCTTAGTTCATGGATTGGTGAGAGGCCTACACTTCAACTACTCAAGATTTGTGCTGACAACTCTCATTGGAAATCTACACAAGGAAACATTCTTTATGTATCCCAGATTTCTTCAACACATCATCAATTGTGAACTAGACCTGAGTCAGCTTGTCTATGCAGCCACTCTGCCTGTCTCTCACATGAGGCCAACCATATTCAAGACACTGAAGAAAGTATCCACCAACTTCACTAGAAGGTACACTTCTTTACCTCCTAGTATGACTGAGCAAATAGCTCCTGGTGACATCCCTGTTCACCCCAAAGGTGATGAACCCACACCAGCAACTGCAACCACAATGCCAACACTACCTTCTCCTACAATCACCATCACATACAAAAGATGCCCCAATAAACCCTTGTTCAATATACTTTGATTGAACAAGATCCTCATGTTCAACCTAAAAAGGCTAGAGTGGAACATTGGGCTCCCACTCAGTCTGAGGTCTCACCTTTCTTCACCATTAAGCTCAATATGGGTCTTGAGTCTCCTCAATCTCAAACCCATGAGCCTAATACCCAATCTAAAAGCCCTTAGGGTGAGTATTTACACTCCTCTGAGCAGCTAATAAGGGACAACCCCATCAGAGGCTCAATGCCTATAGACATTAACCAAGGTCCCGGGTCAGTAGGTTTAACTTCCTTATCTTTCACTGACCTTCTCTTCAAAACTAATAAAGAGATAACATCCCTCCATGGCAATGATGTTGGTCTACAACACCCTCTCCAAGATCGATAGAGCCTAGAGAGACATCTTATCTCTAGCCCCCATCAGAAAACTCTTACTGAGATGAGTCCCACTAATGTGGAGGAGACTCATGCAGATTCAGCTGCCACTACAAAAGGTGCCTCAATGGACCTTATGGACAAAGGTAACATTTCTGAGACTGAATTTGCAGTAACCATGCCTTTTGATGACTCTGAAAGGGACATCATTACGCAAGGGAAACCAGGGTGCCAAGAAACGACATCTGGTGGCGAGGCTGAACATACTAGGTATGTTACCTCATCTCCCTGTGATTCTTTAAAAGAAGATGAGGGAAGCATGCAACTCTTCATCCAAGACCTACTATCTAAAGTCTCAAACCTTGAATCCAAGGTTAGGACTTTAGAAGAAAGGTCTCCCACTCAGTAACTTGAGATTGACAATCTCAAGGCTCAACTAGCTGAGAAACAGATTGAGAGATCTGTTAGGCATGTACCTGTTTAAGTCTCCTTGACCTCTTCCTCGAGCTCATCTAGCTCTCAAAATGATGCTACCAGAAAGGGGGGGAGTGTTCAAAGACAAACATCTAAGGAACCACAAAGCCAAACTTTAACTTCCAAATTCACGACTCCTATTACAACTTTCTCTGAGCCATCTCAAGTCTTACTGCAAATTGACCAAAGGATGCTCAAAGATCTCTACAAATTCTTCTCTAAGTTTCAGCTAAGATCTTCTATTGATCAGCCAAGCCCTGATGCAAGTATTTCGGAGCTGAAGAAATTCAGAGGCCAAGTGCACCTTCTACCACTGTGGAAGAAGTTGGTCAACCTAAGGTCCACATGAAACCTGAGATTCAATTCGAAGGGGAAATAAGGACTGATGGTCCAGCAACTGAAACAGTTGGGACAGAATCTGCATCCCCTCAAACTTCCAAAGCTGAAGCTAAAGCCTCCGAAGAACAAGCCGAATTTTCCGAAGCTAAAATACAAGCTGCGGAAGGATTGTTCATAATGTCCGAGGAACTAATCATCACAGATGCAATCCTTGAACTAGCATCTGAGGTGAATAGTGAGGAATTTCTAGATCAACCTCCTGTTCAGACACCCTCTCTGCCTCTCCACAATCAGAATCCACTCTCAAAGAACCACCAAAGTCAAGTTCTTCAAAAGATAACAAAGGAAAACAGAAGATGACTGCGGAAGAGCTTCTAGAAGAGGAGAAGACTAAAAAGCTGAAAAGAAAAGGTCGACTTCCAACTGGGAAGCTGTTAGCTGCTAATTCAAAAGCAGTTGCAGCCAACCAGGAGGCACTCAACAACAAAAAGAGAGAGGATCTCATTCACCAGCTCATCAAGCTTGGAGCTGCCAATAAAGTAACACTCCTGCTACCATTAGAGGAGTTAGTGGAACTGGAAAAGGCAAACAGGCTGCAGCAGGAAGTAGCATGGTTGGCCTTAGAGGAAGAGAAAGAAAAGGAGCAGAGGGAAGCTGACATGCAACTCAGAAGGGAAAGGATAGCCTTCCTAACCTCCACAGGGTTCTCTCTTCAAGAACTGTCTCCATATAATGATGAAACGATCATGTGGCTCTTTAACAAAGAGCATGATCAATTGGAGAAAGAGAGAAAAAGGGCTGCAAGAGAGAAGTTGAAGAAGAAGAAGAAAAGGGAAGAAGAAGCAAGGGCCTCTACAACCAAGAAGATAGGTGATAAAGCCTGGATGAAAGACTATCTCCGGGCTCACGGCTTCTCTCGAAGGCAGGTGGGTCCCATGTCTGAGAGGACACTCCAACGAATAGTTAGTGAAATCAAGACTGATATTCGTTTGGGGAAAAGAAGAGAGATGTAAAGAACGGTATAGGGGATAACCTTCACACCAACCACTCAACCCCAACCTGAATCAATTCCCTCTCCATTCACCATCAAAACTGAGCCTTACACTCCTGAACCCACACCCTTACCTTCATCCACTTCCTCACCTCAACCACCAAAACTACCCATCCTTCAACCCAAAACTCTTACTAGAACCATCTCACCACATCCTACCCAACAACCATCCCCTCAGCCTTCCAAACATCTCTTTAGAAGAGTATAAGACGATCAAGACTAGGCTCACCAACTGCACAACTCTGAGTGACATCTCCTATGAGGAGACTTCATCAAACTAACCTATGTTGATGGATCTTCACGTTCCCTCACAAGAGATCAATTTCTTGATCTGCCCAGAGGAACAGTGGACCATGCTGCAAAACTTCTAGGCCTTAACTCATAGTCATTAAATGATGAAGAAAGAGACTAAGAAGGAAGCTAGTGACTTTGCTGGATACAAAGAAAGAGGACAAGATCCCTAGTCAGCCTTTTGTGCCTAGAAAGAAAATAATCCAGTGGAGGTTCGATGAAGCTACTCACAACTTTGTTCTGGAAAGAAAGGATGGTGAAGTCAACAGGCTGAATGCCACCTCTCTCCTACACTCTAGTAAGTTTGATATTGCAGAGTTAGCAGAGAAACCATTCTCTAACCCCTTCAACTCTGAAACTGCTGCTCATATCAGAAACCATCTTAGTAGTCTTTATCTGGCTGAGTTAACTGCAAAAGCCAAGACTAAAGAAGAGTTGAAGTTGAGAAGAAGGGAAGACAAGGATAGACCTCCCACCAAGGGCACAACCTTTCTACAGATGGTGGAGGGTCCTGAATTGGAACCTATAGTTTGATGGGAATATGATTATAGTTCCCATCAACTAACTCTTTTCAGAGGGCCACAACAAAGGGCGCACATCACTCAAGGTGACAGACTGGAGATCATGTCTACTAAAGATCTATACGAACTTCTCATCACCACATCAGGGAAGAACAAGGAAACTGATAAGTATTTACTCTCCTTGGTGCTGAAAGTTTTGCGGAGTAGAAACAAGTGAGGTTTTGGTAGCATCAGCCTAGGGGGAGTTTGTTGGATCAAGAAGAAGGCTGGTGCAATCAAAACCAAATCACTTAGACAAATTTTGGTGCTACTTACAAAGGCTTCCGAAGTCAAGTGTGAAACTTCCAAAGGAAGAAGAGTTCTTCTGAAGACAGAATGAAAGTTTTGCTTCCGAAGCCAAAACTCTACTTTCGAAGACAATGTGTTCACTTTCGAAGATCAAGTCTCAAAAGAAGAAATCAGAAGACTACTTCCAAAGTATGTAGAAAGAAGAAGTACTCAAGCCATAGAAGAAGTAGCCTCTTCTGAAGTATAAGTGGCTTCAAAAGTACTTGTTCTTCCGAACCCATTTAACATTCGAAAGACATTGCTATGAACAAGTGGACATAAGTATGGTCTCTGACACTCCGCTGCAAATCTCTGATACTTCATGGTGTTTTCTCAAAGAGCCATGTAGTTGACCATACTTTATTCTACTGTTCACCTATTTATGTTAGTACAAGTTACCAACTTTAGTTGTTGATAAAAGGTAAGTCAGGGACATGTCCTGACTACCATATCTCATATAAAGTCTTATCTTAGATACCTTAAACTATAGCTTTGTAGTATTTGCTTTAGTTAGAGCATTCCATCCGGTATCAAAGTATATCTAGCTGTAGGTAGTATTATATATAGTTTCTCATTAACGACATGCTTGTAAGAGTCTTGTAATATTTGAGTTGAGAAGCAATATATGCAAGTACCTTGAAAATTACTTCTTGTGTTTGATTATTACTTATTATATTGTTATCAACTCTTAGTGACTTTGCTTTCATCCAAGTATTCTTTAAGTGAGTTTGAGAGAAAAACCAAGTGATTAGTGACATAAACCGATCCTGCACTAAGCGAAACAAAACTCAAAACTAACAAAATATAATAGAAATAATCACTCATGAGTTAAGTGTTAACAAAATTATTTTAGATTAACCAAGTTCTAGAACTTTCCATAGTTCAAAGTGAGACAAGAAGGCATATTAAATAAGAGAGAATATAAGCACAAATCGACTTGCAGAGAACTATAAAGAACCCCCGAGTGAATGAGGTTGCTTGAAGTTGTCGATCTACTTCAAAATGCAACAGTTCCACGTTAAATATGGAGTTAAAGAACCATTTCTTGAAATCATCACCCGTAGCCACAAGAAGAACCATTTCTTGAAATCATCACCCGTAGCCACAAGAGACCTAGTCACCCCATCTATAAATACTTGAACATTGATTTTGTAAGCATGTACCAAATAATTGAATGAGTTATATCCTAACCGTTTGTTAAAGATCATTTACCAGTTCTACATTGATTATGACAACATCAATTAATCAAACCTTTTAAGCAAAGAGATGATTCCATTAACAACTGAAAATATAAATGAAACCAAAAAGATTTGCGACCGAAACCAAGGAAGGTAAAACTAAACTAAACAGCATCACAATAGCACTCTTGTGATGGATTCTTTGAGTCACCACAACTACCTTACTGCAAGCCTAACATACTTTTAGTTTCTAAATTGATAAACTGTATCAAATCCTAATTGCAAGATTGAAAGTAGAAAGAAGTGAAACAAAAATAAAACTGATTATAATGCTTCCTACTAAAACAGTTTAGTTAACCTTATGCAGCTTAAACTTTAAAAATAATAAACTACACAAATTATAAACATAGTAAGCATATATACGTGTGTGACCATGACAAAATCCATGGTCAACAGATGATCTATTTATAACCATGGCATCTTCCATATCGTAACAGCATCTATTTAGATCAAATAAGTCACCATACCACAATTTCATTTGTCCTGCTTTAACTATTAGTATATTCTAAAGGAATCAATAGGTAAATACTTGCGAAACTATATGTGGTTTTGAAGGGTTTGCGCAATTAGGTTGAGAGGTCTGATTATAATTTATAAATCAAGACTACAGAACCTGAAGGTGATAATGCATTTAATATGCACAATAATAAACTAAACAAAATTAATCAGATAGGTTTCAAAATCACTAAATCAGATTAGCATTATACTGGGATCAATAGGAATAAAACATTGAATTAGAATAGAACATACTGTTAGATAACGTCAATTGTTGAGAAGTGAAGTTATCAAAGTGAAGAAGCAAACTTGTAAATATTGTATTCCATTGTCTTGTTTGGTTATATTTATAAATAATTAATCATTAATTTGTGTTATTTGTTAGGTATGAAAAAATGAATCAGTGAAATGTAAAAATTGGTTATTATGGTGATGGCGAACAATGGTGGTAGTTAGTGGCGGTTTCCGGTGGGGTTTTCCGGAGGCGGTGGTGGCCTGAGGGTGGTTTCTGGCGGTGGTAGTGCCGTAGTTTCCGGCGGAAGTTCCCGGTGGTGGCCGTGGCCTTCGGTGGTTCCGGCGGCCAGCAGTGGTTTCGGGCGGCGGCGGTGACCTTTGGTGATTTCTAGCGGTGTCGGTGGTTGGCGGTGGTTTTAGGCGGCGATGGTTTCGGTTGGCGGTGGTGGCGGGCAGTGGTTTCTGGAGGCGGCGGTGGCCCGAGGGTGGTTTCCGGCGGATGCAGTGGCGGGCTCTGACGGTGGTGTTCCTAGGGCAGTGGTGACGGGTGGCGATGGTGACGGGTGGCGGTGGTGGTTGTTGTGGTGGGTTAATGAGTGGTGTAGTTACTAATGATAGAAGAAGAAATGGAAAAAAAGATGGAGTTGATGGAATAAATTTACAGGAATGAAATCAATTATTTAATGGTTCATTTTATTACCTTCACCAACTAAACATGTCTTTGTCAATTAACCTTCAATAGTTTATTTCATTCTCTCTTCTCATTCCTGCATACCAAACACTACCTTAGTGATTGTAGAAGCGAATTAACGATGGTTAATTAATCAATATCTTGACAACTCAATCAACGCTTCTAAAATCACAATAAAATTTTCTAATACAATGAATTTTTTATAAAAGAAAAATATTTTTTCTAAAAGCTAAATCTATAAAATCACAATTTGTTTCGTAGAACAAAGTTTAAGAAAATCATATTATTGTTCAATTAATTAAAGTAGTTATTTATACGTAAATCATATTTTATCTTCAAATATTATTTTATAATTTTTAATATTTAATTACTAACTATTTATTAATTTTATCTATTTAACCCGTGGAATGCAAGGATACTAACCTAGTTCTATATATTTCAACACATGTTGTACATCATTATATACACTAATACAGTTGTAACCGACTCTATAATTAGTATGAGATATAATGAATATAATGTTGGTAATAATGTCTGTAATTAATATATTTTATAACACTCCTCCTCAAACATATTACTACTAATTATACACTATTAACATTATCTTACTGGATAATATTTGATCGATTGTTAGGTTCGATATTAACTAATACTTTAAGATCATTATGCTATCTCGTTAAAATCTTACTGAGAAAACCTAATGGGACAAAACTTAATTAATCAAAAAGAATACATCATGTATAATACTCCCTCTCAATTAAACATCTATCTTTCGGTCTTTAAAGTTCAGACTTATATTATAGCAGCTTGCTTGACCTTCATGTAGTCTTCTTTTGTTTATGGGAAACATATTGTGTTCTCTTCATATAGTGAGGTAGGATTTCTTTAATTCTCATGAATTTGTCATGTCGCTAAGTTAAACTATGTGTGGGTCCACAAGATTACTGCTTGAAAATGATCATTAGTGAGACTCCATAACCTTATTGTAAAACAGCCACATGTTTTGAGTCGTGCAAAACTTAAGTTATTCTTTTATACGTTTGTGAAGCTACCTCGTTAAAATGTTACTAGGAAAACCCACCGGAACAAAACCACAATTAAAAAAAAAGTACATCATATATCATATATAATTAACTACATACTTCATGATGATGTTATATAGACACTTCAAAACTTATAAAAGAAACTAATTTTACTATATAACTTATATAGTCTTATTAAAAACCGTACAAAGAAAACCTAAGGGACAAAAAAACTTAGTGAATGAAAAAAGTAGTGCAATGTGTTGGATTAGAATTATATATAGCTATAACATGTGCTAATAAATGCAATATCATGTCTCGTGTGATATTTACGAGACACACTAGTGCACCAATCACATTTTAAGTATAGTATTTCTGGACAAAGTACTTATTTGTCCTTCTTATAGGGAGGACAAGGATCCTTTGTATAGTGATCGGACAACCACAGGTGTTTTATTAGATTAACACTATTTACATAAAATGTGTTAACATCTTCTGTGTAAATTTATATACTACCATGACACATGTACTCGAGATCAAGATATATTAAGTTATGCAAAGCACATTAGCTTATTCTATCAAACTTATAACACAAATTATTTATTGAGTCGATTGTACCACACGATCAACTTATATAAGTTCATATAAATATTAAGCATTCATATCTCGAGTTACTAATTTTAATGATTTGAGAAATCTTAACCCTTCAAAGGATTTACACGTGGATGTCACATTCAAGTATCCCATATAAGATTGTGATGTTAACTTCTATAGGTTTCATTTGAAGACTTTATTAGATTGTGAGGCTAATGATTATGATAGCACTATCATTCCGTTACGGTGAACTATATTTTCTCATAATCAAGACTAGGATTCAAGAGCCCTAGGATTACAATCTATACCTCATATCATACAATCTCTTTCATTACGTCTATTTTTATCTTAAAGATACCCATTTACAACCAAATGGTTTAACATATATGGGTGTTCGAACTAGAGGTTCGAAAAAAGTTTGCTTGTCAAGCGAATCAAATTAAGTCAGTAAGGTATCTTGCCATTTCAGCAAGTCATCTCTAGGTATATACACTTACGGAGTTATAGGTACGTAATCTTTCTCATCGATTATATCTATTATTATAGCATATGCATATATGTATTTTATTTTGGTTCCATGTAGTTTAGTTTTGTACATAATGTATTGAGATATCATATTATTTGTAACATCTGTTCCCTTATACCATCAAAATCCATTTTGCTCACGAGGAGCTTACGAATTCGTTTTTGGTTACCTATGTGAAAACATCCTAGGGAGATCACTCATCCTTATATTGCTTCCACCTAAACACGCTTATCAATGAAGTTCTCCTCCCAGCCACAACCAAATTGTCCAAAACACGTGTATGATATTAGAGGTAGACATTCCTTATGTATCCAACATTTAAATTATCCACGAAAAATATGGGATTTGCCTAAGGTATTACATTTTCCGATACATGAGTCTATTCTGAAGCTCCGTTGTCCTCTTCAAGGATTTTGTTAGTCTCTTCTAGGATTACATCAGTCTCTTCTAGAACATTTATCTTTTTTAGGTATTCTTACTTTCTTTTGACAATGTACTAGTCTTTCATGGGACATTTACCTTTTTCTGGTCATTTACTTCTTTCGGGGTGTTGTATACAACCACTTATGGGGTTAAACCAATTGTATTATTCTGCACTTATCATTTTCGTAGACACTTATTATTACAACCGATTTATTTTCCACATTTCCATTGTATAGTTATTTTATTTTGAGTTAGTGAATTTAGTGATAGTATATGTGACTTTGTCACCCTATTTGTGTTCATAAATGCATCTAGTAACTCCCTTGTTACTTTTACAAATATACGATATATTAGACTTTAAATTCATATCGATCTCTTCAATGATCTAAATATGATATTTATGATGCATTTCATGTTATTTCTTGTACTACCAAACTTTCTATATTTTTATCTCCCCTTAAGACTAAAAATAATATCATATTTCATTGACAACTAGCATGCTATGTTGCTATAATATTTCTCCACTCTATTTTGTAAAATAATATCATATTTCAGTTTCCTTTATGATTTTATTTTGGTACGTTATGGTAGCAATACATATAGATTGCATAGTCCAATGATTTTGTTGTGTGATACACATTTGATTCTCTTCTGAAGATTAGTTGTAGTGAGGAGTATTTAAGATCAACAATTGGATTTTATCGGTTAGTGCAACGACATATGGATTGACTTGCCCTCATTAAGGAGATGGCAATTCACATCTTATCAATAGTGGTTTTAAAAATTTATCTAGATAAACATATCTTAAGTCGACTTCATATGTCTCTTATTATACTTCACATTGTGGCCAACAATGGTCCTTATAATTGCTTGGTTAAACAGCAACACTTAAACCATGTCAAATAACAATGTTTCATATTGTTAGGCAAATGCTACATTTGGGTAGGTGGAGAAACTTACATGTGATTGTATATAGATGCATCTTTTAAGTCTTAAAATATTATAAAATGCTCAGATGAAGATTAATATGCCCACTGCATTCATTCTAAAATAGAAGGAAGTTCTTTGTATGAGTTTTATGAAGGTTCAATTGATTATTTTTATTTATTTGTATTGAGAGCACGCTTAATGTGATAAGTCTTATAGTAGCTTTTAAATTATTTGAGGGTGGTCCTTGAAATTTTTGGTTCATCATGACAACATGATATGAGCTTTAAATATTTTTTGAAACCAATATTAATTGTAATCATATTCTCTCTTTTTGAGGGATACATTTGAAATATATCTTTTTTATTTAAAAAAAAATCAATACTCTTAAAAAGAGCATGTTGTAAACACGTAACATTATGACCTGGAGTTGGTAACATGACGACACAATGAATATTTCTCTTGTAATTTTAACTAAAAGTTAATGCAATAAAGAGCGGAGTTATACTTGATTACCATCATAATTTTTTTTTACAATCGTGTGTGGTGAGAATTTATAACGAGGTTTTAGAAGGAGTCCCATCATCTTGTGGTCTATCCTATTTTTGAGGTCGTTCCCCACGTAAAGAAAATCCTCAATGGTGACGTTTTAACATTTTTTTAGGTCTTTAATGATGTTGAGTATGAGAGGCATCATGACTTTATTTGAAAAGTCTCATGGACTTTTACATCTAAGGTTAGAATGAAATAGTTATCCTTGTAGATGTTAGAGGATATGAATTAGAATTATACATTTCAAAAAAAATCTTATTTTTAACAGGGTAGGGTTATACTATAAAACATGTTTAATCTAAAAGTTTAAGAAAGATTTTGGGCTTGACACGTGTCCGACTATTGTTTTAAAGATAAGGGCATTTTGGTTATTGTGTCAAATTAATCAGCTTATTGTGTTATTATGTCATATATTTTCACTCATTTGTGTTTTACGTTTTTTAGATTATTTTTTGTATTTTTGTCATTATTTTTATAGATTATAAATTTATTATCTATCATTGTGTTTTATAATTAGAAGTATACATTAACATATTTCACCAATGTATTTTCTAAAATTCATAGTGTTGAAAATAACACAATGTGTTATGAAAAGAACACAATGTGTTATTTTTGTTATTATTTTTAATGGATTTTATAAACTTGTTATCTAACATTTTGTCTTATCATTAGAAGTAGACGTTAATGTTATTTCACCAATGTATTTTTCAAAACTTATAGTATTCAAGAATTCAGAATGATGATTAAAAGACATAATGAAACATTGTGTAATTTTGTCATTTTCATTAATGTAGTAATTAGTTGTTTATTTATTATTATGTTTTACATATTACTATATTAGAGATACATCACAACGATATTTCATCGTTATATTTTTAAAATTCTTCATTAGGAAAACACAATAGTATTCAGAAAAAACAAAAAAAATTATAAAAATACTTAATAAATTGTACTAAAGATACCATGATGAGATATGATAATAACGTAAATTTTTTAAATCTTTTTATATAACATGTACGTTTTTAAAAGATAAAAAAACACTGGTTTTATGGTGTAATTTATATAAAAAAATAATATCGTACATTAAAGCTATGAATATTTTAAAAAAAATGGAGGAACTTGTAAAAATCAAATTTCTAAATAAGTATCTAACAAATTTTTCTATAAAATTTAATCTCAACTATTGGTTAAATAGATGAATGGTCAAAATTACTTTTTAAAGTTTTTATTATTAATATATTTTGTATTCGAACCTTTTTATGTTTTAATAAGTAAAACTGTAAGTTATTAATTTGATATCTACGTCCTTTTCGCGTTGGAGTGTGTGTGCTTCAACATGTAAAGTTCTGGTATGTTTTCATTTAATCACCTATTTCATCATGTGACGATATTATTTTAATTTGGAATCAATTTATTGTTAATACTTTCTTGTATTCAAACTTAATTATCAACAGCATTATAAAATGTATTAACACCTTTTATAATATATATTAACACCTTTGGTCGGTGACACCCGTGATATTTGTGATCTTTTTAATTTTGCCACATTACTTTGGGTTTTTTTAATCATTTTTCTACTCTATTTCTTTGTATAATGTGTGCATTCGTACATATTGGAAGAGAAAGTAGAGAGAAGTGATGGCAGCAGATGAACGGTTGTCTCCGGCAACCTTTGTCGTAGACGGAGCAACGTTTGGTCTTTAGATCGTGACACTAGTGTCTCCCTGTCTCCATTTCTGCGATGATCTCCATACTTAGACAGAGAAGATTATCTACAGACAGGAAGTAGGGATAGGTGGAGGAATCACCGTTTCATGTGACGTTTGTCACTGATAAACAGTCGTCTGATCTAGCGCTCGTGACATCCGGTGCCTCCCTACCTCTATCTCTACAATTATCTTCATTCGTTGCTTTACGGGGGTGTTCTTTAGTATGTGTCAATGATGGTTAATGTCACACCCCAACCTTAACGACGAAAATATTGAGGTGTGAGGGTTCAAATTGTTCATAGCCACATAACACTACCATTAAATGTAAATATAAATCATCCATAAGTTTTAAAATGAA
Organism: Flaveria trinervia; assembly: GCA_025506515.1. NCBI lineage: Eukaryota > Viridiplantae > Streptophyta > Magnoliopsida > Asterales > Asteraceae > Flaveria > Flaveria trinervia. Next base: position 41,872,622 of record CM046444.1, read on the forward strand.
AAATACAACCAATAAGTCTCAACAAAATAAAACATAACATAAGTTCAAAATTCCAATAATTCAAAAGCATGTCTTTTATTTTCTAGGTCCAATCCTAGATGTAAGCACGCTTCAATATTATTTATCAACTTGCTCATTTCCTGAAACATGTTAGAAATAAAGTCAACTTTGAAAGTTGGTGAGTTTTCATGGGTTACACATACACACACACACACACACATATATATATACATATATATATAGACACACACATATATACATACATATATATATATATATATATAAGTTTAAAGGTAACATTTAAGTTATCGGTTACGAATGATGCAAGTTTATAGATAACATAGTGATACAATCAAACCTTGACAAAGATAACCATTACATGTTATAACGATTAGTTAAGTATGCTTGGTTTCCATGATGAACAAGTCATACGTCATCAAGAGCCAGTAATAGCCTTGGCTTTAACACCAAATAGGCTTGTCAGGCTCATAGATCTATGACGTCGCTAGCTAGAAATAGTTAATGATTGTGGAGAATATTTGAAGAGGCTGAAGCAACCAAAGTCTTTCCGCATGCATAGTGCACAAGTACCAAAGAAGAATGCTTCGAAAGTTTCACACAAGCAGCAGAAATATTCTAAGTGTGAAATCTTTCAAAGCTAAGACCAATATCTTCCGAAGCCAAAGATGAAGTCTTCTGAAGCTAAAATCTTGAAGACAGATTTCTTCCGAAGACTATTAACAACATGCTTTATCTGATGTACTTTTCCATAAAGCTGGACCCCTTTCCGCTGCAACTCTGTAAAGTCACCAATTTGCATGAGTTGGTGAAAAGGCCCATGCTTTTGGTAACTGTACATTGAGGTCTTGAGTTAGTAACTTTCTACATCATGTACTTTATCCTTTTTGTAATAGATAAGGATGTGAGCTTTGGCATGTCATAGTCACAAAGTCAAAAAGACAATCTGTCTTTTTGACTCTACAATTGATTTTGTTTTGTGTCTAGTCAATTGTATCCAGCTGGCTTTCATAGTATGGCCAGCTGTAGGATATAGTATAAGTATCTCATGTTCTTGTAACTTTATCTTTATGCTTTGTAACACTTGTAATAGAACATTAAGAAAGCAATATACAACAATCTTGAAAACCATCTCCTTGTGTATCTTGCTCTTGTGTTTTGTCTCTTAATTACTTGTGTTCTTAGTGTCTTTACTTGTGGTTAAGCCAGTTCATTGTATAATTAAGTTTAGTTACTTTCCTCTTTGTGTTTTTGTGTTGTATTTGACCACCCTTCAACGGTTCTGCATTTGGTATCAGAGCTTTCAGGCTCTTGATATAAGATCTCAACATATTAAGATCCCTCACTAACACAAATACTAAACTTTTCAAATGGCAGCCATTTCTAAAACTGATATAGAAACTGGAAACATGAACAAGTCCCCACTGCTCACTCTTGATGACTTTGACACTTGGTGCCTGAGAATGGAAGGTTTCATCAGGTCACTAGACTCAAGAATGTGGGAGTCTGTTGAGAATAGACCTTACATACCAAGCACCCCTTCTGCTACCAGTGGTGGTATGATCCCCAAGGCTGTGGCAAACTACTCTATTGAAGACAGGAAGAGAGTAGACATTGATGGAAAATCCATGACAGCCCTTCAGACCGCTCTTCCAAACTCTATATACAGAGGTTTCAAGAAGTGCAAAACAGCTAAGCAGCTATGGGATGCATTGAAACTGATGTACGAGGGTTCCTCTGAAGCCAAGGAGAACAAGAAGGATCTCCTGAAGCAGCAGTTTGAAAATTTCACCTTCAAAATAGTTGAAACCATAACTCAGCAATACTTCAGGTATGTTGAAATTGTGGATACCCTTGTGGATGGATGAGTTCCTTTTGAGAATAGAGACATTGTAAGGAAGTTCATGTCCTCACTTCCTAGGCAGTGGACACACTACTATGTGGTGATCAAGAGGACTAAGAATCTCAAAACTCTCACTCTGACAAAGTTATATGCGATTCTTAGTGGCTACCAGATAGAGATGAATATCCAAGGTTCATTTGGTTCAGCCCTTCATGTGGTTGAAAGGGATAGCATAGAACCCCAACATCATCGCATATGCAACCCTGAAAACTCACCAAAGGGTCCTTTCATCACTTTCCCAGAGACACCAAGGGAAAACTACACTCAAGGAAGCCCATTTCAAGAGATAAGTTCTTCTCAAGCTTTTGTGTCTTCTGCTGAAAGTTTTGGCAGCTTTCTTTTCACCCTTGAAGACCTGGACTATATCCATCCCGATGATCTGGAGTACATGGAGATAGTCCAGCAGATGGCTCTTCTCACTCATAGAGCCAAGAAATTCTACAAGAGGACTGGAAGGAAGTTTCCCAGCAGTGCGACCAATAGAAAGTTTGGCCTGGACAAAGGCATAGTCAAGTGTTACAACTGTAACTTGATGGGCCACTTTGGTAGGGAGTGTAAGGCACCTAGAACAAATAGTGGCCAAACACAGTCCAGACCCAATTACACTGACAAGGCTCCCTAGAATGAGAAGCCAAAGTAGCAGGCCGCTGTTATTGTTGAAGATGGAGGCTTTGACTGGAGCTTTCAAGTGGAAGATGCTTCTCCAAACCAAGCACTAACGGTAGATCATGATGAAGCCAATGTATTGGAATATCTCTGTACCCCTGAATGCATTGCTAAAATTAATAGATACAGGTCCTAGAACTTGGAAATGAGATCTGATCTTGAGTCCTTAAACATTTTAAAATTTGATTTTAAAAAGTCTGAAAATAATTATAAACTGAAGATAGAGGACTTAGAGAAAACTATTTCAGTTCTAAAACATGAGCATACAGATTTTAGGACTCAAATCAAGGATCTCATAACCATACTGACTGAGTGTCAGGCTAAGCTTGTGATCAGCAAAGCCAGGGCAGACAAGTGTGTTCTTGAAGAAGAGACCTTCAAGAACATGATATCCTCATCCCTGCACAACAAAGTGTGCTATGAAAACAAGAAAGGACTAGGATCAAATGAGATAGCTCCTCCACACACAATCTTGTCTATAAGATCACCTAGGTGAGGAACTTGTGAAGATGAGCTTCCTCTCATAGATCCTTTGAGTGAAGAGGATGAAGAAGTGATAGTGAAGAATTCCTTTGAGAATAGTGAAGAGGGGGGATTCTAAGAAGGGCCACTATCCTTCTAAGGAGAAGAAGAAGACTATGATGACCAGGTCAATAAGAAAGAACTTGATCAGAAAGAGCAAAAGGAAAGCAAGGAAGGCTCAAGAGATCAAGGCTACTTTTAACTCCAAGTAGAAACAAGTTTTTATCTCTACAGGGTTTGAAGTGGTAAAGACTGAAGACATCAACCTTAACTCTTGTGCTAAGAGATATGGTTCATGTTCAAATCATCTCAATACCAAGAAGAAGACTGATCTGTTGTGTACCACTGCTACTCAACCTGGACCATCAAACTCCAAGAACAGTTCTCAGACCAAAAGGACTGTCTCAGCATCTGCAAAGATGAGGATGGAGAAGGGATGTGACAAAAGTCAGTCTTGTTCCTAGAAGGCTCTTGGGAAGAAGAAAATGGAGTGTGATATGTGTGAAAGTACTGATCATCTTGCTAAGGATTGTCCATACAATCCTAAGGGCACTCTTCACATGATCAACCCAAAGACTTCCAAGAGTTGTAAGAAGATTCAAGCTTCGGAAGGAAAATCTGTTTCCTTTGGAAGCTCCAAAACCAAGAAGAAGGCAAATGGAAAATTGCCTTTGGAAGAAAAGTTGGTCTCGGAAGGAAGGAATACTTCCGAAGCACTGAAGTCTGCCACAGTGTCCGAAGGTCAAGTTATTAAAACTTCCGAAGTATCAAAAGCTTCCAAAGTGTTGAAGGTCAAGTCCAGGACTCCAAACGTGGTGAGAATGTCTAAGAAAGACCAAGTGACTAAGAATTTTCCATTAACAACAACTCAAGATCCACCAAGTACAACCATTGGATCTATCACTGTTGCATTACTATTTGTTTCACTTTGTGAGCCCAAGATAAGTAAGGCTTGGGTTTCCAAATATAACTAATCATTTTCTTTGTGCAGGGATAGCTCAAGACAAGCAAAATTGTCTGGATCATTGACAGTGTTTGTTCCAAGCATATGACAGGCAATAGGTCACTACTCCAGAACATTGAATGGATTTATGGAGGGCCAGGTGCTTTTGGAGGAGATGAAGGTGGTTACATTTCTGGAAGGGCCACAGTCACAAATGATAAGCTCAACATTGAAAAGGTAAACTTTGTCAGGGAGCTTGGGTACAATCTTCTGAGTGTATCCCAATTTTGTGATCAGAGTCATAACATGCTCTTTACTAAGCATGAGTGCATTGTTCTTAAGCTTGGGGTGGTCATTCCTCATAAGCATATTCTGCTTAGAGCCCCTAGGAAAGGGAAGATGTACAAGATGGATTTGCAAGAAACATCTCTCTCTTGAGAAGTTTCATGCTTTTTGTCTAAAGCAAATAGTGATGAGTCTTTCCTATGGCATAAAATAATATGCCATGTAAACTTTATGAATATGAATAAACTGATTAAGAATGATTTGGTAACTGTAATGCCAAAGAAAGAGTTTACAAGTGATGACCATTGTGTTGCATGCCTGAAAGGGAAGCAACACAAGCTATCTCACAAGCCTAAGGAAAGAAACTCCATCACTACTCCCCTACACTTGTTACATATGGATCTCTTTGGCCCCACCAGTGTAATGAGTCTAGGAAGGACCTCTTATTGTTTGGTGATCACAGATGACTTTACAAGATTCATTTAGGTCTTCTTCCTTAGAACTAAGGATGAGACTCCTGAGATTCCGAAGAGTTTCATCTTGAAGATTGAGAATCAATTTGATCACAAGGTCAAAATCACAAGGAACTGAGAAATCAGATGATGGACACTTCATTGAATAGTCTTCCCAAGCTAAGGCTTACAAAGTATAAAATCTCAGAACTAGAATTGTTGAGGAGTCAGCCAATGTGACTTTCAATGAACATACACCCAATGTGGCTGGTTCTGGTGCTGATTGGCTATTTGATCTTGATTTAGTTACCAACTGTTTTAACAAATCTTGTGAGACTGCTTCAGGATCTGCAGAAAACTTAAATACAAGTGATCCTGATCCAATATTGAGCTAAGAAGACCTTCAAGTAACACATCTTTAGCTCCAGCTGGGACTACTTCTGCAAATGAGGGTTCTATCAGCATCATAATGACACACTCAGCTGATACATCTGGTATGTCTTCAAATTCTAGCTCAGAGGCTCCACAACAAGATAAAGACATTTCAATGCAGGAGACAATGATGGTAGTGGTGATAGTGATCAAGACTTTCTTGATGCTGATAACCACTCCATAGACGACAACATCAATGATGTCACACACTCCTTGGATCAAGTCTCTCTTGATAAGTATGATGATGTGGTGGGAGAAACATCTATTCCAATCTAAATTTCTCTAATTTAGATCTTTGTCAGCAACTTGCTATGATCCCTCAGCTAAGGATCCACAAGTCTCACCCCACCACAAACATCGTTGGAGATGTGTCTTAGGTGTAAGAACAAGAGGACAACCCATGAAGCAAATGTTTGTCTTCATTCTTGTTTCTTGTCCCAGATAGAGCCAAAGAAAGTTGATGAGGCTTTAAAGGATGGAAATTGGGTTGAACTTATACAAGAGGAGCTGCTTTAATTCAAAAGATAGAAAGTTTGGAAAATTTGTCCTCTTCCTCATGGGAAGACTACCTTTGGAACCAAATAGGTGTTTAGGAACAAGAAGGAAGAGAAAGGCTTTATCATCAAGAACACAGCTAGACTAGTTGTTCAAGGATACACACAAGAAGAAGAAATTGACTACACTAATGTCTTTGCTCCTGTAGCAAGACTGGAAGCTGTTAGGATATTTCTGGAATTTGCTGCATCCAAGAACTACAAAGTCTTTCAACTTGATGTAAAGTGTTCTTTTCTATATCGAGTGATTGAGAAGAGGTGTATGTCAAAAAACCAACTGGTTTTGTAGATCATGATTATCCTGATTATGTTTGCAAGCTTGACAAAGCTCTTTATGAGACTCTATCTCAGTATCTTTGCAAACATGGATACATGAAAGGTACTATAGATGGAACTCTCTTCATCAAAGGACAGGGAAATGACATATTGCTAGTTCAAGTATATATGGATGGCATCATCTTTGGTTCAACTAATCCAAGGCTCTGCAAAGACTTTGAGAAGCTGATGAAGGACAGACTTGAAATGAGTTCCATGGGGGAACTTTATTTCTTTCTGGGAATTCAAATGAAGCAAGTTGAAGATGGCATCTTCATAAGTCAGTCAAAGTATGTTCAAGACATACTCAAGAGGTTCTACATGACTGATTGTAAGATTGCTAAGACACCCATAGCTAGAAACCACTCCCTTGGACCTAATATTGAGGGAGAGTTTGTAAATGAACACTTATACAGGGCTATGATTAGGTCTCTTATATATCTTACAACTAGCATGCCTGATATTATGTTTGCCACTTGTATATGTGCAAGATATCAAGCCAACCCAAAGATGTCTCACCTTATCACTGTCAAAATGATTCTAAGATACCTTAAAGGTGCTTCAACACTTGGTTTATGGTATCCTAAAAATCTTGAATTCAATCTGTATGCTTATTACAAATAGTGATTATGGTGGATGCAACATGACTGCAAAGTCTACATCTAGGGGATGTCAGTTTCTTGGTGGAAAGGTTGTCTCATGGCAATGCAAGAAACAATCCTATGTCTCTGCATCAACTGCTGAAGCTGAATACATTGATGCTGCAAGCTGCTGTGCTCAAGTGCTTTGGATTCAGAATCAGATGCTAGACTATGGGTTAAACTTCAAGGAGACTCCCATTCAAATAGATAACAACAATGCTATCTCAATCACAAAGAATCCTGTGCAGCACTCAAGGACCAAACACATCAACATCAAATATCATTTAATAAGAGATAATTATGAAAAGGGATTAATTAAACTAGTCAAAGTTCACACAGATGAGCAATATGCAGATCTATTTACAAAGGCTTTTGATGAACAAAGTTTAAATATCTAATATCAGCTATTGGGATGATCAACTTTGAGTAGGTTTTTCTTAAACTAATTCCTATTATTTCTTAAAATTTGTGTGTCCTAAGTTGTCCGGTTCATCACTTTCATAAGCTCTTATTTTCCTTGGATAAATTTTTTGAAGATTTTCTTTAGAATTATGAAAATTTTGAACCTTCGGATGTTATATTTTTAACTTCGGAAGAAACTTATGCCTTCAAAACAACTAACTGCCCTAGTATTTTACTTTCAGAAGAAATTTCTAAAATATCTTCTGAGCTTAAAATCACCCTTGGTACTTATGTGTTCTCAAGGACAATTTTCTTCGAAGCAAATTAAATCTCGGAAGTTTTGTTCTATTGAACAAAACTCTCAAGTTTTAATTTTCTTCTGAGTCAAAATTCTCAGTATCCTTAGGAAATTATTCCGAAGTCATTTTAGCTTCGAAAGCTTTTTCATTAAAACTTCCGAAGATAATTTACCTTCGAAAGCTTTTTGAATTCCAAGAAAACTACTTTTTGAGCAAAAGCAAACTACTTTTCAGAGGTGAGACCGACATTCAGATTTCAAAGTTTATCCTCTTTCATTAAACTTTATCTGAAATCCTTTTTCACATATAAACCCAACGGTTCCCCCTATTTCTATTATCTGCTTCTTTCCTCCAACCCTAAAACCCCAAATTTCCCTCTAAAATTTCTTTCTTTCATCTTTCTTCATCCTTAAGGTCTTTTAAAATAGCCAACTTTCAACACAGAAATGACCTGAACTTTACCATGCAGTTACATAGGCAACATAACCAGGTTGCTCTGTTAAGCTCTGAGAAAGATCCTCGTTTCTCAGAGGTTTGTCGCTTCTTAGCTCTATCAAACTACTTAACCTCCCTAACCCTTGATCCTCCACTCTATGAGGATCATCTGCTAGAATTATGGAAGACCTACTAAGAGGTAGTACTAGATGGGGAGAAGGCACTGTCTGCCACATTGTAGGGGAGAACAGTCTTCATCAATCCGGCCATCATCAACATGCATCTTCAGCTGGATAATGAAGAAGGTAAGGTGTTCTTCCTAAAGAAAGCTATTAATCATTCCTTTGAGCAAATGGGTTATGAGGGAGACTATTCTGTTAAGACCTTCAGGAAAGGGAAGGTCTCATCCCAATGGAAATTCCTTCTCCATGTGGTTATCCATAGCTTATCAAACAAGCATGGTGGATGGGACCAGATTCCTGAGGATCTCTCCTTCATTCTCCATGGAATGGTTTAGGGGGTCAAGTTCAGGTATTCTCAGTTTGTTTATACTAATCTGCTTGCAAACTTGGACTCCTTAGAATATTACATGTTCCCTAGATATGTCCAGTACATTCTTAACTGTGAACTGGGCTCACAGTTAAGGGGAACAGGTAACATTCTTAAAATGGGACAGATGAAGCCTGACATCTTTAAAATACTGAGAAAGCCCACTGTTGGCTTCTCTAGGGTAGAAACAGCCCTGGTCCTAAATATGTTAGAGCTCATTGCTCAAGGTGACAACCTAGCAGCACCAGCTAGTGTTAAACCCACACCTTCTACATACCAACCACCTAAACAGCCTCAAATCACCCTCACCTACAAATGAAAATCCAAATGAACCCCTACTCAGGTTATTTAGTCCGTGCAGGCACCTATACACTCACCCATACAGGAAGAAGTGGACACTAGAGCTCCCACTTCTCCTAAGGAGCAGACCATTCCCATATCTTCAAGGATCAATGCTGAGGTTCCTCATGCTCAGCCTGATGAGCTTATAAGCCAAACTACCTTAAGCCATCACTCTGAGTCTCAACACTCAAGTGATCAACCTTCAGGGGACAGTTACCATCCCCAGCCTTTAGATCTCAACCAACCAATCCCCAACCTTGACTTCTACACTGATGAAGATCTAGGTTTCAATGAGTACCATGATTCTCTCTTCTTCCCCTATTCAAAGAGAGATGAGTGCTTTTGAGGCTCCTATTTCTAGCCCACATCAGTCACCTACTACTGAGGTGGACACTTCTGAACCTGTTCAGGATGTCTATATGGAAGAGGCTCTCACTTTTGAAAGTGATTACATCATTAAGACCTCAACCATTGCAACTCAGCCCACTAACATCTCAACTAAGATTGCCAGTGAGCAGAGGAAATCCAGCAACCAAGAACCTGAAGCAGGTGGTGAGAGTGAGGAATCTGGTCCAATCATCTCATCCCCCAATGATTCTTCTAATGAAGATGAGGGGAATTTAAGACTAAAGGTGCAAAAACTGTCTGAAACATGCACCTATTTAGTCTCCAAGGTTAGTCACCTTGAATCTCAAGTGACTACCTTGCAGAACAAGGTAAATGATCAACAACTTGAGATTTCATATCTTAAGGAAAAACTAGCTGGGATACTTTAAGAAGAGCTCATCCAGGAACACAAGAACTTGTGTATGTGATTGACCTAACTCCTGGTTCACCTATGCAAATGGGTGATGCTACCAAAAAGGGGGAGAAAGTCATTACAATCACAGAACCTACGAGGACTCACCATCCTCACTTGCAATTGTACATTCTCAGCAACCTCCTCAAGTTCACATTGATGTGGACTACATAGACTCCTTCATACAAAGTCTATTTGAGGAAGGGATACCAAGGGCTATGTCATCTTCACCATCTTCCAATCACATTATTAGGTGGAGGTATGAAAGCAACAGGAAAGCCCTAATCATTATTAGAGTTCAAGGGAAGCAGGAGATCTTCAACTTTTAGACCTTGAATTTCTATGAGGGTCAGGATTTAGTCAACATGTCACTTGTCAATCCAAGCCAATCAAGACAAGCTGACAAGTTGGCCCAAAGAATCGAAGACCAGATCACTGTAGAGTATAGCCTTAGAAGAAGACTATGGCAATCAGGCAATGTCATCGGTCAACTTGATGTTGAGGTAGACCCTAAGATTAGTTTGATAAGGGAAACCTTGAATGAAGGCCTAGTGATGGAACCTGAGAGCCCTGTCTTATCACCAACAACTACTGTAGATATCAAATCCCTTTTTGAGACATCTGCTAGTGAAGGTGCTTCTTAACCTCTCTCTGGCCAGAGCTTGGAAGCTACACCAAGAAATGAAGGCCAAAGCTCTCTCCACCCTGAGTCACAAAGGTCTATGAGTGAGAAAGGAAAAAGATAAAAGAATTCTAAAGAGATTGAGGAGGAGAGAGAGAGAGGAAAAGGAAGCTGTTGGACCAAAAGAACCAATGAGCCAAGATCAGAAAACCTCTAAGTCCCACATGGTATCACAACAACTGCTGAAAGCTTCATCAGCAGTTTGACAAGTGCTGAAGACTTCAACAGCTGAAGATCAAGTGCTGAAGACTTCAACAGCTGAAGAACGAAAGTGCTGAAGTACAACAGCTGAAGAACACAAGTACTGAAGCTGAACAGCTGAAGAACGCAAGTACTGAAGCTGAACAGCTGAAGAACACAAGTGCTGAAGCTGAAAGACCAAAGTACTGAAGTACAACAGCTGAAGAGTTTACAAGTGCTGAAGATCAACAACTGATGTACAAAGTCTGAAGACAAAGACTGAAGACATCAGCTGATGATATCTACTGAAGTCATCAGCTGATGAAACATCTGAAGGTCAAAGTCTGAAGATCAAGTACTGAAGCCTCAGTAGTTTGTCACAACTGCTGAAGAGTACTTCTTCAGTAGTTGTGATATCAGTAGTTTTATATTTCTAGTTTCAGTAGTTTTGTAAAACGACTGAAGAGCTTGTTCTTCAGTCGTTGTAGTTTTAGTAGTTTCTAATCAGTAGTTTTATATTCTGTACTTAACACTCTGATATGTTCTTAGTAGTTGTGAACATTTCAGTAGTTTGTTAAGATTTAGTTATTTTTGTAATAGATCTGCCAGTTGTCACTTTTCGTGATAACAGCAGTGGTTGTTGCACTCTATATAAGGAGTAACAACCTATTGTAATATGATGAATGATTTGAATGATTTGATTAGAATTATTCCATATCTATAAACATTCCATGAATTAGAAATATATTCTCTCACTATAATAGTATGTGCTCTTAATGCATACAAGTATCGATCTCTTGCTACAATTTGTCTAATTCCTGTTCTTATTCCGCTGCTTTGAACTCTAATACATCAAACTTGTGATCGCTGATCCTGTCAAATGGTATCAGAGCCAGGTTAATCATTGATCGATCTAATAATTGATCATTGAAACTGCTATTCAAGATCTAAGTTTGATTGAATTAGCTTTTGTTTTTGCAAGAAACGGTTATAGAGATTGAATTTTCTGTATTTCTGGTCATTCATCCTGAGATCTTTTCTCGGTTTTCATTGAGTTTGTTGTGGTCTGTGTAAAACTTTTAAAAGCTTAAATTAAATTGTTTTTGAACTGAAAATGACTACTCCCTCCAATGATCCTCACAATACTGGTTCCTCAACCAAGCCACCAATGCTAGTTAGGAATGAGTATAACATATGGCAACGACGAATGCTCCATCACCTGTCTGTTAACAGCGCAAGTTGTTGGACATCAGTGGTACATGGTCCACACAAGCCTATGGTGAATAACCCGGAAACCAATCAAATGGTTCCGAAGAGGAGGGAGCAATACTCAGATGAGGATAAGAAGTTGCTTGAAATTGATGCAAAAGCCCATGGAATTCTGGCCATGGCACTGCCCAATGAAATCTATTCTGGGCTAATGCATCATGAAACTGCCCATGACCTCTGGAATGCCTTGAAAGAATAATTTGGAGGAACAGATGAGGTCTTGGCAAATAATAGAGAAATCCTTGCCCAACAATATGAGACATTCTCTCATAGAAAGGGTGAGACACTGACTCAACAATATGAGCGGTTCTTTTGTTTGATCTCTGAATTAAAAATGGTCAAACTTGAGTACACAAATATTCAGATGAATAACAGATTTCTCAGATCAGTGCCTGAGAGATAGGACACATATACTATTGTCCTACGCTCCAGTGCAAGTTTGGACAAACTATCTCTCACCCAACTCCGTGGGAAACTGCTCACGTTTAAGAGAGAGATAGAACAGAAGAGAAAGCTGTCTTCATCTGGAAAGCTCACTGAAGACTTTGTACCAGGCAACACTGCCTTGGTGGGTCATGAGTTAGAATATGCTTCATCTGAATGCCAGTATGATGAGCATATTAATTTCTCTTCAAACACTTCTGATTCTGCATTTTTGAGTGTTGATGGTCAGTTTACTGGGTGTAATAATGACAATTTATGCTTCATTCTGGATGATCTCAAGGGGATTGCTGATGACGACTTAGAAGAGATGGATATTTTGAGCCAAATGGCCTTGATAAATATCAGATCTCAGAAGTTCTATAAAAGAACTGGAAGAAAATTCCCAGGAATCTCTGGCAAAATCAAAGTTGGTTTTGACAAGAGCAACTGGATCTAACTCCATTGCACCCTTTGTGACTTTTCCTGGCAATAGTCAACAACATAGAGGGCAACATCCTGTCACTTCTAGTCATCATCCTCAACAACAATCTCCGGCATATTTTGTTCCGCAGGGTCAAATGCCATATCCTTACCCTTGTTATTACATGCCACAGTCAAATCAAGTTCAAGTTCCTATGGCACCACAACCTCATGCACTACCAGAACCTCAGCCATCCCAATCTCAACAACAAACTCAACCTCAACAACACAGCTTCTTCACCCCAGGAGTTGTTGACTGGAGCAGTTTACCAGATGACATGTCTGGTCATGAACAACTGTTCTCAGGTCCTGGTCAACATGGTGGTGACAGTCCTTTTGGGAATCTAGCTCTTATGGCTTTGGAGTCTGCTGATACTTCATTTTCTAATGCTTCTACACCTCAGGTATCACAGGTATCCTCTGAGGCAAAAGCCAAATTATGTTCTGAACCATGCATAGCAGCATTTGCTTCCATTAGAGAAGCAAATGTAGCTTTAATTAATAAGAACATTGAGCTAGAACAAATAATTTCCAAAAACAAAGCTGAATTTGAGTCTGTGCTTAAAGATAAAAATGATGAGATTTACAAACTGAAATGCCAAATAATTGATGATAAGGCTAGAGAAGAGGTACTTCTAGAGAAGTACAAAGATCTCAAAGAAACCCTTGCAGTTACCCAGGTAGAGTGTGATAGATGGGTACAATCATGCAAAGGTTTTGAAATGCTTCTTAGTAAGCAATCTGCTTCCAATGTGAAGTTTGGCATTGGTTACAATCACACTGCTCCACCTACAGATTTTACTCCAAGAGCAGAAGTAGAATCTGATGGTGAGAGTGATAACCAATCCATCACATCATGTGATCTACTTTCTGATACAGCACAATCAGAAGTAGCAGTCAGCATCAAGCCCTCTCTGAACCTATCAGCTGATGTTGATGGTTCAAATGCTGACACTCACATGATCAATGAGTTGATCAACTCAGGAGTTAATTCTGAAGGTCCTGAAAGGACTAGAGAGCAGGATTTAACACCTGAAGTTCAAACTCCAACTGCTGTCAGTACTGAAGAGAAGAAAACTGTCAGTAGAAAGAGTTTGAAGACTACTAAAGAGGCAGTCAAGAAAGCAAAAAATGCTCCCAAAGCATTGAAGAACAAGTCTTCAGTTGCTTCACCCTCTTTAGTTGATGATCAACCTAAGATGAGAAGAAACCATGTGAAGTATGTGGTTTGTTCAATCATCTTACAGATGATTGTTGGTACAAAAGAGGTTCCAAACTCAAACAAAAAGAAGAAATTAAAGAGAAAATGGTAAAAATGAAAACTGAGTTTGAGACCATGTTTGTATCAGCAACATCAAATCTTGTAACCCTTAAGTCCTAAAGAAATCCAACAAGGAAAGGGTTAAACAGGTGAGAGCTGAGAGTGCTCAGAAGAAGAAGGTGCAACATAGGAACTTATCAAACTCCACTGGAATGTGTCTGATGAGCTGAAAGCTTTATCACAAAATCAGACACAGCTGGTTATGATGGTTCAACATCTGTTGGGTAGAGTTAACCAACTAGATGCTCCTATGTTGAAACCACAGAAAAGGAGATCCAAGCCAAAGGATTCCTCTTCTTCACCATCTTCTTCCTCTCAGGCTGTTGTTTCAAATAAACCTGTTAGTTTACCATCTATTGATGAGACCAGGCCCAAAACCAAAAAGGTTTGGGTCTCCAAAACTAACTGATTGTTTATTTTTGCAGGGTTCTCCAACATGCCAAAGTAGCATCTGGTATGTAGACAGTGGGGGATCTATGCACATGACTGGAACAGCTCTCTTCTTCATGACTACTCTCAAGGAAAGAAGGGATTTGTTTCTTTTGGCAATGATGCTAGGGGTTACATCATTGGTAAGGGCTTTGTCTCCAATGGAGAAATCAAATTTGATGATGTTAATCATGTGGGAAATCTCAAGTACAATCTCTTGAGTGTCAGTCAAATGTGTGATAAAGGCCATGTTGCTCTTTTCACCAGTCAAAACTGTAGGATTCTGTCATCCAAAGTTTTGCACTTGATTGACAAGGTGTTGGATGATCACACTCTCCTAAGAGCCAACAGGACAGGAAGAGTGTATGCCTTAGATCTTTCCAAGAAAATAGATCTCAAAGGCAATCCTTGCCTATTTTCCAAAGCCTCTTCTCAAGAATCTAAACTGTGGCACAGAAGGCTTGGTCATGTTAATCTCAAAAACATGAATCAGCTTAGCCACAATAGTTTAGTCAGAGGCTTACCAATAAAGGAGTTCCACTGTGATGAAACCTGCACTGCTTGTTTAAAAGGAAAACAGCACAAAGTCTCATTCCTTCCTATTGAAGTGCCCAAGTCCACTGCCTGCTTGCAATTACTGCATATGGATCTATTTGGTCCTGTGAGAGTAATGAGCATGGCAAAGAAGAAATATTGTCTGGTAATTGTGGATGATTACTCCAGATTTGTATGGACTTTCTTTCTACATTCAAAGGATGAGGCTGCTCAGAAGATTATTCACTTTGTGCTGTACATTGAGAAGCAGTATTCCCTTCCAGTCCAGTGTATTAGGAGTGACAATGGAACTGAGTTCAGAAATCATACACTTGATGACTTCTATCTTTCAAAGGGGATCAAAAGGCAGTTTAGCATCCCAGGACTCCAGAACAAAATGGAGTAGTGGAGAGAAAGAACATGACCCTCATTGAAGCTGCAAGGTCCATGCTGGCTGACTCTGGTTTGCCACTGACCTTTTGGGCTGAAGCTGTCAACACAACTTGCTATGTGCAAAATAGAGTTTTAGTAAATCAGAGGTTGATGAAGACTCCATATGAAGTCCTCCATCATTTGGCTCCTCTGATTTCATTTTTCAAAGCATTTGGGTGTCCCTGTTTTATTCTCAACACAAAGGATCAACTCCATAAATTTGATCCTAAGGTGGATGCAGGGTATTTTGTTGGTTATTCATCTACTTGCAAGGCATACAGAGTCTTCAACTGCAGAACAAAGATGGTTGAAGAAACTCTACATGTTAAGTTCAATAAATCTCCAAAGGACAAGATTCCACAAAACCCTGTGGAGTTATTTGATTTGGACATACTGCAATATGCTCCTTATCAAACTCCTGCTGTTGCTCCTGTCAACAGTTCACCACCTGGTGGTACTGCTGGTGCTGATGATGATGATGATTGCAGTACTCACCTCTTCAGGTTTAGTGATCAACTGCCTGATTCAGCTAGACCTGATGTTCCTGTAGCGCCAGTAGCACCATCCACAACAAATGCTGATGAGATCTCTTCGAATTCAACTTCCTTTGAATTACCATCCACAGATTGGTTTCAAGGAAATGATTCACCATCACCATCTGTTACTGCTGAGCCTGCTACAAACACTTGCACATATCTCATTGTGTATCAAGATCTGAAGAATCACCCTATGTCTCAAATCAGTGGTGATATCACTGCTGGAGTATCAACAAGAAGTCAATTGTCAATTTCTGCTTCTATGCTCTCTTCATCAGTCAGCAAGAGCCAAAGAATTATCACATTGCTTTAAAGGACAATGGATGGGTTGATGCCATGCAGCTTGAGCTTCTTCAGTTCAAGAAACAGCAAGTGTGGGAACTGGTTCCTCTACCTCCAGGTAAGTGTGCAATAGGCACTAAATGGGTGTTTAGGAACAAAACTGATGAAAATGGGCTTATTGTTAAGAACAAGGCCAGACTGGTTGTTCAGGGGTTGCACAAGAAGAAGGTATTGATTATGATGAAACCTTTGCCCCTGTAGCCAGACTGGAAGCAATTCGATTGTTTTTAGCTTATGCTGCTTATCAAAACCTTAAAGTTTTTCAAATGGATGTCAAAAGTGCATTTTTGTATGGAAAAATTAAAGAAGAGGTTTATGTATGTCAACCTCCAGGCTTTGAGGACAATAAACATCCTAATTGGGTGTATAAGCTTGATAAGGCTCTTTATGGTTAAAACAAGCTCCTAGAGCCTGGTATGAGACATTATCAAACTTTCTTCTGGAAAATAATTTCACTAGAGGCTCCATAGATAAGACTTTATTCATTAAGAAAGCTGGGCAGCATAATCTCCTTGTTCAAATTTATGTAGATGACATCATTTTTGCATCCTCTGATCCAAAGTTGTGTGATGCCTTTACAAAGTTGATGCAACAGAAGTTTGAAATGAGTGCCATGGGAGAGTTACAGTTCTTTCTGGGGTTGCAAATCAAACAAAAGGCTGATGGAATTTTCATTCATCAGTCCAAATACACAAAAGATCTTTTGCAAAAGTTTGATTTACAAAACTGTAAGCCTTGTTCTACCCCCATGTGCAGCACCACACAACTAGATACAGATCAGAAAGGTAAAGTGGTTGATGAAACACTTTACAGATGTATAATTGGGTGCTTGATGTATTTAACAGCTTCTAGACCAGATATTATGTTTTCTACATGTGTTTGTGCTAGATTTCAGGCAGCACCTAAAGAGTCTCATCTGATTGCAGTCAAGAGAATCTTTAGATATCTGCAAGGCACTCCATCTCTAGGTTTATGGTATTCTACTGGACATTCTGGTAAATTAGTTTCTTTTTCTGACAGTGACTATGCAGGGTGTAAGTTGACCAGGAAATCAACTTTTGGTGGATGTCAATTCCTAGGCAACTGCTTGATTTCTTGGCAGAGCAAGAAACAGACCTCAGTTGCTACATCAACTGCTGAAGCAGAGTACATTGCTGCTGCAAGTTGCACCTCTCAGGTACTCTGGCTTCAGAACCAACTTCTGGATTATGGCATTACAGAGACTAAGACTCCATTGTTAATGGATAGTGCTTCAGCTCTGTGTATTGTCAAAAATCCAGTCCAGCACTCTAGGACCAAACATATAGAGATCAGACATCATTTTATAAGGGATTGTTTTGAAAAAGGTCTGATTGATCCTAAGTTTGTGCCTAGTGCTGATGAGCTTGCAGACATTTTTACTAAGCCTTGGGATAGTTCAACTTTCCAAAACCTGGTATTAAGGCTTGGTATGCTGCAGCTAGAATAAGTGACAACTACTGATGATCTTAGTAATACTTACTGGTGATCATTGGTACCCATGTCACATATAAGTACTCATGAGTCCTTTTCCCTTCAGTAGCTTTTATAACTACTGATGGCTAAATGCCTCATAAGTACTGAAGTACTTTATCTGTTCCAAAGTACTGATGTAGTTAAAACTACTGATGTAGTTACAACCACTGAAATCAGTATAAATAGATAAGTACTGATGTCCTATGAAACACCTGAAAATCTGATGCAAAGTCTGATGAGTAAGTGTTGAGGACAGCATGAAACAGCTGAAAGGCTATGAATTGACGACAACTACTGAAGAGAACTTTCTCTTCAGTTGTTTTAACAACTGCTGTTTCATTCTAAACAACTGAAGCAAAACCATGTCTTCAGTAGTTTTATAACTACTGATGACTAATACCAAGTCTTCAGTTGTTTACAACAGCTGATGACAAAACCACTGTCTTCAGTATTTTCATAACTACTGATGACAAACACCAAGTCCTCAGTTGTTTCAATCATCTGAAGTCAAAACCACGGTCTTCAGTAGTTTTCTAACTTCTGATGACAAACACCCGTATCCTATAAATATCCTGACCTAAGCCTTCAATGCTTCATCTTCTTCAAACCTAACGTTCCTCTCCAAAACTTCTCTCTTCTCAATGGCGTCCATGCAAATTAAACCGCGACACAACTGTGTTGCCTACCTTACTAAATCGCCTGTCTGGGCTAAGTTCGATACTGCTATCGATCTTATGGTTCAGTCCCAATACAAAACAGCATTTCTTATGAATCCCATACTACATGCTGAATCCCTTCAACAATTTTGGATGAACGTTACTATTACCACTGGGGAGAACAACACACCATCTCTCCAGTCGGTCGTCAACAACAAAGAAGTAGTCATCACTCCTGCAGTTATCCGCCAAATTCTTCATCTGGATGATGCTATTTCTCCTGCTGGATATCCGAAGGGCACCACAGATCTATCCTTTGCCCAACATGGATATCAAGGCAATCTCAGTGCCTCCACTATCATGAAGAAACACTTCCATGACGCCGAACGCCTAATTTTTCACATGGTGAATGTATGTTTGGCTCCTAAGACTTCGTCTTAGGATCAAATATCGTCAAAGTGGCAGCAGGTAATGTATTCTATTCTTGAGCAACAACCGTTAAACTTTTCAGAAATAATATTTTTGGAGCTCAAGGATATGGCTCAAAAACTAATTGCTAACCGTTGGATACTATATCCACGGTTCATAATGGCCATCATTATAAATCAGCTTAATGCTGAGGGACTTGTTGGCTTGGGAGTCCCTGCTACGGCTGTTCTGCTGGAAGTATACTCCCGGCACAACTCTGACCAAACACTCAAATGGCTGCCAAGCTGCGAAAACCCACGCAGCTGGAACCCACAGCCACCACCTCCAAATCAAAAGTCCCCACCAAACCCACCAAAAAGAACCCAAAACGGCTACTCAGGGAATTGAGTCCCCTGAGGATGCCCCTGCAACACAAACGCAGGATATATCCACTAGTCCAAACCCCCTAGTGGATACAATGACTCTTCCAGCCATAGCCGCTCAGGCTTCCTCTCAACAGGAGCCTGCAGCAACCACAACAGGGGTACCTACATATCTGGGATCTTCCTCACTTGAGGGGATTGCCATTGAAGAGCACCAACCTCCCCAGGTGCTCACTGCTTCTATCCCTTCACCCCATACAACCATCCCTCACAACCCAACTTTAATAGTTGCACAAGTGCTGACTCAACTGCACTCCTCACCCCCTCCCCAGAAACCTCTTACTACTGGGAACACCTCTACAATTGAGGGGGAGGAACACAGTGCACTTGAGAACCCACAGCACAGGGGTTTACCACTTCTATCTCCTGGTGTAGATAAGGAGCTTAGAATATCTAGTGAGGCTGCCACCTCTTCTGAATCAGCACATGATCAGAATGAGGCTGGTAACATTGCTAAGACCTCACTAGAGGCAATAGCTGATGATGGACATTGTCCTGAGGCTGGAAGTCCCCAGTACCAAGCACAAGGGGCACATGCAACAACTGGTCTACACCCAGTGCATGTAAATCCTGCTCTAAGCAGGAGGTCAGATGATTCAGCTTCGGCTGATGATGACCTGGGCTTTTTCTACGATGTTCTTGCCCAGAACACAATCCTTGAAGAGAAAGTCAGTAGGCTTCAAAACCTACTTGACCAACTTTCACAAGGAGAAAGACCATCTGCCTCCACCAACCCACAGATGGCACCTTCTGTTGAAGGTTCCCCAAACACTGATCCACTCCAAACTCATCCACCTGCCTCTGCTTCAGGCCCTATTTCTCAGGAATAGAACCCTCCTGAGCAAATAGGTGCTGTACTTCAAAATTCCCTCCCTCTCATCACACCCATAATCACTGATATTGTGACTAAAGCCATTGATGAGAGGCTTTCCTCTACTTTACAACCCTTGATTGATGCTGCTGTGAAAAAGACACTTTCTGCGGTACAAACCCCTTCCACCAATGCATCCAAAAAGGGGGAGAGTACTGCAGTGAAAGAAAAGAAGAGGAAAAGAACAGAGGAAGAGAAGGAAGAGAAGCAAGCCCAAGAGGAGGAGAAAGAACAACAACCACTGCTCACCTACAAGCGAAAGAAAGGTGCTGATGATCATATTGCTGAAGATAAAGCCTTGGAGCTACTGCTAAAAGAGGCTGATGCCGAACACAGCAGATCAATGGACAACATCATTGATCAGCTGTTTAGGCAAGGCCATGACACCAAAAAACTTGACTCTGAGATTCGACGATTAGAGATTGAAGAAATCCAGAATAGATGGGCAAGTTATGAAGTGTTAGAAAAAGAAAGGCTTGAGATCATGATTAGATTTATTGCAAAATATCTTGGAAGATCAATGATCGAAATCAAAGCTTGGTCCAAGGACAGTATCTTGGCAATCACCACCATGATCTGTTCGTCTAAAGCATATACTAAGGGGCTTGTTATTGAAGCTTTGAATGAAGCGGGTGCTGGGAGCAAGACTGAGCTAGCCAAGCAATCAAAAGCCACACTCACCTCAAGAATGCTAGAACAGCCTGTCAACATTCCCACACCAAAACCACCCAAATCACAACCCACCAAACCAACTCCCTTACCCTCAAAACCCATAGCCGATGATATACCCTTGAAGAAGAAGAGAAGGGTATTGAGGCTAGAAGATGATGAAGAAGATGATGAAGATAGGCTGCCACTCTCAACTGTGATTCAGTTGCCTAAGGCCACAAGTCACTCCTCAGCAATTACTCCTGAAGTCCAAAGACAAATGGTTAAAGTGAAGCTAGAAGAAGAAGAGCTTCATAAACAGCATGATGAGGAATTGCTGAAGAGAGTTGACAAAGCTTATGCAGCCACATCTTCTATCATCAATATGAAGAAGCAAGCCCTCAGACTTTACACTCTCAGGCATACCTTTCAATATCAAAAGGAAAGAGTGAGGATTTGGCCTGATCCCAGGGTCTCTCACAGAATTCATAAGAAAAACATACCTCAGAGATACATTGGCCAGGTGAAAAAGATCGTAGATGAAGTGATCTCTCTGGTCTTTGTAGTTTCACCCTGGGAAATCCTAGAGGACTTCAAGAAAGCCTACAAAGCTAATCTAACCCCTCAGAAGATGCTGGAAAACAAAATAGTGAAGAAGGGGTTAGTTTACAAGAGGCTTGAGGAAGTCAGGAAAAATGAGCTCCAGTTGTTCCTAGAGGGTAATCACCCGAATGAGTTTGCTTACAGAATAATAACAACTGTGGAGCTAAAGAATGGGAAACAGGCCAAATACCTGTCTGAGTATTATGGCCTGAATCATTGTTTGAAGGAGGTGCTGAAGAGCTAACCATGAGGAACAAATCACCTTCCTTGAGGCCTACACAAGAGAGTCGTACAGACTCATTATGGGGAAGTAAATCTCATGAATGGGATAACAACTCTGTCTCCAGTTCCCCAAAAAAGAGTTCCCATTCATACCCTGCCAAACAAATATCTAAGATTTCTTCCCAGGCCGGAGCTTACATGGGTCATCTTCTCTACTGATCAAGAAGGAAAAAGACCAACATTTTGCCAACAATAAGTGGGATAATAAATAATTTAGAGGTTTTGGCTGCATTGGTTCAGGGGGAGTTTGTTGGACCAAAAGAACCAATGAGCCAAGATCAGAAAACCTCTAAGTCCCACATGGTATCACAACAACTGCTGAAAGCTTCATCAGCAGTTTGACAAGTGCTGAAGACTTCAACAGCTGAAGATCAAGTGTTGAAGACTTCAACAGCTGAAGAACTAAAGTGCTAAAGTACAACAGCTGAAGAACACAAGTACTGAAGCTGAACAGCTGAAGAACGCAAAGACTGAAGCTGAACAGCTGAAGAACACAAGTGCTGAAGCTGAAAGACCAAAGTACTGAAGTACAACAGCTGAAGAGTTTACAAGTGCTGAAGATCAACAACTGATGTACAAAGTCTGAAGACAAAGACTGAAGACATCAGCTGATGATATCTACTGAAGTCATCAGCTGATGAAACATCTGAAGGTCAAAGTCTGAAGATCAAGTACTGAAGCCTCAGTAGTTTGTCACAACTGCTGAAGAGTACTTCTTCAGTAGTTGTGATATCAGTAGTTTTATATTTCTAGTTTCAGTAGTTTTGTAAAACGACTAAAGAGCTTGTTCTTCAGTCGTTGTAGTTTCAGTAGTTTCTAATCAGTAGTTTTATATTTTGTACTTAACACTCTGATATGTTCTCAGTAGTTGTGAACATTTCAGTAGTTTGTTAAGATTTAGTTATTTTTGTAATAGATCTGCCAGTTGTCACTTTCCGTGATAACATCAGTGGTTGTTGCACTCTATATAAGGAGTAACAACCATTGTAATATGATGAATGATTTGAATGATTTGATTAGAATTATTCTATATCTATAAACATTCCATGAATCAGAAATATATTCTCTCACTATAATCGTATGTGCTCTTAATGCATACAAGTATCGATCTCTTGCTACAATTTGTCTAATTCCTGTTCTTATTCCGCTGCTTTGAACTCTAATACATCAAACTTGTGATCGCTGATCCTGTCAGAAGCTGAGGGGAGAAAGTTCCTCTTCTGAGTCTGCAAGACTCATAGAGTCTGCTATCAGGGTTGCTCCTAGACCAAATACTTAGAATAATGAGTTAAGGGCAGTCTGGATAAACTATCTGCAAACAAGGAACTATGACATTGACAATGTCATTTCTCTCCCCTTGGAGGAACTAAATGAACTGGTTGACCTGGAAAGGTCAAGGGAGAAGAAAGAGGCAGAAGATGCAAAGCTACTAGTACAAATGAAAGAAGACAGAAGAAAGAAAAGTCTATACAAGCATGTGCCTACTCTCTCCCCAGTTCAAGAAAGTCCTGCATATGAGGATGTGATTCAACAAGAACCTCAGGTAGATAAAGACAAAGAAAGGATCAAGATGATCAACTACCTGAGTGCCATAGGCCTCTATCAGCCAGAAGCACTTCTTCCCTTATCCTTTGACTATATTGAGTTTGAGTATCTTAAACAACTTGAACTTGAGATAGTCAAGGAAAGAAAGACAACCAAAAAAAGCTAAGGGAAGAAGCTTCTAAGTCAAGAGCCATCATCTAGAAGAGTATGAAGAAGTATGTAGATAGGCAGAGGATGATGAGCTTTTTGAAGCTGTATGGATTCTCTGGAAGGAGACTTGGCCCCATGTCTCTATCCACTATGGATGAGCATATCAGGGTGATCAAGAAGAAGATAAAGAGTGGAGAGCTGATTGACTTACATTCCCCTCCAACTCAAGATCCACCTGAAGTGGAGGTAAAGGTTGAACAACCAGAGAGAATGCAACCTAGACCTCCTGCTGAATCTTAGCAAGCTTCATCTTCTGATCCGCAGTAGGGTCAACCTCCCTCTCCTTCTGAACCTGTGAGAGAGGAAGACCCAACTGAGAAAGACTGAAGATCAATCTGGTACTGCAGGCCAGTCTTCTCAGTTAAAAGTTGTAAAGAGAAAGAAAAGGATGGCTTCAAAGCCAAAGCCAAAGAAGAAGAAGACTGGATCCTTTTCTGAACCTCAGGATGAGTCAGAACATCCTGAGGATGTGTAGCCAGAGGATGCTCCATCATCTCTTATTCCAATAGCTCCTCTAGCATCAAAAAGACCCATACTGTCCTCGACATACAATACAAATCCAGAAAGGTGGCATGTCATTACAGATCATGGCATTGAGAATGTCTACTCATGGCAAGACATGTTTCAGTTGCCTCTGCATGATCTCTTTGACATGAGAAGACACTTTGATAGTCTGAAGGATCCTGATCATCTTATGAATAAAGGGTGGTTATTATCCTGATGAGGACTGTTGATATTAGCATCAACCTAGGGGGAGTTTGTAAAGAATATTTGAAGAGGCTAAAGCAACCAAAGTCTTTCTGCATGCATACTGCACAAGTACTGAAGAAGAATGCTTTGGAAGTTTCACACAATCAGCTGAAATACTCTAAATGTGAAATCTTCTGAAGCCAAGACCAATATCTTCCGAAGCCAAAGATGAAGTCTTCTGAAGCGTCAGAGAAAAAGTCTTCCGAAGCTCAACTCTTAAAGATAGATTTCTTTCGAAGACTTTTAACAACATGATTTATCTGATGTACTTTTCCATAAAGCTGGACCCCTTTCCGTTGCAACTCTATAAAGTCACTAACTTGCATGAGTGATGAAAAGGTCCATGCTTTTGGTATGTCTTGAGTCTGTAACTTTCTACTTCATGTACTTTATTTTTGTAATAAATAAGGATGTGAGCTATGGCATGTCATAGTCACAAAGTCAGAAAGGCAATCTGCCTTTTTGACTCTACAATTGATTTTGTTTTGTGTCTAGTCAATTGTATCCAGCTGGCTTTCATAGTATGGCCAGCTGTAGGATGTAGTATAGTATCTCATGTTCTTGTAACTTTATCTTTATGCTTTGTAACACTTGTAATAGAATATTAAGAAAGCAATATACTGCAATTTTGAAAACCATCTCCTTGTGTATCTTTCTCTTGTGTTATGTCTATTAATTACTTGTGTTCTTATTTCTTTAGTTGTGGTTAATCCAGTTCACAGTTTGATTAAGTTTAGTTACTCTCCTCTTTGTGTTGTTGTGTTGTATTTGAACACCCTTCAACGATCGTGCAATGATTGTCAGCACAAAATGTCTATCATATAAGTCTCATAATATTTCAAATACCCATGAGAAGATTAAAGATGAATTGCTAGTTCATTTACAAGTATCAAGACATTTACAAGTGCAAGTTTATACGTTAACATTTTCACCCCAAAAGGTGTGAAATAAGATAAAAGAGGGGCATGAAAACTCACATGTTGTATAAGTTGGCCTTAAGAATAATAATAAGAACTTTAGTAGCGCTCCAACAATTCTTTTTTTTACAAGATACCTAAATGTATAAGTTCCAAGATTTAAGTTTAACAACAAGATCAATGATTAAACGTGAACTAGAGTTTGAAGTGAAATTTGGGGGTTGGTAAATAAATTAAATAGAACAATGAAATTCCCTTATATTTTGATTATACGAAAAATGGAATAACTTGTTTAAGTAATTAATTTTAAAAAATGATAAATAAATCATTTGTATTGATCTATTATCAAAGTTTAAATAGAAAGTATGAAAGAAAAATATATAAATTTTGTTAACACAATTAAACAAATAATTGAATAATTGTTAGATAACGTCTTTGTCCAATTATTAATTCAAACTATTGTTAAATAATTTATTTAACTTAAATTCCATTTTATGAGCTTATAAGAAATAATTTAAAATAATCTTTGTTATAATGTTTTATTAAAAGATATATAAGTATTTAATTTGAAAATTCACAAAAGATAATTTGGTAACTTATAAAAATTAATTAGTCATTAAAAATGAATATTATAATTTTTGTAAATTTCCTGGATTTAAATTAGTTAAAGAAAACTATTTAAAAAAACGGTGAGGGTGCCCGTGGTCGAACTCGGGACCTCAAGTGTGGAACACATGCTCTTAACCGGTAGGCTGGGGGCAGCTATGCCTGTTAAGAGCCGGGTTTAATTTAGGAAACCATTAATTGCGTGAAATCCCCAAATCACATAAACCCAAATTTTGATTTGATTCCAATTGAACATGAATTCAACTATGATTCTTGTTATAAACATAGGGCTTTTGATTAATAGGTGAAACCGAGTATGAGGATGTGTAGAATTACCAGGTTTTGATACACAATCGTCGAAGATGAGAAGAATCAAGTCGCGGCAGAGGAGGAGTTGATTCAAGATGTTTTGAGCGATGTTAACCCAATTAATTGAATGATAAGCTTCTATAGACAATGCAGAACAAACACCCTTTATCAATTTGAGATGAAAATGTATAGAAGGTGAGGTTTGATTAAGTTGCAGGTTTATGATGAAGAGAGGATTCGAATTTGATGATTTCGTGAGTTTTAAATGAAATTATGTTTTTTAAAGGTTTAGGATTAGTTAAACGATCCTTTAAGTTTAATTAATTGGATTATTATTGAGTCTTGGATGTTGAAAGACTCGATTGATAAAACCAACCGGTTACTCGAGTTGAATGCACCCATAACCGATGTTGAAACCCATTTAAGGTACTTAAATGAGTTTGAATCAAGTTCACGAACGGTTAGAACGGATTTTGAATTACGAACCGAAGTGTTTAGGTGGTTTTGGGCCTCGCTGGAGTTTGGCCGGAGTCCCTTTCCGGAAATACGGGGAGAGAGAAGGGAATTTAGTTTGGGCTTTAAGAATTCTACACTGTTGGTCGCTATAATTTAAATTGTGTTATTTTATGCAATAAACTTTTATTTAAAGTTTTCAAATTTACATAAATATCCACCGAACTTAATTAAACCTAAATTAAAAATATTTTTATAACTTATTAATTATTTAACCTTTTTAAATTATTATTTTGATTATTATTATTATTATTTTACTTTTTAATATTCTTATTATTTTTATTATTATAACTTAATTTTCAGTTTTATAATAAAAGCAAAAGTTATAATTACTATTATTATTATTACTATTTAATGAATTAATTTATCAACTTTTAAATTAATAAAGAAACAAGCATACACAACCCCTCAAAGTTTCATTAAATGGCAGAAAGGTTCTTATAAGAATATAACGACGGTAATTTTTATTTAACGAAAATACTAAAAGTTACAGTATCCCCAACTTTTAAGAATTTTGTCTGGAAATTAAGAATAGAACTAAACGAACAAGTGCGGGTATTTTTTCTTCGTATGATCCTCGCGTTCCTAAGTAAACTCATGTACATGTTTATTCTCCCAATGAACCTTGACGGGTGGTAGTGGTTCTACTCTTTTTCATGATGCGATCCATGACCTCAATGGGTTTCTTAACAAAATGCAAGGACTCGTCGATCCGGGTGTCTTCCAAAGGGGCATGTAGACTTTTGTCAGCCAAACGTTTCCTAAAATTTATGACATGGAAAACATGATCAACCCTGCTAAGATAGAAAGGTAGTTTCTATTTATAAGCCACTTTCCCGATCCTTTTTATGATCTTGAAAGGACTTACAAATCGTGGAGCTAGTTTACCCTTCTTTCCAAAGCAAACGACTCCTTTCCATGGTGAGACTTTACGAAGAACCATATTTCTAACTTGAAATTCTAACGTCTTGCGTCGTTTATCCGCATAACTCTTTTGTCGACTTCTAGCCACTTCAAGGTTCTTACAAATCATGGAGATTTTATTGGTCATTCTTGTATGAGTTCAAGACCAGTGATGAAATTTTCACCAATGTCTGTCCAGCAGATCGGGGAACGACATCTGCGACCATAAAGTGCTTTAAAGGATGCCATCTTGATACTTAAGTGGTAACTATTATTATAAGATATTCCGTGAGAGGTAAATGTGTATCCCAGTCACCACCAAAGTCAACGACCCAAAGGCGTAGCAAATACTTCAGGGTTTAAATGGTTCGCTAGGTTTGAGCGTCTATTTTTTAGGGTGGTAATCGTGCTTAAATCCAATTGATTACCCAAGAGTTCTTGCATAGATGACCACAAGTGCAAAGTGAAACGAGCGTCTCGATCGGATATGATATGCAAATGTATGCCGTGACGACTCACAATCTCATCAATGTATATACGAGCCAACCTTGATGTCTTGTAAGTGTCACATATGGGTATAAAATGTGTCGATTTTGACAAATGATCAACAATCAACCATATGCTATCATGACCATGGATATATGTTCCTATTTCCACATAGGAATTTTGGCTTGTTCAAGAAATCCACTAGGACATTGCTATTCGGCTTTAACCTTCGTACATGCAAGACACTTAGCTACTTATGTTGCGATGTCTTTCTTCATTCCAGGCCACCAATATTGCCCACGCATATCCATATACATCTTATTATAACAAGCATGAATATAGTAACAAGTTTGATGAGCTTCATTCATAATGAAGGTACAAAGATTATCACGATTTGGAACCCAAATTT
Organism: Flaveria trinervia; assembly: GCA_025506515.1. Taxonomy (NCBI): domain Eukaryota; kingdom Viridiplantae; phylum Streptophyta; class Magnoliopsida; order Asterales; family Asteraceae; genus Flaveria; species Flaveria trinervia. The sequence goes on from CM046444.1 coordinate 41,900,860, forward strand.
GATTCAAGAAGTACAACAATCCATTGGGTTTCGTTTCTAGTTGAGCTCGAAGATTGTACTCAAAATCTTCGGCCATTTTTCCTTCCTCTTGAACCGCTTGTTGAGCCTCCCAGATACAAGTCTCGATGTCATTATCAATCCTCAAATTTTGCAGCAGCACCATAGTCTCGTTAACATCTAGATGAATCTCAGTATCAAACTCTCCCAAGGTATCAAACCATTGTCGTCGATCGTGATTTTCTTGAAACGAGACCATCTTGTTATGAATCTTATGACTTAGGGCATCAGCTACGACATTTACCTTTCAAGGGTGGTAAGGAATGTCACAGTCATAATCACTAATCAACTCGACCCAACAACGTTGTCTCATGTTGAGATCCTTTTCATTAAAAAACATGTTGAAGGCTTTATGATTAGTGTAGACTATACATTGCGTCCTATAAAGGTAATGCCTCAAAATCTTTAAGGCAAAAACCACAACACCAAGTTCAAGATCATGGGTCGTGTAATTCACCTCATGGACCTTAAGTTGTCTCGATGCATAGGCTATGAACTTTCCTCGTTGCATGAGAACACAACCAAGGCCTTGTCTAGATGCATCACAGTATATGATGAAATTGTCATTTCCATCTCAAAGGGTCAAGATAGGAGCATTACATAGTTTGTGCTTTAATGTTTCAAAAGCTTCTTCTTGTTCAGACCCCCACTCGAATGGTTTATTCTTTTGAGTCAAGGAAGTAAGCGGCTTCGCAATTCTAGAGAAGTTGGCAATGAAATGTCAATAATGGCCCGCTAGACCAAGGAAAGAATGAACTTCTGTTAGGGTTGTAGGAACACACCAATTTTTCACAGCTTCCACCTTTGGAGGGTCAACGTGAATTCCTTGACTATTCACCACGTGTCCTAGAAATTGGACCTCCTCAAGCCAGAATTTGCACTTTGAAAACTTTGTGTATAGTTCTTCTTTCTTCAATAGCTCAAGAACTTGTCACAAGTGAAGTTCATGGTCGGTTTTGGACATTTAATAGATAAGTATATCATCTATAAAGACAAACAAACTTGTCCAGGTACGGTATGCATACTCGATTCATAAGATCCATGAAGACAACATGAGCATTTCTTTACCCAAAGGGCATAGCCATGAACTCGTAGTGTCCATATCGAGTATGGAACACATTTTTTGGGATATCATCACCATGAACTCGTAGTTGATGATAGCCAGAATGTAAATAGATCTTTGAGAATATAGCAGCTCCTTGAAGTTGGTCAAAAAGATCATCAATACGAGGAAGAGGTTAGCGGTTCGTGATGGTATGTTTGTTGAGCTCATAGTAATCGATGCACATACGAAACGATCCATCTTTCTTCTATACAAACAAGACATGTGCACCCCATGGTGATAAGCTAGGGCAAATAAAGCCCTTATTCGACAGCTCTTGAAGTTGACCGGCTAACTCTTGCATTTTCTGATGGTGCAAGTCCATAGGGTGACTTAGCCACAGGGTTCGCTCTTTGAATCAAGTCGATCTTAAATTTAACTTCATGTATGGGAGGTAGACCACTAAGGTCATTGGGAACACTTTCGGAAAGTCTCGTACAATCCGAACTTCCTTAAGATCTTTCCCATTGACATTCGTATTGACCACGTAGGCCAAGAAAGCCATGTAATTCTTACTTAGACATTTTCGAGCTTGAGTACACGAAATAATCTTGAGTCCCTTGGAGGATTTTTCACCGAAAACTTTCAATGTATCCCCCGAAGGTAAAGGAATTCGAATGCACTTCTCAAAACATGTGATTTCCGCATGATGTTTGGCTAACCAATCCATGCTAGTCATTACATAAAAACATCCAAGTTTCATAGGAATAATATCGATAAGAAAATCTTGTCCGTGTAGGCTCAAGATGCAATCATGAATAATGACATCAAGGATGATGGGTTCTCCATCGATGACTTAAACGGTGAAAAGCTTTTCTAAATTCGTATGCGACTTAGCAAGTATTAGTTCAAATTCTAATGAGACAAAACTCTTATCGACTCCTAAATCAAATAGAACGTAAGCATAGGAATTATTAACAAGAAACATACCTGTTTAGTTTTTAAGACGTTTGAAAATACAGGTAAAACAACAAAGGAACCAAGATCATAAAGGTTAAGGTTGGATTCGACATACCATTCACCACGTGGTTACTTGCATGTGCTTGATTCGCCTTGATGTTGAGAGCACGTTCTCGAGCTTGTGGAACATTACCCGCAAGATGAGAGCATTGTGGGCAAAAATGACCGGGTTCCCCACAGTTATAGCAAGCACGGGTAGCAACTAACGCGATGTTGTTTAAAGCAGGGTGACAAGTAGCAACCAAATGCCCATATTTACCACATAGTGAACAGATGAAACATGGGTTTTTTCCTACATGGTTATACCAGGAGATGTTACACAATGGTGGAGGACCAACATAGGCCCTAGCAGCAGGAACTTGTGCAACAAGAACGTGTTGCCTTTGAGGTACTTTGGGTGTTGTCACGACATAGTTTCGAGCTAGTGTGAACTTGCGCTTCTAGTTGTTGTAAGATGATTCATTCTTGCCCTCTTTGGTTGCCTCAAGAATCACCTTCTTAGTCTTTTTAGCACCTTTAACAGAAAAAGGGTCTGCTCTAATACGGTTTTCAATGAGTTAAGAGGTAATGATAATTGCATCCTCCAAAGTTGTGGGTCTACTACCCACCAAAGAGTCTTGAATTTGGGGTGGCACCCCCTTAATGAACTTCTAGATGTTATGAGGAATAGTGTCAACCACATGAGGCAACAAAATGCTCAACTCATGATGTCTAGTTAAGTATGCCAAATGATCTCCACCATCATGTTTGAGATTCCAGACTTGCTCCTCCAACTTTTGTAACTCATTTCTTAGGCATAATTTTTATATTGCTATTTTCTTGAACTCATCCCATGATAGTGCTAACACAACATCACCACCTCGGTTACTTTTCTCGCTATTCCACCACGTAAGTGCACTTTGTTGAAGAACACTTATGGTGTAACGGACCTTGAGTGCCTCGGGACACTCACAGTTCTCCATACTTTCAAACACTCGAGAAGTCAGTGGCTCCTTCTTTCCCACTAAAGCTGGTGGGTTTGCACGAGTTGAAATTCTTAAACCTACATGTCTGGTTGTTTCTTCCTTCATTTGCATTTCCTCAAAAGGCCATGTAGTTGACCAAACTTTATTCCACTGTTCATCTTTATCAGTTAGTATAGTTACCAACTTTAGTTGGTGATAAAAGGTATGTCATGGACATGTCATTACTACCTAATCTTAGATAAGACATTATTTAAGATCCTTTAAGTTTAGATTTGTAGTATTTTCTTTAGTTATAGGTTTCCAGCTGGTATCAAAGTATATCCGGCTGTAGGTGATAGTATATATAATTTCTCATTGTAACTCTTGGAATATGCTTGTAAGAGTCTTGTAATACTTTGAATTAAGAAGTAATATATACAAGTACCTTGCAAATTATTTCCTTGTGCTCTTTGTACTTAATATATTATTATCAACTTTTAGAAGATATTTTGCTTCATCCAAAACCGTGCGCGAGTAAGTGAGTTTGAGAGAAAAACAAAGTGTTAGTGATAAACATCGATCCTCCAATTGGTATCAGAGATTTTTAGGCTCTTGATTGTGAGATCTTACCATCCAAATCAACCTATTTTTTATTCCTCCTTTCACCACAGTCTAAATGACCCACAACCAAAAATATGAAGTTGAGATGGGCATGATGACTAAAGCACCTGTCACCACCCCTAAAAATTTTAGATCATGAAGCGGACGCATAGAAGGCTTCATCATGTATCAAGATGGAAAAATGTGGCAATCTATTGTTAATGGTCCTTACAAAAAAAAGGTGGCTGCACCTGGTGGAAACAGCGCCACGATAGTGAAGGCCTATGAAGATTACTTTGACGGAGACCGGAAGAAGATGGACATTGATAGTAATGCCATGACTGTTCTTATGACTATTATACCCAACTTCATAATGGTGGGGTTTGAGCACTGCAAGCAGCAAAAGAACTGTTTGATGCATTATCTCAGATGTACTCTAGCTCCAATAATTCAAAGAAAGATTCATTGAAGCAGCAATTCGAGAACTTCACTCACATTGCTTAAGAGAACCTCAACCATCAATACTTTAGGTACATGGATCTTATCTCTTTCCTTCAGTTTGTAGGAATTGCCCTTGAATTGAGAGATCTCACTCGAAAGTTCATGAGTGCACTCCCAAATAAGTGGATGTTCTACTGTGTCTCTATTAAACTTGAACTCCTTCACCATGACTGAACTATATGGCATCCTTGATGGATACCGTGTAGAGATGGACAACAAAGAGGGCATTCAGATGAGCAGACGCTCAAGCCTTCCTACTAGTAACGGTTTAATGGTTGTTGAAGGATTAGGACAACCCCAACCTCAATAGTACCTGATATATTCTCAACAGCCATCCTGTTCTTTAGGACCTTACATCATATTCCCTGAGACTCTAAGGTCTCAATAGACTCAGCAAGGTTCTTTTCAGGACAACTATGCCTTTGTCTCAAGAAGTGGGTACTCTGGTGATCATCAATATTTGCTTTGATGATCTAGAGTGCTTTAGTCCAGATGATGTAAAGTATGTGGACATAGTCCAACAAATGGCGTTGCTGACATACCGAGCAAAGAAGTTCTTCAAAAGAATTGGAAGGCAGTTCCTGAAGATCATATATAGATTAGACTCACCTTAGATTAGATTGTTTATATTTCCTTGTAATAGGTCTTATGTTAGTTTACTTTTGTATGTATTTTACTTTATTTTGTTTTGCAAGTTTCGCTCACAGTCAGCTATATAGTTCTCTCGGCGAAATTGTTGTTTCTGCCGAGCGAAACTATAGTTTCGGTAGAACAGTTTCACTGACAGCGAAATTGTCTGAGAAACTAAGACTTCTATATATAGTTTTGATCATTTCCATTGTTGATTAAGATTGCAAAAACCCTAATCATTTATCTTTGTTGCAAGTGAGTATTGTAAGCAGTTATTCAGAGATATATCATAGTGCTTTCTTATCATTGATTATGTTGATCATATTGCTTTATTGTGATTCATTTGTGGTTAATCTCAATCTTCATCATCTTTATTTGTCTATTGTTTGTATTTGATATTGAACAATCCCACATCTCATTTGTACTGCAAATCCATCTAATGGACCAACAATATGGTATTAGAGCCTTAGTGCTCATGATTTGTTGAGTGTTGGTTGTTTTTTGTTAAATATAAAGTTTTCATCAATTTCAGATCAAATTTGTGTGTTTTTGACATGGAATTTGATTTAATTTTATTGGTTGTTGGTTTGGAAAACAATTTTAATCATCAGATCTCAAATACATTGAGTTGTTGATGAGTTCAGATTGATTTCATGTTGAATAAGCTTTTCAGCTCCGTTCAGCGAAATTATAAGTTCTTTTTGCGAAACTACAAGTTCTTCCAGGGAAACTATTGGTAATCCTCATTGAAGTTTTTTTTTGTCCTGTGAAACTAGTTCCATTGAACGAAAGTTGAATAGTGCTTGTGGTTAATTTACAAGCGAAATTGCTGCCGAAAGTGTTATTGAACGAAAGTTCAAGCTTGTTTCGTGTGAATTTGTCGATGAAACTAAGCTGTTTTAGGCATTTGTCTAGCGAAACTGCTACCAAAATTGCCTGCGAAACTAGGACAATTCAGTGAAACTAGTTTTCCTAGCGAAATTGTCTTGGAATTTACCTTTCTTCAGCAAAATTGTCTCTTCTTCTGCCAAAACTAATTCATCTCCGGCGAAATTACAATGTTAAAGTTGACCTCTCTCACCCTGGCTAATCTTGAAAGTGTTGCTCCCAACAAACCTCCAAGACTCATAAACGGGGATCATTTTGAGGACTGGAAGAGATGTCTCAAAGCTTTCTTCTTTTTACTGACCACAATCAATAGGAATCTATCATTTCTGGTCCTCATATACCAACTGTCACTATTGGTGATGTTGTATCTCAAAACAAGGACCCATCAACATTCAATGAAAAGGATTTGAAGCTGATTGATCGAGACCAAAAAGCTTTTGGAGCTTTGACTTTGTCTCTCACCTGATATCTACAATGGATTCGCAGAGCATAAGAATGCTAAGTCACTTTTTGACACTTTGTGCGAGTTCTACGATGGTAATGACGAGATGGTGAAAGACAAGAGTGTTCAAGCAGAGAAATAATTCAACTCATTTGTGGGATACAAGAACAAGAGTCTCACAGATCTCACTAATCGTTTTCTGACAGTGTTAAGCACACTGAAGAAATACGATGAAAATCTTCCCAATAGTGAGCAAGTTAGCAGATTGCTAGATTCTCTTAGTGGAGCCTTCAAGTGAGAATGCTAACACAAGAAAAATGTTTCACTGATTATAAGCTAATGGATATCATTAATAAGCTTAGATCTTTTGAGTTAGATATGAAGAGAAGGGAGTTCAATCAAACTATGATGCCAATATCTTGTTTCACCCAAAATGCTGCATTACTATCTTCCACTACAAGCTCTCATATTCAGACATCTAGTCAAGGAGGTGTGAATACTGGTAATTATTCAGGAGGATGTAGTACTATTAGGAGAGATCAGGCTAATTCAAAAGCAAATGTTGAAGCTTCTATTCCATTTGAGACAATGGCTCTTTTTGGTATGTTTGTTCAGAGCTATGAAGCGTTAGTGGCAGGTGAGTTGAAAGGAAAAGGGATGACGATGGAGGATATGTATGAGGTGGATCTTGATGATTTGGAAGAGACTGATATTCAATGGCAAATGTCCATGCTGACACTTTGAGCCCGGAGATTCATGGAACGTACTAGGAGAAAGAATTTTGGAGGTCAAAGCTCTAACTCCAAACTAGGATTTGATAAGTCCAAGCTAAGGTGTTTTAATTGTAAAAAACTGGGTCATTTCAAATATTAATGTGCATCACAAATTTTCATTAGTTCCGCTAATACTGGAGTTCCACGGTTAACTATAAATGAAGAAAAGGAGGATTTGAGTCGCAAAAAGGTGGTTGCTTTGATTTCAAACTTTGATTGGAGTGATAAAGTAGAAGAAATGAGAGAAGAGATTAATCAAGCTCTAGTAGCTGAAGTTGTGAAGGGAAAGGGTAAGATAGACCGTGAAGATAACTTTGATCCATTCATAGATCTTAGAAGTGAAGCAGAGGAGTTGGTACAGGTGAAGGAGAATGAGAGGGTGAAAGAGGATAAATGTTAGAAATTGAAGAAGGGAGGAAGTCCATCCACTGAGCAGAGAAAAGAAAAAGATGATGCTGCTATCACTGTTGAGGAAAGTAAGTCGACTACTCTGGTGTGCCAGTGTGAGAAGGCCTTAGCAACAGAAAACGTGGTGATGGGGACTTCCATAAGAGGTAATTCAGGATATATGTTCCTCTGCATGTAAGATCAAGTTATTTGGAGTTTACAAAGCCAATCATTTATTAAATGATAATGAGAAAGAGTTAAAACAAACTAATGAGGAACTTAAAATAAATGAGTCTAAATATTTTTTTTAATTAAATAAGGCTTTACAAGAGAATGATCATCTAAAACGAATAGTCTTGGAAAGAAATGTTGAGATTAATACTTTGACTGAAGAAGTTGCTCTTGCTAAATTTGAAACAAGCAAACTTCAGTCAAAGTTAGATAAATGGACTATATTAGGAATGAAACATGATGATTTATGTAAATCTCAACGGGGGGCTAGGATTAAAACGGGATTAGATAATGAAAATGCTAAGGTTTATCCTCCTCCTAGTACATAGTGTTATTATCCTATGCTTGTTCCTTATCCTTCTAACGATTTGATCAAGACATATACTAATGGTATGTTTGCAGGTTTAGAAGATGTAAATCCTAAGCATGTTCATGAGGACTACAACTATGGACTAACTAGTGGGCTTGAATGCACTAGTCTTAGTACACCTGATTTTCAACATTCTGTTTTAGATCATAAATCTAGTTTAAATTCGGTTTTTGTTTCTAGTAAACCTGTAATAGATATTGTCTCGTCATGTTCTCGCGATGTTTCTATTTTATCTCTAAATTCTATAAATTGTGACGATGTTATTGGTTCTGATTATGTTAATAGTGCGACTGATCCCACTAAAAGAGTAACAAGAAACATAAACCTAATTGTTTTGACAAATTATTTTCTCATCCTATTCCATCTTTTACCCCCAACAAATATTTCTTTATCAAGTGAAAGGGTATCAACTTCATTTGAAGCTAGCACAAGTGGTACTAGTACTACTCGTACTTCAGATGACAATTCATCTACTTTTGTAAATAACCATTCTTGTTCAAATAAAAATAGACCTCGAAGCATGTATGAGACATACAGTGACATAGATTCTAATGTGTCTGAATGTGATGAGGAAATACACATTGATCACATTCCTATCTCATTACATAACAGACATAGATTAAAACCACACTACTTCAGGTGTGGTCAAGATGATCATATAGTTAAGAACTGTCCTACACTACATCATAGTCATGTTAATAGGAATTCTTTTGGAAATAAATTAACAAAATTAGTTAATAATTTCTTTTGTAAGAAATCTATCCCTCCTAAAACCAAAGTTATTCAAACTTGGGTTCCTATCTCACCCGGTTAACCTGTTTTTTATATTGTTGCAAGAGTCATCCACTAAAGTTGTAAATAGTGTATGGCATGTGGATAGTGGATGCTCCAGGCATATGACGGGGCTCAAAGACTTGTTGACCAATTATCAGATTATAAATGGAGGTTATGTGGCATTTGTTAGAGAGAAGAAAGGAGGAAAGATGATCGGTCAAGGAGAAGTTTCCAATGACTCTGTAACTTTGGAGAAAGTCAATTCTGTACATGAACATGCATTTAATCTGTTGAATGTTTCTCAGATATTTGATAAAGAGATTTCGGTCTTGTTTAAGTCCGATGAATGTCTCTTTTTAAATTCTGAGATTGATATTCCAGAAGAAATGGCACTTATGCATGCTCCACGAAAGAATGATACATACCTTCTTGATATGGGTTCAAGGGAGTCAAACTATACTGCTACCTGTCTTCTTTCCAAAGCTTCCACTTCTGAGTCTCTCTTATGGCATCACAGATTGGGCCACGTTAACTTTAAAATTATAAACAAATTAGTCAAAAAGAATCACGTTAGAGGACTTCCTTTAAAAGATTTTTCTGTGAATGAAAGATGTATGGCGTGTGCCAAGGGCAAACAACATAAGAAACCACACAAGCCAAAACTTCAAAATAGCATAACTAGTCCTTCTTGAGTTGTTACATACTGATTTGTTTGGCTCAATCAGTGTTAAATCAATTGCTAAAAATCTATTGTAACAGATGATTTCTCATAATATTTTTGGGTAAGATTTCTAGCTCACAAGGGAGAGGTTGCTGAGGAGTTGCAGAAGTAAATACTTTCTATCGAGACGATAAGTAAGAGAAAGGTCCTGGTCATCAGAAGTGACAACAGTACTGCATTCAGAAATCATATCTTTGATTCATTCTGTGTTGCAAAGGGAATCGTAAGACAATTTAGTGCTGCAAGGGCACCTCAACAGAATGGTGTGGTTGAACGAAAGAATCACACCCTTATTGAAGCTACCCGTACAATGCTAATTGAATTCTCCTTACCCATCATCTTTGGGCTAAGGCGGTGAATTGTGCTTCATACTTTCTGAATAGGGTGTTGATAGTCAAAGACAAAATGAAGACTCCTTATGAATTATCTCACAAGAGAAAGCCTTTAATTGACTGTTTCTGACCATTTGGCTGCTCACGCACTTTATTGAACACTCAGGCACAGAAGACAAAGTTTGGTTTCGTGTCTGATGAATGTTACTTCGTCGGCTATTCTTCTTTTCAAAAGGCTTATCGGGCATATAACAAGAGAAAACATATTGTTCAAGAGTCATTCTATGTTGATTGGTAGAAATCTAATTCATCCGATGTTCGATCTGAACTAGCATGGTTCTTTGACTCCGATACAGTGTTTAACTCCTTTAATCTTCCTGTCTTTGATAATGATGCGTCCATCTCCAATGTTCAAACAAATATAATTTCTTCAACTCCATTACCTGTCATTCCTCAAGCCGATTCCACCTCCTCAGCAAATGATGCCACATCAGTTGATATTGCATCGTCTTCATCATCATTTGATCTTCCACCTCCACCTGTTTCTGCATCCCTTCCTTCATCACCAACATCTACCTCATCACAACCAGTACCATCCCTCTCACCTTCATCTACCCATCCACAATCTATCAGCCAACCATCTCCAATCATCCTACCTACTGACTTCAAAACATTGAAAGATCATCCTCATGATAACATCATTGGATCTATCACCGATGAAACACGGACGCGGAGTCAATCTGGTTTGATTAACATTTTCCTCCTCTCTTGTTTTATTTCCCAAATCATTTTGAAAAATGTTCATGCAACTCTCCAGGACCCTTTTTGGGTTAAATCGATGCAATTAGAGCTCCAACAATTCAAAAAACTTAAAGTGTGGACTCTGGTCGATCTTCCACCAAAAAAAATGCCCAATTGGCATGAAATGGGTTTTTAAGAACAAACCCGATGACTGTGGCATTATGGTGTAAAACAAATCAAGATTGGTGGTGCAAGGTTTTGCTCAAGAAGAAGAGATTGACTATACTGATGTTTTTGCTCTGTCGCCCGTCTTGAAGCCATAAGAATTTTTCTAGCTCATACCGCTCATACACAGTTCAAAGTCTATCATATGGATGTCAAATATGCCTTCCTTTATGGAGACATTGACGAGGAGATATATGTGTGTCAACCACCATGTTTTGAGGATCCTGATTTCCCTGACAAAGTTTATACGCTTAACACAGTATCTCTTAAGCAATGGATTCTCTTGTGGAACCATTGATATGACTCTATTCAAGAGGGAAGTGGATGGTGAAATTTTGATTATCCAAGTTTATGTTGATGATATTATTTTCGGCTCCACCAATTCATAATTGTGTCGGAGTTCAAGGAGTTGATGCGTCGTCGCTTTGAAGTGAGCATGATAGGGGAGATGTGCTTTTTCCTTGGCCTACAGGTGGAACAAATGCCAGAGATATTCTAATTCATTAGGAGAAGTATGTTAAAAAAATTTTGAAGAAATTCAAGATGGATGAAGCTTCTCCTGAAATGACTCCTTTTACTGCTCAAACGTGCCTCACTCTTGACAAAAATGGGAAACCTGTTGATCCTTATCTATATAGATATATGATTGGTTCCCTTATGTACCTTATAGTAATTCGTCCCGACATCACTTTTGCTATAGGATATTGTGCTCGGCACCAATCTGCCCTGAAAAAGTCTCATGATGCCTTAAAGGCTCTTCTCGTTTAGGTCTTTGGTATCCTTATGGTGGAATTTTGATTTACATGCCTATTTTGATAGTGATTCTAATGGTTTCACATTAAATAGAAAATCGGTCACTGGAGGATGTCAATACTTGCCAGATTGTCTGGTTTCATGGCTAAGCAAGAAACAACCACTGTTTTTCTCTTTACAGGAGAAGTAAAAAACATTGTTGCCTCTAGTTGATGTTCACAAGTTCTCTGGGTCCAACACCAGATGATTGACTATGGGATAAACTTTCTCCATACACCGTTGTTTTGTGACAACGAAGCAGCCATTGGGATCGCCAAGAATCCTATTCATTATTCGTGAACCAAGCACATTGAGACACAGATTCATGCAATCCATGATGCTCAGGAAAAGGGTTTTATTGATATTATTCCCATTGACACAAAAAATCAAAAAGCGGATCTTTCACAAAAATATTTGCTAAACCTCATTTTTATGAATTGATCTCTATGCTAGGTGTAATATCATTTTAAAACTCTTTTTCTTTAAACCTATGTTTTGTTGTTAAAAAAATATGATAAAATAAGGGTTTTCAAGCTAGAAATTTCCACATATTTCTTAGGTGTAGAAATTTAGGGGGAGAGTAAGTAAATAAAAATGACAAAAGAACTGGGAACTTGATTCGAGATGACAGGGAAATGATTGTATATCTTCTTGATATGCTTGTTTGTGCATGACTTGCGTTTAAAATAAGAAATGATAGTAACTGATGCTGCTATTTGATTCACATCTAATTTTAAAGTGCAAATAATAGAAAAACAAACAGATTCTTAATAATATGCTTGGTAGACTCAACCTGAAGAATAAATTAGATAGCAACATAATGATTTAAATTAACATATATGCTTACGGATATCTGGTTTTACGCAATCATTTTGGCCTACACAAAAATTGAGTCCCGACAAAAATTGGATTGAGAATTGATCTTTCACCAACCATGACACAAATCATATAAGCCATATCCTTGAGCCATGTTTGGTGTATTTATGTCTTGTGTTTGTACTAATCTCCTCTGCTGTACGAAAGTACTAACCTGGAGTGATGATTTCCTCTACTGTATGATAGTACTGACCAGGAGCTCTCATCGCCACATGATTAAATAGCCATCTCCTTTGTTATACTTGAGTATAGACCTGGAGCTCTCACCATTTTGGTCTAAGTTATGTTAAACCATATATAACGATGACTTCATCATAGATAGAAATATTCTGTTGATTGTTTCTTACACACTAATGCACAAGTCTTCTTTCTATAAAGATTGTAACAAAATTGAAGAAATCCTGAGGTTAGGTGAGGGTTTTTGCCAAATGATTATGGGGTCCTAGCATTTTAAAGTATTTAATCGATCCTTAACAAATCATCTTAAGCTTGTTGAAAAAGATAGGGCATGGGTTTAAGTGGACAAACATATCAGCAATCGTTTTCTACCTGTTTGAGAAATTCAAAAATCATTCAAAGATTGTGATTAGATTCAGTTATCAGTGTGATCTTACTACTTGTTGATGATTAATTTCATATGTGTGCTAAAGTATATCCTGAGGATGTGATCTCATGATCAATTCAGTTCTCGGTCATAATAAATAATAATAAATTAAAAAAAATCTTTTTAAGTCGAGCGAAATTATACTTTCGCAGGGTGGAATTGTAGTTTCGATTGGTTCTTTCGCTCTGTGTGAAGTCAATTTCGACCAGAGTTTCGCCCTGCAAAGCTGTAACTTCGCCTGGCGAAACTATAGCTTCTCCTAGCTAAACTCCAGTTTTGCTCACCATGAAACTATTTGCTATATAACCCATTTTGCAAAATTACTATCTCATTTTCACACAATCGGAAGTTTATGTGTTCTAGGGTTTATCAGATGCCTCTGTGTGCGATATTGTTTTTCCGAGTATTTGATTCTTGATTAACCATTCTATCTCATTCGCAACTGAGTTTCAAACTCAGAACCATAACCTAATCGAAGTTGAACCACAACATTGTGGGTCTATTCGATTGAGACTCTTAGGTACCTTCGCAGTTCTTACTACGAAAGTACCGATAGTCTAGCGAAACTGAACGAAAGTTCATGATTTTTTAGCGAAACTGAGGTTATGCTGCCCGAGCGAACTTAACAGTTTCGCTGACTAAACTTCAGTTTCACTGTGCCGAAACTATACTTTCGACTTGTTGAATCTACTTCACTTTCTTGATGAAACTAATGTTCCTTTGCTGGCGAAACTATACTTTCGCCTGCCGAAACTAAAATTCATTCTGCGAATCTATAGTTTCTGCCAGCGAAATTAATTTAATTTTTTTGTTAATCTTTATTCTTTTTTATCCTTATTTAATATTATCATTTAATAAATTATTCTAATGCATTTAATCTGGCTTTCTGATTTAATGGCGAATCTAATGTTTGATGAGAGAAACAACATTACTGCCATCTTAGACGATACACATCCTAACGCAGCTGGCTTTAGGGACTGCATTTGTTGGCTGCAAAGATCTCCTATTGCTTATGCTATATCTCATTCTACTACCATTTATGATCATCACATCACAGATTTCTGGAGATCAGCTGAGTATGATACTAGAGGAAACACATAGAGGATTATTGCTAAAGTCTTGGAGAATGAGGTGATCATTACAGCAGAGATAGTCTCGAGGATACTAATAGTATACGAAGATACAGGAGAGGAAGTTTCTACGACTAATACGGAGGTGTTTGAGGCGTTTAGGCGGATGGGATATGAGGGACCAGCCTTTGGCACAAGAAAAGAGATCAAGAAGTCCTTCCTCTCCAAGGAATGAAGATACATAGTTCACGTCTTTATTATGTGTTTAGATAACCATAAAGGTGGATCAGATGGGCTTAACCTAGACTTGGCAATAGTCATGGTGTTATGCTGCAGAGGAGAGAAGACATACATTGCTAAGATGATTTTTGCATGTATGGCAGAGAATGTGATGGTGCTGAAGAAGGATAAATGGCTACTTAATTCTAGATGTTTGCAGATGATATTTGATGATCTAATTCCTAATTTGCCAAGACATGGGGAGGTTAAAAGGTTGGTGCATATGAACACCTGTATCTTTGCAGATTGTTGTGCCATCCGACACAGTTTCAGTGGAAGAATTACTCATCAGTGGAAAAACATGTATCCACCTGAAAGATGGAGTTATATTAGGAGGGTGGATGAGTCTGAAAATAAAAGGGCTAAAGAGACCAGGGCACAACAGACAAATGCTACTAAGAAAAGAAAAAGATATGCGAAGGAAAAGGATTATGACTTTGAAGAGGAGGTGAATGAAATGGCTGAGGAAGTAAGGGTTGAGAAAGAGAGAAGGTTGAAGAAGAAAGCTGATGTGGGAGAGTCTGAAAGAAGAACTAAACAGAGACACCAATCATTTACAGAGGCCTCAAGGAGAGAAGAGAGAGATGGATCAGATGAGGATGTGATTAGAAACCTTAACAGCTCTCTTGCTAATGATCTAAGCATGATGAAAACAAAACTTACTAATCAAGAGATTAGAAAGAGTCAAAAGGATGAGGTGATTGAAGGTATGAAGAAGATGTTGATGGACCAAAGCTTGCTGATAAAGAAGTGTTTGAGAAAATAAATGAGCTAAAAGCTGCTGCCAGCCTGCCCAATCGACTAACTCAATTTGAGCTGGATGATTTAACTGATACTTCCAAATACCTATTCTTGAATATGGGTACATCCTCCAGGGCGGGAGAGGGAATATCTGGTGCAGCAACTGAAGGAGTGGGAGGTTCAAGAGTTGAGAAGGAGAATGAATATATGGAGAATGTGGAGGAGATACTGGAAGCTGGGTTTGTCAATATGGGATTCGACATAGATAAAGATTTGGTGGGTGAGGAGGTAGTGAGAGAAAAGTCTATTGAAAAGGAAGCTGAAAAAGAGAAAGGGCTAATCAATGAAGAAGATAACGAATAGCTGGTCGACTATGATTCAAAACCAGAATTTTATGAGGTTGATGAGAGGCCCTTAGTATATGTTGCCAAAAAGGGGGACTCAGATGGAGATGCGTTTGAAATGGCTAAAGAAGAATGGTTTGTCAAAGAAAAAAGCCTGAAGAACTAACTCCCCTATTCCAAACATGGAATGGTTGAGCAAAAAGGAGGCTAACAAGAGAATCATCAGTTGGTGTTATAATCCCGGCCCCAAAATATTTATGATCAGGAGGAGAGGGGGTGGTATATCTTACATGCACAAGAGGAAGGCTTTCAAGACCTTACCCAAATAGGATCTGAGGAGGCTGACAGTATTGCCATTACTGAACGTCCATCTTAGTGAAAGAGCCTTATTGCTGGAAAAGGAGATAAAAAATGGCTTGAATGACAATTTTGAGTCATTCGGATTCATGAAAGCGGAGAGGAGAAGATCGAAGAAGGACAAGGACTGGGAGACAGGGAAGGGAAAGATTGTGCTATGGGTGAAACCCCCAAAGATCGTGAACAGGGTCAGATTGGCAGATTCCCTCCCCCAGCAACTATAGAACTTTGAGAAGTGGTTTTATGACAACAATACGGGGGAGGCGGTCATCAGAGTAAAGAATGGCAGTGCATTCAAAGTATTTGATCCGATGGAGTTGTTTAGTTTTTGTGATGACGATCCGCTTGTTCTTTGCGAGAATCATATAAAAGTAGGTGCAGGTGATGAGATGAGAAAGGAAACTAGTCTATTTATGGCTGTGGCCAACAAAATCAGAGGTGTGAGGGCAGAAGTGAAGAGGATTGTAGAGAGAATGAGGTCCCAAGATGATGTAAACATGGATGTTCAGGATTTGACCAGACAGTTTGAGCAAGCTAGTGCTCATCCCCTAGGAGCTAATTAAGCTGGATGAGACCAAAATGAATCATTTGTTGAAGCTCCTAAGGAGGTTACTGTAGAAGCTGTAGAGGATAGATCAGAGGTAGCGGGAGATACTAGAGCTAACGAGAGAAATCAAGATGATTGAAGGTAGTGAGTTCCAACCTAGATGGAGTATTGAAGATCGTATATAGGCTGGACTCACCTTAGATTAGATTGTTTATATTTTCTTGTAATAGGTCTTATGTTAGTTTACTTTTGTATGCATTTTGCTTTATTTTGTTTTGTAGTCCAGCGAAACTGTGTGCAAAACTATAGTTTCGCTCATAGTCAACTATTTAGTTCTTTCGTCGAAACTGTTGTTTCTGCTGGGCGAAACTATAGTTTCGGCAGAACAGTTTCGCTGACAGCGAAACTGTCTGCGAAATTAAGACTGCTATATATAGTTTTGATCATTTTCATTGTTGATTAAGCTTGCAAAAAACCTAATCTTTTATCTGTGTTGCAAGTGAGTATTGTACGCAGTTTATTCAGAGATATATCATTGTGCTTTGTTATCATTGATTACGTTGATCGTGATTTCTTTATTATGATTCATTTATGGTTGATCTCGATCTTTATCATCTTTGTTTGTCTATTGTTTGTAGTTGATATGGAACAATCCAACATCTCTGTTGATACATATGTTCCTAGTTTATATGCTTAATATAAAAGTCTATCATGGCTTACATATGTGTAATGAAATGATGTAATGATATATGATTTGTGCTTTGATGTGAATGTATCTTTAATTCATATATATGAACTTGTAATATTCGTTTAAAGTTTTTGTATGATTATTCATGCTAATGGACCATACTTATGGACCATACGCATGAAGACATCATGCTAATGAACTAGTCGCACGACTAAACCAAGAGACTGGATCAGTCGTACAATTGAAACATGAGCATGACTCAGTCGTAAGACTGAACCTTCAGTCGTGCGTATGAATCAGTTGCATGGGTCAGTCGCACAAATGAAGATTGCAAACCTATAAATACCATTTAATTCGTGGAAAAATGAGAATTTTGACACTTATATCGTATACCCTCATACCCTAGCCGTCTAGAGCGTCCAGAACGCATATTCCAACTTCATAGTTCGCATCTGATCGTTTTCTAGTCAATCTTAACGTTTCTCTAATCGTTAGATCGATCAGGTTTGCGTTCTCACTGATTGGATCGCCAATCCAATAGGATTCTGCACTATTTGATTTGGTTTCACGCATAATCACTTAGTACTCCGTACGTACACGATCCCCTAACAAATAGTATTAGAGCCTTGGCTCTTGATTTTGCATGTGATTCGATTAGAACTCACGTTTTTCATTCAAAAAAGCAATCTTTTTGACTCCACAGGTGTTTTTCGACGCTTCCAGGTATAAATGTTCAAGTTTTTCGTCATACAGCATATTAGGGTTTCTGGAAAAATCATGTTTTGTGTCAAAGTGTCAAAATTCAAAAATTTTCAAACATAGCAGCCTTTAGTCGCACAAATAGCTCATTCGTACGATTGAGTCATCCGCATTGTCTATTCGCACGATTGAGTCATCCGCATTGTTCATTCACACGATTGAGTCATCCGTATTGTCCATCCGCATGATTGAGTCATCCGCATTGTCCATTCGCATGATTGAGTCATCCGCATTTGTCCATCCGCACGATTGACTCATCCGCATTTCTCCATCCGCACGATTGACTCATCCGCCTTTGTCCATCCACATGATTGACTCATCCGCATTTGTCCATTCTCATGAGTGAACCAGTTTTGTTCTAAATTTCAAAGTTTATAGAAATGGAAGATCAATTCACTGCCTTTATTGCTGGAAGGGACTCTCGCATCCAGAACCTTCTTCTTTTGGAAAATAAAATTGGGAATCATAATAAACCACCAAAGCTTATAACGTTGTATGATAATCCACAATGGAAATAGTGGTTCGAGATCTATCTAAATGGAGTTGATCCCAATCTTTGGGCATCCATTGAGACAGGTTATACTATGCCAGTCGATGATGATGGAGTTAAGCTGACCCTGGGAGGAATAAATGAGAGCCAGAAAGTTAAGTATAATGTAGAAAAGAAAGTGTATGCCCTGTTGACTCAGTCGATACTGAAAGACATCTTTCATCAGTTCTCTAAGAACACGCAGGCGAAAAAGTTATGGGAAGCATTAGAGAAGAGATATGATGGGAATGCAACGTTAAAGGCTATAAAGGCTAAGGCTCTCAAGAAGGAGTTTGATAACTTCTCTTCAATTGGAAAAGAGAGCTTGGATGACATTATTTATAGGTTCTACCATCTGATGAGTGAGCTGCACACTCATGGTGTAACAACGTCTATGGTAGATAAAGTGTCAAGTTTTGCACATGGTTTGCCAGACAAATGGGATTTGTTTGTGTCTAATCTTAGATAGAATGATATTCTTGCAAAGTTAGACATAAATGACTTCATCCTAAAATTAAGAGAAGAGGAACTGAGAATGAAGTACAAGTCACAGAAAGGATCCTACGATCAGAACCCTTTACTTTACAACTCATTTCCTACTCTAACCAGTTCAGGAGCACCACTGCAATCTGCTTTTGTGTCTAGTTTCGTAGCTCCTACCCAAACAAGTACTTCAGGACCAGAAACGTCAGGGTCATCTAGAACTCAATATCTAGTTTCGGAGTTCCATATTGAACCGACTGAGAATATCGCCTACATACTTGGTCTGATATTGAAATATGCCCTTTGGTGTCTGATCCACCTGTAACCCGAGAAACAACTTCATTTCTCCCATGGCACTCATCTCAAATTCAGCTTTCATTACTCCTTCAAATTCTTTACATAATTCTTCATTTTTAGAACCAAAGATTATGTCACCAACATAAATCTGTACTAGCAGTAAATCACCATCCTTTTCTTTGATGACCAGTGTACAATCAATCACTCCTCTGCGAAAGTCGTGTTTCACAAGATGAGTCGAGAGCTTCTCATACCATGCTTTTGGGACTTGATGGAGCCCGTAGAGAGCCTTATCTAGTTTTTTAACTCTATCCCGATGATAAGGATCCTCAAATCCTTCGGGTTGACTGACATACACTGTCTCCCGGATTTCACCATGAAGGAATGTGCTCTTCACATCTAGTTGATAAAATTTAATCTTCATGTAAGATGCATAGTCTTGGAAGATACAGATTGCTTCCATTCTCACCACGGGTGCAAACACTTCATTGTAATCAATGCCTTCGACTTGTTGAAATTCTTGAACTACAAGTCGAGCCTTGTTTCTGATTATGACCACTTGGTCATCTTTCTTGCATTTCAAGACCCATTTTGTGCCAATGACCTTAGCACCTTTTGGTCTATCCACCAGTGTCCATACTCCTAAGTTCTTGAATTCAAGAAGTTCTTCTTGCATGGCACTCACCCATGCCTCGTCATTTAGGGCTTCACTTACATATTTTCGCTTAAATTGACACACAAAACATTGATACGCCCCATCGTGAAGATATCCCTTTTCCATTACCGAGGCATAATCAGCTGAGTATATCTGATTTCTAGTCTGTACTCCTGATCGAACATCTCCAATGACATTGTCCAAAGGATGATAAACATTTAGTCGTGATCCAGGAGTGGTGGAAACAACTACCTCATTATCCAGATTGTCAACACCAGGTTCAGTATTTGAGGCAGTGGGAGGGTGGGGTTTCGAAGTGTTAGAGGCATCAACATCAGATGATTGTGTACTTGTAGTAGTAGGAACCTGTTCCTCCTGATCCACCTGATCATTTTCCACGTCTTCATCGTCAGAGGACGAGTCACTTACCTCCAGTGCTCCCCCTAAAGAACTAGAAGTCTCACCTTGTGAAGCTGAGGTTGTCGAGTCCAGTAATGGTGTGTTTAATATATCGTACATCATTCTGGTCGATAACTCATCCTCAGGAGGGGAGAGAGGGATGTTGAAGGACTTAAAGAATCCATCATAGTCGAAAAGAAAAAGGGTCCTTTTCCAACAAAGGGGGTGGTGTATCTTTGTACATCAACGTTGTACCACACTTTAAATTGACCCATTGAGTTGTTAAACTCTCTTATTAGGTATGTTTTATCCTAGGAAAATTCCTTCTTCGGCCTTCTCGTTAAACTTCCCTGACTGAGTTTTCTTTAGCAGCGTACATGGTGCGCCAAATGGTTCGAGGTGCTCCAGATTCGGTTTACGTCGTTGAAGCAACTCATAGCACGTTTTACCATGACGTTTGAGCACTAAGACTCGATTAAGGGTGTAACATGCGTTAGCTACTGCCTTGTTCCAAAATTGGATAGGCAGTTTCGAGTCTGCTAGCATCGTCCGGGCTGTCTCTATCAAGCTTCGATTCTTTCTCTCAGCAACTCCGTTCATTTGAGGAGTGTAGGCAGATGTGAACTGGTGCATAATTCCTTTATGGTCATCTCCATTCAAAGTTTAAGTCTGAAAAGTTAAAGTAAAATAAGAGGAAAGATGATAGTTAAACTAGTATGCTACTATGGTAACATAGAGAAAGTAGACCTACAGGTTGTTAGCTCATTATATGATGTGTTGGTAGATTCAACACAATAGATAAGTAGACCTCATTGGTGATTTCAAGCACAAACTAAATTGTTCATCCTATTGTGGGTTCCCATCTTATCCCTGGTTAACACAATCAAT